>OZ026855.1:10182759-10905713 GCA_964023215.1 Eledona agricola | reverse complement strand
GGCATAGTTTGCTATGGTTACTAGCATTTTTTTGTAATTTAAAAGTGATTGGGTTTAGTTTGTTGTGGTAAGGGTTAGTTGGTGATGATTTAGAGTAGCCGAAGTAATTTAGGTGAGTCTGGCATAGTTTGTTATGATTTGTACACCTTTTTTTGTAATTTTAAGATGATATGGTTTGGTTTGTTGTGGTAAGGGATAGTTGGGAGTGATTTACGGTAGCCGAAGTAATTTAGGTGATTCTGGTGTAGTTTGTTATGATTTTTAGCATTTTTTTGTAATTTTAAAGTGATTGGGCTTAGTTTGTTGCTGTAAAATGTAGTTGGTGGTGATTTTTGAAAGCCGAAGTAATTTAGGTGAGTTTGCTATGATTAGTAGCATTTTTTTGTAATTTAAAAGTGATTGGGTTTAGTTTGTTGTGGTAGGGGTTAGTTGGTGATGAAGTAATATGGTAGCCGAAGTAATTTAGGTGAGTTTGGCATAGTTTGCTATGGTTACTAGCATTTTTTTGTAATTTAAAAGTGATTGGGTTTAGTTTGTTGTGGTAAGGGTTAGTTGGTGATGATTTAGAGTAGCCGAAGTAATTTAGGTGAGTCTGGCATAGTTTGTTATGATTTGTACACCTTTTTTTGTAATTTTAAGATGATATGGTTTGGTTTGTTGTGGTAAGGGATAGTTGGGAGTGATTTACGGTAGCCGAAGTAATTTAGGTGATTCTGGTATAGTTTGTTATGATTTTTAGCATTTTTTTGTAATTTTAAAGTGATTGGGCTGAGTTTGTTGCTGCAAAGTGTAGTTGGGGGTGATTTTTGATAGCCGAAGTAATTTAGGTGAGTTTGGCATAGTTTGCTATGGTTAGTAGCATTTTTTTGTAATTTAAAATTGATTGGGTTTAGTTTGTCGTGGTAAGGGTTAGTTGGTGATGATTTATGGTAGCCGAAGTAATTTAGGTGAGTTTGGCATAGTTTGCTATGGTTACTAGCATTTTTTTGTAATTTAAAAGTGATTGGGTTTAGTTTGTTGTGGTATGGGTTAGTTGGTGATGATTTATGGTAGCCGAAGTAATTTAGGTGAGTTTGGCATAGTTTGTTATGATTTGTACACCTTTTTTTGTAATTTTAAGATGATATGGTTTGGTTTGTTGTGGTAAGGGATAGTTGGGGGTGATTTACGGTAGCCGAAGTAATTTAGGTGATTCTGGTATAGTTTGTTATAATTTTTAGCATTTTTTTGTACTTTTAAAGTGATTGGGCTTAGTGTGTTGCTGTAAAGTTTAGTTGGTGGTGATTTTTGATAGCCGAAGTAATTTAGGTGAATTTGGCATAGTTTGCTATGCTTAGTAGCATTTTTTTGTAATTTAAAAGTGATTGGGTTTAGTTTGTTGTGGTAAGGGTTAGTTGGTGATGATTTATGGTAGCCGAAGTAATTTAGGTGAGTTTGGCATAGTTTGCTATGGTTACTAGCATTTTTTTGTAATTTAAATGTGATTGGGTTTAGTTTGTTGTGGTAAGTGTTAGTTGGTGATGATTTAGAGTAGCCGAAGTAATTTAGGTGAGTCTGGCATAGTTTGTTATGATTTGTACACCTTTTTTTGTAATTTTAAGATGATATGGTTTGGTTTGTTGTGGTAAGGAATAGTTGGGGGTGATTTACGGTAGCCGAAGTAATTTAGGTGATTCTGGTATAGTTTGTTATGATTTTTAGCATTTTTTTGTAATTTTAAAGTGATTGGGCTTAGTTTGTTGCTCTAAAGTGTAGTTGGGGGTGATTTTTGATAGCCGAAGTAATTTAGGTGAGTTTGGCATAGTTTGCTATGGTTAGTAGCATTTTTTTGTAATTTAAAATTGATTGGGTTTAGTTTGTTGTGGTAAGGGTTAGTTGTTGAAGATTTATGGTAGCCGAAGTAATTTAGGTGAGTTTGGCATAGTTTGCTATGGTTACTAGCATTTTTTTGTAATTTAAAAGTGATTGGGTTTAGTTTGTTGTGGTAAGGGATAGTTGGTGATGATTTAGAGTAGCCGAAGTAATTTAGGTGAGTCTGGCATAGTTTGTTATGATTTGTACACCTTTTTTTGTAATTTTAAGATGATATGGTTTGGTTTGTTGTGGTAAAGGATAGTTGGGGGTGATTTACGGTAGCCGAAGTAATTTAGGTGATTCTGGTGTAGTTTGTTATGATTTTTAGCATTTTTTTGTAATTTTAAAGTGATTGGGCTTAGTTTGTTGCTGTAAAATGTAGTTGGTGGTGATTTTTGAAAGCCGAAGTAATTTAGGTGAGTTTGCTATGATTAGTAGCATTTTTTTGTAATTTAAAAGTGATTGGGTTTAGTTTGTTGTGTTAAGGGTTAGTTGGTGATGAAGTAATATGGTAGCCGAAGTAATTTAGGTGAGTTTGGCATAGTTTGCTATGGTTACTAGCATTTTTTTGTAATTTAAAAGTGATTGGGTTTAGTTTGTTGTGGTAAGGGTTAGTTGGTGATGATTTAGAGTAGCCGAAGTAATTTAGGTGAGTCTGGCATAGTTTGTTATGATTTGTACACCTTTTTTTGTAATTTTAAGATGATATGGTTTGGTTTGTTGTGGTAAGGGATAGTTGGGAGTGATTTACGGTAGCCGAAGTAATTTAGGTGATTCTGGTATAGTTTGTTATGATTTTTAGCATTTTTTGTAATTTTAAAGTGATTGGGCTTAGTTTGTTGCTGCAAAGTGTAGTTGGGGGTGATTTTTGATAGCCGAAGTAATTTAGGTGAGTTTGGCATAGTTTGCTATGGTTAGTAGCATTTTTTTGTAATTTAAAATTGATTGGGTTTAGTTTGTCGTGGTAAGGGTTAGTTGGTGATGATTTATGGTAGCCGAAGTAATTTAGGTGAGTTTGGCATAGTTTGCTATGGTTACTAGCATTTTTTTGTAATTTAAAAGTGATTGGGTTTAGTTTGTTGTGGTATGGGTTAGTTGGTGATGATTTATGGTAGCCGAAGTAATTTAGGTGAGTTTGGCATAGTTTGTTATGATTTGTACACCTTTTTTTGTAATTTTAAGATGATATGGTTTGGTTTGTTGTGGTAAGGGATAGTTGGGGGTGATTTACGGTAGCCGAAGTAATTTAGGTGATTCTGGTATAGTTTGTTATAATTTTTAGCATTTTTTTGTACTTTTAAAGTGATTGGGCTTAGTGTGTTGCTGTAAAGTTTAGTTGGTGGTGATTTTTGATAGCCGAAGTAATTTAGGTGAATTTGGCATAGTTTGCTATGCTTAGTAGCATTTTTTTGTAATTTAAAAGTGATTGGGTTTAGTTTGTTGTGGTAAGGGTTAGTTGGTGATGATTTATGGTAGCCGAAGTAATTTAGGTGAGTTTGGCATAGTTTGCTATGGTTACTAGCATTTTTTTGTAATTTAAATGTGATTGGGTTTAGTTTGTTGTGGTAAGTGTTAGTTGGTGATGATTTAGAGTAGCCGAAGTAATTTAGGTGAGTCTGGCATAGTTTGTTATGATTTGTACACCTTTTTTTGTAATTTTAAGATGATATGGTTTGGTTTGTTGTGGTAAGGAATAGTTGGGGGTGATTTACGGTAGCCGAAGTAATTTAGGTGATTCTGGTATAGTTTGTTATGATTTTTAGCATTTTTTTGTAATTTTAAAGTGATTGGGCTTAGTTTGTTGCTCTAAAGTGTAGTTGGGGGTGATTTTTGATAGCCGAAGTAATTTAGGTGAGTTTGGCATAGTTTGCTATGGTTAGTAGCATTTTTTTGTAATTTAAAATTGATTGGGTTTAGTTTGTTGTGGTAAGGGTTAGTTGTTGAAGATTTATGGTAGCCGAAGTAATTTAGGTGAGTTTGGCATAGTTTGCTATGGTTACTAGCATTTTTTTGTAATTTAAAAGTGATTGGGTTTAGTTTGTTGTGGTAAGGGTTAGTTGGTGGTGATTTAGAGTAGCCGAAGTAATTTAGGTGAGTCTGGCATAGTTTGTTATGATTTGTACACCTTTTTTTGTAATTTTAAGATGATATGGTTTGGTTTGTTGTGGTAAAGGATAGTTGGGGGTGATTTACGGTAGCCGAAGTAATTTTGGTGATTCTGGTGTAGTTTGTTATGATTTTTAGCATTTTTTTGTAATTTTAAAGTGATTGGGCTTAGTTTGTTGCTGTAAAATGTAGTTGGTGGTGATTTTTGAAAGCCGAAGTAATTTAGGTGAGTTTGCTATGATTAGTAGCATTTTTTTGTAATTTAAAAGTGATTGGGTTTAGTTTGTTGTGTTAAGGGTTAGTTGGTGATGAAGTAATATGGTAGCCGAAGTAATTTAGGTGAGTTTGGCATAGTTTGCTATGGTTACTAGCATTTTTTTGTAATTTAAAAGTGATTGGGTTTAGTTTGTTGTGGTAAGGGTTAGTTGGTGATGATTTAGAGTAGCCGAAGTAATTTAGGTGAGTCTGGCATAGTTTGTTATGATTTGTACACCTTTTTTTGTAATTTTAAGATGATATGGTTTGGTTTGTTGTGGTAAGGGATAGTTGGGAGTGATTTACGGTAGCCGAAGTAATTTAGGTGATTCTGGTATAGTTTGTTATGATTTTTAGCATTTTTTTGTAATTTTAAAGTGATTGGGCTTAGTTTGTTGCTGTAAAGTGTAGTTGGGGGTGATTTTTGATAGCCGAAGTAATTTAGGTGAGTTTGGCATAGTTTGCTATGGTTAGTAGCATTTTTTTGTAATTTAAAATTGATTGGGTTTAGTTTGTTGTGGTAAGGGTTAGTTGGTGATGATTTATGGTAGCCGAAGTAATTTAGGTGAGTTTGGCATAGTTTGTTATGATTTGTACACCTTTTTTTGTAATTTTAAGATGATATGGTTTGGTTTGTTGTGGTAAGGGAGAGTTGGGGGTGATTTACGGTAGCCGAAGTAATTTAGGTGATTCTGGTATAGTTTGTTATGATTTTTAGCATTTTTTGTAATTTTAAAGTGATTGGGCTTAGTTTGTTGCTGTAAAGTGTAGTTGGGGGTGATTTTTGATAGCCGAAGTAATTTAGGTGAGTTTGGCATAGTTTGCTATGGTTAGTAGCATTTTTTTGTAATTTAAAAGTGATTGGGTTTAGTTTGTTGTGGTAAGGGTTAGTTGGTGATGATTTATGGTAGCCGAAGTAATTTAGGTGAGTATGGCATAGTTTGCTATGGTTACTAGCATTTTTTTGTAATTTAAAAGTGATTGGGTTTAGTTTGTTGTGGTAAGGGTTAGTTGGTGATGATTTAGAGTAGCCGAAGTAATTTAGGTGATTCTGGTATAGTTTGTTATGATTTTTAGCATTTTTTTGTAATTTTAAAGTGATTGGGCTTAGTTTGTTGCTGTAAAGTGTAGTTGGGGGTGATTTTTGATAGCCGAAGTAATTTAGGTGAGTTTGGCAGAGTTTGCTATGGTTAGTAGCATTTTTTTGTAATTTAAAATTGATTGGGTTTAGTTTGTTGTGGTAAGGGTTAGTTGGTGATGATTTATGGTAGCCGAAGTAATTTAGGTGAGTTTGGCATAGTTTGCCATGGTTACTAGCATTTTTTTGTAATTTAAAAGTGATGGGGTTTAGTTTGTTGTGGTAAGGGTTAGTTGGTGATGATTTAGAGTAGCCGAAGTAATTTAGGTGAGTCTGGCATAGTTTGTTATGATTTGTACAACTTTTTTTGTAATTTTAAGATGATATGGATTGGTTTGTTGTGGTAAGGGGTAGTTGGGGGTGATTTACGGTAGCCGAAGTAATTTAGGTGATTCTGGTATAGTTTGTTATGATTTTTAGCATTTTTTTGTAATTTTAAAGTGATTGGGCTTAGTTTGTTGCTGTAAAGTGTAGTTGGGGGTGATTTTTGATAGCCGAAGTAATTTAGGTGAGTTTGGCATAGTTTGCTATGGTTAGTAGCATTTTTTTGTAATTTAAAAGTGATTGGGTTTAGTTTGTTGTGGTAAGGGTTAGTTGTTGATGATTTATGGTAGCCGAAGTAATTTAGGTGAGTTTGGCATAGTTTGCTATGGTTACTAGCATTTTTTTGTAATTTAAAAGTGATTGGGTTTAGTTTGTTGTGGTAAGGGTTAGTTGGTGATGATTTAGAGTAGCCGAAGTAATTTAGGTGAGTCTGGCATAGTTTGTTATGATTTGTACACCTTTTTTTGTAATTTTAAGATGATATGGTTTGGTTTGTTGTGGTAAGGGATAGTTGGGGGTGATTTACGGTAGCCGAAGTAATTTAGGTGATTCTGGTGTAGTTTGTTATGATTTTTAGCATTTTTTTGTAATTTTAAAGTGATTGGGCTTAGTTTGTTGCTGTAAAATGTAGTTGGTGGTGATTTTTGAAAGCCGAAGTAATTTAGGTGAGTTTGCTATGATTAGTAGCATTTTTTTGTAATTTAAAAGTGATTGGGTTTAGTTTGTTGTGGTAAGGGTTAGTTGGTGATGAAGTAATATGGTAGCCGAAGTAATTTAGGTGAGTTTGGCATAGTTTGCTATGGTTACTAGCATTTTTTTGTAATTTAAAAGTGATTGGGTTTAGTTTGTTGTGGTAAGGGTTAGTTGGTGATGATTTAGAGTAGCCGAAGTAATTTAGGTGAGTCTGGCATAGTTTGTTATGATTTGTACACCTTTTTTTGTAATTTTAAGATGATATGGTTTGGTTTGTTGTGGTAAGGGATAGTTGGGAGTGATTTACGGTAGCCGAAGTAATTTAGGTGATTCTGGTATAGTTTGTTATGATTTTTAGCATTTTTTTGTAATTTTAAAGTGATTGGGCTTAGTTTGTTGCTGCAAAGTGTAGTTTGGGGTGATTTTTGATTGCCGAAGTAATTTAGGTGAGTTTGGCATAGTTTGTTATGATTTGTACACCTTTTTTTGTAATTTTAAGATGATATGGTTTGGTTTGTTGTGGTAAGGGATAGTTGGGGGTGATTTACGGTAGCCGAAGTAATTTAGGTGATTCTGGTATAGTTTGTTATAATTTTTAGCATTTTTTTGTACTTTTAAAGTGATTGGGCTTAGTGTGTTGCTGTAAAGTTTAGTTGGGGGTGATTTTTGATAGCCGAAGTAATTTAGGTGAATTTGGCATAGTTTGCTATGCTTAGTAGCATTTTTTTGTAATTTAAAAGTGATTGGGTTTAGTTTGTTGTGGTAAGGGTTAGTTGGTGATGATTTATGGTATCCGAAGTAATTTAGGTGAGTTTGGCATAGTTTGCTATGGTTACTAGCATTTTTTTGTAATTTAAAAGTGATTGGGTTTAGTTTGTTGTGGTAAGTGTTAGTTGGTGATGATTTAGAGTAGCCGAAGTAATTTAGGTGAGTCTGGCATAGTTTGTTATGATTTGTACACCTTTTTTTGTAATTTTAAGATGATATGGTTTGGTTTGTTGTGGTAAGGAATAGTTGGGGGTGATTTACGGTAGCCGAAGTAATTTAGGTGATTCTGGTATAGTTTGTTATGATTTTTAGCATTTTTTTGTAATTTTAAAGTGATTGGGCTTAGTTTGTTGCTCTAAAGTGTAGTTGGGGGTGATTTTTGATAGCCGAAGTAATTTAGGTGAGTTTGGCATAGTTTGCTATGGTTAGTAGCATTTTTTTGTAATTTAAAAGTGATTGGGTTTAGTTTGTTGTGGTAAGGGTTAGTTGTTGAAGATTTATGGTAGCCGAAGTAATTTAGGTGAGTTTGGCATAGTTTGCTATGGTTACTAGCATTTTTTTGTAATTTAAAAGTGATTGGGTTTAGTTTGTTGTGGTAAGGGTTAGTTGGTGATGATTTAGAGTAGCCGAAGTAATTTAGGTGAGTCTGGCATAGTTTGTTATGATTTGTACACCTTTTTTTGTAATTTTAAGATGATATGGTTTGGTTTGTTGTGGTAAGGGATAGTTGGGGGTGATTTACGGTAGCCGAAGTAATTTAGGTGATTCTGGTGTAGTTTGTTATGATTTTTAGCATTTTTTTGTAATTTTAAAGTGATTGGGCTTAGTTTGTTGCTGTAAAATGTAGTTGGTGGTGATTTTTGAAAGCCGAAGTAATTTAGGTGAGTTTGCTATGATTAGTAGCATTTTTTTGTAATTTAAAAGTGATTGGGTTTAGTTTGTTGTGTTAAGGGTTAGTTGGTGATAAAGTAATATGGTAGCCGAAGTAATTTAGGTGAGTTTGGCATAGTTTGCTATGGTTACTAGCATTTTTTTGTAATTTAAAAGTGATTGGGTTTAGTTTGTTGTGGTAAGGGTTAGTTGGTGATGATTTAGAGTAGCCGAAGTAATTTAGGTGAGTCTGGCATAGTTTGTTATGATTTGTACACCTTTTTTTGTAATTTTAAGATGATATGGTTTGGTTTGTTGTGGTAAGGGATAGTTGGGAGTGATTTACGGTAGCCGAAGTAATTTAGGTGATTCTGGTATAGTTTGTTATGATTTTTAGCATTTTTTTGTAATTTTAAAGTGATTGGGCTTAGTTTGTTGCTGTAAAGTGTAGTTGGGGGTTATTTTTGATAGCCGAAGTAATTTAGGTGAGTTTGGCATAGTTTGCTATGGTTAGTAGCATTTTTTTGTAATTTAAAATTGATTGGGTTTAGTTTGTTGTGGTAAGGGTTAGTTGGTGATGATTTATGGTAGCCGAAGTAATTTAGGTGAGTTTGGCATAGTTTGTTATGATTTGTATACCTTTTTTTGTAATTTTAAGATGATATGGTTTGGTTTGTTGTGGTAAGGGAGAGTTGGGGGTGATTTACGGTAGCCGAAGTAATTTAGGTGATTCTGGTATAGTTTGTTATGATTTTTAGCATTTTTTGTAATTTTAAAGTGATTGGGCTTAGTTTGTTGCTGTAAAGTGTAGTTGGGGGTGATTTTTGATAGCCGAAGTAATTTAGGTGAGTTTGGCATAGTTTGCTATGGTTAGTAGCATTTTTTTGTAATTTAAAAGTGATTGGGTTTAGTTTGTTGTGGTAAGGGTTAGTTGGTGATGATTTATGGTAGCCGAAGTAATTTAGGTGAGTATGGCATAGTTTGCTATGGTTACTAGCATTTTTTTGTAATTTAAAAGTGATTGGGTTTAGTTTGTTGTGGTAAGGGTTAGTTGGTGATGATTTAGAGTAGCCGAAGTAATTTAGGTGATTCTGGTATAGTTTGTTATGATTTTTAGCATTTTTTTGTAATTTTAAAGTGATTGGGCTTAGTTTGTTGCTGTAAAGTGTAGTTGGGGGTGATTTTTGATAGCCGAAGTAATTTAGGTGAGTTTGGCAGAGTTTGCTATGGTTAGTAGCATTTTTTTGTAATTTAAAATTGATTGGGTTTAGTTTGTTGTGGTAAATGTTAGTTGGTGATGATTTATGGTAGCCGAAGTAATTTAGGTGAGTCTGGCATAGTTTGTTATGATTTGTACACCTTTTTTTGTAATTTTAAGATGATATGGTTTGGTTTGTTGTGGTAAGGGATAGTTGGGGGTGATTTACGGTAGCCGAAGTAATTTAGGTGATTCTGGTGTAGTTTGTTATGATTTTTAGCATTTTTTTGTAATTTTAAAGTGATTGGGCTTAGTTTGTTGCTGTAAAGTGTAGTTGGGGGTGATTTTTGATAGCCGTAGTAATTTAGGTGAGTTTGGCATAGTTTGCTATGGTTAGTAGCATTTTTATGTAATTTAAAAGTGATTGGGTTTAGTTTGTTGTGGTAAGGGTTAGTTGGTGATGATTCATGGTAGCCGAAGTAATTTAGGTGAGTTTGGCATAGTTTGCTATGGTTACTAGCATTTTTTTGTAATTTAAAAGTGATTGCGTTTAGTTTGTTGTGGTAAGGGTTAGTTGGTGATGATTTAGAGTAGCCGAAGTAATTTAGGTGAGTCTGGCATAGTTTGTTATGATTTGTACACCTTTTTTTGTAATTTTAAGATGATATGGTTTGGTTTGTTGTGGTAAGGGATAGTTGGGGTGATTTACGGTAGCCGAAGTAATTTAGGTGATTCTGGTATAGTATGTTATGATTTTTAGCATTTTTTTGTAATTTTAAAGTGATTGGGCTTAGTTTGTTGCTGTAAAGTGTAGTTGGGGGTGATTTTTGATAGCCGAAGTAATTTAGGTGAGTTTGGCCTAGTTTGTTATGGTTAGTAGCATCTTTTTGTAATTTAAAAGTGATTGGGTTTAGTTTGTTGTGGTAAGGGTTAGTTGGTGATGATTTATGGTAGCCGAAGTAATTTAGGTGAGTTTGGCATAGTTTGCTATGGTTACTAGCATTTTTTTGTAATTTAAAAGTTATTGGGTTTAGTTTGTTGTGGTAAGGGTTAGTTGGTGATGATTTAGAGTAGCCGAAGTAATTTAGGTGAGTTTGGCATAGTTTGCTTTGGTTACTAGCATTTTTTTGTAATTTAAAAGTTATTGGGTTTAGTTTGTTGTGGTAAGGGTTAGTTGATGATGATTTAGAGTAGCCGAAGTAATTTAGGTGAGTCTGGCATAGTTTGTTATGATTTGTACACCTTTTTTTGTAATTTTAAGATGATATGGTTTGGTTTGTTGTGGTAAGGGATAGTTGGGGGTGATTTACGGTAGCCGAAGTAATTTTGGTGATTCTGGTATAGTTTGTTATGATTTTTAGCATTTTTTTGTAATTTTAAAGTGATTGGGCTTAGTTTGTTGCTGTAAAGTGTAGTTGGGGGTGATTTTTGATAGCCGAAGTAATTTAGGTGAGTTTGGCATAGTTTGCTATGGTTAGTAGCATTGTTTTGTAATTTAAAAGTGATTGGGTTTAGTTTGTTGTGGTAAGGGTTTGTTGGTGATGATTTACGGTAGCCGAAGTAATTTAGGTGAGTTTGGCATAGTTTGTTATGATTTGTACACCTTTTTTTGTAATTTTAGCATGATATGGTTTGGTTTGTTGTGGTAAGGGATAGTTGGGGGTGATTTACGGTAGCCGAAGTAATTTAGGTGATTCTGGTATAGTTTGTTATGATTTTTAGCATTTTTTTGTAATTTTAAAGTGATTGGGCTTAGTTTGTTGCTGTAAAGTGTAGTTGGGGGTGATTTTTGATAGCCGAAGTAATTTAGGTGAGTTTGGCATAGTTTGCTATGGTTAGTAGCATTTTTTTGTAATTTAAAAGTGATTGGGTTTAGTTTGTTGTGGTAAGGGTTAGTTGGTGATGATCTATGATAGCCGAAGTAATTTAGGTGAGTTTGGCATAGTTTGCTATGGTTACTAGCATTTTTTTGTAAATTAAAAGTGATTGGGTTTAGTTTGTTGTGGTAAGGGTTAGTTGGTGATGATTTAGAGTAGCCGAAGTAATTTAGGTGAGTCTGGCATAATTTGTTATGATTTGTACACCTTTTTTTGTAATTTTAAGATGATATGGTTTGGTTTGTTGTGGTAAGGGATAGTTAGGGGTGATTTACGGTAGCCGAAGTAATTTAGGTGATTCTGGTATAGTTTGTTATGATTTTTAGCATTTTTTTGTAATTTTAAAGTGATTGGGCTTAGTTTCTTGGTGTAAAGTGTAGTTGGGGGTGATTTTTGATAGCCGAAGTAATTTAGGTGAGTCTGGCATAGTTTGTTATGATTTGTACACCTTTTTTTGTAATTTTAAGATGATATGGTTTGGTTTGTTGTGGTAAGGGATAGTTGGGGTGATTTACGGTAGCCGAAGTAATTTAGGTGATTCTGGTATAGTATGTTATGATTTTTAGCATTTTTTTGTAATTTTAAAGTGATTGGGCTTAGTTTGTTGCTGTATAGTGTAGTTGGGGTTGATTTTTGATAGCCGAAGTAATTTAGGTGAGTTTGTCATAGTTTGCTATGGTTAGTAGCATTTTTTTGTAATTTAAAAGTGATTGGCTTTAGTTTGTTGTGGTAAGGGTTAGTTGGTGATGATTTATGGTAGCCGAAGTTATTTAGGTGAGTTTGGCTTAGTTTGCTATGGTTACTAGCATTTTTTTGTAATTTAAAAGTGATTGGGTTTAGTTTGTTGTGGTGAGGGTTAGTTGGTGATGATTTAGAGTAGCCGAAGAAATTTAGGTGAGTCTGGCATAGTTTGTTATGATTTGTACACCTTTTTTTGTAATTTTAAGATGATATGGTTTGGTTTGTTGTGGTAAGGGATAGTTGGGAGTGATTTACGTTAGCCGAAGTAATTTAGGTGATTCTGGTATAGTTTGTTATGATTTTTAGCATTTTTTTGTAATTTTAAAGTGATTGGGCTTAGTTTGTTGCTGTAAAGTGTAGTTGGGGGTGATTTTTGATAGCCGAAGTAATTTAGGTGAGTTTGGCATAGTTTGCTATGGTTAGTAGCATTTTTTTGTAATTTAAAAGTGATTGGGTTTAGTTTGTTGTGGTAAGGGTTAGTTGGTGATGATCTATGATAGCCGAAGTAATTTAGGTGAGTTTGGCATAGTTTGCTATGGTTACTAGCATTTTTTTGTAATTTAAAAGTGATTGGGTTTAGTTTGTTGTGGTAAGGGTTAGTTGGTGATGATTTAGAGTAGCCGAAGTAATTTAGGTGAGTCTGGCATAGTTTGTTATGATTTGTACTCCTTTTTTTGTAATTTTAAGATGATATGGTTTGGTTTGTTGTGGTAAGGGACAGTTGGGGGTGATTTACGGTAGCCGAAGTAATTTAGGTGATTCTGGTATAGTTTGTTATAATTTTTAGCATTTTTTTATCATTTTAAAGTGATTGGGCTTAGTTTGTTGCTGTAAAGTGTAGTTGGGGGTGATTTTTGATAGCCGAAGTAATTTAGGTGAGTTTGGCATAGTTTGCTATGGTTAGTAGCATCTTTTTGTAATTTAAAAGTGATTGGGTTTAGTTTGTTGTGGTAAGGGTTAGTCGGTGATGATTTATGGTAGCCGAAGTAATTTAGGTGAGTTTGGCATAGTTTGCTATGGTTACTAGCATTTTTTTGTAAATTAAAAGTGATTAGGTTTAGTTTGTTGTGGTAAGGTTTAGATGGTGATGACTTAGAGTAGCCAAAGTAATTTAGGTGAGTCTGGCATAGTTTGTTATGATTTGTACACCTTTTTTTGTAATTTTAAGATGATATGGTTTGGTTTGTTGTGGTAAGGGATAGTTGGGGGTGATTTACTTTAGCCGA
Source organism: Eledona agricola (assembly GCA_964023215.1). Classification (NCBI taxonomy): domain Eukaryota; kingdom Metazoa; phylum Arthropoda; class Insecta; order Coleoptera; family Tenebrionidae; genus Eledona; species Eledona agricola. The sequence continues at coordinate 10,892,663 of OZ026855.1, read as the reverse complement.
AGTAATTTTGGTGATTCTGGTATAGTTTGTTATCATTTTTAGCATTTTTTGGTAATTTTAAAGTGATTGGGCTTAGTTTGTTGCTGTAAAGTGTAGTTGGGGGTGATTTTTGATAGCCGAAGTAATTTAGGTGAGTTTGGGATAGTTTGCTATGGTTAGTAGCATTTTTTTGTAATTTAAAAGTGATTGGGTTTAGTTTGTTGTGGTAAGGGTTAGTTGGTGATGATTTATGGTAGCCGAAGTAATTTAGGTGAGTTTGGCATGGTTTGCTATGGTTACTAGCATTTTTTTGTAATTTAAAAGTGATTAGGTTTAGTTTGTTGTGGTTAGGTTTAGATGGTGATGATTTAGAGTAGCCGAAGTAATTTAGGTGAGTCTGGCATAGTTTGTTATGATTTGTACACCTTTTTTTGTAATTTTAAGATGATATGGTTTGGTTTGTTGTGGTAAGGGATAGTTGGGGGGTGATTTACGGTAGCCGAAGTAATTTAGGTGATTCTGGTATAGTTTGTTATGATTTTTAGCATTTTTTTATAATTTTAAAGGGATTGGGCTTAGTTTGTTGCTGTAAAGTGTAGTTGGGGGTGATTTTTGATAGCCGAAGTAATTTAGGTGAGTTTGGCATAGTTTGCTATGGTTAGTAGCATTGTTTTGTAATTTAAAAGTGATTGGGTTTAGTTTGTTGTGGTAAGGGTTTGTTGGTGATGATTTACGGTAGCCGAAGTAATTTAGGTGAGTTTGGCATAGTTTGTTATGATTTGTACACCTTTTTTTGCAATTTTAGCATGATATGGTTTGGTTTGTTGTGGTAAGGGATAGTTGGGGGTGATTTACGGTAGCCGAAGTAATTTAGGTGATTCTGGTATAGTTTGTTATGATTTTTAGCATTTTTTTGTAATTTTAAAGTGATTGGGCTTAGTTTGTTGCTGTAAAGTGTAGTTGGGCGTCATTTTTGATAGCCGAAGTAATTTAGGTGAGTTTGGCATAGTTTGCTATGGTTAGTAGCATTGTTTTGTAATTTAAAAGTGATTGGGTTTAGTTTGTTGTTGTAAGGGTTTGTTGGTGATGATTTACGGTAGCCGAAGTAATTTAGGTGAGTTTGGCATAGTTTGTTATGATTTGTACACCTTTTTTTGTAATTTTAAGATGATATGGTTTGGTTTGTTGTGGCAAGGGATAGTTGGGGGTGATTTACGGTAGCCGAAGTAATTTAGGTGATTCTGGTATAGTTTGTTATGATTTTTAGAATTTTTTTGTAATTTTAAAGTGATTGGGCTTAGTTTGTTGCTGTAAAGTGTAGTTGGGGGTGATTTTTGATAGCCGAAGTAATTTAGGTGAGTTTGGCATAGTTTGCTATGGTTAGTAGCATTTTTTTGTAATTTAAAAGTGATTGGGTTTAGTTTGTTGTGGTAAGGGTTAGTTGGTGATGATCTATGATAGCCGAAGTAATTTAGGTGAGTTTGGCATAGTTTGCTATGGTTAGTAGCATTTTTTTGTAATTTAAAAGTGATTGGGTTTAGTTTGTTGTGGTAAGGGTTAGTTGGTGATGATCTATGATAGCCGAAGTAATTTAGGTGAGTTTGGCATAGTTTGCTATGGTTACTAGCATTTTTTTGTAATTTAAAAGTGATTGGGTTTAGTTTGTTGTGGTAAGGGTTAGTTGGTGATGATCTATGATAGCCGAAGTAATTTAGGTGAGTTTGGCATAGTTTGCTATGGTTACTAGCATTTTTTTGTAATTTAAAAGTGATTGGGTTTAGTTTGTTGTGGTAAGTGTTAGTTGGTGATGATTTAGAGTAGCCGAAGTAATTTAGGTGAGTCTGGCATAATTTGTTATGATTTGTACACCTTTTTTTGTAATTTTAAGATGATATAGTTTGGTTTGTTGTGGTAAGGGATAGTTAGGGGTGATTTACGGTAGCCGAAGTAATTTTGGTGATTCTGGTATAGTTTGTTATGATTTTTAGCATTTTTTTGTAATTTTAAAGTGATTGGGCTTAGTTTGTTGGTGTAAAGTGTAGTTGGGCGTCATTTTTGATAGCCGAAGTAATTTAGGTGAGTTTGGCATAGTTTGCTATGGTTAGTAGCATTGTTTTGTAATTTAAAAGTGATTGGGTTTAGTTTGTTGTTGTAAGGGTTTGTTGGTGATGATTTACGGTAGCCGAAGTAATTTAGGTGAGTTTGGCATAGTTTGTTATGATTTGTACACCTTTTTTTGTAATTTTAAGATGATATGGTTTGGTTTGTTGTGGCAAGGGATAGTTGGGGGTGATTTACGGTAGCCGAAGTAATTTAGGTGATTCTGGTATAGTTTGTTATGATTTTTAGAATTTTTTTGTAATTTTAAAGTGATTGGGCTTAGTTTGTTGCTGTAAAGTGTAGTTGGGGGTGATTTTTGATAGCCGAAGTAATTTAGGTGAGTTTGGCATAGTTTGCTATGGTTAGTAGCATTTTTTTGTAATTTAAAAGTGATTGGGTTTAGTTTGTTGTGGTAAGGGTTAGTTGGTGATGATCTATGATAGCCGAAGTAATTTAGGTGAGTTTGGCATAGTTTGCTATGGTTACTAGCATTTTTTTGTAATTTAAAAGTGATTGGGTTTAGTTTGTTGTGGTAAGGGTTAGTTGGTGATGATTTAGAGTAGCCGAAGTAATTTAGGTGAGTCTGGCATAGTTTGTTATGATTTGTACTCCTTTTTTTGTAATTTTAAGATGATATGGTTTGGTTTGTTGTGGTAAGGGATAGTTGGGGGTGATTTACGGTAGCCGAAGTAATTTAGGTGATTCTGGTATAGTTTGTTATGATTTTTAGCATTTTTTTATAATTTTAAAGTGATTGGGCTTAGTTTGTTGCTGTAAAGTGTAGTTGGGGGTGATTTTTGATAGCCGAAGTAATTTAGGTGAGTTTGGCATAGTTTGCTATGGTTAGTAGCATCTTTTTGTAATTTAAAAGTGATTGGGTTTAGTTTGTTGTGGTAAGGGTTAGTTGGTGATGATTTTTGATAGCCGAAGTAATTTAGGTGAGTTTGGGATAGTTTGCTATGGTTACTAGCATTTTTTTGTAATTTAAAAGTTATTGGGTTTAGTTTGTTGTGGTAAGGGTTAGTTGGTGATGATTTATGGTAGCCGAAGTAATTTAGGTGAGTTTGGCATGGTTTGCTATGGTTACTAGCATTTTTTGTAAATTAAAAGTGATTAGGTTTAGTTTGTTGTGGTAAGGTTTAGATGGTGATGACTTAGAGTAGCCAAAGTAATTTAGGTGAGTCTGGCATAGTTTGTTATGATTTGTACACCTTTTTTTGTAATTTTAAGATGATATGGTTTGGTTTGTTGTGGTAAGAGATAGTTGGGGGTGATTTACGGTTGCCGTAGTAATTTAGGTGATTCTGGTATAGTTTGTTATGATTTTTAGCATTTTTTTGTAATTTTAAAGTGATTGGGCTTAGTTTGTTGCTGTAAAGTGTAGTTGGGGGCAATTTTTGATAGCCGAGGTAATTTAGGTGAGTTTGGCATAGGTTGCTATGTTTAGTAGCATTTTTTTTTAAATTTAAAAGTGATTGGGTTTAGTTTGTTGTGGTAAGGGTTAGTTGGTGATGATTTATGGTAGCCGAAGTAATTTAGGTGAGTTTGGCATAGTTTGCTATGGTTACTAGCATTTTTTTGTAATTTAAAAGTGATTATGTTTAGTTTGTTGTGGTAAGGGTTAGTTGGTGATGATTTAGAGTAGCCGAAGTAATTTAGGTGAGTCTGGCATAGTTTGTTATGATTTGTACACCTTTTTTTGTAATTTTAAGATGATATGGTTTGGTTTGTTGTGGTAAGGGATAGTTGGGGGTGATTTACGGTAGCCGAAGTAATTTAGGTGATTCTGGTATAGTTTGTTATGATTTTTAGCATTTTTTGGTAATTTTAAAGTGATTGGGCTTAGTTTGTTGCTGTAAAGTGTAGTTGGGGGTGATTTTTGATAGCCGAAGTAATTTAGGTGAGTTTGGCATAGTTTGCTATGGTTAGTAGCATTTTTTTGTAATTTAAAAGTGATTGGGTTTAGTTTGTTGTTAAAAGGTTTAGTTGGTGATGATTTAGAGTAGCCGAAGTAATTTAGGTGAGTCTGGCATAGTTTGTTATGATTTGTACACCTTTTTTGTAATTTTAAGATGATATGGTTTGGTTTGTTGTGGTAAGAGATAGTTGGGGGTAATTTACGGTAGCCGAAGTAATTTAGGTGATTCTGGTATAGTTTGTTATGATTTTTAGCATTTTTTTGTAATTTTAAAGTGATTGGGCTTAGTTTGTTGAGGTAAAGTGTAGTTGGGGGTGATTTTTGATAGCCGAAGTAATTTTGGTGAGTTTGGCATAGTTTGCTATGGATAGTAGCATTTTTTTGTAATTTAAAAGTGATTGGGTTTAGTTTGTTGTGGAAAGGGTTAGTTGGTGATGATTTATGGTAGCCGAAGTAATTTAGGTGAGTTTGGCATAGTTTGCTATGGTTACTAGCATTTTTTTGTAATTTAAAAGTGATTGGGTTTAGTTTGTTGTGGTAAGGGTTAGTTGGTGATGATTTATGGTAGCCGAAGTAATTTAGGTGAGTTTGGCATAGTTTGTTATGGTTACTAGCATTTTTTTGTAATTTAAAAGTGATTGGGTTTAGTTTGTTGTGGTAAGGGTTAGTTGGTGATGATTTAGAGTAGCCGAAGTAATTTAGGTGTGTCTGGCATAGTTTGTTATGATTTGTACACCTTTTTTTGTAATTTTAAGATGATATGGTTTGGTTTGTTGTGGTAAAGGAAAGTTGGGTGTGATTTACGGTAGCCGAAGTAATTTAGGTAATTCTGGTATAGTTTGTTATGATTTTTAGTATTTTTTTGTAATTTTAAAGTGATTGGGTTTAGTTTGTTGCTGTAAATTGTAGTTGGGCGTGATTTTTGATGGCCGAAGTAATTTAGGTGAGTTTGGCATAGTTTGCTATGTTTAGTAGCATTTTTTTGTAATTTAAAAGTGATTGGGTGTAGTTTGTTGTGGTAAGGGTTAGTTGGTGATGATTTATGGTAGCCGAAGTAATTTAGGTGAGTTTGGCATAGTTTGCTATGGTTACTAGCATTTTTTTGTAATTTAAAAGTGATTGGGTTAAGTTTGTTGTGGTAAGGGTTAGTTGGTGATGATTTAGAGTAGCCGAAGTAATTTAGGTGAGTCTGGCATAGTTTGTTATGATTTGTACACCTTTTTTTGTAATTTTAAGATGATATGGTTTGGTTTGTTGTGGTAAGGGATAGTTGGGGGTGATTTACGGTAGCCGAAGTAATTTAGGTGATTCTGGTATAGTTTGTTATGATTTTTATCATTTTTTTTGTAATTTTAAAGTGATTGGGCTTAGTTTGTTGCTGTAAAGTGTAGTTGGGGGTGATTTTTGATAGCCGAAGTAATTTAGGTGAGTTTGGCATAGTTTGCTATGGTTAGTAGCATTTTTTTGTAATTTAAAAGTGATTGGGTTTAGTTTGTTGTGGTAAGGGTTAGTTGGTGATGATTTATGGTAGCCGAAGTAATTTAGGTGAGTTTGGCATAGTTTGCTATGGTTACTAGCATTTTTTTGTAATTTAAAAGTGATTGGGTTTAGTTTGTTGTGGTAAGGGTTAGTTGGTGATGATTTAGAGTAGCCGAAGTAATTTAGATGAGTCTGGCATAGTTTGTTATGATTTGTACACCTTTTTTTGTAATTTTAAGATGATATGGTTTGGTTTGTTGTGGCAAGGGATAGTTGGGGGTGATTTACGGTAGCCGAAGTAATTTAGGTGATTCTGGTATAGTTTGTTATGATTTTTAGCATTTTTTTGTAATTTTAAAGTAATTGGGCTTAGTTTGTTGCTGTAAAGTGTAGTTGGGTGTAATTTTTGATAGCCGAAGTAATTTAGGTGAGTTTGGCATAGTTTGCTATGGATAGTAGCATTTTTTTGTAATTTAAAAGTGATTGGGTTTATTTTGTTGTGGTAAGGTATAGTTGGTGATGATTTATGGTAGCCGAAGTAATTTAGGTGAGTTTGGCATAGTTTGCTATGGTTACTAGCATTTTTTTGTAATTTAAAAGTGATTGGGTTTAGTTTGTTGTAGTAAGGGTTAGTTGGTGATGATTTAGAGTAGCCGAAGTAATTTAGGTGAGTCTGGCATAGTTTGTTATGATTTGTACACCTTTTTTTATAATTTTAAGATGATATGGTTTGGTTTGTTGTGGTAAGGGATAGTTGGGGGTGATTTACGGTAGCCGAAGTAATTTAGGTGATTCTGGTATAGTTTGTTAAGATTTTTAGCATTTTTTTGTAATTTTAAAGTGATTGGGCTTAGTTTGTTGCTGTAAAGTGTAGTTGGGGGTGATTTTTGATAGCCGAAGTAACTTAGGTGAGTTTGGCATAGTTTGCTATGGTTAGTAGCATTTTTTTGTAATTTAAAAGTGATTGGGTTTAGTTTGTTGTGGTAAGGGTTAGTTGGTGATGATTTAGAGTAGCCGAAGTAATTTAGGTGAGTCTGGCATAGTTTGTTATGATTTGTACACCTTATTTTGTAATTTTAAGATGATATGGTTTGGTTTGTTGTGGACAGGGATAGTTGGGGGTGATTTACGGTAGCCGAAGTAATTTAGATGATTCTGGTATAGTTTGTTATGATTTTTAGCATTTTTTTCTAATTTTAAAGTGATTGGGCTTAGTTTGTTGCTGTAAAGTGTAGTTGGGGGTGATTTTTGATAGCCGAAGTAAAGTAGGTGAGTTTGGCATAATTTGCTATGGTTAGTAGCATTTTTTTGTAATTTAAAAGTGATTGGGTTTAGTTTGTTGTGGTAAGGGTTAGTTGGTGATGATCTATGATAGCCGAAGTAATTTAGGTGAGTTTGGCATAGTTTGCTATGGTTACTAGCATTTTTTTGTAATTTAAAAGTGATTGGGTTTAGTTTGTTGTGGTAAGGGTTAGTTGGTGATGATTTAGAGTAGCCGAAGTAATTTAGGTGAGTCTGGCATAGTTTGTTATGATTTGTACATCTTTTTTTGTAATTTTAAGATGATATAGTTTGGTATGTTGTGGCAAGGGATAGTTGGAAGTGATTTACGGTAGCCGAAGTACTTTAGGTGATTCTGGTATAGTTTGTTATGATTTTTAGCATTTTTTTGTAATTTTAAAGTGATTGGGCTTAGTTTGTTGCTGTAAAGTGTAGTTGGGGGTGATTTTTGATAGCCGAAGTAATTTAGGTGAGTTTGGCATAGTTTGCTATGGTTAGTAGCATTTTTTTGTAATTTAAAAGTGATTGGGTTTAGTTTGTTGTAGTAAGGGTTAGTTGGTGATGATCTATGGTAGCCGAAGTAATTTAGGTGAGTTTGGTATAGTTTGCTATGGTTACTAGCATTTTTTTGTAATTAAAAGTGATTGGGTTTAGTTTGTTGTGGTAAGGGTTAGTTGGTGATGATTTAGAGTAGCCGAAGTAATTTAGGTGAGTCTGGCATAATTTGTTATGATTTGTACACCTTTTTTTGTAGTTTTAAGATGATATGGTTTGGTTTGTTGTGGTAAGGGATAGTTAGGGGTGATTTACGGTAGCCGAAGTAATTTAGGTGATTCTGGTATAGTTTGTTATGATTTTTAGCATTTTTTTGTAATTTTAAAGTGATTGGGCTTAGTTTGTTGGTGTAAAGTGTAGTTGGGGGTGATTTTTGATAGCCGAAGTAATTTAGGTTAGTTTGGCATAGTTTGCTATGGATAGTAGCATTTTTTTGTAATTTAAAAGTGATTGGGCTTAGTTTGTTGTGGTAAGGGTTAGTTGGTGATGATTTATGGTAGCCGAAGTAATTTAGGTGAGTTTGGCATAGTTTGCTATGGTTACTAGCATTTTTTTGTAATTTAAAAGTGATTGGGTTTAGTTTGTTGTTGTAAGGGTTAGTTGGTGATGATTTAGAGTAGCTGAAGTAATTTAGGTGAATCTGGCATAGTTGGTTATGTTTTGTACACCTTTTTTTATAATTTTAAGATGATATGGTTTGGTTTGTTGTGGTAAGGGATAGTTATGGGTGATTTACGGTAGCCGAAGTAATTTAGGTGATTCTGGTATAGTTTGTTATGATTTTTAGCATTTTTTTGTACTTTTAAAGTGATTGGGCTTAGTTTGTTGCTGTAAAGTGTAGTTGGGGGTGATTTTTGATAGCCGAAGTAATTTAGGTGAATTTGGCATAGTTTGCTATGCTTAGTAGCATTTTTTTGTAATTTAAAAGTGATTGGGTTTAGTTTGTTGTGGTAAAGGTTAGTTGGTGATGATTTATGGTAGCCGAAGTAATTTAGGTGAGTTTGGCATAGTTTGCTATGGTTACTAGCATTTTTTTGTAATTTAAAAGTGATTGGGTTTAGTTTGTTGTGGTAAGGGTTAGTTGGTGATGATTTAGAGTAGCCGAAGTAATTTAGGTGAGTCTGGCATAGTTTGTTATGATTTGTACATTTTTTTTTGTAATTTTAAGATGATATGGTTTGGTATGTTGTGGCAAGGGATAGTTGGAAGTGATTTACGGTAGCCGAAGTACTTTAGGTGATTCTGGTATAGTTTGTTATGATTTTTAGCATTTTTTTGTAATTTTAAAGTGATTGGGCTTAGTTTGTTGCTGTAAAGTGTAGTTGGGGGTGATTTTTGATAGCCGAAGTAATTTAGGTGAGTTTGGCATAGTTTGCTATGGTTAGTAGCATTTTTTTGTAATTTAAAAGTGATTGGGTTTAGTTTGTTGTAGTAAGGGTTAGTTGGTGATGATCTATGGTAGCCGAAGTAATTTAGGTGAGTTTGGTATAGTTTGCTATGGTTACTAGCATTTTTTTGTAATTAAAAGTGATTGGGTTTAGTTTGTTGTGGTAAGGGTTAGTTGGTGATGATTTAGAGTAGCCGAAGTAATTTAGGTGAGTCTGGCATAATTTGTTATGATTTGTACACCTTTTTTTGTAATTTTAAGATGATATGGTTTGGTTTGTTGTGGTAAGGGATAGTTAGGGGTGATTTACGGTAGCCGAAGTAATTTAGGTGATTCTGGTATAGTTTGTTATGATTTTTAGCATTTTTTTGTAATTTTAAAGTGATTGGGCTTAGTTTGTTGGTGTAAAGTGTAGTTGGGGGTGATTTTTGATAGCCGAAGTAATTTAGGTGAGTTTGGCATAGTTTGCTATGGTTAGTAGCATTGTTTTGTAATTTAAAAGTGATTGGGTTTAGTTTGTTGTGGTAAGGGTTTTTTGGTGATGATTTACGGTAGCCGAAGTAATTTAGGTGAGTTTGGCATAGTTTGTTATGATTTGTACACCTTTTTTTGTAATTTTAAGATGATATGGTTTGGTTTGTTGTGGCAAGGGATAGTTGGGGGTGATTTACGGTAGCCGAAGTAATTTAGGTGATTCTGGTATAGTTTGTTATGATTTTTAGCATTTTTTTGTAATTTTAAAGTGATTGGGCTTAGTTTGTTGCTGTAAAGTGTAGTTAGGGGTAATTTTTGATAGCCGAAGTAATTTAGGTGAGTTTGGCATAGTTTGCTATGGATAGTAGCATTTTTTTGTAATTTAAAAGTGATTGGGTTTAGTTTGTTGTGGTAAGGGTTAGTTGGTGATGATCTATGATAGCCGAAGTAATTTAGGTGAGTTTGGCATAGTTTGCTATGGTTACTAGCATTTTTTTGTAATTTAAAAGTGATTGGGTTTAGTTTGTTGTGGTAAGGGTTAGTTGGTGATGATTTAGAGTAGCCGAAGTAATTTAGGTGAGTCTGGCATAGTTTGTTATGATTTGTACATCTTTTTTTGTAATTTTAAGATGATATGGTTTGGTATGTTGTGGCAAGGGATAGTTGGAAGTGATTTACGGTAGCCGAAGTACTTTAGGTGATTCTGGTATAGTTTGTTATGATTTTTAGCATTTTTTTGTAATTTTAAAGTGATTGGGCTTAGTTTGTTGCTGTAAAGTGTAGTTGGGGGTGATTTTTGATAGCCGAAGTAATTTAGGTGAGTTTGGCATAGTTTGCTATGGTTAGTAGCATTTTTTTGTAATTTAAATGTGATTGGGTTTAGTTTGTTGTAGTAAGGGTTAGTTGGTGATGATCTATGGTAGCCGAAGTAATTTAGGTGAGTTTGGTATAGTTTGCTATGGTTACTAGCATTTTTTTGTAATTAAAAGTGATTGGGTTTAGTTTGTTGTGGTAAGGGTTAGTTGGTGATGATTTAGAGTAGCCGAAGTAATTTAGGTGAGTCTGGCATAATTTGTTATGATTTGTACACTTTTTTTTGTAATTTTAAGATGATATGGTTTGGTTTGTTGTGGTAAGGGATAGTTAGGGGTGATTTACGGTAGCCGAAGTAATTTAGGTGGTTCTGGTATAGTTTGTTATGATTTTTAGCATTTTTTTGTAATTTTAAAGTGATTGGGCTTAGTTTGTTGGTGTAAAGTGTAGTTGGGGGTGATTTTTGATAGCCGAAGTAATTTAGGTGAGTTTGGCATAGTTTGCTATGGTTAGTAGCATTGTTTTGTAATTTAAAAGTGATTGGGTTTAGTTTGTTGTGGTAAGGGTTTTTTGGTGATGATTTACGGTAGCCGAAGTAATTTAGGTGAGTTTGGCATAGTTTGTTATGATTTGTACACCTTTTTTTGTAATTTTAAGATGATATGGATTGGTTTGTTGTGGCAAGGGATAGTTGGGGGTGATTTACGGTAGCCGAAGTAATTTAGGTGATTCTGGCATAGTTTGCTATGGTTAGTAGCATTTTTTTGTAATTTAAATGTGATTGGGTTTAGTTTGTTGTAGTAAGGGTTAGTTGGTGATGATCTATGGTAGCCGAAGTAATTTAGGTGAGTTTGGTATAGTTTGCTATGGTTACTAGCATTTTTTTGTAATTAAAAGTGATTGGGTTTAGTTTGTTGTGGTAAGGGTTAGTTGGTGATGATTTAGAGTAGCCGAAGTAATTTAGGTGAGTCTGGCATAATTTGTTATGATTTGTACACTTTTTTTTGTAATTTTAAGATGATATGGTTTGGTTTGTTGTGGTAAGGGATAGTTAGGGGTGATTTACGGTAGCCGAAGTAATTTAGGTGGTTCTGGTATAGTTTGTTATGATTTTTAGCATTTTTTTGTAATTTTAAAGTGATTGGGCTTAGTTTGTTGGTGTAAAGTGTAGTTGGGGGTGATTTTTGATAGCCGAAGTAATTTAGGTGAGTTTGGCATAGTTTGCTATGGTTAGTAGCATTGTTTTGTAATTTAAAAGTGATTGGGTTTAGTTTGTTGTGGTAAGGGTTTTTTGGTGATGATTTACGGTAGCCGAAGTAATTTAGGTGAGTTTGGCATAGTTTGTTATGATTTGTACACCTTTTTTTGTAATTTTAAGATGATATGGTTTGGTTTGTTGTGGTAAGGGATAGTTAGGGGTGATTTACGGTAGCCGAAGTAATTTAGGTGGTTCTGGTATAGTTTGTTATGATTTTTAGCATTTTTTTGTAATTTTAAAGTGATTGGGCTTAGTTTGTTGGTGTAAAGTGTAGTTGGGGGTGATTTTTGATAGCCGAAGTAATTTAGGTGAGTTTGGCATAGTTTGCTATGGTTAGTAGCATTTTTTTGTAATTTAAAAGTGATTGGGTTTAGTTTGTTGTGGTAAGGGTTAGTTGGTGATGATTTAGAGTAGCCGAAGTAATTTAGGTGAGTCTGGCATAGTTTGTTATGATTTGTACATCTTTTTTTGTAATTTTAAGATGATATGGTTTGGTATGTTGTGGCAAGGGATAGTTGGAAGTGATTTACGGTAGCCGAAGTACTTTAGGTGATTCTGGTATAGTTTGTTATGATTTTTAGCATTTTTTTGTAATTTTAAAGTGATTGGGCTTAGTTTGTTGCTGTAAAGTGTAGTTGGGGGTGATTTTTGATAGCCGAAGTAATTTAGGTGAGTTTGGCATAGTTTGCTATGGTTAGTAGCATTTTTTTGTAATTTAAATGTGATTGGGTTTAGTTTGTTGTAGTAAGGGTTAGTTGGTGATGATCTATGGTAGCCGAAGTAATTTAGGTGAGTTTGGTATAGTTTGCTATGGTTACTAGCATTTTTTTGTAATTAAAAGTGATTGGGTTTAGTTTGTTGTGGTAAGGGTTAGTTGGTGATGATTTAGAGTAGCCGAAGTAATTTAGGTGAGTCTGGCATAATTTGTTATGATTTGTACACTTTTTTTTGTAATTTTAAGATGATATGGTTTGGTTTGTTGTGGTAAGGGATAGTTAGGGGTGATTTACGGTAGCCGAAGTAATTTAGGTGGTTCTGGTATAGTTTGTTATGATTTTTAGCATTTTTTTGTAATTTTAAAGTGATTGGGCTTAGTTTGTTGGTGTAAAGTGTAGTTGGGGGTGATTTTTGATAGCCGAAGTAATTTAGGTGAGTTTGGCATAGTTTGCTATGGTTAGTAGCATTGTTTTGTAATTTAAAAGTGATTGGGTTTAGTTTGTTGTGGTAAGGGTTTTTTGGTGATGATTTACGGTAGCCGAAGTAATTTAGGTGAGTTTGGCATAGTTTGTTATGATTTGTACACCTTTTTTTGTAATTTTAAGATGATATGGATTGGTTTGTTGTGGCAAGGGATAGTTGGGGGTGATTTACGGTAGCCGAAGTAATTTAGGTGATTCTGGTATAGTTTGTTATGATTTTTAGCATTTTTTTGTAATTTTAAAGTGATTGGGCTTAGTTTGTTGCTGTAAAGTGTAGTTAGGGGTAATTTTTGATAGCCGAAGTAATTTAGGTGAGTTTGGCATAGTTTGCTATGGATAGTAGCATTTTTTTGTAATTTAAAAGTGATTGGGTTTAGTTTGTTGTGGTAAGGGTTAGTTGGTGATGATCTATGATAGCCGAAGTAATTTAGGTGAGTTTGGCATAGTTTGCTATGGTTACTAGCATTTTTTTGTAATTTAAAAGTGATTGGGTTTAGTTTGTTGTGGTAAGGGTTAGTTGGTGATGATTTAGAGTAGCCGAAGTAATTTAGGTGAGTCTGGCATAGTTTGTTATGATTTGTACATCTTTTTTTGTAATTTTAAGATGATATGGTTTGGTATGTTGTGGCAAGGGATAGTTGGAAGTGATTTACGGTAGCCGAAGTACTTTAGGTGATTCTGGTATAGTTTGTTATGATTTTTAGCATTTTTTTGTAATTTTAAAGTGATTGGGCTTAGTTTGTTGCTGTAAAGTGTAGTTGGGGGTGATTTTTGATAGCCGAAGTAATTTAGGTGAGTTTGGCATAGTTTGCTATGGTTAGTAGCATTTTTTTGTAATTTAAAAGTGATTGGGTTTAGTTTGTTGTAGTAAGGCTTAGTTGGTGATGATCTATGGTAGCCGAAGTAATTTAGGTGAGTTTGGTATAGTTTGCTATGGTTACTAGCATTTTTTTGTAATTAAAAGTGATTGGGTTTAGTTTGTTGTGGTAAGGGTTAGTTGGTGATGATTTAGAGTAGCCGAAGTAATTTAGGTGAGTCTGGCATAATTTGTTATGATTTGTACACCTTTTTTTGTAATTTTAAGATGATATGGTTTGGTTTGTTGAGGTAAGGGATAGTTAGGGGTGATTTACGGTAGCTGAAGTAATTTAGGTGATTCTGGTATAGTTTGTTATGATTTTTAGCATTTTTTTGTAATTTTAAAGTGATTGGGCTTAGTTTGTTGGTGTAAAGTGTAGTTGGGGGTGATTTTTGATAGCCGAAGTAATTTAGGTGAGTTTGGCATAGTTTGCTATGGTTAGTAGCATTGTTTTGTAATTTAAAAGTGATTGGGTTTAGTTTGTTGTGGTAAGGGTTTGTTGGTGATGATTTACGGTAGCCGAAGTAATTTAGGTGAGTTTGGCATAGTTTGTTATGATTTGTACACCTTTTTTTGTAATTTTAAGATGATATGGTTTGGTTTGTTGTGGCAAGGGATAGTTGGGGGTGATTTACGGTAGCCGAAGTAATTTAGGTGATTCTGGTATAGTTTGTTATGATTTTTAGCATTTTTTTGTAATTTTAAAGTGATTGGGCTTAGTTTGTTGCTGTAAAGTGTAGTTAGGGGTAATTTTTGATAGCCGAAGTAATTTAGGTGAGTTTGGCATAGTTTGCTATGGATAGTAGCATTTTTTTGTAATTTAAAAGTGATTGGGTTTAGTTTGTTGTGGTAAGGGTTAGTTGGTGATGATCTATGATAGCCGAAGTAATTTAGGTGAGTTTGGCATAGTTTGCTATGGTTACTAGCATTTTTTTGTAATTTAAAAGTGATTGGGTTTAGTTTGTTGTGGTAAGGGTTAGTTGGTGATGATTTAGAGTAGCCGAAGTAATTTAGGTGAGTCTGGCATAGTTTGTTATGATTTGTACACCTTTTTTTGTAATTTTAAGATGATATGGTTTGGTTTGTTGTGGTAAGGAATAGTTGGGGGTGATTTACGGTAGCCGAAGTAATTTAGGTGATTCTGGTATAGTTTGTTATGATTTTTAGTATTTTTTTGTAATTTTAAAGTGATTGGGCTTAGTTTGTTGCTGTAAAGTGTAGTTGGGGGTGATTTTTGATAGCCGAAATAATTTAGGTGAGTTTGGCATAGTTTGCTATGGTTAGTAGCATTTTTTTGTAATTTAAAAGTGATTGGGTTTAGTTTGTTGTGGTAAGGGTTAGTTGTTGATGATTTATGGTAGCCGAAGTAATTTAGGTGAGTTTGGCATAGTTTGCTATGGTTACTAGCATTTTTTTGTAATTTTAAAGTGATTGGGCTTAGTTTGTTGGTGTAAAGTGTAGTTGGGGGTGATTTTTGATAGCCGAAGTAATTTAGGTGAGTTTGGCATAGTTTGCTATGGTTAGTAGCATTGTTTTGTAATTTAAAAGTGATTGGGTTTAGTTTGTTGTGGTAAGGGTTTTTTGGTGATGATTTACGGTAGCCGAAGTAATTTAGGTGAGTTTGGCATAGTTTGTTATGATTTGTACACCTTTTTTTGTAATTTTAAGATGATATGGATTGGTTTGTTGTGGCAAGGGATAGTTGGGGGTGATTTACGGTAGCCGAAGTAATTTAGGTGATTCTGGTATAGTTTGTTATGATTTTTAGCATTTTTTTGTAATTTTAAAGTGATTGGGCTTAGTTTGTTGCTGTAAAGTGTAGTTAGGGGTAATTTTTGATAGCCGAAGTAATTTAGGTGAGTTTGGCATAGTTTGCTATGGATAGTAGCATTTTTTTGTAATTTAAAAGTGATTGGGTTTAGTTTGTTGTGGTAAGGGTTAGTTGGTGATGATCTATGATAGCCGAAGTAATTTAGGTGAGTTTGGCATAGTTTGCTATGGTTACTAGCATTTTTTTGTAATTTAAAAGTGATTGGGTTTAGTTTGTTGTGGTAAGGGTTAGTTGGTGATGATTTAGAGTAGCCGAAGTAATTTAGGTGAGTCTGGCATAGTTTGTTATGATTTGTACATCTTTTTTTGTAATTTTAAGATGATATGGTTTGGTATGTTGTGGCAAGGGATAGTTGGAAGTGATTTACGGTAGCCGAAGTACTTTAGGTGATTCTGGTATAGTTTGTTATGATTTTTAGCATTTTTTTGTAATTTTAAAGTGATTGGGCTTAGTTTGTTGCTGTAAAGTGTAGTTGGGGGTGATTTTTGATAGCCGAAGTAATTTAGGTGAGTTTGGCATAGTTTGCTATGGTTAGTAGCATTTTTTTGTAATTTAAAAGTGATTGGGTTTAGTTTGTTGTAGTAAGGCTTAGTTGGTGATGATCTATGGTAGCCGAAGTAATTTAGGTGAGTTTGGTATAGTTTGCTATGGTTACTAGCATTTTTTTGTAATTAAAAGTGATTGGGTTTAGTTTGTTGTGGTAAGGGTTAGTTGGTGATGATTTAGAGTAGCCGAAGTAATTTAGGTGAGTCTGGCATAATTTGTTATGATTTGTACACCTTTTTTTGTAATTTTAAGATGATATGGTTTGGTTTGTTGAGGTAAGGGATAGTTAGGGGTGATTTACGGTAGCTGAAGTAATTTAGGTGATTCTGGTATAGTTTGTTATGATTTTTAGCATTTTTTTGTAATTTTAAAGTGATTGGGCTTAGTTTGTTGGTGTAAAGTGTAGTTGGGGGTGATTTTTGATAGCCGAAGTAATTTAGGTGAGTTTGGCATAGTTTGCTATGGTTAGTAGCATTGTTTTGTAATTTAAAAGTGATTGGGTTTAGTTTGTTGTGGTAAGGGTTTGTTGGTGATGATTTACGGTAGCCGAAGTAATTTAGGTGAGTTTGGCATAGTTTGTTATGATTTGTACACCTTTTTTTGTAATTTTAAGATGATATGGTTTGGTTTGTTGTGGCAAGGGATAGTTGGGGGTGATTTACGGTAGCCGAAGTAATTTAGGTGATTCTGGTATAGTTTGTTATGATTTTTAGCATTTTTTTGTAATTTTAAAGTGATTGGGCTTAGTTTGTTGCTGTAAAGTGTAGTTAGGGGTAATTTTTGATAGCCGAAGTAATTTAGGTGAGTTTGGCATAGTTTGCTATGGATAGTAGCATTTTTTTGTAATTTAAAAGTGATTGGGTTTAGTTTGTTGTGGTAAGGGTTAGTTGGTGATGATCTATGATAGCCGAAGTAATTTAGGTGAGTTTGGCATAGTTTGCTATGGTTACTAGCATTTTTTTGTAATTTAAAAGTGATTGGGTTTAGTTTGTTGTGGTAAGGGTTAGTTGGTGATGATTTAGAGTAGCCGAAGTAATTTAGGTGAGTCTGGCATAGTTTGTTATGATTTGTACACCTTTTTTTGTAATTTTAAGATGATATGGTTTGGTTTGTTGTGGTAAGGAATAGTTGGGGGTGATTTACGGTAGCCGAAGTAATTTAGGTGATTCTGGTATAGTTTGTTATGATTTTTAGTATTTTTTTGTAATTTTAAAGTGATTGGGCTTAGTTTGTTGCTGTAAAGTGTAGTTGGGGGTGATTTTTGATAGCCGAAATAATTTAGGTGAGTTTGGCATAGTTTGCTATGGTTAGTAGCATTTTTTTGTAATTTAAAAGTGATTGGGTTTAGTTTGTTGTGGTAAGGGTTAGTTGTTGATGATTTATGGTAGCCGAAGTAATTTAGGTGAGTTTGGCATAGTTTGCTATGGTTACTAGCATTTTTTTGTAATTTAAAAGTGATTGGGTTTAGTTTGTTGTGGTAAGGGTTAGTTGGTGATGATTTAGAGTAGCCGAAGTAATTTAGGTGAGTCTGGCATAGTTTGTTATGATTTGTACACATTTTTTTGTAATTTTAAGATGATATGGTTTGGTTTGTTGTGGAAAGGGATAGTTGGGGGTGATTTACGGTAGCCGAAGTAATTTAGGTGATTCTGGTGTAGTTTGTTATGATTTTTAGCATTTTTTTGTAATTTTAAAGTGATTGGGTTTAGTTTGTTGTGGTAAGGGTTAGTTGGTGATGAAGTAATATGGTAGCCGAAGTAATTTAGGTGAGTTTGGCATAGTTTGCTATGGTTACTAGCATTTTTTTGTAATTTAAAAGTGATTGGGTTTAGTTTGTTGTGGTAAGGGTTAGTTGGTGATGATTTAGATTAGCCGAAGTAATTTAGGTGAGTCTGGCATAGTTTGTTATGATTTGTACACCTTTTTTTGTAATTTTAAGATGATATGGTTTGGTTTGTTGTGGTAAGGGATAGTTGGGAGTGATTTACGGTAGCCGAAGTAATTTAGGTGATTCTGGTATAGTTTGTTATGATTTTTAGCATTTTTTTGTAATTTTAAAGTGATTGGGCTTAGTTTGTTGCTGTAAAGTGTAGTTGGGGGTGATTTTTGATAGCCGAAGTAATTTAGGTGAGTTTGGCATAGTTTGCTATGGTTAGTAGCATTTATTTGTAATTTAAAAGTGATTGGGTTTAGTTTGTTGTGGTAAGGGTTAGTTGTTGATGATTTATGGTAGCCGAAGTAATTTAGGTGAGTTTGGCATAGTTTGCTATGGTTACTAGCATTTTTTTGTAATTTAAATGTGATTGGGTTTAGTTTGTTGTGGTAAGGGTTAGTTGGTGATGATTTAGAGTAGCCGAAGTAATTTAGGTGAGTCTGGCATAGTTTGTTATGATTTGTACACCTTTTTTTGTAATTTTAAGATGATATGGTTTGGTTTGTTGTGGTAAGGGATAGTTGGGGGTGATTTACCGTAGCCGAAGTAATTTAGGTGATTCTGGTGTAGTTTGTTATGATTTTTAGCATTTTTTTGTAATTTTAAAGTGATTGGGCTTAGTTTGTTGCTGTAAAATGTAGTTGGTGGTGATTTTTGAAAGCCGAAGTAATTTAGGTGAGTTTGCTATGATTAGTAGCATTTTTTTGTAATTTAAAAGTGATTGGGTTTAGTTTGTTGTGGTAAGGGTTAGTTGGTGATGAAGTAATATGGTAGCCGAAGTAATTTAGGTGAGTTTGGCATAGTTTGCTATGGTTACTAGCATTTTTTTGTAATTTAAAAGTGATTGGGTTTAGTTTGTTGTGCTAAGGGTTAATTGGTGGTGATTTAGAGTAGCCGAAGTAATTTAGGTGAGTCTGGCATAGTTTGTTATGATTTTTAGCATTTTTTTGTAATTTTAAAGTGATTGGGCTTAGTTTGTTGCTGTAAAGTGTAGTTGGGGGTGATTTTTGATAGCCGAAGTAATTTAGGTGAGTCTGGCATAGTTTGTTATGATTTGTACACCTTTTTTTGTAATTTTAAGATGATATGGTTTGGTTTGTTGTGGTAAGGGATAGTTGGGGGTGATTTACGGTAGCCGAAATAATTTAGGTGATTCTGGTATAGTTTGCTATGATTTTTAGAATATTTTGTAATTTTAAAGTGATTGGGCTTAGTTTGTTGCTGTAAAGTGTAGTTGGGGGTGATTTTTGATAGCCGAAGTAATTTAGGTGAGTTTGGCATAGTTTGCTATGGTTAATAGCATTTTTTTGTAATTTAAAAGTGATTGCGTTTAGTTTATTGTGGTAAGGGTTAGTTGGTGATGAAGTAATATGGTAGCCGAAGTAATTTAGGTGAGTTTGGCATAGTTTGCTATGGTTACTAGCATTTTTTTGTAATTTAAAAGTGATTGGGTTTAGTTTGTTGTGGTAAGGGTTAGTTGGTGATGATTTAGAGTAGCCGAAGTAATTTAGGTGAGTCTGGCATAGTTTGTTATGATTTGTACACCTTTTTTTGTAATTTTAAGATGATATGGTTTGGTTTGTTGTGGTAAGGGATAGTTGGGAGTGATTTACGGTAGCCGAAGTAATTTAGGTGATTCTGGTATAGTTTGTTATGATTTTTAGCATTTTTTTTTAATTTTAAAGTGATTGGGCTTAGTTTGTTGCTGTAAAGTGTAGTTGGGGGTGATTTTTGATAGCCGAAGTAATTTAGGTGAGTTTGGCATAGTTTGCTATGGTTAGTAGCATTTTTTCGTAATTTAAAATTGATTGGGTTTAGTTTGTTGTGGTAAGGGTTAGTTGGTGATGATTTATGGTAGCCGAAGTAATTTAGGTGAGTTTGGCATAGTTTGTTATGATTTGTACATCTTTTTTTGTAATTTTAAGATGATATGGTTTGGTTTGTTGTGGTAAGGGAGAGTTGGGGGTGATTTACGGTAGCCGAAGTAATTTAGGTGATTCTGGTATAGTTTGTTATGATTTTTAGCATTTTTTTGTACTTTTAAAGTGATTGGGCTTAGTTTGTTGCTGTAAAGTGTAGTTGGGGGTGATTTTTGATAGCCGAAGTAATTTAGGTGAATTTGGCATAGTTTGCTATGCTTAGTAGCATTTTTTTGTAATTTAAAAGTGATTGGGTTTAGTTTGTTGTGGTAAAGGTTAGTTGGTGATGATTTCTGGTAGCCGAAGTAATTTAGGTGAGTTTGGCATAGTTTGCTATGGTTACTAGCATTTTTTTGTAATTTAAAAGTGATTGGGTTTAGTTTGTTGTGGTAAGGGTTAGTTGGTGATGATTTAGAGTAGCCGAAGTAATTTAGGTGAGTCTGGCATAGTTTGTTATGATTTGTACATTTTTTTTTGTAATTTTAAGATGATATGGTTTGGTATGTTGTGGCAAGGGATAGTTGGAAGTGAATTACCGTAGCCGAAGTACTTTAGGTGATTCTGGTATAGTTTGTTATGATTTTTAGCATTTTTTTGTAATTTTAAAGTGATTGGGCTTAGTTTGTTGCTGTAAAGTGTAGTTGGGGGTGATTTTTGATAGCCGAAGTAATTTAGGTGAGTTTGGCATAGTTTGCTATGGTTAGTAGCATTTTTTTGTAATTTAAAAGTGATTGGGTTTAGTTTGTTGTAGTAAGGGTTAGTTGGTGATGATCTATGGTAGCCGAAGTAATTTAGGTGAGTTTGGTATAGTTTGCTATGGTTACTAGCATTTTTTTGTAATTAAAAGTGATTGGGTTTAGTTTGTTGTGGTAAGGGTTAGTTGGTGATGATTTAGAGTAGCCGAAGTAATTTAGGTGAGTCTGGCATAATTTGTTATGATTTGTACACCTTTTTTTGTAATTTTAAGATGATATGGTTTGGTTTGTTGTGGTAAGGGATAGTTAGGGGTGATTTACGGTAGCCGAAGTAATTTAGGTGATTCTGGTATAGTTTGTTATGATTTTTAGCATTTTTTTGTAATTTTAAAGTGATTGGGCTTAGTTTGTTGGTGTAAAGTGTAGTTGGGGGTGATTTTTGATAGCCGAAGTAATTTAGGTGAGTTTGGCATAGTTTGCTATGGTTAGTAGCATTGTTTTGTAATTTAAAAGTGATTGGGTTTAGTTTGTTGTGGTAAGGGTTTTTTGGTGATGATTTACGGTAGCCGAAGTAATTTAGGTGAGTTTGGCATAGTTTGTTATGATTTGTACACCTTTTTTTGTAATTTTAAGATGATATGGTTTGGTTTGTTGTGGCAAGGGATAGTTGGGGGTGATTTACGGTAGCCGAAGTAATTTAGGTGATTCTGGTATAGTTTGTTATGATTTTTAGCATTTTTTTGTAATTTTAAAGTGATTGGGCTTAGTTTGTTGCTGTAAAGTGTAGTTAGGGGTAATTTTTGATAGCCGAAGTAATTTAGGTGAGTTTGGCATAGTTTGCTATGGATAGTAGCATTTTTTTGTAATTTAAAAGTGATTGGGTTTAGTTTGTTGTGGTAAGGGTTAGTTGGTGATGATCTATGATAGCCGAAGTAATTTAGGTGAGTTTGGCATAGTTTGCTATGGTTACTAGCATTTTTTTGTAATTTAAAAGTGATTGGGTTTAGTTTGTTGTGGTAAGGGTTAGTTGGTGATGATTTAGAGTAGCCGAAGTAATTTAGGTGAGTCTGGCATAGTTTGTTATGATTTGTACATCTTTTTTTGTAATTTTAAGATGATATGGTTTGGTATGTTGTGGCAAGGGATAGTTGGAAGTGATTTACGGTAGCCGAAGTACTTTAGGTGATTCTGGTATAGTTTGTTATGATTTTTAGCATTTTTTTGTAATTTTAAAGTGATTGGGCTTAGTTTGTTGCTGTAAAGTGTAGTTGGGGGTGATTTTTGATAGCCGAAGTAATTTAGGTGAGTTTGGCATAGTTTGCTATGGTTAGTAGCATTTTTTTGTAATTTAAATGTGATTGGGTTTAGTTTCTTGTAGTAAGGGTTAGTTGGTGATGATCTATGGTAGCCGAAGTAATTTAGGTGAGTTTGGTATAGTTTGCTATGGTTACTAGCATTTTTTTGTAATTAAAAGTGATTGGGTTTAGTTTGTTGTGGTAAGGGTTAGTTGGTGATGATTTAGAGTAGCCGAAGTAATTTAGGTGAGTCTGGCATAATTTGTTATGATTTGTACACTTTTTTTTGTAATTTTAAGATGATATGGTTTGGTTTGTTGTGGTAAGGGATAGTTAGGGGTGATTTACGGTAGCCGAAGTAATTTAGGTGGTTCTGGTATAGTTTGTTATGATTTTTAGCATTTTTTTGTAATTTTAAAGTGATTGGGCTTAGTTTGTTGGTGTAAAGTGTAGTTGGGGGTGATTTTTGATAGCCGAAGTAATTTAGGTGAGTTTGGCATAGTTTGCTATGGTTAGTAGCATTGTTTTGTAATTTAAAAGTGATTGGGTTTAGTTTGTTGTGGTAAGGGTTTTTTGGTGATGATTTACGGTAGCCGAAGTAATTTAGGTGAGTTTGGCATAGTTTGTTATGATTTGTACACCTTTTTTTGTAATTTTAAGATGATATGGTTTGGTTTGTTGTGGCAAGGGATAGTTGGGGGTGATTTACGGTAGCCGAAGTAATTTAGGTGATTCTGGTATAGTTTGTTATGATTTTTAGCATTTTTTTGTAATTTTAAAATGATTGGGCTTAGTTTGTTGCTGTAAAGTGTAGTTAGGGGTAATTTTTGATAGCCGAAGTAATTTAGGTGAGTTTGGCATAGTTTGCTATGGATAGTAGCATTTTTTTGTAATTTAAAAGTGATTGGGTTTAGTTTGTTGTGGTAAGGGTTAGTTGGTGATGATCTATGATAGCCGAAGTAATTTAGGTGAGTTTGGCATAGTTTGCTATGGTTACTAGCATTTTTTTGTAATTTAAAAGTGATTGGGTTTAGTTTGTTGTGGTAAGGGTTAGTTGGTGATGATTTAGAGTAGCCGAAGTAATTTAGGTGAGTCTGGCATAGTTTGTTATGATTTGTACATCTTTTTTTGTAATTTTAAGATGATATGGTTTGGTATGTTGTGGCAAGGGATAGTTGGAAGTGATTTACGGTAGCCGAAGTACTTTAGGTGATTCTGGTATAGTTTGTTATGATTTTTAGCATTTTTTTGTAATTTTAAAGTGATTGGGCTTAGTTTGTTGCTGTAAAGTGTAGTTGGGGGTGATTTTTGATAGCCGAAGTAATTTAGGTGAGTTTGGCATAGTTTGCTATGGTTAGTAGCATTTTTTTGTAATTTAAATGTGATTGGGTTTAGTTTGTTGTAGTAAGGGTTAGTTGGTGATGATCTATGGTAGCCGAAGTAATTTAGGTGAGTTTGGTATAGTTTGCTATGGTTACTAGCATTTTTTTGTAATTAAAAGTGATTGGGTTTAGTTTGTTGTGGTAAGGGTTAGTTGGTGATGATTTAGAGTAGCCGAAGTAATTTAGGTGAGTCTGGCATAATTTGTTATGATTTGTACACTTTTTTTTGTAATTTTAAGATGATATGGTTTGGTTTGTTGTGGTAAGGGATAGTTAGGGGTGATTTACGGTAGCCGAAGTAATTTAGGTGGTTCTGGTATAGTTTGTTATGATTTTTAGCATTTTTTTGTAATTTTAAAGTGATTGGGCTTAGTTTGTTGGTGTAAAGTGTAGTTGGGGGTGATTTTTGATAGCCGAAGTAATTTAGGTGAGTTTGGCATAGTTTGCTATGGTTAGTAGCATTGTTTTGTAATTTAAAAGTGATTGGGTTTAGTTTGTTGTGGTAAGGTTTTTTTGGTGATGATTTACGGTAGCCGAAGTAATTTAGGTGAGTTTGGCATAGTTTGTTATGATTTGTACACCTTTTTTTGTAATTTTAAGATGATATGGTTTGGTTTGTTGTGGCAAGGGATAGTTGGGGGTGATTTACGGTAGCCGAAGTAATTTAGGTGATTCTGGTATAGTTTGTTATGATTTTTAGCATTTTTTTGTAATTTTAAAGTGATTGGGCTTAGTTTGTTGCTGTAAAGTGTAGTTAGGGGTAATTTTTGATAGCCGAAGTAATTTAGGTGAGTTTGGCATAGTTTGTTATGGATAGTAGCATTTTTTTGTAATTTAAAAGTGATTGGGTTTAGTTTGTTGTGGTAAGGGTTAGTTGGTGATGATCTATGATAGCCGAAGTAATTTAGGTGAGTTTGGCATAGTTTGCTATGGTTACTAGCATTTTTTTGTAATTTAAAAGTGATTGGGTTTAGTTTGTTGTGGTAAGGGTTAGTTGGTGATGATTTAGAGTAGCCGAAGTAATTTAGGTGAGTCTGGCATAGTTTGTTATGATTTGTACATCTTTTTTTGTAATTTTAAGATGATATGGTTTGGTATGTTGTGGCAAGGGATAGTTGGAAGTGATTTACGGTAGCCGAAGTACTTTAGGTGATTCTGGTATAGTTTGTTATGATTTTTAGCATTTTTTTGTAATTTTAAAGTGATTGGGCTTAGTTTGTTGCTGTAAAGTGTAGTTGGGGGTGATTTTTGATAGCCGAAGTAATTTAGGTGAATTTGGCATAGTTTGCTATGGTTAGTAGCATTTTTTTGTAATTTAAAAGTGATTGGGTTTAGTTTGTTGTAGTAAGGCTTAGTTGGTGATGATCTATGGTAGCCGAAGTAATTTAGGTGAGTTTGGTATAGTTTGCTATGGTTACTAGCATTTTTTTGTAATTAAAAGTGATTGGGTTTAGTTTGTTGTGGTAAGGGTTAGTTGGTGATGATTTAGAGTAGCCGAAGTAATTTAGGTGAGTCTGGCATAATTTGTTATGATTTGTACACCTTTTTTTGTAATTTTAAGATGATATGGTTTGGTTTGTTGAGGTAAGGGATAGTTAGGGGTGATTTACGGTAGCTGAAGTAATTTAGGTGATTCTGGTATAGTTTGTTATGATTTTTAGCATTTTTTTGTAATTTTAAAGTGATTGGGCTTAGTTTGTTGGTGTAAAGTGTAGTTGGGGGTGATTTTTGATAGCCGAAGTAATTTAGGTGAGTTTGGCATAGTTTGCTATGGTTAGTAGCATTGTTTTGTAATTTAAAAGTGATTGGGTTTAGTT
Source organism: Eledona agricola (assembly GCA_964023215.1). NCBI lineage: Eukaryota > Metazoa > Arthropoda > Insecta > Coleoptera > Tenebrionidae > Eledona > Eledona agricola. The sequence continues at coordinate 10,867,943 of OZ026855.1, read as the reverse complement.
TGTTGTGGTAAGGGTTTGTTGGTGATGATTTACGGTAGCCGAAGTAATTTAGGTGAGTTTGGCATAGTTTGTTATGATTTGTACACCTTTTTTTGTAATTTTAAGATGATATGGTTTGGTTTGTTGTGGCAAGGGATAGTTGGGGGTGATTTACGGTAGCCGAAGTAATTTAGGTGATTCTGGTATAGTTTGTTATGATTTTTAGCATTTTTTTGTAATTTTAAAGTGATTGGGCTTAGTTTGTTGCTGTAAAGTGTAGTTAGGGGTAATTTTTGATAGCCGAAGTAATTTAGGTGAGTTTGGCATAGTTTGCTATGGATAGTAGCATTTTTTTGTAATTTAAAAGTGATTGGGTTTAGTTTGTTGTGGTAAGGGTTAGTTGGTGATGATCTATGATAGCCGAAGTAATTTAGGTGAGTTTGGCATAGTTTGCTATGGTTACTAGCATTTTTTTGTAATTTAAAAGTGATTGGGTTTAGTTTGTTGTGGTAAGGGTTAGTTGGTGATGATTTAGAGTAGCCGAAGTAATTTAGGTGAGTCTGGCATAGTTTGTTATGATTTGTACACCTTTTTTTGTAATTTTAAGATGATATGGTTTGGTTTGTTGTGGTAAGGAATAGTTGGGGGTGATTTACGGTAGCCGAAGTAATTTAGGTGATTTTGGTATAGTTTGTTATGATTTTTAGTATTTTTTTGTAATTTTAAAGTGATTGGGCTTAGTTTGTTGCTGTAAAGTGTAGTTGGGGGTGATTTTTGATAGCCGAAATAATTTAGGTGAGTTTGGCATAGTTTGCTATGGTTAGTAGCATTTTTTTGTAATTTAAAAGTGATTGGGTTTAGTTTGTTGTGGTAAGGGTTAGTTGTTGATGATTTATGGTAGCCGAAGTAATTTAGGTGAGTTTGGCATAGTTTGCTATGGTTACTAGCATTTTTTTGTAATTTAAAAGTGATTGGGTTTAGTTTGTTGTGGTAAGGGTTAGTTGGTGATGATTTAGAGTAGCCGAAGTAATTTAGGTGAGTCTGGCATAGTTTGTTATGATTTGTACACATTTTTTTGTAATTTTAAGATGATATGGTTTGGTTTGTTGTGGAAAGGGATAGTTGGGGGTGATTTACGGTAGCCGAAGTAATTTAGGTGATTCTGGTGTAGTTTGTTATGATTTTTAGCATTTTTTTGTAATTTTAAAGTGATTGGGTTTAGTTTGTTGTGGTAAGGGTTAGTTGGTGATGAAGTAATATGGTAGCCGAAGTAATTTAGGTGAGTTTGGCATAGTTTGCTATGGTTACTAGCATTTTTTTGTAATTTAAAAGTGATTGGGTTTAGTTTGTTGTGGTAAGGGTTAGTTGGTGATGATTTAGATTAGCCGAAGTAATTTAGGTGAGTCTGGCATAGTTTGTTATGATTTGTACACCTTTTTTTGTAATTTTAAGATGATATGGTTTGGTTTGTTGTGGTAAGGGATAGTTGGGAGTGATTTACGGTAGCCGAAGTAATTTAGGTGATTCTGGTATAGTTTGTTATGATTTTTAGCATTTTTTTGTAATTTTAAAGTGATTGGGCTTAGTTTGTTGCTGTAAAGTGTAGTTGGGGGTGATTTTTGATAGCCGAAGTAATTTAGGTGAGTTTGGCATAGTTTGCTATGGTTAGTAGCATTTATTTGTAATTTAAAAGTGATTGGGTTTAGTTTGTTGTGGTAAGGGTTAGTTGTTGATGATTTATGGTAGCCGAAGTAATTTAGATGAGTTTGGCATAGTTTGCTATGGTTACTAGCATTTTTTTGTAATTTAAATGTGATTGGGTTTAGTTTGTTGTGGTAAGGGTTAGTTGGTGATGATTTAGAGTAGCCGAAGTAATTTAGGTGAGTCTGGCATAGTTTGTTATGATTTGTACACCTTTTTTTGTAATTTTAAGATGATATGGTTTGGTTTGTTGTGGTAAGGGATAGTTGGGGGTGATTTACGGTAGCCGAAGTAATTTAGGTGATTCTGGTGTAGTTTGTTATGATTTTTAGCATTTTTTTGTAATTTTAAAGTGATTGGGCTTAGTTTGTTGCTGTAAAATGTAGTTGGTGGTGATTTTTGAAAGCCGAAGTAATTTAGGTGAGTTTGCTATGATTAGTAGCATTTTTTTGTAATTTAAAAGTGATTGGGTTTAGTTTGTTGTGGTAAGGGTTAGTTGGTGATGAAGTAATATGGTAGCCGAAGTAATTTAGGTGAGTTTGGCATAGTTTGCTATGGTTACTAGCATTTTTTTGTAATTTAAAAGTGATTGGGTTTAGTTTGTTGTGCTAAGGGTTAATTGGTGGTGATTTAGAGTAGCCGAAGTAATTTAGGTGAGTCTGGCATAGTTTGTTATGATTTTTAGCATTTTTTTGTAATTTTAAAGTGATTGGGCTTAGTTTGTTGCTGTAAAGTGTAGTTGGGGGTGATTTTTGATAGCCGAAGTAATTTAGGTGAGTCTGGCATAGTTTGTTATGATTTGTACACCTTTTTTTGTAATTTTAAGATGATATGGTTTGGTTTGTTGTGGTAAGGGATAGTTGGGGGTGATTTACGGTAGCCGAAATAATTTAGGTGATTCTGGTATAGTTTGCTATGATTTTTAGAATATTTTGTAATTTTAAAGTGATTGGGCTTAGTTTGTTGCTGTAAAGTGTAGTTGGGGGTGATTTTTGATAGCCGAAGTAATTTAGGTGAGTTTGGCATAGTTTGCTATGGTTAATAGCATTTTTTTGTAATTTAAAAGTGATTGCGTTTAGTTTGTTGTGGTAAGGGTTAGTTGGTGATGAAGTAATATGGTAGCCGAAGTAATTTAGGTGAGTTTGGCATAGTTTGCTATGGTTACTAGCATTTTTTTGTAATTTAAAAGTGATTGGGTTTAGTTTGTTGTGGTAAGGGTTAGTTGGTGATGATTTAGAGTAGCCGAAGTAATTTAGGTGAGTCTGGCATAGTTTGTTATGATTTGTACACCTTTTTTTGTAATTTTAAGATGATATGGTTTGGTTTGTTGTGGTAAGGGATAGTTGGGAGTGATTTACGGTAGCCGAAGTAATTTAGGTGATTCTGGTATAGTTTGTTATGATTTTTAGCATTTTTTTTTAATTTTAAAGTGATTGGGCTTAGTTTGTTGCTGTAAAGTGTAGTTGGGGGTGATTTTTGATAGCCGAAGTAATTTAGGTGAGTTTGGCATAGTTTGCTATGGTTAGTAGCATTTTTTCGTAATTTAAAATTGATTGGGTTTAGTTTGTTGTGGTAAGGGTTAGTTGGTGATGATTTATGGTAGCCGAAGTAATTTAGGTGAGTTTGGCATAGTTTGTTATGATTTGTACATCTTTTTTTGTAATTTTAAGATGATATGGTTTGGTTTGTTGTGGTAAGGGAGAGTTGGGGGTGATTTACGGTAGCCGAAGTAATTTAGGTGATTCTGGTATAGTTTGTTATGATTTTTAGAATTTTTTTGTAATTTTAAAGTGATTGGGCTTAGTTTGTTGCTGTAAAGTGTAGTTGGGGGTGATTTTTGATAGCCGAAGTAATTTAGGTGAGTTTGGCATAGTTTGCTATGGTTAGTAGCATTTTTTTGTAATTTAAAAGTGATTGGGTTTAGTTTGTTGTGGTAAGGGTTAGTTGGTGATGATTTATGGTAGCCGAAGTAATTTAGGTGAGTATGGCATAGTTTGCTATGGTTACTAGCATTTTTTTGTAATTTAAAAGTGATTGGGTTTAGTTTGTTGTGGTAAGGGTTAGTTGGTGATGATTTAGAGTAGCCGAAGTAATTTAGGTGATTCTGGTATAGTTTGTTATGATTTTTAGCATTTTTTTGTAATTTTAAAGTGATTGGGCTTAGTTTGTTGCTGTAAAGTGTAGTTGGGGGTGATTTTTGATAGCCGAAGTAATTTAGGTGAGTTTGCCATAGTTTGCTATGGTTAGTAGCATTTTTTTGTAATTTAAAATTGATTGGGTTTAGTTTGTTGTGGTAAGGGTTAGTTGGTGATGATTTATGGTAGCCGAAGTAATTTAGGTGAGTCTGGCATAGTTTGTTATGATTTGTACACCTTTTTTTGTAATTTTAAGATGATATGGTTTGGTTTGTTGTGGTAAGGGATAGTTGGGGGTGATTTACGGTAGCCGAAGTAATTTAGGTGATTCTGGTGTAGTTTGTTATGATTTTTAGCATTTTTTTGTAATTTTAAAGTGATTGGGCTTAGTTTGTTGCTGTAAAGTGTAGTTGGGGGTGATTTTTGATAGCCGTAGTAATTTAGGTGAGTTTGGCATAGTTTGCTATGGTTAGTAGCATGTTTATGTAATTTAAAAGTGATTGGGTTTAGTTTGTTGTGGTAAGGGTTAGTTGGTGATGATTTATGGTAGCCGAAGTAATTTAGGTAAGTTTGGCATAGTTTGCTATGGTTACTAGCATTTTTTTGTAATTTAAAAGAGATTGGGTTTAGTTTGTTGTGGTAAGGGTTAGTTGGTGATGATTTAGAGTAGCCGAAGTAATTTAGGTGAGTCTGGCATAGTTTGTTATGATTTGTACAACTTTTTTTGTAATTTTAAGATGATATGGATTGGTTTGTTGTGGTAAGGGGTAGTTGGGGGTGATTTACGGTAGCCGAAGTAATTTAGGTGATTCTGGTATAGTTTGTTATGATTTTTAGCATTTTTTTGTAATTTTAAAGTGATTGGGCTTAGTTTGTTGCTGTAAAGTGTAGTTGGGGGTGATTTTTGATAGCCGAAGTAATTTAGGTGAGTTTGGCATAGTTTGCTATGGTTAGTAGCATTTTTTTGTAACTTAAAAGTGATTGGGTTTAGTTTGTTGTGGTAAGGGTTAGTTGGTGATGATTTAGAGTAGCCGAAGTAATTTAGGTGAGTTTGGCATAGTTTGTTATGATTTTTAGCATTTTTTTTGTAATTTTAAAGTGATTGGGCTTAGTTTGTTGCTGTAAAGTGTAGTTGGGGGTGATTTTTGATAGCCGAAGTAATTTAGGTGAATTTGGCATAGTTTGCTATGGTTAGTAGCATTTTTTTGTAATTTAAAATTGATTGGGTTTAGTTTGTTGTGGTAAGGGTTAATTGGTGGTGATTTAGAGTAGCCGAAGTAATTTAGGTGAGTCTGGCATAGTTTGTTATGATTTGTACACCTTGTTTTGTAATTTTAAGATGATATGGTTTGGTTTGTTGTGGTAAGGGATAGTTGGGGGTGATTTACGGTAGCCGAAGTAATTTAGGTGATTTTGGTATAGTTTGTTATGATTTTTAGCATTTTTTTTGTAATTTTAAAATGATTGGGCTTAGTTTGTTGCTGTAAAGTGTAGTTGGGGGTGATTTTTGATAGCCGAAGTAATTTAGGTGAGTTTGGCATAGTTTGCTATGGTTAGTAGCATTTTTTTATAATTTAAAAGTGATTGGGTTTAGTTTGTTGTGGTAAGGGTTAGTTGGTGATGATTTATGGTAGCCGAAGTAATTTAGGTGAGTTTGGCATAGTTTGCTATGGTTACTAGCATTTTTTTGTAATTTAAAAGTGATTGGGTTTAGTTTGTTGTGGTAAGGGTTAGTTGGTGATGATTTAGAGTAGCCGAAGTAATTTAGGTGAGTCTGGCATAGTTTGTTATGATTTGTACAACTTTTTTTGTAATTTTAAGATGATATGGATTGGTTTGTTGTGGTAAGGGGTAGTTGGGGGTGATTTACGGTAGCCGAAGTAATTTAGGTGATTCTGGTATAGTTTGTTATGATTTTTAGCATTTTTTTGTAATTTTAAAGTGATTGGGCTTAGTTTGTTGCTGTAAAGTGTAGTTGGGGTGATTTTTGATAGCCGAAGTAATTTAGGTGAGTTTGGCATAGTTTGCTATGGTTAGTAGCATTTTTTTGTAACTTAAAAGTGATTGGGTTTAGTTTGTTGTGGTAAGGGTTAGTTGGTGATGATTTAGAGTAGCCGAAGTAATTTAGGTGAGTTTGGCATAGTTTGTTATGATTTTTAGCATTTTTTTTGTAATTTTAAAGTGATTGGGCTTAGTTTGTTGCTGTAAAGTGTAGTTGGGCGTGATTTTTGATAGCCGAAGTAATTTAGGTGAGTTTGGCATAGTTTGCTATGTTTAGTAGCATTTTTTTGTAATTTAAAATTGATTGGGTTTAGTTTGTTGTGGTAAGGGTTAGTTAGTGATGATTTATGGTAGCCGAAGTAATTTAGGTGAGTCTGGCATAGTTTGTTATGATTTGTACACCTTTTTTTGTAATTTTAAGATGATATGGTTTGGTTTGTTGTGGTAAGGGATAGTTGGGGGTGATTTACGGTAGCCGAAATAATTTAGGTGATTCTGGTATAGTTTGCTATGATTTTTAGAATATTTTGTAATTTTAAAGTGATTGGGCTTAGTTTGTTGCTGTAAAGTGTAGTTGGGGGTGATTTTTGATAGCCGAAGTAATTTAGGTGAGTTTGGCATAGTTTGCTATGGTTAATAGCATTTTTTTGTAATTTAAAAGTGATTGCGTTTAGTTTGTTGTGGTAAGGGTTAATTGGTGATGATTTATGGTAGCCGAAGTAATTTAGGTGAGTTTGGCATAGTTTGCTATGGTTACTAGCATTTTTTTGTAATTTAAAAGTGATTGGGTTTAGTTTGTTGTGCTAAGGGTTAATTGGTGGTGATTTAGAGTAGCCGAAGTAATTTAGGTGAGTCTGGCATAGTTTGTTATGATTTTTAGCATTTTTTTGTAATTTTAAAGTGATTGGGCTTAGTTTGTTGCTGTAAAGTGTAGTTGGGGGTGATTTTTGATAGCCGAAGTAATTTAGGTGAGTTTGGCATAGTTTGCTATGGTTAGTAGCATTTTTTTGTAATTTAAAATTGATTGGGTTTAGTTTGTTGTGGTAAGGCTTAGTTGGTGATGATTTATGGTAGCCGAAGTAATTTAGGTGAGTCTGGCATAGTTTGTTATGATTTGTACACCTTTTTTTGTAATTTTAAGATGATATGGTTTGGTTTGTTGTGGTAAGGGATAGTTGGGGGTGATTTACGGTAGCCGAAGTAATTTAGGTGATCTTGGTGTAGTTTGTTATGATTTTTAGCATTTTTTTGTAATTTTAAAGTGATTGGGCTTAGTTTGTTGCTGTAAAGTGTAGTTGGGGGTGATTTTTGATAGCCGAAGTAATTTAGGTGAGTTTGGAAAAGTTTGCTATGGTTAGTAGCATTTTTTTGTAATTTAAAAGTGATTGGGTTTAGTTTGTTGTGGTAAGGGTTAGTTGGTGATGATTTATGGTAGCCGAAGTAATTTAGGTGAGATTGGCATAGTTTGCTATGGTTACTAGCATTTTTTTGTAATTTAAAAGTGATTGGGTTTAGTTTGTTGTGGTAAGGGTTAGTTGGTGATGATTTAGAGCAGCCGAAGTAATTTAGGTGATTCTGGTATAGTTTGTTATGATTTTTAGCATTTTTTTGTAATTTTAAAGTGATTGGGCTTAGTTTGTTGCTGTAAAGTGTAGTTGGGGGTGATTTTTGATAGTCGAAGTAATTTAGGTGAGTTTGGCATAGTTTGCTATGGTTAGTAGCTTTTTTTTGTAATTTAAAATTGATTGGGTTTAGTTTGTTGTGATAAGGGTTAGTTGGTGATGATTTATGGTAGCCGAAGTAATATAGGTGAGTCTGGCATAGTTTGTTATGATTTGTACACCTTTTTTTGTAATTTTAAGATGATATGGTTTGGTTTGTTGTGGTAAGGGATAGTTGGGGGTGATTTACGGTAGCCGAAGTAATTTAGGTGAGTTTGGCATAGTTTGCTATGGTTACTAGCATTTTTTTGAAATTTAAAAGTGATTGGGTTTAGTTTGTTGTGGTAAGGGTTAGTTGGTGATGATTTAGGGTAGCCGAAGTAATTTAGGTGAGTCTGGCATAGTTTGTTATGATTTGTACACATTTTTTTGTAATTTTAAGATGATATGGTTTGGTTTGTTGTGGTAAGGGATAGTTAGGGGTGATTTACGGTAGCCGAAGTAATTTAGGTGATTCTTTTATAGTTTGTTATGATTTTTAGCATTTTTTTGTAATTTTAAAGTGATTGGGCTTAGTTTGTTGCTGTAAAGTGTTGTTGGGGGTGATTTTTGATAGCCGAAGTAATCTAGGTGAGTTTGGCATAGTTTTCTATGGTTAGTAGCATTTTTTTGTAATTTAAAAGTGATTGGGTTTAGTTTGTTGTGGTAAGGGTTAGTTGGTGATGATTTATGGTAGCCGAAGTAATTTAGGTGAGTTTGGCATAGTTTGCTATGGTTACTAGCATTTTTTTGTAATTTAAAAGTGATTGGGTTTAGTTTGTTGTGGTAAGGGTTAGTTGGTGATGATTTAGAGTAGCCGAAGTAATTTAGGTGAGTTTGGCATAGTTTGCTATGGTTAGTAGCATTTTTTTGTAATTTAAAAGTGATTGGGTTTAGTTTGTTGTGGTAAGGGTTAGTTGATGATAATTTATGGTAGCCGAAGTAATTTAGGTGAGTTTGGCATAGTTTGCTATGGTTACTAGCATTTTTTTGTAATGTAAAAGTGATTGGGTTTAGTTTGTTGTGGTAAGGGTTAGTTGGTGATGATTTAGAGTAGCCGAAGTAATTTAGGTGAGTCTGGCATAGTTTGTTATGATTTGTACACCTTTTTTTGTAATTTTAAGATGATATGGTTTGGTTTGTTGTAGTAAGGGATAGTTGGGGGTGATTTACGGTAGCCGAACTAATTTAGGTGATTCTGGTATAGTTTGCTATGATTTTTAGAATATTTTGTAATTTTAAAGTGATTGGGCTTAGTTTGTTGCTGTAAAGTGTAGTTGGGGGTGATTTTTGATAGCCGAAGTAATTTAGGTGAGTTTGGCATAGTTTGCTATGGTTAATAGCATTTTTTGGTAATTTAAAAGTGATTGCGTTTAGTTTGTTGTGCTAAGGGTTAATTGGTGATGATTTATGGTAGCCGAAGTAATTTAGGTGAGTTTGGCATAGTTTGCTATGGTTACTAGCATTTTTTTGTAATTTAAAAATGATTGGGTTTAGTTTGTTGTGGTAAGGGTTAATTGGTGGTGATTTAGAGTAGCCGAAGTAATTTAGGTGAGTCTGGCATAGTTTGTTATGATTTGTACACCTTGTTTTGTAATTTTAAGATGATATGGTTTGGTTTGTTGTGGTAAGGGATAGTTGGGGGTGATTTACGGTAGCCGAAGTAATTTAGGTGATTCTGGTATAGTTTGTTATGATTTTTAGCATTTTTTTGTAATTTTAAAATGATTGGGCTTAGTTTGTTGCTGTAAAGTGTTGTTGGGGGTGATTTTTGATAGCCGAAGTAATCTAGGTGAGTTTGGCATAGTTTTCTATGGTTAGTAGCATTTTTTTGTAATTTAAAAGTGATTGGGTTTAGTTTGTTGTGGTAAGGGTTAGTTGGTGATGATTTATGGTAGCCGAAGTAATTTAGGTGAGTTTGGCATAGTTTGCTATGGTTACTAGCATTTTTTTGTAATTTAAAAGTGATTGGGTTTAGTTTGTTGTGGTAAGGGTTAGTTGGTGATGATTTAGAGTAGCCGAAGTAATTTAGGTGAGTTTGGCATAGTTTGCTATGGTTAGTAGCATTTTTTTGTAATTTAAAATTGATTGGGTTTAGTTTGTTGTGGTAAGGGTTAGTTGGTAATGATTTATGGTAGCCGAAGTAATTTAGGTGAGTTTGGCATAGTTTGCTATGGTTACTAGCATTTTTTTGTAATGTAAAAGTGATTGGGTTTAGTTTGTTGTGGTAAGGGTTAGTTGGTGATGATTTAGAGTAGCCGAAGTAATTTAGGTGAGTCTGGCATAGTTTGTTATGATTTGTACACCTTTTTTTGTAATTTTAAGATGATATGGTTTGGTTTGTTGTAGTAAGGGATAGTTGGGGGTGATTTACGGTAGCCGAAGTAAATTAGATGATTCTGGTATAGTTTGCTATGATTTTTAGAATATTTTGTAATTTTAAAGTGATTGGGCTTAGTTTGTTGCTGTAAAGTGTAGTTGGTGATGATTTATGGTAGCCGAAGTAATTTAGGTGAGTTTGGCATAGTTTGCTATGGTTACTAGCATTTTTTTGTAATTTAAAAGTGATTGGGTTTAGTTTGTTGTGGTAAGGGTTAATTGGTGATGATTTAGAGTAGCCGAAGTAATTTAGGTGAGTCTGGCATAGTTTGTTATGATTTGTACACCTTGTTTTGTAATTTTAAGATGATATGGTTTGGTTTGTTGTGGTAAGGGATAGTTGGGGGTGATTTACGGTAGCCGAAGTAATTTATGTGATTCTGGTATAGTTTGTTATGATTTTTAGCATTTTTTTTGTAATTTTAAAGTGATTGGGCTTAGTTTGTTGCTGTAAAGTGTAGTTGGGGGTGATTTTTGATAGCCGAAGTAATTTAGGTGAGTTTGGCATAGTTTGCTATGGTTAGTAGCATTTTTTTGTAATTTTAAGATGATATGGTTTGGTTTGTTGTGGTAAGGGATAGTTGGGGGTGATTTACGGTAGCCGAAGTAATTTAGGTGATTCTGGTATAGTTTGTTTTGATTTTTAGCATTTTTTTGTAATTTTAAAGTGATTGGGCTTAGTTTGTTGCTGTAAAGTGTAGTTGGGATTGATTTTTGATAGCCGAAGTAATTTAGGTGAGTTTGTCATAGTTTGCCATGGTTAGTTGCATTTTTTTGTAATTTAAAAGTGATTGGGTTTAGTTTGTTGTGGTAAGGGTTAGTTGGTGATGATTTATGGTAGCCGAAGTAATTTAGGTGAGTTTGGCTTAGTTTGCTATGGTTACTAGCATTTTTTTGTAATTTAAAAGTGATTGGGTTTAGTTTGTTGTGGTAAGGGTTAATTGGTGATGATTTAGAGTAGCCGAAGTAATTTAGGTGAGTCTGGCATAGTTTGTTATGATTTGTACACCTTTTTTAGTAATTTTAAGATGATATGGTTTGGTTTGTTGTGGTAAGGGATAGTTGGGAGTGATTTACGTTAGCCGAAGTAATTTAGGTGATTCTGTTATAGTTTGTTATGATTTTTAGCATTTTTTTGTAATTTTAAAGTGATTGGGCTTAGTTTGTTGCTGTAAAGGGTAGTTGGGGGTGATTTTTGATTGCCGAAGTAATTTAGGTGAATTTGGCATAGTTTGCTATGCTTAGTAGCATTTTTTTGTAATTTAAAAGTGATTGGGTTTAGTTTGTTGTGGTAAGGGTTAGTTGGTGATGATTTATGGTAGCCGAAGTAATTTAGGTGAGTTTGGCATAGTTTGCTATGGTTACTAGCATTTTTTTGTAATTTAAAAGTGATTGGGTTTAGTTTGTTGTGGTAAGGGTTAGTTGGTGATGATTTAGAGTAGCCGAAGTAATTTAGGTGAGTCTGGCATAGTTTGTTATGATTTGTACAACTTTTTTTGTAATTTTAAGATGATATGGATTGGTTTGTTGTGGTAAGGGGTAGTTGGGCGTGATTTACGGTAGCCGAAGTAATTTAGGTGATTCTGGTATAGTTTGTTATGATTTTTAGCATTTTTTTGTAATTTTAAAGTGATTGGGCTTAGTTTGTTGCGGTAAAGTGTAGTTAAGGGTGATTTTTGATAGCCGAAATAATTTAGGTGAGTTTGGCATAGTTTGCTATGGTTACTAGCATATTTTTGTAACTTAAAAGTGATTGGGTTTAGTTTGTTGTGGTAAGGGTTAGTTGGTGATGATTTAGAGTAGCCGAAGTAATTTAGGTGATTCTGGTATAGTTTGTTATGATTTTTAGCATTTTTTTGTAATTTTAAAGTGATTGGGCTTAGTTTGTTGCTGTAAAGTGTAGTTGGGGGTTATTTTTGATAGCCGAAGTAATTTAGGTGAGTTTGGCATAGTTTGCTATGGTTAGTAGCATTTTTTTGAAATTTAAAAGTGATTGGGTTTAGTTTGTTGTGGTAAGGGTTAGTTAGTGATGATTTAGAGTAGCCGAAGTAATTTAGGTGAGTCTTGCATAGTTTGTTATGATTTGTACACCTTTTTTTGTAATTTTAAGATGATATGGTTTGGTTTGTTGTGGTAAGGGATAGTTGGGGGTGATTTACGGTAGCCGAAGTAATTTAGGTGATTCTGGTATAGTTTGTTATGATTTTTAGCATTTTTTTGTAATTTTAAAGTGATTGGGCTTAGTTTGTTGCTGTAAAGTGTAGTTGGGGGTGATTTTTGATAGCCGAAGTAATTTAGGTGAGTTTGGCAAAGTTTGCTATGGTTAGTAGCATTTTTTTGTAATTTAAAAGTGATTGGGTTTAGTTTGTTGTGGTAAGGGTTAGTTGGTGATGATTTATGGTAGCCGAAGTAATTTAGGTGAGCTTGGCATAGTTTGTTATGGTTACTAGCATTTTTTTGTAATTTAAAAGTGATTGGGTTTAGTTTGTTGTGGTAAGGGTTAGTTGGTGATGATTTAGAGTAGCCGAAGTAATTTAGGTGAGTCTGGCATAGTTTGTTATGATTTGTACACCTTTTTTTGTAATTTTAAGATGATATGGTTTGGTTTGTTGTGGTAAGGGATAGTTGGGGTGATTTACGGTAGCCGAAGTAATTTAGATGATTCTGGTATAGTATGTTATGATTTTTAGCATTTTTTTGTAATTTTAAAGTGATTGGGCTTAGTTTGTTGCTGTAAAGTGTAGTTGGGGTTGATTTTTGATAGCCGAAGTAATTTAGGTGAGTTTGTCATGGTTTGCTATGGTTAGTAGCATTTTTTTGTAATTTAAAAGTGATTGGGTTTAGTTTGTTGTGGTAAGGGTTAGTTGGTGATGATTTATGGTAGCCGAAGTAATTTAGGTGAGTTTGGCTTAGTTTGCTATGGTTACTAGCATTTTTTTGTAATTTAAAAGTGATTGGGTTTAGTTTGTTGTGGTGAGGGTTAGTTGGTGATGATTTAGAGTAGCCGAAGAAATTTAGGTGAGTCTGGCATAGTTTGTTTTGATTTGTACACCTTTTTTTGTAATTTTAAGATGATATGGTCTGGTTTGTTGTGGTAAGGGATAGTTGGGAGTGATTTACGTTAGCCGAAGTAATTTAGGTGATTCTGGTATAGTTTGTTATGATTTTTAGCATTTTTTTGTAATTTTAAAGTGATTGGGCTTAGTTTCTTGCTGTAAAGTGTAGTTGGTGGTGATTTTTGATAGCCGAAGTAATTTAGGTGAGTTTGGCATAGTTTGCTATGGTTAGTAGCATTTTTTTGTAATTTAAAATTGATTGGGTTTAGTTTGTTGTGGTAAGGGTTAGTTGGTGATGATTTATGGTAGCCGAAGTAATTTAGGTGAGTCTGGCATAGTTTGTTATGATTTGTACACCTTTTTTTGTAATTTTAAGATGATATGGTTTGGTTTGTTGTGGTAAGGGATAGTTGGGGGTGATTTACGGTAGCCGAAGTAATTTAGGTGAGTTTGGCATAGTTTGCTATGGTTACTAGCATTTTTTTGTAATTTAAAAGTGATTGGGTTTAGTTTGTTGTGGTAAGGGTTAATTGGTGATGATTTAGAGTAGCCGAAGTAATTTAGGTGAGTCTGGCATAGTTTGTTATGATTTGTACACCTTGTTTTGTAATTTTAAGATGATATGGTTTGGTTTGTTGTGGTAAGGGATAGTTGGGGGTGATTTACGGTAGCCGAAGTAATTTAGGTGATTCTGGTATAGTTTGTTATGATTTTTAGCATTTTTTTTTGTAATTTTAAAGTGATTGGGCTTAGTTTGTTGCTGTAAAGTGTAGTTGGGGGTGATTTTTGATAGCCGAAGTAATTTAGGTGAGTTTGGCAAAGTTTGCTATGGTTAGTAGCATTTTTTTGTAATTTAAAAGTGATTGGGTTTAGTTTGTTGTGGTAAGGGTTAGTTGGTGATGATTTATGGTAGCCGAAGTAATTTAGGTGAGCTTGGCATAGTTTGCTATGGTTACTAGCATTTTTTTGTAATTTAAAAGTGATTGGGTTTAGTTTGTTGTGGTAAGGGTTAGTTGGTGATGATTTAGAGTAGCCGAAGTAATTTAGGTGAGTCTGGCATAGTTTGTTATGATTTGTACACCTTTTTTTGTAATTTTAAGATGATATGGTTTGGTTTGTTGTGGTAAGGGATAGTTGGGGTGATTTACGGTAGCCGAAGTAATTTAGATGATTCTGGTATAGTATGTTATGATTTTTAGCATTTTTTTGTAATTTTAAAGTGATTGGGCTTAGTTTGTTGCTGTAAAGTGTAGTTGGGGTTGATTTTTGATAGCCGAAGTAATTTAGGTGAGTTTGTCATGGTTTGCTATGGTTAGTAGCATTTTTTTGTAATTTAAAAGTGATTGGGTTTAGTTTGTTGTGGTAAGGGTTAGTTGGTGATGATTTATGGTAGCCGAAGTAATTTAGGTGAGTTTGGCTTAGTTTGCTATGGTTACTAGCATTTTTTTGTAATTTAAAAGTGATTGGGTTTAGTTTGTTGTGGTGAGGGTTAGTTGGTGATGATTTAGAGTAGCCGAAGAAATTTAGGTGAGTCTGGCATAGTTTGTTTTGATTTGTACACCTTTTTTTGTAATTTTAAGATGATATGGTTTGGTTTGTTGTGGTAAGGGATAGTTGGGAGTGATTTACGTTAGCCGAAGTAATTTAGGTGATTCTGGTATAGTTTGTTATGATTTTTAGCATTTTTTTGTAATTTTAAAGTGATTGGGCTTAGTTTCTTGCTGTAAAGTGTAGTTGGTGGTGATTTTTGATAGCCGAAGTAATTTAGGTGAGTTTGGCATAGTTTGCTATGGTTAGTAGCATTTTTTTGTAATTTAAAATTGATTGGGTTTAGTTTGTTGTGGTAAGGGTTAGTTGGTGATGATTTATGGTAGCCGAAGTAATTTAGGTGAGTCTGGCATAGTTTGTTATGATTTGTACACCTTTTTTTGTAATTTTAAGATGATATGGTTTGGTTTGTTGTGGTAAGGGATAGTTGGGGGTGATTTACGGTAGCCGAAGTAATTTAGGTGAGTTTGGCATAGTTTGCTATGGTTACTAGCATTTTTTTGTAATTTAAAAGTGATTGGGTTTAGTTTGTTGTGGTAAGGGTTAATTGGTGATGATTTAGAGTAGCCGAAGTAATTTAGGTGAGTCTGGCATAGTTTGTTATGATTTGTACACCTTGTTTTGTAATTTTAAGATGATATGGTTTGGTTTGTTGTGGTAAGGGATAGTTGGGGGTGATTTACGGTAGCCGAAGTAATTTAGGTGATTCTGGTATAGTTTGTTATGATTTTTAGCATTTTTTTTTGTAATTTTAAAGTGATTGGGCTTATTTTGTTGCTGTAAAGTGTAGTTGGGGGTGATTTTTGATAGCCGAAGTAATTTAGGTGAGTTTGGCATAGTTTGCTATGGTTAGTAGCATTTTTTTGTAATTTAAAAGTGATTGGGTTTAGTTTGTTGTGGTAAGGGTTAGTTGGTGATGATTTATGGTAGCCGAAGTAATTTAGGTGAGTTTGGCTTAGTTTGCTATGGTTACTAGCATTTTTTTGTAATTTAAAAGTGATTGGGTTTAGTTTGTTGTGGTGAGGGTTAGTTGGTGATGATTTAGAGTAGCCGAAGAAATTTAGGTGAGTCTGGCATAGTTTGTTATGATTTGTACACCTTTTTTTGTAATTTTAAGATGATATGGTTTGGTTTGTTGTGGTAAGGGATAGTTGGGAGTGATTTACGTTAGCCGAAGTAATTTAGGTGATTCTGGTATAGTTTGTTATGATTTTTAGCATTTTTTTGTAATTTTAAAGTGATTGGGCTTAGTTTGTTGCTGTAAAGGGTAGTTGGGGGTGATTTTTGATTGCCGAAGTAATTTAGGTGAATTTGGCATAGTTTGCTATGCTTAGTAGCATTTTTTTGTAATTTAAAAGTGATTGGGTTTAGTTTGTTGTGGTAAGGGTTAGTTGGTGATGATTTATGGTTGCCAAAGTAATTTAGGTGAGTTTGGCATAGTTTGCTATGGTTACTAGCATTTTTTTGTAATTTAAAAGTGATTGGGTTTAGTTTGTTGTGGTAAAGGTTAGTTGGTGATGATTTAAAGTAGCCGAAGTAATTCAGGTGAGTCTGGCATAGTTTGTTATGATTTGTACACCTTTTTTTGTAATTTTAAGATGATATGGTTTGGTTTGTTGTGGTAAGGGATAGTTGGAAGTGATTTACGGTAGCCGAAGTAATTTAGGTGATTCTGGTATAGTTTGTCATGATTTTTAGCATTTTTTTGTAATTTTAAAGTGATTGGGCTTAGTTTGTTGCTGTAAAGTGTAGTTGGGGGTTGTATAGGCAACAGCTTATACATGGTGGTTGTTTTCACCCCCTCTTGGAGGCTCTTGGTTTCCCACCCCCTTGACCAAAACAGTGGTCTCGGGACAAAATTCGAAGAGTCTCGTTTAACAATTCGTACCGAGCAGACGAATCAAAATCCTTGTATAAATAATTCCAAAAGTGTAAATGTGTAAATAAAGTGTTGTACAGTTAGATCGCCATCATTTTAATTTTGTAATCCAACGCGCGAACCACGCGAACAAAAGTGTACGGTGCACATCCGCGAACTCCGACGACATAAGGGGAGTCACCAAGCGAGTGCGCTTACATAACATTTTGGTCCTTCGAGCCGGATCTAACTGTGGACATCACGACTACATCAGCCATACATCGAGGAACACATCGAGGAATCGAGGCTCCAAAAGGTCAAAATCAATCATTGTCCTAATTTATCCAATTTCTCACCCCGATTCGCGAATATGTCTCAACCATCGGCATCGGGTTTAGTTCAACAACGCGGTAGTCTAAAGGCAAGATTAACACGCATTGTAACATTCGTCTCGTCATTTCAACCGGGCGATAACATTCAAAAAATTAAGGCACGCATGCCGCAAGTAGAGGAAATCTTTCGGAATTTTCTCGACGTTCAAGCTAAAATCGAACTTTTGGACAATTCTCCCGATTCTATGGAAGCGAATGAAGTAGAACGGGCGAATTTCGAGTCTAAATACTACGATATCATAGCGGAAATCAATACAATAAATGAGCAGGCAATGCAACCTCAAATCAACATAACACAGACAGATGCAAACAATTGCACACCAACACCACATGTCGAAACGCGAAGAATCAATCTGCCGCCTTTAAAGCTAAAACCATTTTCGGGTAGTTACAAGGACTGGTTGTCGTTTCACAACTCGTTCACATCAGTAATCGATGATATGAGCAACAATTTAACAGACTGCCAACGATTGCAGTATCTCAGGTCATGTTTGTGTGATGAGGCCCTGCTTGCAATTGAAAACTTGAGTCTGTCTGATGAAAATTACAAAGTCGCATGGGACATTTTACAAGGCAGATTCAAGAGTACACCACTGATCGTCAATGATCACATTAGGGTAATTGCAAAATTACCGAACATTCACAAAACGTCCCATGCTGCTTTGAGAAGTTTAGCGGACCCATCATTTTATGAGTCGCGTCCGGTAGACATCATCATCGGCGCCCAATATTTTCTAAGTTTATTGCTCGGCAATTCTTTAAATATTCAAGGGCTCAGCCTTCAAAGCAGCCGCTTGGGTTGGATTGTTGGAAGAACGGAACAACGCGACCAATTGCATATTGAAATTGATTCAAAACCGCGTATTTTCAAACGAAATCAAACGTTTAGAAGCCGATCGCCCCCTAGACAAGAAATCAAAATTACTACCTCTTTGTGTTTTTCTAGATGAGAAAAGATTGTTACGGGTTGGCGGACGGTTAAGAAACTCAAACTTGTCACAAGAGATCAAGCATCCAGTTTTGTTACCAAAACATCATAAAACTGAGTTGATAATTAGACAGACTCATGTGGATCAGTTGCACGCAGGCACACATGGTACAATTGCTGCAATCAGGCAGCGTTTTTGGTTGTTATCAGCCAGAAACACGGTCAGAAAAATCATTCACAAATGCTACCGATGTTTCCGCGCAAAACCAAGACCGTGCCACCCACTAATGGGAAATTTGCCGAAAGCAAGGTGTGAACCAACCAGGCCCTTTTTAGTTTGTGGGGTTGATTTTGCCGGCCCATTGTTGGTGAAAGAAGGTCGCGGTCGCGGAAAACGTTCGGTAAAGGCGTATGTTGCGGTGTTTGTTTGTTTTGCCACCAAGGCAGTACACCTTGAGTTGGTAGGCGATTTGACAGCAGCGTCATTCACGAACTGCTTATCACGATTAGTATCCCGACGTGGGCACGTTCTTCACATTTATTCAGACAACGCTACAAATTTCAAAGGCGCGAATAATCAATTAACAGAGTTAAAGACCTTTTTCAAGTCGGAGCCATTCAAGGCGGTGGAGTCGAATTTGGCCGGCAAAGGCATTACTTGGCATTTCATACCTCCCGCCTCTCCACATATGGGTGGCATTTGGGAGATTAACGTAAAATCTGTGAAATATCATTTAAAGCGCGTGCTAGGGGAGTCCCATTTGACATATGAAGAGATGCACACATTGTTAACTCGCATAGAGGGGATCCTGAATTCCCGTCCTGTAATCCCGATCAGCTCTGATCCGAACGACCTAGCCGCGCTAACACCAGGACATTTCCTCATCGGAGAGCCCATCAACAGTGGCTACAGAGAAATGGACCTCCTGTCAAGGAAGCAAAACCTCCTAACCCGTTGGCAAAGGGTGGAGCAAATCCGCCAACATTTCTGGCAGCGTTGGGCCAAGGAATACCTGACCCAACACATCTCCCGCAACACCCGAACATCGCCTGATTCCGTGAAGGTCGGGGACCTGGCGGTCATCGTCAGCGACATCACTCCGCCCCAACAGTGGAACTTGGGCCGCATCATCGAGCTGCATCCTGGAAGTGATGGTGTTGTGCGGGTGGTAACAATGAAAACAGTGCGTGGCGTAGTAAAGCGTGCGTTGCGCAAAGTTTGTGTATTGCCAACCAATTAGACTTTCCAGACATTTTCTAATTGTTATTCTCCAATTTTTGTTTGTTCAATTTCGTTTTTTCTGTTTTATCTTGTTTTGTTAACATAGCATAGTTTTGAAGCCAGGAGACTTCAAGGGGGCCGGTATGTATAGGCAACAGCTTATACATGGTGGTTGTTTTCACCCCCTCTTGGAGGCTCTTGGTTTCCCACCCCCTTGACCAAAACAGTGGTCTCGGGACAAAATTCGAAGAGTCTCGTTTAACAATTCGTACCGAGCAGACGAATCAAAATCCTTGTATAAATAATTCCAAAAGTGTAAATGTGTAAATAAAGTGTTGTACAGTTAGATCGCCATCATTTTAATTTTGTAATCCAACGCGCGAACCACGCGAACAAAAGTGTACGGTGCACATCCGCGAACTCCGACGACATAAGGGGAGTCACCAAGCGAGTGCGCTTACATAACAGGGGTGATTTTTGATAGCCGAAGTAATTTAGGTGAGTTTGGCATAGTTTGCTATGGTTACTAGCATTTTTTGTAATTTAAAAGTGATTGGGTTTAGTTTGTTGGTAAGGGTTAGTTGGTGATGATTTAGAGTAGCCGAAGTAATTTAGGTGAGTCTGGCATAGTTTGTTATGATTTGTACACCTTGTTTTGTAATTTTAAGATGATATGGTTTGGTTTGTTGTGGTAATTGATAGTTGGGGGTGATTTACGGTAGCCGAAGTAATTTAGGTGATTCTGGTATAGTTTGTTATGATTTTTAGCATTTTTTTTTGTAATTTTAAAGTGATTGGGCTTAGTTTGTTGCTGTAAAGTGTAGTTGGGGGTGATTTTTGATAGCCGAAGTAATTTAGGTGAGTTTGTCATAGTTTGCTATGGTTAGTAGCATTTTTTTGTAATTTAAAAGTGATTGGGTTTAGTTTGTTGTAGTAAGGGGTAGTTGGTGATGATCTATGATAGCCGAAGTAATTAAGGTGAGTTTGGTATAGTTTGCTATGGTTACTAGCATTTTTTGTAATTTAAAAGTGATTGGGTTTAGTTTGTTGTGGTAAGGATTAGTTGGTGATGATTTAGAGTAGCCGAAGTAATTTAGGTGAGTCTGGCATAATTTGTTATGATTTGTACATTTTTTTTTGTAATTTTAAGATGATATGGTTTGGTTTGTTGTGGTAAGGGATAGTTGGGGGTGATTTACGGTAGCCGAAGTAATTTAGGTGATTCTGGTATAGTTTGTTATGATTTTTAGCATTTTTTTGTAATTTTAAAGTGATTGCGCTTAGTTTGTTGCTGTAAAGTGTAGTTGGGGGTGATTTTTGATAGCCGAAGTAATTTAGGTGAGTTTGGCATAGTTTGCTATGGTTAGTAGCATTGTTTTGTAATTTAAAAGTGATTGGGTTTAGTTTGTTGTGGTAAGGGTTTGTTGGTGATGATTTACGGTAGCCGAAGTAATTTAGGTGAGTTTGGCATAGTTTGCAATGGTTACTAGTATTTTTTGGATAATTTAAAAGTGATTGGGTTTAGTTTGTTGTGGTAAGGGTTAGTTGGTGATGATTTAGAGTAGCCGAAGTAATTTAGGTGAGTCTGGCATAGTTTGTTATGATTTGTACACCTTTTTTTGTAATTTTAAGATGATTTGGTTTGGTTTGTTGTGGTAAGGGATAGTTGGTGGTGATTTACGGTAGCCGAAGTAATTTAGGTGATTCTGGTATAGTTTGTTATGATTTTTAGCATTTTTTTGTAATTTTAAAGTGATTGGGCTTAGTTTGTTGCTGTAAAGTGTAGTTGGGGGTGATTTTTGATAGCCGAAGTAATTTAGGTGAGTTTGGCATAGTTTGCTATGGTTAGTAGCATTTTTTTGTAATTTAAAAGTGATTGGGTTTAGTTTGTTGTGGTAAGGGTTAGTTGGTGATGATGTATAATAGCCGAAGTAATTTAGGTGAGTTTGGCATAGTTTGCTATGGTTACTAGAATTTTTTTGTAATTTAAAAGTGATTGGGTTTAGTTTGTAGTGGTAAGGGTTAGTTGGTGATGATTTAGAGTAGCCGAAGTAATTTAGGTGAGTCTGGCATAGTTTGTTATGATTTGTACTCCTTTTTTTGTAATTTTAAGATGATATGGTTTGGTTTGTTGTGGTAAGGGATAGTTGGGAGTGATTTACGTTAGCCGAAGTAATTTAGGTGATTCTGGTATAGTTTGTTATGATTTTTAGCATTTTTTTGTAATTTTAAAGTGATTGGGCTTAGTTTGTTGCTGTAAAGGGTAGTTGGGGGTGATTTTTGATTGCCGAAGTAATTTAGGTGAATTTGGCATAGTTTGCTATGCTTAGTAGCATTTTTTTGTAATTTAAAAGTGATTGGGTTTAGTTTGTTGTGGTAAGGGTTAGTTGGTGATGATTTATGGTTGCCAAAGTAATTTAGGTGAGTTTGGCATAGTTTGCTATGGTTACTAGCATTTTTTTGTAATTTAAAAGTGATTGGGTTTAGTTTGTTGTGGTGAGGGTTAGTTGGTGATGATTTAGAGTAGCCGAAGAAATTTAGGTGAGTCTGGCATAGTTTGTTATGATTTGTACACCTTTTTTTGTAATTTTAAGATGATATGGTTTGGTTTGTTGTGGTAAGGGATAGTTGGGAGTGATTTACGTTAGCCGAAGTAATTTAGGTGATTCTGGTATAGTTTGTTATGATTTTTAGCATTTTTTTGTAATTTTAAAGTGATTGGGCTTAGTTTGTTGCTGTAAAGGGTAGTTGGGGGTGATTTTTGATTGCCGAAGTAATTTAGGTGAATTTGGCATAGTTTGCTATGCTTAGTAGCATTTTTTTGTAATTTAAAAGTGATTGGGTTTAGTTTGTTGTGGTAAGGGTTAGTTGGTGATGATTTATGGTTGCCAAAGTAATTTAGGTGAGTTTGGCATAGTTTGCTATGGTTACTAGCATTTTTTTGTAATTTAAAAGTGATTGGGTTTAGTTTGTTGTGGTAAAGGTTAGTTGGTGATGATTTAAAGTAGCCGAAGTAATTCAGGTGAGTCTGGCATAGTTTGTTATGATTTGTACACCTTTTTTTGTAATTTTAAGATGATATGGTTTGGTTTGTTGTGGTAAGGGATAGTTGGAAGTGATTTACGGTAGCCGAAGTAATTTAGGTGATTCTGGTATAGTTTGTCATGATTTTTAGCATTTTTTTGTAATTTTAAAGTGATTGGGCTTAGTTTGTTGCTGTAAAGTGTAGTTGGGGGTGATTTTTGATAGCCGAAGTAATTTAGGTGAGTTTGGCATAGTTTGCTATGGTTACTAGCATTTTTTGTAATTTAAAAGTGATTGGGTTTAGTTTGTTGGTAAGGGTTAGTTGGTGATGATTTAGAGTAGCCGAAGTAATTTAGGTGAGTCTGGCATAGTTTGTTATGATTTGTACACCTTGTTTTGTAATTTTAAGATGATATGGTTTGGTTTGTTGTGGTAATTGATAGTTGGGGGTGATTTACGGTAGCCGAAGTAATTTAGGTGATTCTGGTATAGTTTGTTATGATTTTTAGCATTTTTTTTTGTAATTTTAAAGTGATTGGGCTTAGTTTGTTGCTGTAAAGTGTAGTTGGGGGTGATTTTTGATATCCGAAGTAATTTAGGTGAGTTTGTCATAGTTTGCTATGGTTAGTAGCATTTTTTTGTAATTTAAAAGTGATTGGGTTTAGTTTGTTGTAGTAAGGGGTAGTTGGTGATGATCTATGATAGCCGAAGTAATTAAGGTGAGTTTGGTATAGTTTGCTATGGTTACTAGCATTTTTTGTAATTTAAAAGTGATTGGGTTTAGTTTGTTGTGGTAAGGATTAGTTGGTGATGATTTAGAGTAGCCGAAGTAATTTAGGTGAGTCTGGCATAATTTGTTATGATTTGTACATTTTTTTTTGTAATTTTAAGATGATATGGTTTGGTTTGTTGTGGTAAGGGATAGTTGGGGGTGATTTACGGTAGCCGAAGTAATTTAGGTGATTCTGGTATAGTTTGTTATGATTTTTAGCATTTTTTTGTAATTTTAAAGTGATTGCGCTTAGTTTGTTGCTGTAAAGTGTAGTTGGGGGTGATTTTTGATAGCCGAAGTAATTTGGGTGAGTTTGGCATAGTTTGCTATGGTTTTTTTTTTTTTTTTTTTTTTTTTTTTTTTTTTTTTTTTTTTTTTTTTTTTTTTTTATAGGGGTTTAGGAATCTTCAAAAGACCCCTGGGGCTGGATTCTATGCCCCAGTTCGTGCCGGATTCGCAGCCTCTAGGCTGCGCCTACCGACTAAACCCTTTCCCCTTTGCCCGTGTTTGGTAGTCGCGGAACCGCGTTAGCATTACTTCACGACCACCGGGCCTCCCGCTCGTTATTGAGCTTCCTCCTGCTCGAGTAAGCGTTTTCTTTCTCTCTCGTGTTCCTCCTTAGTCCTCATGATTACTTCCATGAGGTTGGATATATTAGTCCATCCCTCCTCGTCATCAACCATAATCGTCGCAACGTTTTCCTTAGTCAGCTTCCTGCCGACTTCCTCCTCGGCCTTTTCTCTGTGGCTGGACCATCTCGGACACACCAGGAGGGTGTGTTCCGCGTCGTCCACCTCCGCATCGCAGTAGAGGCATACCCGTGACTCTGCCTTGCCTATCCTCCAAAGGTACTGTTGGAAGCAACCGTGTCCCGTCAGTATTTGCGTCATGTGATATGATAGCTCGCCGTGATGTCTACCAACCCAGCTTGTTAGATCTGGAATAAGGGTTCTGGTCCAACTCCCTTTCTCCGCTAACCTCCATCTGTCTTGCCACTTAAGCAACGTCCCCTTTCTGAGCCTTTTTGCGGCCTCCCTTCTCTCTTCGGGCGGCAGAGATTTAGTATTATCAAAGACCTGCTTCCTTTCCTCCGCTAGTAGATCCGCTGGAATTGTACCAGCCAGGACCAACGCCGCTTCTTTGGACACCGTCCTATATGCTCTAATAGTGCGAAGCGCACTCCGCCTCTGTACTCTAGCCGGGTACTTGTTTGATATCTCCTTCTTTAGGGCTTCAGCCCATATGGGCGCCCCGTACATTAGCACTGATTGGCTTACACCGTTCAGTACCCTTCTTTTTGTGCCTTTTGGCCCGCCTATGTTTGGCATAAGCCGGGATAGGACGTTAATCATGCCCCCTGCTTTGTCCGCCGTCTTCTGGATGTGAGTGTGGAATCTCATCCTCCCGTCAAGTATTATCCCTAGATACTTGATGTTGTCTTTAAAGGCAATTCTCTCCCCTTTCAGTGTGATGTGGGGGAGATCGAACTTTCTACCTCCCGACATCATCATTGCCTCGGTTTTTTGCACCGCCACCTCAAGCCCACTAACGTCTAGCCAATCAGCAATTTTCGTCAGTGCATGGTTTGTTATCTCCTCTATTCTTCCAATTTCCTTGGCCTTTGATAGGACAATCAAATCATCGGCGAAGGCTAGAAGACTTACTCCCGGCATGACAGGCAGTCGTAGTATGCCGTCATATGCCAGGTTCCACAACGTTGGGCCAAGCATCGAGCCTTGTGGGACCCCCCGGGAAAGGTTCCAGCTCTTGGTTCCGCTTGCAGCCCGAAATATTAATTTCCTTCCCTCCAGGTAACTGAATATTAGGTCGACCAGATAGTCCGGGAGACCTGCCTTCTGTGCCTCCTCTATTACCAGCGGGTATGGTAATGTGTTGAACGCATTTTTAACGTCCACTGTGACCATTAGACAATGTTGTCTTTTCCATCTTGAACATAGGTTTGCCTCCGCATATGCGTTGCGAACCTCGTTGAGCGCGTCCAGTGTGGATCTGCCTTTCCGGAAGCCGAACTGGCGATCCGACAGCGCTTGGTTCTCCTCGATTACGGTTTGCATCCTTTCTAGGATTACCGCCTCCAAAAGTTTCGCCCACGTGTTAATCAGGCAAATCGGCCTGTAAGACGAGACCTCCTCAATAGGTTTATTACCTTTTCTTATGAGCACCAGCTGAGCCACCTTGGCTGCTGGCGGTATGCTCCTCTCCTTAAATATTCTATTTATCAGCCCTAGCATTATCCCGGGATTATGGTTCGCTGTCTCCTTGATTGCTTCAGGTGGAATGCCGTCTGGCCCCGGCGCCTTGTTGCCCTTGAGCCGTTTTGCTGCTCTAGTTAGCTCCTCCTCTGTGACCAATGGTGGCTCCGTCCGTCCGCCTACCTCGTCTCTCGGGAGAGGGACAGGGCCTGGCGGAAACAGCCCCTCCACAATCTCGTCGACCCTTTCTGTTAAGCCAGTCGGTGTTCTCCTGCTGCCGAGCTTACCTGTGATTAGTTTGTAGGCCAGCCCCCAAGGATTTTGGTCCAGGTCTAGGAGCAGGGCTTTCCAGCAGTTACCCTTGCTCCTTTTGATGGCGAGGACCAGATCCTTCTTAGCTCCTTTATAAGTGGCTTCCTCCTCCGTGCACTCTTCTGGTGCTTTCCTTCTCAGGGCTCTTTGGTAGATCCTCCTTGCAAGGTTACTTTCTCTTCGCAATTCCGCTATCTCGTCGGTCCACCAGTATTTTGGGCTATGCCCTCGCCTGTCTTTCCTCCTTGGCATTGACGCATCGCAGGCCGTTTTGACGGCTTTAATGACCCGCTTTGTCTCCTCCTCGATGTCGTTCGTATCGATTTGTACGGCCCGGGCAATGCTGGTTTTGAAGGCCTCTTTGTTGAGCCTTCTGACTGCCCAGCCTCCTTGTATGTTTTCCTGCGTAATACTATCTTGTTCGTCGTAGTCGAACTCGATGTATTTGTGGTCGCTAAGGGTTTCTTCCTCTAGGACCTTCCATCCTCTAAATCGGCTCGCTAATTCTTCGCTGACCAGGGTCAGGTCTATAAACGAGGTTTTCGCTCCTTGTTGATAGGTGGGAGTTAGACCGTCGTTTAGTACTGTCAGCCCCCCCCTCGCCGCCAAGTCCTCAATGGCTCTGCCCCTCGAATTTGTGAGGCTTGAACCCCACAGGGACGACTTGCTATTAAAGTCGCCCGTAAGGAGTATCCTTCCCTGCCACTCTGCTATCGACAGTTCCAGTTCTGCTAGGAATGTGTCGAAAACCTCCGCTGTCGCATTCGGGGAGATGTAGCATGAGTACACCCTGAGCTCAGCCACTCTCACCCATACGAAACCGTCATGATTTGTCCCCGCAGCGGCTACGTCCGTGCCTGGGGCCACTACAATGGCGACATCTCCTCTATTATCTCTAAATTCTCCGGGGGCGGACCCGTTTGGGTTCCGGGGGATTTCACTCAAAAGCAGGATCCCCTTCCTCCTCTCTTTGGCGTATTGCCCAATGAGTCCGTATGCGACTCCTCTCCTATTTAGATTGGATTGGATAAATCCAATCATTTCGCCGCTTTGTCTCGGGCGTCCCTCCAGTTGGGGCAGTTCTTGCCACCCATCTTGTGGTTTGACCCACCCTTAGCTTTCTTCCCCGCACACAGCGGGCAGAAGGCTCCTCCTGTGCACTCGGCACCTTGGTGCCCAGTTTGGCCGCACTTCCGGCACGCTTGCGCCCGGTCCTCTCCCCGGCACATCGCCGCAATGTGGCCGAACGCAAGGCACCGGAAGCACCTGACCCTCTCCTCAATTTGCCGGACCCTGCAACGGACCCAGCCCACCCTAATTTTACCCTCTTTGAGGATATTTGCAGCTGCCTCCTGGCTGAGCCGCACCACCGCTCTTCCCCTCCCAAGAAGGGTTTTTCCGGTCAGGATGACATCCGGTGACCCATCTTCGCAATTTAGAAGGGGCTTAAGGGCCTCCCTCACCTCCTCCACCGTGACCCCTATGTCAAGGTCCAGGATCTCCACAGCAGTTTTCCTGTCTTCTGGGGACAGGAGTCTCACCGTGGCCTCTCCACTGAGTGCCTCCCTGACAGCCTCGAGTAGCTCATCAGGGCTGCTTGCACCTTTCAGCTCCACCAGGATGTCCCCCACTCTGGTGATCCTGGTGGAGCTGATTGTAGTTCCGTGTTCCTCCGGAACTATCTTCCTCCGCAGTAAGACCATGATGTCTGTCGCCCTCTTTTCCCCGAGTGGCTTGATTGCCAGGGCTCGGGTGGTGATGGCCCTCCTCTTTTTGGCATGAGTCGGGGGAGGCTGGACCCCTCCAGCCTGCCGCTTCCTCCTACCTGCCTCCTTCCATCCCTCACTTGCCACCCCTTCGGCAGCGGGCTCCGCGGAAGCCACGCTTGGCCCCGGGGTGGGAGCCTGGATTTCTGGGGACTTCGCCAGGGCGATGTCCACCACTCTCCTCTTGCCCCTTATGGGGGGAGTTTTCTTGGGGGGAGCACTGACGGCGACCTTGGATTTCCCGGTCTCCGCTGTCTCCCCTCCACCCCTCCTCTTCGTCACGTTCGCGAACGTTGCCGTTGGACGTGGCGTCTGGTTGAGCCTTTGGCTCATCCCCTCCGCTAATTCATAGACTTTGTCTATGCCCCTCCTCAACGTTTCGTCGACGACATTGCCCTCGCAAAACTTTTTGAGGGCCTTTACCTGTTCGGCTAAGGCCCTCACCTCCTCTGTTGGCACAGTGATGGCTGCGCCCTTGGAGTAACTGCTCATCGCAGTTTCTCCACTCTCCTCTTTACCTGTATTTACAGGTGCTGCTGTTGGTTTTTTTTTATTCTTCTCCATTTGTTCCCACGAGTACGGGCCAACGTAGGAACGCTCCCCAGCAGTGGACCCATACCGGGGAGGGGCGTCTATACTGCGAGGTGCGCCTGGTGCCCCGCAGGTTTTTTGACTTCGCTGTCCGTTTTATATAGAGGTTATCTCCTCTTAGCCAGCCGGCGAAGGCAAGCCCCCGGTCGCTCTCCAGACAACGTTCTCCGGCCTCACCTTGCCGAAGTCGCTGAAGTCTGAATCACGATTTACGGTAATTAGGGGCAGGTTGGTGATACACCTGCCCCTGCTCGGGTACCTCGGGGTTGCAAAGCCCCGTGCCACTATACCGAGGCATAGTGGCCCCTGAGGGCAGTTTGCTATGGTTAGTAGCATTGTTTTGTAATTTAAAAGTGATTGGGTTTAGTTTGTTGTGGTAAGGGTTTGTTGGTGATGATTTACGGTAGCCGAAGTAATTTAGGTGAGTTTGGCATAGTTTGCAATGGTTACTAGTATTTTTTGGATAATTTAAAAGTGATTGGGTTTAGTTTGTTGTGGTAAGGGTTAGTTGGTGATGATTTAGAGTAGCCGAAGTAATTTAGGTGAGTCTGGCATAGTTTGTTATGATTTGTACACCTTTTTTTGTAATTTTAAGATGATTTGGTTTGGTTTGTTGTGGTAAGGGATAGTTGGTGGTGATTTACGGTAGCCGAAGTAATTTAGGTGATTCTGGTATAGTTTGTTATGATTTTTAGCATTTTTTTGTAATTTTAAAGTGATTGGGCTTAGTTTGTTGCTGTAAAGTGTAGTTGGGGGTGATTTTTGATAGCCGAAGTAATTTAGGTGAGTTTGGCATAGTTTGCTATGGTTAGTAGCATTTTTTTGTAATTTAAAAGTGATTGGGTTTAGTTTGTTGTGGTAAGGGTTAGTTGGTGATGATCTATAATAGCCGAAGTAATTTAGGTGAGTTTGGCATAGTTTGCTATGGTTACTAGAATTTTTTTGTAATTTAAAAGTGATTGGGTTTAGTTTGTAGTGGTAAGGGTTAGTTGGTGATGATTTAGAGTAGCCGAAGTAATTTAGGTGAGTCTGGCATAGTTTGTTATGATTTGTACTCCTTTTTTTGTAATTTTAAGATGATATGGTTTGGTTTGTTGTGGTAAAGGATAGTTGGGGGTGATTTACGGTAGCCGAAGTAATTTAGGTGATTCTGGTATAGTTTGTTATGATTTTTAGCATTTTTTTGTAATTTTAAAGTGATTGGGCTTAGTTTGTTGCTGTAAAGTGTAGTTGGGTTTGATTTTTGATAGCCGAAGTAATTTAGGTGAGTTTGGCATAGTTTGCTATGGTTAGTAGCATTTTTTTGTAATTTAAAAGTGATTGGGTTTCGTTTGTTGTGGTAAGGGTTAGTTGGTGATGATTTATGGTAGCCGAAGTAATTTAGGTGAGTTTGGCATAGTTTGCTATGGTTACTAGCATTTTTTTGTAATTTAAAAGTTATTGGGTTTAGTTTGTTGTGGTAAGGGTTATTTGGTGATGATTTATGGTAGCCGAAGTAATTTAGGTGAGTTTGGCATAGTTTGCTATGGTTACTAGCATTTTTTTGTAATTTAAAAGTGATTATGTTTAGTTTGTTGTGGTAAGGTTTAGTTGGTGAAGATTTAGAGTAGCCGAAGTAATTTAGGTGAGTCTGGCATAGTTTGTTATGATTTGTACACCTTTTTTTGTAATTTTAAGATGATATGGTTTGGTTTGTTGTGGTAAGGGATAGTTGGGGGTGATTTACGGTAGCCGAAGTAATTTAGGTGATTCTGGTATAGTTTGTTATGATTTTTAGCATTTTTTGGTAATTTTAAAGTGATTGGGCTTAGTTTGTTGCTGTAAAGTGTAGTTGGGGGTGATTTTTAATAGCCGAAGTAATTTAGGTGAGTTTGGCATAGTATGCTATGGTTACTAGCATTTTTTTGTAATTTAAAAGTGATTGGGTTTAGTTTGTTGTGGTAAGGGTTAGTTGGTGATGATTTAGAGTAGCCGAAGTAATTTAGGTGAGTCTGGCATAATTTGTTAAGATTTGTACACCTTTTTTTGTAATTTTAAGATGATATGGTTTGGTTTGTTGTGGTAAGGGATAGTTGGGGGTGATTTACGGTAGCCGAAGTAATTTAGGTGATTCTGGTATAATTTGTTATAATTTTTAGCATTTTTTTGTAATTTTAAAGTTATTGGGCTTAGTTTGTTGCTGTAAAGTGTAATTGGGGGTGATTTTTGATAGCCGAAGTAATTTAGGTGAGTTTGGCATAGTTTGCTATGGTTAGTAGCATTTTTTTGTAATTTAAAAGTGATTGGGTTTAGTTTGTTGTGGTAAGGGTTAGTTGGTGATGATTTATGGTAGCCGAAGTAATTTAGGTGAGTTTGGCATAGTTTGCTATGGTTACTAGCATTTTTTTGTAATTTGAAAGTGATTGGGTTTAGTTTGTTGTGGTAAGGTTTAGTTGGTGATGATTTAGAGTAGCCGAAGTAATTTAGGTGAGTCTGGCATAGTTTGTTATGATTTGTACACCTTTTTTTGTAATTTTAAGATGATATGGTTTGGTTTGTTGTGGTAAGAGATAGTTGGGGGTGATTTACGGTAGCCGAAGTAATTTAGGTGATTCTGGTGTAGTTTGTTATGATTTTTAGCATTTTGTTGTAATTTTAAAGTGATTAGCTTAGTTTGTTGAGGTAAAGTGTAGTTGGGGGTGATTTTTGATAGCCGAAGTAATTTCGGTGAGTTTGGCATAGTTTGCTATGGATAGTAGCATTTTTTTGTAATTTAAAAATGATTGGGTTTAGTTTGTTGTGGTAAGGGTTAGTTGGTGATGATTTATGGTAGCCGAAGTAATTTAGGTGAGTTTGGCATAGTTTGCTATGGTTACTAGCATTTTTTTGTAATTTAAAAGTGATTGGGTTTAGTTTGTTGTGGTAAGGGTTATTTGGTGATGATTTATGGTAGCCGAAGTAATTTAGGTGAGTTTGGCATAGTTTGCTATGGTTAGTAGCATTTTTTTGTAATCTAAAAGTGATTGGGTGTAGTTTGTTTTGGTAAGGGTTAGTTGGTGATGATTTAGATTAGCCGAAGTAATTTAGGTGAGTCTGGCATAGTTTGTTATGATTTGTACACTTTTTTTTGTAATTTTAAGATGATATGGTTTGGTTTGTTGTGGTAAGGGTTAGTTGGGGGTGATTTACGGTAGCCGAAGTAATTTAGGTGATTCTGGTATAGTTTGTTATGATTTTTAGCATTTTTTTGTAATTTTAAAGTGATTGGGCTTAGTTTGTTGCTGTAAAGTGTAGTTGGGGGTGATTTTTGATAGCCGAAGTAATTTAGGTGAGTTTGGCATAGTTTGCTATGGTTAGTAGCATTTTTTTGTAATTTAAAAATGATTGGGTTTAGTTTGTTGTGGTAAGGGTTAGTTGGTGATGATCTATAATAGCCGAAGTAATTTAGGTGAGTTTGGCATAGTTTGCTATGGTTACTAGAATTTTTTTGTAATTTAAAAGTGATTGGGTTTAGTTTGTTGTGGTAAGGGTTAGTTGGTGATGATTTAGAGTAGCCGAAGTAATTTAGGTGAGTCTGGCATAGCTTGTTATGATTTGTACTCCTTTTTTTTGTAATTTTAAGATGATATGGTTTGGTTTGTTGTGGTAAGGGATAGTTGGGGGTGATTTACGGTAGCCGAAGTAATTTAGGTGATTCTGGTATAGTTTGTTATGATTTTTAGCATTTTTTTGTAATTTTAAAGTGATTGGGCTTAGTTTGTTGCTGTAAAGTGTAGTTGGGTTTGATTTTTGATAGCCGAAGTAATTTAGGTGAGTTTGGCATAGTTTGCTATGGTTAGTAGCATTTTTTTGTAATTTAAAAGTGATTGGGTTTCGTTTGTTGTGGTAAGGGTTAGTTGGTGATGATTTATGGTAGCCGAAGTAATTTAGGTGAGTTTGGCATAGTTTGCTATGGTTACTAGCATTTTTTTGTAATTTAAAAGTTATTGGGTTTAGTTTGTTGTGGTAAGGGTTAGTTGGTGATGATTTAGAGTAGCCGAAATAATTTAGGTGAGTCTGGCATAGTTTGTTATGATTTGTACACCTTTTTTTGTAATTTTAAGATGATATGGTTTGGTTTGTTGTGGTAAGGGATAGTTGGGGGTGATTTACGGTAGCCGAAGTAATTTAGGTGAGTCTGGTATAGTTTGTTATGATTTTTAGCATTTTTTTGTAATTTTAAAGTGATTGGGCTTAGTTTGTTGCTGTAAAGTGTAGTTGGGGGTGATTTTTGATAGCCGAAGTAATTTAGGTGAGTTTGGCATAGTTGCTATGGTTAGTAGCATTTTTTTGTAATTTAAAAGTGATTGGGTTTAGTTTGTTGTGGTAAGGGTTATTTGGTGATGATTTATGGTAGCCGAAGTAATTTAGGTGAGTTTGGCATAGTTTGCTATGGTTACTAACATTTTTTTGTAATTTAAAAGTGATTATGTTTAGTTTGTTGTGGTAAGGGTTAGTTGGTGATGATTTAGAGTAGCCGAAGTAATTTAGGTGAGTCTGGCATAGTTTGTTATGATTTGTACACCTTTTTTTGTAATTTTAAGATGATATGGTTTGGTTTGTTGTGGTAAGGGATAGTTGGGGGTGATTTACGGTAGCCGAAGTAATTTAGGTGATTCTGGTATAGTTTGTTATGATTTTTAGCATTTTTTGGTAATTTTAAAGTGATTGGGCTTAGTTTGTTGCTGTAAAGTGTAGTTGGGGGTGATTTTTAATAGCCGAAGTAATTTAGGTGAGTTTGGCATAGTTTGCTATGGTTACTAGCATTTTTTTGTAATTTAAAAGTGATTGGGTTTAGTTTGTTGTGGTAAGGGTTAGTTGGTGATGATTTAGAGTAGCCGAAGTAATTTAGGTGAGTCTGGCATAGTTTGTTAAGATTTGTACACCTTTTTTTGTAATTTTAAGATAATATGGTTTGGTTTGTTGTGGTAAGGGATAGTTGGGGGTGATTTACGGTAGCCGAAGTAATTTAGGTGATTCTGGTATAATTTGTTATAATTTTTAGCATTTTTTTGTAATTTTAAAGTTATTGGGCTTAGTTTGTTGCTGTAAAGTGTAATTGGGGGTGATTTTTGATAGCCGAAGTAATTTAGGTGAGTTTGGCCTAGTTTGCAATGGTTAGTAGCATTATTTTGTAATTTAAAAGTGATTGGGTTTAGTTTGTTGTGGTAAGGGTTAGTTGGTGATGATTTATGGTAGCCGAAGTAATTTAGGTGAGTTTGGCATAGTTTGCTATGGTTACTAGCATTTTTTTGTAATTTGAAAGTGATTGGGTTTAGTTTGTTGTGGTAAGGTTTAGTTGGTGATGATTTAGAGTAGCCGAAGTAATTTAGGTGAGTCTGGCATAGTTTGTTATGATTTGTACACCTTTTTTTGTAATTTTAAGATGATATGGTTTGGTTTGTTGTGGTAAGAGATAGTTGGGGGTGATTTACGGTAGCCGAAGTAATTTAGGTGATTCTGGTGTAGTTTGTTATGATTTTTAGCATTTTGTTGTAATTTTAAAGTGATTGGGCTTAGTTTGTTGAGGTAAAGTGTAGTTGGGTGTGATTTTTGATAGCCGAAGTAATTTCGGTGAGTTTGGCATAGTTTGCTATAAATAGTAGCATTTTTTTGTAATTTAAAAATGATTGGGTTTAGTTTGTTGTGGTAAGGGTTAGTTGGTGATGATTTATGGTAATGGAAGTAATTTAGGTGAGTTTGGCATAGTTTGCTATGGTTACTAGCATTTTTTTGTAATTTAAAAGTGATTGGGTTTAGTTTGTTGTGGTAAGGGTTAGTTGGTGATGATTTATGGTAATGGAAGTAATTTCGGTGAGTTTGGCATAGTTTGCTATAAATAGTAGCATTTTTTTGTAATTTAAAAATGATTGGGTTTAGTTTGTTGTGGTAAGGGTTAGTTGGTGATGATTTAGAGTAGCCGAAGTAATTTAGGTGAGTCTGGCATAGTTTGTTATGATTTGTACAATTTTTTTTGTAATTTTAAGATGATATGGTTTTGTTTGTTGTGGTAAGGGATAGTTGGGGGTGATTTACGGTAGCCGAAGTAATTTAGGTGATTCTGGTATAGTTTGTTATGATTTTTAGCATTTTTTTGTAATTTTAAAGTGATAGGGCTTAGTTTGTTGCTGTAAAGTGTAATTGGGGGTGATTTTTGATAGCCGAAGTAATTTAGGTGAGTTTGGCATAGTTTGCTATGGTTACTAGCATTTTTAGCATGAGTCTGGCATAGTTTGTTATGATTTGTACACCTTTTTTTATAATTTTAAGATGATATGGTTTGGTTTGTTGTGGTAAGGGATAGTTGGGGGTGATTTACGGTAGCCGAAGTAATTTAGGTGATTCTGGTATAATTTGTTATGATTTTTAGCATTTTTTGTAATTTTAAAGTTATTGGGCTTAGTTTGTTGCTGTAAAGTGTAATTGGGGGTGATTTTTGATAGCCGAAGTAATTTAGGTGAGTCTGGCATAGTTTGCTATGGTTACTAGCATTTTTTTGTAATTTAAAAGTGATTGGGTTTAGTTTGTTGTGGTAAGGGTTAGTTGGTGATGATTTAGAGTAGCCGAAGTAATTTAGGTGAGTCTGGCATAGTTTGTTATGATTTGTACACCTTTTTTTGTAATTTTAAGATGATATGGTTTAGTTTGTTGTGGTAAGGGATAGTTGGGGGTGATTTACGGTAGCCGAAGTAATTTAGGTGATTCTGGTATAGTTTGTTATGATTTTTAGCATTTTTTGGTAATTTTAAAGTGATTGGGCTTAGTTTGTTGCTGTAAAGTGTAGTTGGGGGTGATTTTTAATAGCCGAAGTAATTTAGGTGAGTTTGGCATAGTTTGCTATGGTTACTAGCATTTTTTTGTAATTTAAAAGTGATTGGGTTTAGTTTGTTGTGGTAAGGGTTAGTTGGTGATGATTTAGAGTAGCCGAAGTAATTTAGGTGAGTCTGGCATAGTTTGTTAAGATTTGTACACCTTTTTTTGTAATTTTAAGATGATATGGTTTGGTTTGTTGTGGTAAGGGATAGTTGGGGGTGATTTACGGTAGCCGAAGTAATTTAGGTGATTCTGGTATAGTTTGTTATGATTTTTAGCATTTTTTTGTAATTTTAAAGTGATAGGGCTTAGTTTGTTGCTGTAAAGTGTAATTGGGGGTGATTTTTGATAGCCGAAGTAATTTAGGTGAGTTTGGCATAGTTTGCTATGGTTACTAGCATTTTTAGCATGAGTCTGGCATAGTTTGTTATGATTTGTACACCTTTTTTTATAATTTTAAGATGATATGGTTTGGTTTGTTGTGGTAAGGGATAGTTGGGGGTGATTTACGGTAGCCGAAGTAATTTAGGTGATTCTGGTATAATTTGTTATGATTTTTAGCATTTTTTTGTAATTTTAAAGTGATTGGGCTTAGTTTGTTGCTGTAAAGTGTAGTTGGGGGTGATTTTTAATAGCCGAAGTAATTTAGGTGAGTTTGGCATAGTTTGCTATGGTTACTAGCATTTTTTTGTAATTTAAAAGTGATTGGGTTTAGTTTGTTGTGGTAAGGGTTAGTTGGTGATGATTTAGAGTAGCCGAAGTAATTTAGGTGAGTCTGGCATAGTTTGTTAAGATTTGTACACCTTTTTTTGTAATTTTAAGATGATATGGTTTGGTTTGTTGTGGTAAGGGATAGTTGGGGGTGATTTACGGTAGCCGAAGTAATTTAGGTGATTCTGGTATAGTTTGTTATGATTTTTAGCATTTTTTTGTAATTTTAAAGTGATTGGGCTTAGTTTGTTGCTGTAAAGTGTAGTTGGGGGTGATTTTTGATAGCCGAAGTAATTTAGGTGAGTTTGGCATAGTTTGCTATGGTTAGTAGCATTTTTTTGTAATTTAAAAGTGATTGGGTTTAGTTTGTTGTGGTAAGGGTTAGTTGGTGATGATTTATGGTAGCCGAAGTAATTTAGGTGAGTTTGGCATAGTTTGCTATGGTTACTAGCATTTTTAGCATGAGTCTGGCATAGTTTGTTATGATTTGTACACCTTTTTTTATAATTTTAAGATGATATGGTTTGGTTTGTTGTGGTAAGGGATAGTTGGGGGTGATTTACGGTAGCCGAAGTAATTTAGGTGATTCTGGTATAATTTGTTATAATTTTTAGCATTTTTTTGTAATTTTAAAGTTATTGGGCTTAGTTTGTTGCTGTAAAGTGTAATTGGGGGTGATTTTTGATAGCCGAAGTAATTTAGGTGAGTTTGGCCTAGTTTGCTATGGTTAGTAGCATTTTTTTGTAATTTAAAAGTGATTGGGTTTAGTTTGTTGTGGTAAGGGTTAGTTGGTGATGATTTATGGTAGCCGAAGTAATTTAGGTGAGTTTGGCATAGTTTGCTATGGTTACTAGCATTTTTTTGTAATTTGAAAGTGATTGGGTTTAGTTTGTTGTGGTAAGGTTTAGTTGGTGATGATTTAGAGTAGCCGAAGTAATTTAGGTGAGTCTGGCATAGTTTGTTATGATTTGTACACCTTTTTTTGTAATTTTAAGATGATATGGTTTGGTTTGTTGTGGTAAGAGATAGTTGGGGGTGATTTACGGTAGCCGAAGTAATTTAGGTGATTCTGGTGTAGTTTGTTATGATTTTTAGCATTTTGTTGTAATTTTAAAGTGATTGGGCTTAGTTTGTTGAGGTAAAGTGTAGTTGGGGGTGATTTTTGATAGCCGAAGTAATTTCGGTGAGTTTGGCATAGTTTGCTATAAATAGTAGCATTTTTTTGTAATTTAAAAATGATTGGGTTTAGTTTGTTGTGGTAAGGGTTAGTTGGTGATGATTTAGAGTAGCCGAAGTAATTTAGGTGAGTCTGGCATAGTTTGTTATGATTTGTACAATTTTTTTTGTAATTTTAAGATGATATGGTTTTGTTTGTTGTGGTAAGGGATAGTTGGGGGTGATTTACGGTAGCCGAAGTAATTTAAGTGATTCTGGTATAGTTTGTTATGATTTTTAGCATTTTTTTGTAATTTTAAAGTGATAGGGCTTAGTTTGTTGCTGTAAAGTGTAATTGGGGGTGATTTTTGATAGCCGAAGTAATTTAGGTGAGTTTGGCATAGTTTGCTATGGTTACTAGCATTTTTAGCATGAGTCTGGCATAGTTTGTTATGATTTGTACACCTTTTTTTATAATTTTAAGATGATATGGTTTGGTTTGTTGTGGTAAGGGATAGTTGGGGGTGATTTACGGTAGCCGAAGTAATTTAGGTGATTCTGGTATAATTTGTTATGATTTTTAGCATTTTTTTGTAATTTTAAAGTTATTGGGCTTAGTTTGTTGCTGTAAAGTGTAATTGGGGGTGATTTTTGATAGCCGAAGTAATTTAGGTGAGTTTGGCATAGTTTGCTATGGTTACTAGCATTTTTTTGTAATTTAAAAGTGATTGGGTTTAGTTTGTTGTGGTAAGGGTTAGTTGGTGATGATTTAGAGTAGCCGAAGTAATTTAGGTGAGTCTGGCATAGTTTGTTATGATTTGTACACCTTTTTTTGTAATTTTAAGATGATATGGTTTGGTTTGTTGTAGTAAGGGATAGTTGGGGGTGATTTACGGTAGCCGAAGTAATTTAGGTGATTCTGGTATAATTTGTTATGATTTTTAGCATTTTTTTGTAATTTTAAAGTGATTGGGCTTAGTTTGTTGAGGTAAAGTGTAGTTGGGGGTGATTTTTGATAGCCGAAGTAATTTCGGTGAGTTTGGCATAGTTTGCTATGGATAGTAGCATTTTTTTGTAATTTAAAAATGATTGGGTTTAATTTGTTGTGGTAAGGGTTAGTTGGTAATGATTTATGGTAGCCAAAGTAATTTAGGTGAGTTTGGCATAGTTTGCTATGGTTACTAGCATTTTTTTGTAATTTAAAAGTGATTGGGTTTTGTTTGTTGTGGTAAGGGTTAGTTGGTGATGATTTAGAGTAGCCGAAGTAATTTAGGTGATTCTGGTATAGTTTGTTATGATTTTTAGCATTTTTTTGTAATTTTAAAGTGATTGGGTTTAGTTTGTTGCTGTAAAGGGTAGTTGGGGGTAATTTTTGATAGCCGAAGTAATTTAGGTGAGTTTGGCATAGTTTGCTATGGATAGTAGCATTTTTTTGTAATTTAAAAGTGATTGGGTATAGTTTGTTGTGGTAAGGGTTAGTTGGTGATGATTTATGGTAGCCGAAGTAATTTAGGTGAGTTTGGCATAGTTTGCTATGGTTACTAGCATTTTTTTGTAATTCAAAAGTGATTTTGATAGCCGAAGTAATTTAGGTGAATTTGGCATAGTTTGCTATGCTTAGTAGCATTTTTTTGTAATTTAAAAGTGATTGGGTTTAGTTTGTTGTGGTAAGGGTTAGTTGGTAATGATTTATGGTAGCCAAAGTAATTTAGGTGAGTTTGGCATAGTTTGCTATGGTTACTAGCATTTTTTTGTAATTTAAAAGTGATTGGGTTTAGTTTGTTGTGGTAAGGGTTAGTTGGTGATGATTTATGGTAGCCGAAGTAATTTAGGTGAGTTTGGCATAGTTTGTTATGCTTACTAGCATTTTTTTGTAATTTAAAAGTGATTGGGTTTAGTTTGTTGTGGTAAGGGTTAGTTGGTGATGATTTAGAGTAGCTGAAGTAATTTAGGTGTGTCTGGCATAGTTTGTTATTATTTGTACACCTTTTTTTGTAATTTTAAGATGATATGGTTTGGTTTGTTGTGGTAAGAAAAAGTTGGGTGTGATTTGCGGTAGCCGAAGTAATTTAGGTGATTCTGGTATAGTTTGTTATGATTTTTAGCATTTTTTTGTAATTTTAAAGTGATTGGGCTTAGTTTGTTGCTGTAAAGTGTAGTTGAGGTTGATTTTTGATAGCCGAAGTAATTTAGGTGAGTTTGGCATAGTTTGCTATGGTTAGTAGCATTTTTTTGTAATCTAAAAGTGATTGGGTGTAGTTTGTTTTGGTAAGGGTTAGTTGGTGATGATTTATCGTAGCCGAAGTAATTTAGGTGAGTTTGGCATAATTTGCTATGGTTACTAGCATTTTTTTGTAATTTAAAAGTGATTGGGTTTAGTTTGTTGTGGTAAGGGTTAGTTGGTGATGATTTAGAGTAGCCAAAGTAATTTAGGTGAGTCTGGCATAGTTTGTTATGATTTGTACAATTTTTTTTGTAATTTTAAGGTGATATTGTTTTGTTTGTTGTGGTAAGGGATAGTTGGGGGTGATTTACGGTAGCCGAAGTAATTTAGGTGAGTCTGGCATAGTTTGTTATGATTTGTACACCTTTTTTTGTAATTTTAAGATGATATGGTTTGGTTTGTTGTGGTAAGGGATAGTTGGGAGTGATTTACGGTAGCCGAAGTAATTTAGGTGATTCTGGTATAGTTTGTTATGATTTTTAGCATTTTTTTGTAATTTTAAAGTGATTGGGCTTAGTTTGTTGCTGTAAAGTGTTGTTAGGGGTGATTTTTGATAGCCGAAGTAATCTAGGTGAGTTTGGCATAGTTTGCTATGGTTAGTAGCATTTTTTTGTAATTTAAAAGTGATTGGGTTTAGTTTGTTGTTGTAAGGGTTCGTTGGTGATGATTTATGGTAGCCGAAGTAATTTAGGTGAGTTTGGCATAGTTTGCTATGGTTACTAGCATTTTTTTGTAATTTAAAAGTGATTGGGTTTAGTTTGTTGTGGTAAGGGTTAGTTGGTAATGATTTAGAGTAGCCGAAGTAATTTAGGTGAGTTTGGCATAGTTTGCTATGGTTAGTAGCATTTTTTTGTAATTTAAAAGTGATTGGGTTTAGTTTGTTGTGGTAAGGGTTAGTTGGTGATGATTTATGGTAGCCGAAGTAATTTAGGTGAGTTTGGCATAGTTTGTTATAATTTGTACACCTTTTTTTGTAATTTTAAGATGATATGGTTTGGTTTGTTGTGGTAAGGGATAGTTGGGAGTGATTTATGGTAGCCGAAGTAATTTAGGTGATTCTGGTATAGTTTGTTATGATTTTTAGCATTTTTTTGTAATTTTAAAGTGATTGGGCTTAGTTTGTTGCTGTAAAGTGTAGTTGGGGGTGACTTTTGATAGCCGAAGTAATTTAGGTGAGTTTGGCATAGTTTGCTATGGTTAGTAGCATTTTTTTGTAATTTAAAAGTGATTGGGTTTAGTTTGTTGTGGTAAGGGATAGTTGGTGATGATTTAGAGTAGCCGAAGTAATTTAGGTGAGTCTGGCATAGTTTGTTATGATTTGTACACCTTTTTTGTAATTTTAAGATGATATGGTTTGGTTTGTTGTGGTAAGGGATAGTTGGAGGTGATTTACGGTAGCTGAAGTAATTTAGGTGATTCTGGTATAGTTTGTTATGATTTTTAGCATTTTTTTGTAATTTTAAAGTGATTGGGCTTAGTTTATTGCTGTAAAGTGTAGTTGGGGGTGATTTTTGATAGCCGAAGTAATTTAGGTAAGTTTGGCATAGTTTGCTGTGGTTACTAGCATTTTTTTGTAATTTAAAACTGATTGGGTTTAGTTTGTTGTGGTAAGGGTTAGTTGGTGATGATTTATGGTAGCCGATGTAATTTAAGTGAGTTTGGCATAGTTTGCTATGGTAAATAGCATTTTATTGTAATTTAAAAGTGATTGGGTTTAGTTTGTTGTGGTAAGGGTTAGTTGGTGATGATTTAGAGTAGCCGAAGTAATTTAGGTGAGTCTGGCATAGTTTGTTATGATTTGTACATCTTTTTTTGTAATTTTAAGATGATATGGTTTGGTTTGTTGTGGTAAGGGATAGTTGGGGGTGATTTACGGTAGCCGTAGTAATTTAGGTGATTCTGGTATAGTTTGTTATGATTTTTAGCATTTTTTTGGTAATTTTAAAGTGATTGGGCTTAGTTTGTTGCTGTAAAGTGTAGTTGGGGGTGATTTTTGATAGCCGAAGTAATTTAGGTGAGTTTGGCCTAGTTTGCTATGGTTAGTAGCATTTTTTTGTAATTTAAAAGTGATTGGGTTTAGTTAGTTGTGGTAAGGGTTAGTTGGTGATGATTTATGGTAGCCGATGTAATTTAGGTGAGTTTAGCATAGTTTGATATGGTAACTAGCATTTTTTTGTAATTTAAAAGTGATTGTGTTTAGTTTGTTGTGTTAAGGGTTAGTTGGTGATGATTTAGAGTAGCCGAAGTAATTTAGGTGAGTCTGGCATAGTTTGTTATGATTTGTACACCTTTTTTTGTAATTTTAAGATGATATGGTTTGGTTTGTTGTGGTAAGGGATATTTGGGAGTGATTTACGTTAGCCGAAATAATTTAGGTGATTCTGGTATAGTTTGTTATGATTTTTAGCATTTTTTTGTAATTTTAAAGTGATTGGGCTTAGTTTGTTGCTGTAAAGTGTAGTTGGGGGTGATTTTTGATAGCCGAAGTAATTTAGGTGAGTTTGGCATAGTTTGCTATGGTTAGCAGCATTTTTTTGTAATTTAAAAGTGATTGGGTTTAGTTAGTTGTGGTAAGGGTTAGTTGGTGATAATTTATGGTAGCCGAAGTAATTTAGGTGAGTTTGGCATAGTTTGCTATGGTTACTAGCATTTTTTTCTAATTTAAAAGTGATTGGGTTTAGTTTGTTGTGGTAAGGATTAGTTGGTGATGATTTAGAGTAGCCGAAGTTGTTTAGGTGAGTCTGGCATAGTTTGTTATGATTTGTACACCTTTTTTTGTAATTTTATGATGATATGGTTTGGTTTGTTGTGGTAAGGGATAGTTGGGGGTGATTTACGGTAGCCGAAGTAATTTAGGTGATTCTGGTATAGTTTGTTATGATTTTAAGCATTTTTTTGTAATTTTAAAGTGATTGGGCTTAGTTTGTTGCTGTAAAGTGTAGTTGGGGGTGATTTTTGATAGCCGAAGTAATTTAGGTGAGTTTGGCATAGTTTGCTATGATTAGTAGCATTTTTTTGTAATTTTAAAGTGATTGGGTTTAGATTGTTGTGGTAAGGGTTAGTTGGTGATGATTTATGGTAGCCGAAGTAATTTAGGTGAGTTTGGCATAGTTTGCTATGGTTACTAGCATTTTTTTGTAATTTAAAAGTGATTGGGTTTAGTTTGTTGTGGTAAGGGTTAGTTGGTGATGATTTAGAGTAGCCGAAGTAATTTAGGTGAGTCTGGCATAGTTTGTTATAATTTGTACACCTTTTTTTGTAATTTTAAGATGATATGGTTTGGTTTGTTGTGGTAAGGGACAGTTGGGGGTGATTTACGGTAGCCGAAGTAATTTAGGTGATTCTGGTATAGTTTGTTATGATTTTTAGCATTTTTTTGTAATTTTAAAGTGATTGGACTTAGTTTGTTGCTGTAAAGTGTAGTTGGGGGTGATTTTTGATAGCCGAAGTAATTTAGGTGAGTTTGGCATAGTTTGCTATGGTTAGTAGCATTTTTTTGTAATTTAAAAGTGATTGGGTTTAGTTTGTTGTGGTAAGGGTTAGTTGGTGATGATTTATGGTAGCCGAAGTAATTTAGGTGAGTTTGGCATAGTTTGCTATGGTTACTAGCATTTTTTTGTAATTTAAAAGTGATTGGGGTTTGTTTGTTGTGGTGAGGGTTAGTTGGTGATGATTTAGAGTAGCCGAAGTAATTTAGGTGAGTCTGGCATAGTTTGTTATGATTTGTACACCTTTTTTTGTAATTTTAAGATGATATGGTTTGGTTTGTTGTGGTAAGGGATAGTTGGGAGTGATTTATGGTAGCCGAAGTAATTTAGGTGATTCTGGTATAGTTTGTTATGATTTTTAGCATTTTTTTGTAATTTTAAAGTCATTGGGCTTAGTTTATTGATGTAAAGTGTAGTTGGGGGTGATTTTTGATAGCCGAAGTGATTTAGGTAAATTTGGCATAGTTTGCTATGGTTAGTAGCATTTTTTTGTAATTTAAAAGTGATTGGGTTTAGTTTGTTGTGGTAAGGGTTAGTTGGTGATGATTTATGGTAGCCGAAG
Organism: Eledona agricola; assembly: GCA_964023215.1. NCBI lineage: Eukaryota > Metazoa > Arthropoda > Insecta > Coleoptera > Tenebrionidae > Eledona > Eledona agricola. Next base: position 10,825,395 of record OZ026855.1, on the reverse strand, counting down.
TAATTTAGGTTAGTTTGGCATAGTTTGCTATGGTTAGTAGCATTTTTTTGTAATTTAAAAGTGATTGGGTTTAGTTTGTTGTGGTAAGGGTTAGTTGGTGATGATTTAGAGTAGCCGAAGTAATTTAGGTGAGTTTGGCATAGTTTGCTATGGTAACTAGCATTTTTTTGTAATATAAAAGTGATTGGGTTTAGTTTGTTTTGGTAAGGGTTAGTTGGTGATGATTTAGAGTAGCCGAAGTAATTTAGGTGAGTCTGGCATAGTTTGTTATGATTTGTACACCTTTTTTTGTAATTTTAAAATGATATGGTTTGGTTTGTTGTGGTAAGGTATTGTTGGAGGTGATTTACGGTAGCCGAAGTAATTTATGTGATTCTGGTATAGTTTGTTATGATTTTTATCATTTTTTTTGTAATTTTAAAGTGATTGGGCTTAGTTTGTTGCTGTAAAGTGTAGTTGGGGGTGATTTTTGACAGCCGAAGTAATTTAGGTGAGTTTGGCATAGTTTGCTATGGTTAGTAGCATTTTTTTGTAATTTAAAAGTGATTGGGTTTAGTTTGTTGTGGTAAGGGTTAGTTGGTGATGATTTATGGTAGCCGATGTAATTTAGGTGAGTTTGGCATAGTTTGCTATGGTAACTAGCATTTTTTTGTAATTTAAAAGTGATTGGGTTTAGTTTGTTGTGGTAAGGGTTAGTTGGTGATGATTTAGAGTAGCCGAAGTAATTTAGGTGAGTCTGGCATAGTTTGTTATGATTTGTACACCTTTTTTTGTAATTTTAAGATGATATGGTTTGGTTTGTTGTGGTAAGGGATAGTTGGGAGTGATTTACGTTAGCCGAAGTAATTTAGGTGATTCTGGTATAGTTTGTTATGATTTTTAGCATTTTTTTGTAATTTTAAAGTGATTGGGCTTAGTTTGTTGCTGTAAAGTGTAGTTGGGGGTGATTTTTGATAGCCGAAGTAATTTAGGTGAGTTTGGCATAGTTTGCTATGGTTAGTAGCATTTTTTTGTAATTTAAAAGTGATTGGGTTTAGTTTGTTGTGGTAAGGGTTAGTTGGTGATGATTTATGGTAGCCGAAGTAATTTAGGTGAGTTTGTCATAGTTTGCTATGGTTACTAGCATTTTTTTGTAATTTAAAAGTGATTGGGTTTAGTTTGTTGTGGTAAGGGTTAGTTGGTGATGATTTAGAGTAGCCGAAGTAATTTAGGTGAGTCTGGCATAGTTTGTTATAATTTGTACACCTTTTTTTTGTAATTTTAAGATGATATAATTTGGTTTGTTGTGGTAAGGGATAGTTGGGGGTGATTTACGGTAGCCGAAGTAATTTAGGTGATTCTGGTATAGTTTGTTATGATTTTTAGCATTTTTTTTGTAATTTTTAAGTGATTGGGCTTAGTTTGTTGCTGTAAAGTGTAGTTGGGGGTGATTTTTGATAGCCGAAGTAATTTAGGTGAATTTGGCATAGTTTGCTATGGTTAGTAGCATTTTTTTGTAATTTAAAATTGATTGGGTTTAGTTTGTTGTGGTAAGGGTTAGTTGGTGATGATTTATGGTAGCCGAAGTAATTTAGGTGAGTTTGTCATAGTTTGCTATGGTTACTAGCATTTTTTTGTAATTTAAAAGTGATTGGGTTTAGTTTGTTGTGGTAAGGGTTAGTTGGTGATGATTTAGAGTAGCCGAAGTAATTTAGGTGAGTCTGGCATAGTTTGTTATGATTTGTACACCTTTTTTTGTAATTTTAAGATGATATGGTTTGGTTTGTTGTGGTAAGGGATAGTTGGGAGTGATTTACGTTAGCCGAAGTAATTTAGGTGATTCTGGTATAGTTTGTTATGATTTTTAGCATTTTTTTGTAATTTTAAAGTGATTGGGCTTAGTTTGTTGCTGTAAAGTGTAGTTGGGGGTGATTTTTGATAGCCGAAGTAATTTAGGTGAGTTTGGCATAGTTTGCTATGGTTAGTAGCATTTTTTTGTAATTTAAAAGTGATTGGGTTTAGTTTGTTGTGGTAAGGGTTAGTTGGTGATGATTTATGGTAGCCGAAGTAATTTAGGTGAGTTTGTCATAGTTTGCTATGGTTACTAGCATTTTTTTGTAATTTAAAAGTGATTGGGTTTAGTTTGTTGTGGTAAGGGTTAGTTGGTGATGATTTAGAGTAGCCGAAGTAATTTAGGTGAGTCTGGCATAGTTTGTTATAATTTGTACACCTTTTTTTGTAATTTTAAGATGATATAATTTGGTTTGTTGTGGTAAGGGATAGTTGGGGGTGATTTACGGTAGCCGAAGTAATTTAGGTGATTCTGGTATAGTTTGTTATGATTTTTAGCATTTTTTTGTAATTTTTAAGTGATTGGGCTTAGTTTGTTGCTGTAAAGTGTAGTTGGGGGTGATTTTTGATAGCCGAAGTAATTTAGGTGAGTTTGGCATAGTTTGCTATGGTTAGTAGCATTTTTTTGTAATTTAAAAGTGATTGGGTTTAGTTTGTTGTGGTAAGGGTTAGTTGGTGATGATTTATGGTAGCCGAAGTAATTTAGGTGAGTTTGGCATAGTTTGCTATGGTTACTAGCATTTTTTTGTAATTTAAAAGTGATTGGGTTTAGTTTGTTGTGGTAAGGGTTAGTTGGTGATGATTTAGAGTAGCCGAAGTAATTTAGGTGAGTCTGGCATAGTTTGTTAGAATTTGTACACCTTTTTTTGTAATTTTAAGATGATATGGTTTGGTTTGTTGTGGTAAGGGACAGTTGGGGGTGATTTACGGTAGCCGAAGTAATTTAGGTGATTCTGGTATAGTTTGTTATGATTTTTAGCATTTTTTTGTAATTTTAAAGTGATTGGGCTTAGTTTGTTGCTGTAAAGTGTAGTTGGGGGTGATTTTTGATAGCCGAAGTAATTTAGGTGAGTTTGGCATAGTTTGCTATGGTTAGTAGCATTTTTTTGTAATTTAAAAGTGATTGGGTTTAGTTTGTTGTGGTAAGGGTTAGTTGGTGATGATTTATGGTAGCCGAAGTAATTTAGGTGAGTTTGGCATAGTTTGCTATGGTTACTAGCATTTTTTTGTAATTTAAAAGTGATTGGGTTTTGTTTGTTGTGGTGAGGGTTAGTTGGTGATGATTTAGAGTAGCCGAAGTAATTTAGGTGAGTCTGGCATAGTTTGTTATGGTTTGTACACCTTTTTTTGTAATTTTAAGATGATATGGTTTGGTTTGTTGTGGTAAGGGATAGTTGGGAGTGATTTATGGTAGCCGAAGTAATTTAGGTGATTCTGGTATAGTTTGTTATGATTTTTAGCATTTTTTTGTAATTTTAAAGTGATTGGGCTTAGTTTGTTGCTGTAAAGTGTAGTTGGGGGTGACTTTTGATAGCCGAAGTAATTTAGGTGAGTTTGGCATAGTTTGCTATGGTTAGTAGCATTTTTTTGTAATTTAAAAGTGATTGGGTTTAGTTTGTTGTGGTAAGGGTTAGTTGGTGATGATTTATGGTAGCCGAAGTAATTTAGGTGAGTTTGGCATAGTTTGCTATGGTTACTAGCATTTTTTTGTATTTTAAAAGTGATTGGGTTTAGTTTGTTGTGGTAAGGGTTACTTGGTGATGATTTAGAGTAGCCGAAGTAATTTAGGTGAGTCTGGCATAGTTTGTTATGATTTGTACACCTTTTTTTGTAATTTTAAGATGATATGGTTTGGTTTGTTGTGGTAAGGGATAGTTGGAGGTGATTTACGGTAGCCGAAGTAATTTAGGTGATTCTGGTATAGTTTGTTATGATTTTTAGCATTTTTTTGTAATTTTAAAGTGATTGGGCTTAGTTTATTGCTGTAAAGTGTAGTTGGGGGTGATTTTTGATAGCCGAAGTAATTTAGGTAAGTTTGGCATAGTTTGCTATGGTTAGTAGCATTTTTTTGTAATTTAAAAGTGATTGGGTTTAGTTTGTTGTGGTAAGGGTTAGTTGGTGATGATTTATGGTAGCCGAAGTAATTTAGGTTAGTTTGGCATAGTTTGCTATGGTTAGTAGCATTTTTTTGTAATTTAAAAGAGATTGGGTTTAGTTTGTTGTGGTAAGGGTTAGTTGGTGATGATTTAGAGTAGCCGAAGTAATTTAGGTGAGTTTGGCATAGTTTGCTATGGTAACTAGCATTTTTTTGTTATATAAAAGTGATTGGGTTTAGTTTGTTGTGGTAAGGGTTAGTTGGTGATGATTTAGAGTAGCCGAAGTAATTTAGGTGAGTCTGGCATAGTTTGTTATGATTTGTACACCTTTTTTTGTAATTTTAAAATGATATGGTTTGGTTTGTTGTGGTAAGGGATTGTTGGAGGTGATTTACGGTAGCCGAAGTAATTTATGTGATTCTGGTATAGTTTGTTATGATTTTTAGCATTTTTTTTGTAATTTTAAAGTGATTGGGCTTAGTTTGTTGCTGTAAAGTGTAGTTGGGGGTGATTTTTGACAGCCGAAGTAATTTAGGTGAGTTTGGCATAGTTTGCTATGGTTAGTAGCATTTTTTTGTAATTTAAAAGTGATTGGGTTTAGTTTGTTGTGGTAAGGGTTAGTTGGTGATGATTTATGGTAGCCGATGTAATTTAGGTGAGTTTGGCATAGTTTGCTATGGTAACTAGCATTTTTTTGTAATTTAAAAGTGATTGGGTTTAGTTTGTTGTGGTAAGGGTAAGTTGGTGATGATTTAGAGTAGCCGAAGTAATTTAGGTGAGTCTGGCATAGTTTGTTATGATTTGTACACCTTTTTTTGTAATTTTAAGATGATATGGTTTGGTTTGTTGTGGTAAGGGATAGTTGGGAGTGATTTACGTTAGCCGAAGTAATTTAGGTGATTCTGGTATAGTTTGTTATGATTTTTAGCATTTTTTTGTAATTTTAAAGTGATTGGGCTTAGTTTGTTGCTGTAAAGTGTAGTTGGGGGTGATTTTTGATAGCCGAAGTAATTTAGGTGAGTTTGGCATAGTTTGCTATGGTTAGTAGCATTTTTTTGTAATTTAAAAGTGATTGGGTTTAGTTTGTTGTGGTAAGGGTTAGTTGGTGATGATTTATGGTAGCCGAAGTAATTAAGGTGAGTTTGTCATAGTTTGCTATGGTTACTAGCATTTTTTTGTAATTTAAAAGTGATTGGGTTTAGTTTGTTGTGGTAAGGGTTAGTTGGTGATGATTTAGAGTAGCCGAAGTAATTTAGGTGAGTCTGGCATAGTTTGTTATAATTTGTACACCTTTTTTTGTAATTTTAAGATGATATAATTTGGTTTGTTGTGGTAAGGGATAGTTGGGGGTGATTTACGGTAGCCGAAGTAATTTCGGTGATTCTGGTATAGTTTGTTATGATTTTTAGCATTTTTTTGTAATTTAAAAGTGATGGGGTTTAGTTTGTTGTGGTAAGGGTTAGTTGGTGATGATTTATGGCAGCCGAAGTAATTTAGGTGAGTTTGGCATAGTTTGCTATGGTTACTAGCATTTTTTTGTAATTTAAAAGTGATTGGGTTTATTTTGTAGTGGTAAGGGTTAGTTGGTGATGATTTAGAGTAGCCGAAGTAATTTAGGTGAGTCTGGCATAGTTTGTTATGATTTGTACACTTTTCTTTGTAATTTTAAGATGATATGGTTTGGTTTGTTGTGGTAAGGGATAGTTGAGGGTGATTTACGGTAGCCGAAGTAATTTAGGTGATTCTGGTATAGTTTGTTATGATTTTTAGCATTTTTTTGTAATTTAAAAGTGATTGGGTTTAGTTTGTTTTGGTATGGGTTAGTTGGTGATGATTTATGGTAGCCGAAGTAATTTAGGTAAGTTTGGCATAGTTTGCTATGGTTACTAGCATTTTTTTGTAATTTAAAAGTGATTGGGTTTAGTTTGTTGTGGTAAGGGTTAGTTGGTGATGATTTAGAGTAGCCGAAATAATTTCGGTGGGTCTGGCATAGTTTGTTATGATTTGTACACCTTTTTGTGTAATTTTAAGATGATATGGTTTGGTTTGTTGTGGTAAGGGATAGTTGGGGGTGATTTACGGTAGCCGAAGTAATTTAGAAGATTCTGGTATAGTTTGTTATGATTTTTAGCATTTTTTTGTAATTTAAAAGTGATTGGATTTAGTTTGTGGTGGTAAGGGTTAGTTGGTGATGATTTATGGTAACCGAAGTAATTTAGGTGAGTTTGGCATAGTTTGGTCTGGTTACTAGCATTTTTTTGTAATTTAAAAGTGATTGGGTTTAGTTTGTTGTGGTAAGGGTTAGTTGGTGATGATTTAGAGTAGCCGAAGTTATTTAGGTGAGTCTGGCATAGTTTGTTATGATTTGTACACCTTTCTTTGTAATTTTAAGTTGATATGGTTTGGTTTGTTGTGGTAAGGGATAGTTGGGGTTGATTTACGGTAGCCGAAGTAATTTAGGAGATTCTGGTATAGTTTGTTATGATTTTTAGCATTTTTTTGTAATTTTAAAGTGATTGGGCTTAGTTTGTTGCTGTAAAGTGTAGTTGGGGGTGATTTTTGATAGCCGAAGTAATTTAGGTGAGTTTGGCATATTTTTCTATGGTCAGTAGCATTTTTTTGTAATTTAAAAGTGATTGGGTTTAGTTTGTTGTGGTAAGGGTTAGTTGGTGATGATTTAGAGTAGCCGAAGTAATTTAGGTGAGTCTGGCATAGTTTGTTATGATTTGTACACCTTTTTTTGTTATATTAAGATGATATGGTTTGGTTTGTTGTGGTCAGGGATAGTTGGGGGTGATTTACGGTAGCCGAAGTAATTTAGGTGATTCTGGTATAGTTTGTTATGATTTTTAGCATTTTTTTGTAATTTAAAAGTGATTGGGTTTAGTTTGTTGTGGTAAGGGTTAGTTGGTGATGATTTATGGTAGCCGAAGTAATTTAGGTGAGTTTGGCATAGTTTGCTATGGTTACTAGCATTTTTTTGTAATTTAAAAGTGATTGGGTTTAGTTTGTTGAGGTAAGGGTTAGTTGGTGATGATTTAGTGTAGCCGAAGTAATTTAGGTGAGTCTGTCATAGTTTGTTATGATTTGTACACCTTTTTTTGTAATTTTAAGATGATATGGTTTGGTTTGTTGTGGTAAGGGATAGTTGGGGGTGATTTACGGTAGCCGAAGTAATTTAGGTGATTCTGATATAGTTTGTTATGATTTTTAGCATTTTTTTGTAATTTAAAAGTGATTGGGTTTAGTTTGTTGTGGTAAGGGTTAGTTGGTGATGATTTATGGTAGCCGAAGTAATTTAGGTGAGTTTGGCATAGTTTGCTATGGTTACTAGCATTTTTATGTAATTTAATAGTGATTGAGTTTAGTTTGTTGTGGTAAGGGTTAGTTGGTGATGATTTAGAGTAGCCGAAGTAATTTAGGTGAGTCTGGCTTAGTTTGTTATGATTTGTACAACTTTTTTTGTAATTTTAAGATGATATGGTTTGGTTTGTTGTCGTAAGGGATAGTTGGGGGTGATTTACGGTAGCCGAAGTAATTTAGGTGATTCTGGTATAGTTTGTTATGATTTTTTGCATTTTTTTGTAATTTTAAAGTGATTGGGCTTAGTTTGTTGCTGTAAAGTGTAGTTGGGGGTGATTTTTGATAGCCGAAGTAATTTAGGTGAGTTTAGCATAGTTTGCTATGGTTAGTAGCATTTTTTTGTAATTTAAAAGTGATTGGGTTTAGTTTGTTGTGGTAAGGGTTAGTTCGTGATGATTTATGGTAGCCGAAGTAATTTAGGTGAGTTTGGCATAGTTTGCTATGGTTACTAGCATTTTTTTGTAATTCAAAAGTGATTGGGTTTAGTTTGTTGTGGTAAGGGTTAGTTGGTGATGATTTAGAGTAGCCGAAGTAATTTAGGTGAGTCTGGCATAGTTTGTTATGATTTGTACACCTTTTTGTAATTTTAAAATGATATGGTTTGGTTTGTTGTGGTAAGGGATAGTTGGGGGTGATTTACGGTAGCCGAAGTAATTTAGGTGAATCTGGCATAGTTTGTTATGATTTGTACATCTTTTTTGTAATTTTAAGATGATATGGTTTGGTTTGTTGTGGAAAGGGATAGTTGGGGGCGATTTACGGTAGCCGAAGTAATTTAGGTGATTCTGGTATAGTTTGTTATGATTTTTAGCATTTTTTTGTAATTTTAAAATGATTGGGCTTAATTTGTTGCTGTAAAGTGTAGTTGGGGGTGATTTTTGATAGCCGAAGTAATTTAGGTGAGTTTGGCATAGTTTGCTGTGGTTAGTAGCATTTTTTTGTAATTTAAAAGTGATTGGGTTTAGTTTGATGTGGTAAGGGTTAGCTGGTGATGATTTATGGTAGCAGAAGTAATTTAGGTAAGTTTGGCATAGTTTGCTATGATTACTAGCATTTTTTTGTAATTTAAACGTGATTGGGTTTAGTTTGTTGTGGTAAGGGTTAGTTGGTGATGATTTAGTGTAGCCGAAGTAATTTAGGTGAGTCTGGCATAGTTTGTTATGATTTGTACACCTTTTTTTGTAATTTTAAGATGATATGGTTTGGTTTGTTGTGGTAAGGGATAGTTGGGGGTGATTTACGGTAGCCGAAGTAATTTAGGTGATTCTGGTATAGTTTGTTATAATTTTTAGCATTTTTCTGTAATTTAAAAGTGATTGGGTTTAGTTTGTTGTGGTAAGAGTTAGTTGGTGATGATTTATGGTAGCCGAAGTAATTTAGGTGAGTTTGGCATAGTTTGTTATTATTTGTACACCTTTTTTTGTAATTTTAAGATAATATGGTTTGGTTTGTTGTGGTAAGGGATAGTTGGGGGTGATTTACGGTAGCCGAAGTAATTTAGGTGATTCTGGTATAGTTTGTTATGATTTTTAGCATTTTTCTGTAATTTAAAAGTGATTGGGTTTAGTTTGTTGTGGTAAGGGTTAGTTGGTGATGATTTATGGTAGCCGAAGTAATTTAGGTGAGTTTGGCATAGTTTGCTATGGTTACTAGCATTTTTATGTAATTTAAAAGTGATTGGGTTTAGTTTGTTGTGGTAAGGGTTAGTTGGTGATGATTTAGAGTAGCCGAAGTAATTTAGGTGAGTCTGGCATAGTTTGTTATGATTTGTACAACTTTTTTTGTAATTTTAAGATGATATGGTTTGGTTTGTTGTGGTAAGGGATAGTTGGGGGTGATTTACGGTAGCTGAAGTAATTTAGGTGATTATGGTATAGTTTGTTATGATTTTTAGCATTTTTTTGTAATTTTAAAGTGATTGGGCTTAGTTTGTTGCTGTAAAGTGTAGTTGGGGGTGATTTTTGATAGCCGAAGTAATTTAGGTAAGTTTGGCATAGTTTGCTATGGTTACTAGCATTTTTTTGTAATTTAAAAGTGATTGGGTTTAGTTTGTTGTGGTAAGGGTTAGTTGGTGATGATTTAGAGTAGCCGAAATAATTTCGGTGAGTCTGGCATAGTTTGTTATGATTTGTACATCTTTTTTTGTAATTTTAAGATGATATGGTTTGGTTTGTTGTGGTAAGGGATAGTTGGGGGTGATTTACGGTAGCCGAAGTAATTTAGAAGATTCTGGTATAGTTTGTTATGATTTTTAGCATTTTTTTGTAATTTAAAAGTGATTGGATTTAGTTTGTGGTGGTAAGGGTTAGTTGGTGATGATTTATGGTAACCGAAGTAATTTAGGTGAGTTTGGCATAGTTTGCTATGGTTACTAGCATTTTTTTGTAATTTAAAAGTGATTGGGTTTAGTTTGTTGTGGTAAGGGTTAGTTGGTGATGATTTAGAGTAGCCGAAGTTATTTAGGTGAGTCTGGCATAGTTTGTTATGATTTGTACACTTTTCTTTGTAATTTTAAGATGATATGGTTTGGTTTGTTGTGGTAAGGGATAGTTGAGGGTGATTTACGGTAGCCGAAGTAATTTAGGTGATTCTGGTATAGTTTGTTATGATTTTTAGCATTTTTTTGTAATTTAAAAGTGATTGGGTTTAGTTTGTTTTGGTAAGGGTTAGTTGGTGATGATTTATGGTAGCCGAAGTAATTTAGGTAAGTTTGGCATAGTTTGCTATGGTTACTAGCATTTTTTTGTAATTTAAAAGTGATTGGGTTTAGTTTGTTGTGGTAAGGGTTAGTTGGTGATGATTTAGAGTAGCCGAAATAATTTCGGTGAGTCTGGCATAGTTTGTTATGATTTGTACACCTTTTTTTGTAATTTTAAGATGATATGGTTTGGTTTGTTGTGGTAAGGGATAGTTGGGGGTGATTTACGGTAGCCGAAGTAATTTAGAAGATTCTGGTATAGTTTGTTAAGATTTTTAGCATTTTTTTGAAATTTAAAAGTGATTGGATTTAGTTTGTGGTGGTAAGGGTTAGTTGGTGATGATTTATGGTAACCGAAGTAATTTAGGTGAGTTTGGCATAGTTTGCTATGGTTACTAGCATTTTTTTGTAATTTAAAAGTGATTGGGTTTAGTTTGTTGTGGTAAGGGTTAGTTGGTGATGATTTAGAGTAGCCGAAGTTATTTAGGTGAGTCTGGCATAGTTTGTTATGATTTGTACACCTTTTTTTGTAATTTTAAGTTGATATGGTTTGGTTTGTTGTGGTAAGGGATAGTTGGGGTTGATTTACGGTAGCCGAAGTAATTTAGGAGATTCTGGTATAGTTTGTTATGATTTTTAGCATTTTTTTGTAATTTTAAAGTGATTGGGCTTAGTTTGTTGCTGTAAAGTGTAGTTGGGGGTGATTTTTGATAGCCGAAGTAATTTAGGTGAGTTTGGCATATTTTTCTATGGTTAGTAGTATTTTTTTGTAATTTAAAAGTGATTGGGTTTAGTTTGTTGTGGTAAGGGTTAGTTGGTGATGATTTAGAGTAGCCGAAGTAATTTAGGTGAGTCTGGCATAGTTTGTTATGATTTGTACACCTTTTTTTGTTATATTAAGATGATATGGTTTGGTTTGTTGTGGTCAGGGATAGTTGGGGGTGATTTACGGTAGCCGAAGTAATTTAGGTGATTCTGGTATAGTTTGTTATGATTTTTAGCATTTTTTTGTAATTTAAAAGTGATTGGGTTTAGTTTGTTGTGGTAAGGGTTAGTTGGTGATGATTTATGGTAGCCGAAGTAATTTAGGTGAGTTTGGCATAGTTTGCTATGGTTACTAGCATTTTTTTGTAATTTAAAAGTGATTGGGTTTAGTTTGTTGAGGTAAGGGTTAGTTGGTGATGATTTAGTGTAACCGAAGTAATTTAGGTGAGTCTGTCATAGTTTGTTATGATTTGTACACCTTTATTTGTAATTTTAAGATGATATGGTTTGGTTTGTTGTGGTAAGGGATAGTTGGGGGTGATTTACGGTCGCCGAAGTAATTTAGGTGATTCTGGTATAGTTTGTTATGATTTTTAGCATTTTTTTGTAATTTTAAAGTGATTGGGCTTAGTTTGTTGCTGTAAAGTGTAGTTAGGGGTGATTTTTGATAGCCGAAGTAATTTAGGTGAGTTTAGCATAGTTTGCTATGGTTAGTAGCATTTTTTTGTAATTTAAAAGTGATTGGGTTTAGTTTGTTGTGGTAAGGGTTAGTTCGTGATGATTTATGGTAGCCGAAGTAATTTAGGTGAGTTTGGCATAGTTTGCTATGGTTACTAGCATTTTTTTGTAATTCAAAAGTGATTGGGTTTAGTTTGTTGTGGTAAGGGTTAGTTGGTGATGATTTAGAGTAGCCGAAGTAATTTAGGTGAGTCTGGCATAGTTTGTTATGATTTGTACATCTTTTTTTGTAATTTTAAGATGATATGGTTTGGTTTGTTGTGGAAAGGGATAGTTGGGGGCGATTTACGGTAGCCGAAGTAATTTAGGTGATTCTGGTATAGTTTGTTATGATTTTTAGCATTTTTTTGTAATTTTAAAATGATTGGGCTTAATTTGTTGCTGTAAAGTGTAGTTGGGGGTGATTTTTGATAGCCGAAGTAATTTAGGTGAGTTTGGCATAGTTTGCTATGGTTAGTAGCATTTTTTTGTAATTTAAAAGTGATTGGGTTTAGTTTGATGTGGTAAGGGTTAGCTGGTGATGATTTATGGTAGCAGAAGTAATTTAGGTATGTTTGGCATAGTTTGCTATGATTACTAGCATTTTTTTGTAATTTAAAAGTGATTGGGTTTAGTTTGTTGTGGTAAGGGTTAGTTGGTGATGATTTAGAGTAGCCGAAGTAATTTAGGTGAGTCTGGCATAGTTTGTTATGATTTGTACACCTTTTTTTGTAATTTTAAGATGATATGGTTTGGTTTGTTGTGGTAAGGGATAGTTGGGGGTGATTTACGGTAGCCGAAGTAATTTAGGTGATTCTGGTATAGTTTATCATTTTTAGCATTTTTCTGTAATTTAAAAGTGATTGGGTTTAGTTTGTTGTGGTAAGAGTTAGTTGGTGATGATTTATGGTAGCCGAAGTAATTTAGGTGAGTTTGGCATAGTTTGCTATGATTTTTAGCATTTTTTTGTAATTTAAAAGTGATTGGGTATAGTTTGTTGTGGTAAGGGTTAGTTGGTGATGATTTAGAGTAGCCGAAGTAATTTAGGTGAGTCTGGCATAATTTGTTATTATTTGTACACCTTTTTTTGTAATTTTAAGATAATATGGTTTGGTTTGTTGTGGTAAGGGATAGTTGGGGGTGATTTACGGTAGCCGAAGTAATTTAGGTGATTCTGGTATAGTTTGTTATGATTTTTAGCATTTTTCTGTAATTTAAAAGTGATTGGGTTTAGTTTGTTGTGGTAAGGGTTAGTTGGTGATGATTTATGGTAGCCGAAGTAATTTAGGTGAGTTTGGCATAGTTTGCTATGGTTACTAGCATTTTTATGTAATTTAAAAGTGATTGGGTTTAGTTTGTTGTGGTAAGGGGTAGTTGGTGATGATTTAGAGTAGCCGAAGTAATTTAGGTGAGTCTGGCATTGTTTGTTATGATTTGTACAACTTTTTTTGTAATTTTAAGATGATATGGTTTGGTTTGTTGTGGTAAGGGATAGTTGGGGGTGATTTACGGTAGCTGAAGTAATTTAGGTGATTCTGGTATAGTTTGTTATGATTTTTAGCATTTTTTTGTAATTTTAAAGTGATTGGGCTTAGTTTGTTGCTGTAAAGTGTAGTTGGGGGTGATTTTTGATAGCCGAAGTAATTTAGGTGAGTTTAGCATAGTTTGCTATGGTTAGTAGCATTTTTTTGTAATTTAAAAGTGATTGGGTTTAGTTTGTTGTGGTAAGGGTTAGTTGGTGATGATTTATGGTAGCCGAAGTAATTTAGGTGAGTTTGGCATAGTTTGCTATGGTTACTAGCATTTTTTTGTAATTCAAAAGTGATTGGGTTTAGTTTGTTGTGGTAAGGGTTAGTTGGTGATGATTTAGAGTAGCCGAAGTAATTTAGGTGAGTCTGGCATAATTTGTTATTATTTGTACACCTTTTTTTGTAATTTTAAGATAATATGGTTTGGTTTGTTGTGGTAAGGGATAGTTGGGGGTGATTTACGGTAGCCGAAGTAATTTAGGTGATTCTGGTATAGTTTGTTATGATTTTTAGCATTTTTTTGTAATTTTAAAGTGATTGGGCTTAGTTTGTTGCTGTAAAGTGTAGTTGGGGGTGATTTTTGATAGCCGAAGTAATTTAGGTGAGTTTGGCATATCTTTCTATGGTTAGTAGTATTTTTTTGTAATTTAAAAGTGATTGGGTTTAGTTTGTTGTGGTAAGGGTTAGTTGGTGATGATTTAGAGTAGCCGAAGTAATTTAGGTGAGTCTGGCATAGTTTGTTATGATTTGTACACCTTTTTTTGTTATATTAAAATGATATGGTTTGGTTTGTTGTGGTCAGGGATAGTTGGGGGTGATTTACGGTAGCCGAAGTAATTTAGGTGATTCTGGTATAGTTTGTTATGATTTTTAGCATTTTTTTGTAATTTAAAAGTGATTGGGTTTAGTTTGTTGTGGTAAGGGTTAGTTGGTGATGATTTATGGTAGCCGAAGTAATTTAGGTGAGTTTGGCATAGTTTGCTATGGTTACTAGCATTTTTTTGTAATTTAAAAGTGATTGGGTTTAGTTTGTTGAGGTAAGGGTTAGTTGGTGATGATTTAGTGTAGCCGAAGTAATTTAGGTGAGTCTGTCATAGTTTGTTATGATTTGTACACCTTTTTTTGTAATTTTAAGATGATATGGTTTGGTTTGTTGTGGTAAGGGATAGTTGGGGGTGATTTACGGTAGCCGAAGTAATTTAGGTGATTCTGATATAGTTTGTTATGATTTTTAGCATTTTTTTGTAATTTAAAAGTGATTGGGTTTAGTTTGTTGTGGTAAGGGTTAGTTGGTGATGATTTATGGTAGCCGAAGTAATTTAGGTGAGTTTGGCATAGTTTGCTATGGTTACTAGCATTTTTATGTAATTTAAAAGTGATTGGGTTTAGTTTGTTGTGGTAAGAGTTAGTTGGTGATGATTTAGAGTAGCCGAAGTAATTTAGGTGAGTCTGGCATAGTTTGTTATGATTTGTACAACTTTTTTTGTAATTTTAAGATGATATGGTTTGGTTTGTTGTGGTAAGGGATAGTTGGGGGTGATTTACGGTCGCCGAAGTAATTTAGGTGATTCTGGTATAGTTTGTTATGATTTTTAGCATTTTTTTGTAATTTTAAAGTGATTGGGCTTAGTTTGTTGCTGTAAAGTGTAGTTGGGGGTGATTTTTGATAGCCGAAGTAATTTAGGTGAGTTTAGCATAGTTTGCTATGGTTAGTAGCATTTTTTTGTAATTTAAAAGTGATTGGGTTTAGTTTGTTGTGGTAAGGGTTAGTTCGTGATGATTTATGGTAGCCGAAGTAATTTAGGTGAGTTTGGCATAGTTTGCTATGGTTACTAGCATTTTTTTGTAATTCAAAAGTGATTGGGTTTAGTTTGTTGTGGTAAGGGTTAGTTGGTGATGATTTAGAGTAGCCCAAGTAATTTAGGTGAGTCTGGCATAGTTTGTTATGATTTGTACATCTTTTTTTGTAATTTTAAGATGATATGGTTTGGTTTGTTGTGGAAAGGGATAGTTGGGGGCGATTTACGGTAGCCGAAGTAATTTAGGTGATTCTGGTATAGTTTGTTATGATTTTTAGCATTTTTTTGTAATTTTAAAATGATTGGGCTTAATTTGTTGCTGTAAAGTGTAGTTGGGGGTGATTTTTGATAGCCGAAGTAATTTAGGTGAGTTTGGCATAGTTTGCTATGGTTAGTAGCATTTTTTTGTAATTTAAAAGTGATTGGGTTTAGTTTGATGTGGTAAGGGTTAGCTGGTGATGATTTATTGTAGCAGAAGTAATTTAGGTAAGTTTGGCATAGTTTGCTATGATTACTAGCATTTTTTTGTAATTTAAAAGTGATTGGGTTTAGTTTGTTGTGGTAAGGGTTAGTTGGTGATGATTTAGAGTAGCCGAAGTAATTTAGGTGAGTCTGGCATAGTTTGTTATGATTTGTACACCTTTTTTTGTAATTTTAAGATGATATGGTTTGGTTTGTTGTGGTAAGGGATAGTTGGGGGTGATTTACGGTAGCCGAAGTAATTTAGGTGATTCTGGTATAGTTTGTTATCATTTTTAGCATTTTTCTGTAATTTAAAAGTGATTGGGTTTAGTTTGTTGTGGTAAGAGTTAGTTGGTGATGATTTATGGTAGCCGAAGTAATTTAGGTGAGTTTGGCATAGTTTGCTATGATTTTTAGCATTTTTTTGTAATTTAAAAGTGATTGGGTTTAGTTTGTTGTGGTAAGGGTTAGTTGGTGATGATTTAGAGTAGCCGAAGTAATTTAGGTGAGTCTGGCATAATTTGTTATTATTTGTACACCTTTTTTTGTAATTTTAAGATAATATGGTTTGGTTTGTTGTGGTAAGGGATAGTTGGGGGTGATTTACGGTAGCCGAAGTAATTTAGGTAATTCTGGTATAGTTTGTTATGATTTTTAGCATTTTTCTGTAATTTAAAAGTGATTGGGTTTAGTTTGTTGTGGTAAGGGTTAGTTGGTGATGATTTATGGTAGCCGAAGTAATTTAGGTGAGTTTGGCATAGTTTGCTATGGTTACTAGCATTTTTATGTAATTTAAAAGTGATTGGGTTTAGTTTGTTGTGGTAAGGGGTAGTTGGTGATGATTTAGAGTAGCCGAAGTAATTTAGGTGAGTCTGGCATTGTTTGTTATGATTTGTACAACTTTTTTTGTAATTTTAAGATGATATGGTTTGGTTTGTTGTGGTAAGGGATAGTTGGGGGTGATTTACGGTAGCTGAAGTAATTTAGGTGATTCTGGTATAGTTTGTTATGATTTTTAGCATTTTTTTGTAATTTTAAAGTGATTGGGCTTAGTTTGTTGCTGTAAAGTATAGTTGGGGGTGATTTTTGATAGCCGAAGTAATTTAGGTGAGTTTAGCATAGTTTGCTATGGTTAGTAGCATTTTTTTGTAATTTAAAAGTGATTGGGTTTAGTTTGTTGTGGTAAGGGTTAGTTGGTGATGATTTATGGTAGCCGAAGTAATTTAGGTGAGTTTGGCATAGTTTACTATGGTTACTAGCATTTTTTTTAATTTAAAAGTGATTGGGTTTAGTTTGTTGTGGTAAGGGTTAGTTGGTGATGATTTAGAGTAGCCGAAGTAATTTAGGTGAGTCTGGCCTAATTTGTTATTATTTGTACACCTTTTTTTGTAATTTTAAGATAATATGGTTTGGTTTGTTGTGGTAAGGGATAGTTGGGGGTGATTTACGGTAGCCGAAGTAATTTAGGTGATTCTGGTATAGTTTGTTATGATTTTTAGCATTTTTCTGTAATTTAAAAGTGATTGGGTTTAGTTTGTTGTGGTAAGGGTTAGTTGGTGATGATTTATGGTAGCCGAAGTAATTTAGGTGAGTTTGGCATAATTTGCTATGGTTACTAGCATTTTTATGTAATATAAAAGTGATTGGGTTTAGTTTGTTGTGGTAAGGGTTAGTTGGTGATGATTTAGAGTAGCCGAAGTAATTTAGGTGAGTCTGGCATAGTTTGTTATGATTTGTACAACTTTTTTTGTAATTTTAAGATGATATGGTTTGGTTTGTAGTGGTAAGGGATAGTTGGGGGTGATTTACGGTAGCCGAAGTAATTTAGGTGATTCTGGTATAGTTTGTTATGATTTTTAGCATTTTTTTGTAATTTTAAAGTGATTGGGCTTAGTTTGTTGCTGTAAAGTGTAGTTGGGGGTGATTTTTGATAGCCGAAGTAATTTAGGTGAGTTTAGCATAGTTTGCTATGGTTAGTAGCATTTTTTTGTAATTTAAAAGTGATTGGGTTTAGTTTGTTGTGGTCAGGGTTAGTTGGTGATGATTTAGAGTAGCCGAAGTAATTTAGGTGAGTCTGGCATAGTTTGTTATGATTTGTACACCTTTTTGTAATTTTAAAATGATATGGTTTGGTTTGTTGTGGTAAGGGATAGTTGGGGGTGATTTACGGTAGCCGAAGTAATTTAGGTGTTTCTGGTATAATTTGTTATGATTTTTACCATTTTTTTGTAATTAAAAAGTGATTGGGTTTAGTTTGTTGTGGTAAGGGTTAGTTGGTGATTATTTATGGTAGCCGAAGTAATTTAGGTGAGTTTGGCATAGTTTGCTATGGTTACTAGCATTTTTTTGTAATTTAAAAGTGATTGGGTTTAATTTGTTGTGGTAAGGGTTAGTTGGTGATGATTTAGAGTAGCCGAAGTAATTTAGGTGATTCTGGTATAGTTTGTTATGATTTTTAGCATTTTTTTGTAATTTTAAAATGATTGGGCTTAATTTGTTGCTGTAAAGTGTAGTTGGGGGTGATTTTTGATAGCCGAAGTAATTTAGGTGAGTTTGGCATAGTTTGCTATGGTTAGTAGCATTTTTTTGTAATTTAAAAGTGATTGGGTTTAGTTTGATGTGGTAAGGGTTAGCTGGTGATGATTTATGGTAGCAGAAGTAATTTAGGTGAGTTTGGCATAGTTTGCTATGATTACTAGCATTTTTTTGTAATTTAAAAGTGATTGGGTTTAGTTTGTTGTGGTAAGGGTTAGTTGGTGATGATTTAGAGTAGCCGAAGTAATTTAGGTGAGTCTGGCATAGTTTGTTATGATTTGTACACCTTTTTTTGTAATTTTAAGATGATATGGTTTGGTTTGTTGTGGTAAGGGATAATTGGGGGTGATTTACGGTAGCCGAAGTAATTTAGGTGATTCTGGTATAGTTTGTTATGATTTTTAGCATTTTTCTGTAATTTAAAAGTGATTGGGTTTAGTTTGTTGTGGTAAGAGTTAGTTGGTGATGATTTATGGTAGCCGAAGTAATTTAGGTGAGTTTGGCATAGTTTGCTATGGTTACTAGCATTTTTTTGTAATTTAAAAGTGATTGGGTTTAGTTTGTTGTGGTAAGGGTTAGTTGGTGATGATTTAGAGTAGCCGAAGTAATTTAGGTGAGTCTGGCATAATTTGTTATTATTTGTACACCTTTTTTTGTAATTTTAAGATAATATGGTTTGGTTTGTTGTGGTAAGGGATAGTTGGGGGTGATTTACGGTAGCCGAAGTAATTTAGGTGATTCTGGTATAGTTTGTTATGATTTTTTGCATTTTTTTGTAATTTTAAAGTGATTGGGCTTAGTTTGTTGTGGTAAGGTTTAGTTGGTGATGATTTATGGTAGCCGAAGTAATTTAGGTGAGTTTGGCATAGTTTGCTATGGTTACTAGCATATTTTTGTAATTTAAAAGTGATTTGGTTTAGTTTGTTGTGGTAAGGGTTAGTTGGTGATGATTTAGAGTAGTCGAATTAATTTAGTTGAGTCTGGCATAATTTGTTATGATTTGTACAACTTTTTTTGTAATTTTAAGATAATATGGTTTGGTTTGTTGTGGTAAGGGATACTTGGGGGTGATTTACGGTAGCCGAAGTAATTTAGGTGATTCTGGTATAGTTTGTTATGATTTATAGCATTTTTTTGTAATTTAAAAGTGATTGGGTTTAGTTTGTTGTGGTAAGGGTTAGTTGGTGATGATTTATGGTAGCCGAAGTAATTTAGGTGAGTTTGGCCTAGTTTGCTATGGTTACTAGCATTTTTTTGTAATTTAAAAGTGATTGGGTTTAGTTTGTTGTGGTAAGGGTTAGTTAGTGATGATTTATGGTAGCCGAAGTAATTTACGTGAGTTTGGCATATTTTGCTATGGTTACTAGCATTTTTTTGTAATTTAAAATTAATTGGGTTTAGTTTGTTGTGGTAAGGGTTAGTTAGTGATGATTTAGAGTAGCCGAAGTAATTTAGGTGAGTCTGGCATAGTTTGTTATGATTTTTAGCATTTTTTTGTAATTTTAAAGTGATTGGGCTTAGTTTGTTGCTGTAAAGTGTAGTTGGGGGTGATTTTTGATAGCCGAAGTAATTTAGGTGAGTTTGGCATAGTTTGCTATGGTTAGTAGCATTTTTTTGTAATTTAAAAGTGATTGGGTTTAGTTTGTTGTGGTAAGGGTTAGTTGGTGATGATTTATGGTAGCCGAAGTAATTTACGTGAGTTTGGCATAGTTTGCTATTGTTACTAGCATTTTTTTGTAATTTAAAAGTGATTGGGTTTAGTTTGTTGTGGTGAGGGTTAGTTGGTGATAATTTAGAGTAGCCGAAGTAATTTAGGTGAGTCTGGCATAGTTTGCTATGGTTACTAGCATTTTTTTGTAATTTAAAAGTGATTTGGTTTAGTTTGTTGTGGTAAGGGTTAGTTAGTGATGATTTAGAGTAGCCGAAGTAATTTAGGTGAGTTTGGCATAGTTTGCTATGGTTACTAGCATATTTTTGTAATTTAAAAGTGATTTGGTTTAGTTTGTTGTGGTAAGGGTTAGTTAGTGATGATTTATGGTAGCCGAAGTAATTTACGTGAGTTTGGCATATTTTGCTATGGTTACTAGCATTTTTTTGTAACTTAAAATTAATTGGGTTTAGTTTGTTATGGTAAGGGTTAGTTAGTGATGATTTAGAGTAGCCGAAGTAATTTAGGTGAGTCTGGCATAGTTTGTTATGATTTGTACACCTTTTTTTGTAATTTTAAGATGATATGGTTTGGTTTGTTGTGGTAAGGGATAGTTGGGGGTGATTTACGGTAGCCAAAGTAATTTAGGTGTTTCTGGTATAGTTTGTTATGATTTTTAGCATTTTTTTGTAATTTTAAAGTGATTGGGCTTAGTTTGTTGCTGTAAAGTGTAGTTGGGGGTGATTTTTGATAGCCGAAGTAATTTAGGTGAGTTTGGCATAGTTTGCTATGGTTAGTAGCATTTTTTTGTAATTTAAAAATGATTGGGTTTAGTTTGTTGTGGTAAGGGTGAGTTGGTGATGATTTATGGTAGCCGAAGTAATTTAGGTGAGTTTGGCATAGTTTGCCATGGTTACTAGCATTTTTTTGTAATTTAAAAGTGATTGGGTTTAGTTTGTTGTGGTGCGGGTTAGTTGGTGATAATTTAGAGTAGCCGAAGTAATTTAGGTGAGTCTGGCATAGTTTGCTATGATTTGTACACCTTTTTTTGTAATTTTAAGATGATATGGTTTGGTTTGTTGTGGTAAGGGATAGTTGGGAGTGATTTATGGTAGCCGAAGTAATTTAGGTGATTCTGGTATAATTTGTTATGATTTTTAGCATTTTTTTGTAATTTTAAAGTGATTGGGCTTAGTTTGTTGCTGTAAAGTGTAGTTGGGGGTGATTTTTGATAGCCGAAGTAATTTAGGTGAATTTGGCATAGTTTGCTATGGTTAGTAGAATTTTTTTGTAATTTAAAAGTAATTGGGTTTAGTTTGTTGTGGTAAGGGTTAGTTGGTGATGATTTATGGTAGCCGAAGTAATTTAGGTGAGTTTGGCATAGTTTGCTATGGTTACTAGCATTTTTTTGTAATTTAAAAGTGATTGGGTTTAGTTTGTTGTGGTAAAGGTTAGTTGGTGATGATTTAGAGTAGCCGAAGTAATTTAGGTGAGTTTGGCATAGTTTGCTATGGTAACTAGCATTTTTTTGTAATTTAAAAGTGATTGGGTTTAGTTTGTTGTGGTAAGGGTTAGTTGGTGATGATTTAGAGTAGCCGAAGTAATTTAGGTGAGTTTGGCATAGTTTGCTATGGTTACTAGCATTTTTTTGTAATTTAAAAGTGATTGGGTTTAGTTTGTAGTGGTAAGGGTTAGTTGGTGATGATTTAGAGTAGCCGAAGTAATTTAGGTGAGTCTGGCATAGTTTGTTATGATTTGTACACTTTTCTTTGTAATTTTAAGATGATATGGTTTGGTTTGTTGTGGTAAGGGATAGTTGGGGGTGATTTACGGTAGCCGAAGTAATTTAGGTGATTCTGGTATAGTTTGTTATGATTTTCAGCATTTTTTTGTAATTTAAAAATGATTGGGTGTAGTTTGTTGTGGTAAGGGTTAGTTGGTGATGATTTATGGTAGCCGAAGTAATTTAGGTGAGTTTGGCATAGTTTGCTATGGTTACTAGCATTTTTTTGTTATTTAAAGTGATTGGGTTTAGTTTGTTGTGGTAAGGGTTAGTTGGTGATGATTTAGAGTAGCCGAAGTAATTTAGGTGAGTCTGGCATAGTTTGTTATGATTTGTACACCTTTTTTTGTAATTTTAAGATGATATGGTTTGGTTTGTTGTGGTAAGGGATAGTTGGGGGTGATTTAAGGTAGCCGAAGTAATTTAGGTGATTCTGGTATAGATTGTTATGATTTTCAGCATTTTTTTGTAATTTAAAAGTGATTGGGTATAGTTTGTTGTGGTAAGGGTTAGTTGGTGATGATTTATGGTAGCCGAAGTAATTTAGGTGAGTCTGGCATAGTTTGTTATGATTTGTACACTTTTCTTTGTAATTTTAAGATGATATGGTTTGGTTTGTTGTGGTAAGGGATAGTTGGGGGTGATTTACGGTAGCCGAAGTAATTTAGGTGATTCTGGTATAGTTTGTTATGATTTTTAGCATTTTTTTGTAATTTAAAAGTGATTGGGTTTAGTTTGTTGTGGTAAGGGTTAGTTGGTGATGATTTATGGTAGCCGAAGTAATTTAGGTGAGTTTGGCATAGTTTGCTATGGTTACTAGCATTTTTTTGTAATTTAAAAGTGATTGGGTTTAGTTTGTTGTGGTAAGGGTTAGTTGGTGATGACTTAGAGTAGCCAAAGTAATTTAGGTGAGTCTGGCATAGTTTGTTATGATTTGTACACCTTTTTTTGTAATTTTAAGATGATATGGTTTGGTTTGTTGAGGTAAGGGATAGTTGGGGGTGATTTACGGTAGCCGAAGTAATTTAGGTGATTCTGGTATAGTTTGTTATGATTTTTAGCATTTTTTTGTAATTTTAAAGTGATTGGGTTTAGTTTGTTGCTGTAAAGTGTAGTTGGGGGTGATTTTTGGTAGCCGAAGTAATTTAGGTGAGTTTGGCATAGTTTGCTATGGTTACTAGCATTTTTTTGTAATTTAAAAGTGATTGGGTTTAGTTTGTTGTGGTAAGGGTTAGTTGGTGATGATTTAGAGTAGCCGAAGTAATTTAGGTGAGTCTGGCATAGTTTGTTATGATTTGTACACTTTTTTTGTAATTTTAGGATGATATGGTTTGGTTTGTTGTGGTAAGGGATAGTTGGGGGTGATTTACGGTAGCCGAAGTAATTTAGGTGATTCTGGTATAGTTTGTTATGATTTTTAGCATCTTTTTGTAATTTAAAAGTGATTGGGTTTAGTTTGTTGTGGTAAGGGTGAGTTGGTGATGATTTAGAGTAGCCGAATTAATTTAGGTGAGTCTGGCATAGTTTGTTATGATCTGTACACCTTTTTTTTTAATTTTAAGATGATATGGTTTGGTTTGTTGTGGTAAGGGATAGTTGGGGGTGATTTACGGTAGCCGAAGTAATTTAGGTGATTCTGGTATAGTTTGTTATGATTTTTAGCATTTTGTTGTAATTTTAAAGTGATTGTGCTTAGTTTGTTGCTGTAAAGTGTAGTTGGGGGTAATTTTTGATAGCCGAAGTAATTTAGGTGAGTTTGGCATAGTTTGCTATGGATAGTAGCATTTTTTTGTAATTTAAAAGTGATTGTGTTTAGTTTGTAGTGGTAAGGGTTAGTTGGTGATGATTTAGAGTAGCCGAAGTAATTGTGGTGAGTCTGGCATAGTTTGTTATGATTTGTACACTTTTCTTTGTAATTTAAAGATGATATGGTTTGGTTTGTTGTGGTAAGGGATAGTTGGGGGTAATTTACGGTAGCCGAAGTAATTGAGGTGATTCTGGTATAGTTTGTTATGATTTTTAGCATTTTTTTGTAATTTAAAAATGACTGGGTGTAGGTTGTTGTGGTAAGGGTTAGTTGGTGATGATTTAGAGTAGCCGAAGTAATTTAGGTGAGTCTGGCATAGTTTGTTATGATTTGTACACCTTTTTTGTAATTTTAAGATGATATGGTTTGGTTTGTTGTGGTAAGGGATAGTTGGGGGTGATTTAAGGTAGCCGAAGTAATTTAGGTGATTCTGGTATAGATTGTTATGATTTTTAGCATTTTTTTGTAATTTAAAAGTGATTGGGTATAGTTTGTTGTGGTAAGGGTTAGTTGGTGATGATTTATGGTAGCCGAAGTAATTTAGGTGAGTCTGGCATAGTTTGTTATGATTTGTACACTTTTCTTTGTAATTTTAAGATGATATGGTTTGGTTTGTTGTGGTAAGGAATAGTTGGGGGTGATTTACGGTAGCCACAGTAATTTAGGTGATTCTGGTATAGTTTGTTATGATTTTTAGCATTTTTTTGTAGTTTAAAAGTGATTGGGTTTAGTTTGTTGTGGTAAGGGTTAGTTGGTGATGATTTATAGTAGCCGAAGTAATTTAGGTAAGTTTGGCATAGTTTGCTATGGTTACTAGCATTTTTTTGTAATTTAAAAGTGATTGGGTTTAGTTTGTTGTGGTAAGGGTTAGTTGGTGATGATTTAGAGTAGCCGAAGTAGTTTAGGTGAGTCTGGCATAGTTTGCTATGGTTACTAGCATTTTTTTTTAATTTAAAAGTGATTGGGTTTAGTTTGTTGTGGTAAGGGTTAGTTGGTGATGATTTAGAGTAGCCGAAGTAGTTTAGGTGAGTCTGGCATAGTTTGTTATGATTTGTACACTTTTTTTGTAATTTTAGGATGATATGGTTTGGTTTGTTGTGGTAAGGGATAGTTGGGAGTGATTTACGGTAGCCGATGTAATTTAGGTGATTCTGGTATAGTTTGTTATGATTTTTAGCATCTTTTTGTAATTTAAAAGTGATTGGGTTTTGTTTGTTGTGGTAAGAGATAGTTGGTGATGACTTAGAGTAGCCAAAGTAATTTAGGTGAGTCTGGCATAGTTTGTTATGATTTGTACACCTTTTTTTGTAATTTTAAGATGATATGGTTTGGTTTGTTGTGGTAAGGGATAGTTGGGGGTGATTTACGGTAGCCGAAGTAATTTAGGTGATTCTGGTATAGTTTGTTATGATTTTTAGCATTTTTTTGTAATTTTAAAGTGATTGGGTTTAGTTTGTTGCTGTAAAGTGTAGTTGGGGGTGATTTTTGGTAGCCGAAGTAATTTAGGTGAGTTTGGCATAGTTTGCTATGGTTACTAGCATTTTTTTGTAATTTAAAAGTGATTGGGTTTAGTTTGTTGTGGTAAGGGTTAGTTGGTGATGATTTAGAGTAGCCGAAGTAATTTAGGTGAGTCTGGCATAGTTTGTTATGATTTGTACACCTTTTTTTGTAATTTTAAGATGATATGGTTTGGTTTGTTGTGGTAAGGGATAGTTGGGGGTGATTTAAGGTAGCCGAAGTAATTTAGGTGATTCTGGTATAGATTGTTATGATTTTCAGCATTTTTTTGTAATTTAAAAGTGATTGGGTTTAGTTTGTTGTGGTAAGGGTTAGTTGGTGATGATTTAGAGTAGCCGAAGTAATTTAGGTGAGTCTGGCATAGTTTGTTATGATTTGTACACCTTTTTTTGTAATTTTAAGATGATATGGTTTGGTTTGTTGTGGTAAGGGATAGTTGGGGGTGATTTACGTTAGCCGAAGTAATTTAGGTGATTCTGGTATAGTTTGTTATGATTTTTAGCATTTTTTTGTAATTTATAAGTGATTGGGTTTAGTTTGTTGTGGTAAGGGTTAGTTGGTGATGATTTATGGTAGCCGAAGTAATTTAGGTGAGTTTGGCATAGTTTGCTATGGTTACTAGCATTTTTTTGTAATTTAAAAGTGATTGGGTTTAGTTTGTTGTGGTAAGGGTTAGTTGGTGATGATTTAGAGTAGCCGAAGTAATTTAGGTGAGTCTGGCATAGTTTGTTATGATTTCTACACCTTTTTTTGTAATTTTAAGATGATATGGTTTGGTTTGTTGTGGTAAGGGATAGTTGGGAGTGATTTATGGTAGCCGAAGTAATTTAGGTGATTCTGGTATAATTTGTTATGATTTTTAGCATTTTTTTGTAATTTTAAAGTGATTGGGCTTAGTTTGTTGCTGTAAAGTGTAGTTGGGGGTGATTTTTGATAGCCGAAGTAATTTAGGTGAATTTGGCATAGTTTGCTATGGTTAGTAGAATTTTTTTGTAATTTAAAAGTAATTGGGTTTAGTTTGTTGTGGTAAGGGTTAGTTGGTGATGATTTATGGTAGCCGAAGTAATTTAGGTGAGTTTGGCATAGTTTGCTATGGTTACTAGCATTTTTTTGTAATTTAAAAGTGATTGGGTTTAGTTTGTTGTGGTAAAGGTTAGTTGGTGATGATTTAGAGTAGCCGAAGTAATTTAGGTGAGTTTGG
This sequence comes from Eledona agricola, assembly GCA_964023215.1. Taxonomy (NCBI): domain Eukaryota; kingdom Metazoa; phylum Arthropoda; class Insecta; order Coleoptera; family Tenebrionidae; genus Eledona; species Eledona agricola. The sequence goes on along the minus strand of OZ026855.1, from coordinate 10,799,644 downwards.
CATAGTTTGCTATGGTAACTAGCATTTTTTTGTAATTTAAAAGTGATTGGGTTTAGTTTGTTGTGGTAAGGGTTAGTTGGTGATGATTTAGAGTAGCCGAAGTAATTTAGGTGAGTCTGGCATAGTTTGTTATGATTTGTACACCTTTTTTTGTAATTTTAAAATGATATGGTTTGGTTTGTTGTGGTAAGGGATTGTTGGAGGTGATTTACGGTAGCCGAAGTAATTTATGTGATTCTGGTATAGTTTGTTATGATTTTTAGCATTTTTTTGTAATTTTAATGTGATTGGGCTTAGTTTGTTGCTGTAAAGTGTAGTTGGGGGTGATTTTTGATAGCCGAAGTAATTTAGGTGACTTTGGCATAGTTTGCTGTGGTTAGTAGCATTTTTTTGTAATTTAAAAGTGATTGGGTTTAGTTTGTTGTGGTAAGGGTTAGTTGGTGATGATTTATGGTAGCCGAAGTAATTTAGGTGAGTTTGGCATAGTTTGCTGTGGTTAGTAGCATTTTTTTGTAATTTAAAAGTGATTGGGTTTAGTTTGTTGTGGTAAGGGTTAGTTGGTGATGATTTATGGTAGCCGAAGTAATTTAGGTGAGTTTGGCATAGTTTGCTATGGTTACTAGCATTTTTTTGTAATTTAAAAGTGATTGGGTTTAGTTTGTAGTGGTAAGGGTTAGTTGGTGATGATTTAGAGTAGCCGAAGTAATTTAGGTGAGTCTGGCATAGTTTGTTATGATTTGTACACTTTTCTTTGTAATTTTAAGATGATATGGTTTGGTTTGTTGTGGTAAGGGATAGTTGGGGGTGATTTACGGTAGCCGAAGTAATTTAGGTGATTCTGGTATAGTTTGTTATGATTTTCAGCATTTTTTTGTAATTTAAAAATGATTGGGTGTAGTTTGTTGTGGTAAGGGTTAGTTGGTGATGATTTATGGTAGCCGAAGTAATTTAGGTGAGTTTGGCATAGTTTGCTATGGTTACTAGCATTTTTTTGTTATTTAAAGTGATTGGGTTTAGTTTGTTGTGGTAAGGGTTAGTTGGTGATGATTTAGAGTAGCCGAAGTAATTTAGGTGAGTCTGGCATAGTTTGTTATGATTTGTACACCTTTTTTTGTAATTTTAAGATGATATGGTTTGGTTTGTTGTGGTAAGGGATAGTTGGGGGTGATTTAAGGTAGCCGAAGTAATTTAGGTGATTCTGGTATAGATTGTTATGATTTTCAGCATTTTTTTGTAATTTAAAAGTGATTGGGTATAGTTTGTTGTGGTAAGGGTTAGTTGGTGATGATTTATGGTAGCCGAAGTAATTTAGGTGAGTCTGGCATAGTTTGTTATGATTTGTACACTTTTCTTTGTAATTTTAAGATGATATGGTTTGGTTTGTTGTGGTAAGGGATAGTTGGGGGTGATTTACGGTAGCCGAAGTAATTTAGGTGATTCTGGTATAGTTTGTTATGATTTTTAGCATCTTTTTGTAATTTAAAAGTGATTGGGTTTAGTTTGTTGTGGTAAGGGTGAGTTGGTGATGATTTAGAGTAGCCGAATTAATTTAGGTGAGTCTGGCATAGTTTGTTATGATCTGTACACCTTTTTTTTTAATTTTAAGATGATATGGTTTGGTTTGTTGTGGTAAGGGATAGTTGGGGGTGATTTACGGTAGCCGAAGTAATTTAGGTGATTCTGGTATAGTTTGTTATGATTTTTAGCATTTTGTTGTAATTTTAAAGTGATTGTGCTTAGTTTGTTGCTGTAAAGTGTAGTTGGGGGTAATTTTTGATAGCCGAAGTAATTTAGGTGAGTTTGGCATAGTTTGCTATGGATAGTAGCATTTTTTTGTAATTTAAAAGTGATTGGGTTTAGTTTGTAGTGGTAAGGGTTAGTTGGTGATGATTTAGAGTAGCCGAAGTAATTGTGGTGAGTCTGGCATAGTTTGTTATGATTTGTACACTTTTCTTTGTAATTTAAAGATGATATGGTTTGGTTTGTTGTGGTAAGGGATAGTTGGGGGTAATTTACGGTAGCCGAAGTAATTTAGGTGATTCTGGTATAGTTTGTTATGATTTTTAGCATTTTTTTGTAATTTAAAAATGACTGGGTGTAGGTTGTTGTGGTAAGGGTTAGTTGGTGATGATTTAGAGTAGCCGAAGTAATTTAGGTGAGTCTGGCATAGTTTGTTATGATTTGTACACCTTTTTTGTAATTTTAAGATGATATGGTTTGGTTTGTTGTGGTAAGGGATAGTTGGGGGTGATTTAAGGTAGCCGAAGTAATTTAGGTGATTCTGGTATAGATTGTTATGATTTTTAGCATTTTTTTGTAATTTAAAAGTGATTGGGTATAGTTTGTTGTGGTAAGGGTTAGTTGGTGATGATTTATGGTAGCCGAAGTAATTTAGGTGAGTCTGGCATAGTTTGTTATGATTTGTACACTTTTCTTTGTAATTTTAAGATGATATGGTTTGGTTTGTTGTGGTAAGGAATAGTTGGGGGTGATTTACGGTAGCCAAAGTAATTTAGGTGATTCTGGTATAGTTTGTTATGATTTTTAGCATTTTTTTGTAGTTTAAAAGTGATTGGGTTTAGTTTGTTGTGGTAAGGGTTAGTTGGTGATGATTTATAGTAGCCGAAGTAATTTAGGTTAGTTTGGCATAGTTTGCTATGGTTACTAGCATTTTTTTGTAATTTAAAAGTGATTGGGTTTAGTTTGTTGTGGTAAGGGTTAGTTGGTGATGATTTAGAGTAGCCGAAGTAGTTTAGGTGAGTCTGGCATAGTTTGCTATGGTTACTAGCATTTTTTTTTAATTTAAAAGTGATTGGGTTTAGTTTGTTGTGGTAAGGGTTAGTTGGTGATGATTTAGAGTAGCCGAAGTAGTTTAGGTGAGTCTGGCATAGTTTGTTATGATTTGTACACTTTTTTTGTAATTTTAGGATGATATGGTTTGGTTTGTTGTGGTAAGGGATAGTTGGGAGTGATTTACGGTAGCCGATGTAATTTAGGTGATTCTGGTATAGTTTGTTATGATTTTTAGCATCTTTTTGTAATTTAAAAGTGATTGGGTTTTGTTTGTTGTGGTAAGAGATAGTTGGTGATGACTTAGAGTAGCCAAAGTAATTTAGGTGAGTCTGGCATAGTTTGTTATGATTTGTACACCTTTTTTTGTAATGTTAAGATGATATGGTTTGGTTTGTTGTGGTAAGGGATAGTTGGGGGTGATTTACGGTAGCCGAAGTAATTTAGGTGATTCTGGTATAGTTTGTTATGATTTTTAGCATTTTTTTGTAATTTTAAAGTGATTGGGTTTAGTTTGTTGCTGTAAAGTGTAGTTGGGGGTGATTTTTGGTAGCCGAAGTAATTTAGGTGAGTTTGGCATAGTTTGCTATGGTTACTAGCATTTTTTTGTAATTTAAAAGTGATTGGGTTTAGTTTGTTGTGGTAAGGGTTAGTTGGTGATGATTTAGAGTAGCCGAAGTAATTTAGGTGAGTCTGGCATAGTTTGTTATGATTTGTACACTTTTTTTGTAATTTTAGGATGATATGGTTTGGTTTGTTGTGGTAAGGGATAGTTGGGGGTGATTTACGGTAGCCGAAGTAATTTAGGTGATTCTGGTATAGTTTGTTATGATTTTTAGCATCTTTTTGTAATTTAAAAGTGATTGGGTTTAGTTTGTTGTGGTAAGGGTGAGTTGGTGATGATTTAGAGTAGCCGAATTAATTTAGGTGAGTCTGGCATAGTTTGTTATGATCTGTACACCTTTTTTTTTATTTTAAGATGATATGGTTTGGTTTGTTGTGGTAAGGGATAGTTGGGGGTGATTTACGGTAGCCGAAGTAATTTAGGTGATTCTGGTATAGTTTGTTATGATTTTTAGCATTTTGTTGTAATTTTAAAGTGATTGTGCTTAGTTTGTTGCTGTAAAGTGTAGTTGGGGGTAATTTTTGATAGCCGAAGTCATTTAGGTGAGTTTGGCATAGTTTGCTATGGATAGTAGCATTTTTTTGTAATTTAAAAGTGATTGGGTTTAGTTTGTAGTGGTAAGGGTTAGTTGGTGATGATTTAGAGTAGCCGAAGTAATTGTGGTGAGTCTGGCATAGTTTGTTATGATTTGTACACTTTTCCTTGTAATTTAAAGATGATATGGTTTGGTTTGTTGTGGTAAGGGATAGTTGGGGGTAATTTACGGTAGCCGAAGTAATTTAGGTGATTCTGGTATAGTTTGTTATGATTTTTAGCATTTTTTTGTAATTTAAAAATGACTGGGTGTAGGTTGTTGTGGTAAGGGTTAGTTGGTGATGATTTAGAGTAGCCGAAGTAATTTAGGTGAGTCTGGCATAGTTTGTTATGATTTGTACACCTTTTTTTGTAATTTTAAGATGATATGGTTTGGTTTGTTGTGGTAAGGGATAGTTGGGGGTGATTTAAGGTAACCGAAGTAATTTAGGTGATTCTGGTATAGATTGTTATGATTTTTAGCATTTTTTTGTAATTTAAAAGTGATTGGGTATAGTTTGTTGTGGTAAGGGTTAGTTGGTGATGATTTATGGTAGCCGAAGTAATTTAGGTGAGTCTGGCATAGTTTGTTATGATTTGTACACTTTTCTTTGTAATTTTAAGATGATATGGTTTGGTTTGTTGTGGTAAGGAATAGTTGGGGGTGATTTACGGTAGCCAAAGTAATTTAGGTGATTCTGGTATAGTTTGTTATGATTTTTAGCATTTTTTTGTAGTTTAAAAGTGATTGGGTTTAGTTTGTTGTGGTAAGGGTTAGTTGGTGATGATTTATAGTAGCCGAAGTAATTTAGGTAAGTTTGGCATAGTTTGCTATGGTTACTAGCATTTTTTTGTAATTTAAAAGTGATTGGGTTTAGTTTGTTGTGGTAAGGGTTAGTTGGTGATGATTTAGAGTAGCCGAAGTAATTTAGGTGAGTCTGGCATAGTTTGTTATGATTTGTACACCTTTTTTTGTAATTTTAAGATGATATGGTTTGGTTTGTTGTGGTAAGGGATAGTTGGGGGTGATTTACGTTAGCCGAAGTAATTTAGGTGATTCTGGTATAGTTTGTTATGATTTTTAGCATTTTTTTGTAATTTTAAAGTGATTGGGCTTAGTTCGTTGCTGTTAAGTGTAGTTGGGGGTGATTTTTGATAGCCGAAGTAATTTAGGTGAGTTTGGCATAGTTTGCTATGGTTAGTTGCATTTTTTTGTAATTCAAAAGTGATTGGGTTTAGTTTGTTGTGGTAAGGGTTAGTTGGTGATGATTTAGAGTAGCCGAAGTAATTTAGGTGAGTCTGGCATAGTTTGTTATGATTTGTACACTTTTCTTTGTAATTTTAAGATGATATGGTTTGGTTTGTTGTGGTAAGGGATAGTTGGGGGTGATTTACGGTAGCCGAAATAATTTAGGTGATTCTGGTATAGTTTGTTATGATTTTTAGCATTTTTTTGTAATTTAAAAGTGATTGGGTGTAGTTTGTTGTGGTAAGGGTTAGTTGGTGATGATTTATGGTAGCCGAAGTAATTTAGGTGAGTTTGGCATAGTTTGCTATGGTTACTAGCATTTTTTTGTAATTTAAAGTGATTGGGTTTAGTTTGTTGTGGTAAGGGTTAGTTGGTGATGATTTAGAGTAGCCGAAGTAATTTAGGTGAGTCTGGCATAGTTTGTTATGATTTGTACACTTTTCTTTGTAATTTTAAGATGATATGGTTTGGTTTGTTGTGGTAAGGAATAGTTGGGGGTGATTTACGGTAGCCGAAGTAATTTAGGTGATTCTGGTATAGTTTGTTATGATTTTTAGCATTTTTTTGTAATTTAAAAGTGATTGGGTTTAGTTTGTTGTGGTAAGGGTTAGTTGGTGATGATTTAGAGTAGCCGAAGTAATTTAGGTGAGTCTGGCATAGTTTGTTATGATTTGTACACCTTTTTTTGTAATTTTAAGATGATATGGTTTGGTTTGTTGTGGTAAAGGATAGTTGGGGGTAATTTACGGTAGCCGAAGTAATTTAGGTGATTCTGGTATAGTTTGTTATGATTTTTAGCATTTTTTTGTAATTTTAAAGTGATTGTGCTTAGATTGTTGCTGTAAAGTGTAGTTGGGGGTGATTTTTGATAGCCGAAGTAATTTAAGTGAGTTTGGCATAGTTTGCTATGGTTAGCAGCATTTTTTTGTAATTTAAAAGTGATTGGGTTTAGTTTGTTGTGGTAAGGGTTAGTTGGTGATGATTTATGGTAACCGAAGTAATTTAGGTGAGTTTGGCATAGTTTGCTATGTTTACTAGCATTTTTTTGGTATTTAAAAGTGATTGGGTTTAGTTTGTTGTGGTAAGGGTTAGTTGGTGATGATTTAGAGTAGCCAAAGTAATTTAGGTGAGTCTGGCATAGTTTGTTATGATTTGTACACCTTTTTTTGTAATTTTAAGATGATATGGTTTGGTTTGTTGTTTTAAGGGATAGTTGGGGGTAATTTACGGTAGCCGAAGTAATTTAGGTGATTCTGGTATAGTTTGTTATGATTTTTAGCATTTTTTTGTAATTTTAAAGTGATTGGGCTTAGTTTGTTGCTGTAAAGTGTAGTTGGGGGTGATTTTTGATAGCCGAAGTAATTTAGGTGAATTTGGCATAGTTTGCTATGGTTAGCAGCATTTTTTTGTAATTTAAAAGTGATTGGGTTTAGTTTGTTGTGGTAAGGGTTAGTTGGTGATGATTTATGGTAGCCGAAGTAATTTAGGTGAGTTTGGCATAGTTTGCATTGGATACTAGCATTTTTTTGGTATTTAAAAGTGATTGGGTTTAGTTTGTTGTGGTAAGGGTTAGTTGGTGATGATTTAGAGTAGCCGAAGTAATTTAGGTGAGTCTGGCATAGTTTGTTATTGTTTGTACACCTTTTTTTGTAATTTTAAGATGATATGGTTTGGTTTGTTGTGGTAAGGGATAGTTGGGGGTAATTTACGGTAGCCGAAGTAATTTAGGTGATTCTGGTATAGTTTGTTATGATTTTTAGCATTTTTTTGTAATTTTAAAGTGATTGGGCTTAGTTTGTTGCTGTAAAGTGTAGTTGGGGGTGATTTTTGATAGCCGAATTAATTTAGGTGAGTTTGGCATAGTTTGCTATGGTTAGCAGCATTTTTTTGTAATTTAAAAGTGATTGGGTTTAGTTTGTTGTGGTAAGGGTTAGTTGGTGATGATTTATGGTAGCCGAAGTAATTTAGGTGAGTTTGGCATAGTTTGCTATGGTTACTAGCATTTTTTTGGTATTTAAAAGTGATTGGGTTTAGTTTGTTGTGGTAAGGGTTAGTTGGTGATGATTTAGACTAGCCGAAGTAATTTAGGTGAGTCTGGCATAGTTTGTTATGATTTGTACACCTTTTTTTGTAATTTTAAGATGATATGGTTTGGTTTGTTGTGGTAAGGGATAGTTGGGGGTGATTTACGGTAGCCGAAGTAATTTAGGTGATTCTGGTATAGTTTGTTATGATTTTTAGCATTTTTTTGTAATTTAAAAGTGATTGGGTTTAGTTTGTTGTGGTAAGGGTTAGTTGGTGATGATTTATGGTAGCCGAAGTAATTTAGGTAAGTTTGGCATAGTTTGCTATGGTTACTAGCATTTTTTTGTAATTTAAAAGTGATTGGGTTTAGTTTGTTGTGGTAAGGGTTAGTTGGTGATGATTTATGGTAGCCGAAGTAATTTAGGTGAGTTTGGCATAGTTTGCTATGGTTACTAGCATTTTTTTGGTATTTAAAAGTGATTGGGTTTAGTTTGTTGTGGTAAGGGTTAGTTGGTGATGATTTAGAGTAGCCGAAGTAATTTAGGTGAGTCTGGCATAGTTTGTTATGATTTGTACACCTTTTTTTGTAATTTTAAGATGATATGGTTTGGTTTGTTGTGGTAAGGGATAGTTGGGGGTGATTTACGATAGCCGAAGTAATTTAGGTGATTCTGGTATAGTTTGTTATGATTTTTAGCATAATTTAGGTGAGTCTGGCATAGTTTGTTATGATTTGTACACCTTTTTTTGTAATTTTAAGATGATATGGTTTGGTTTGTTGTTTTAAGGAATAGTTGGGGGTAATTTACGGTAGCCGAAGTAATTTAGGTGATTCTGGTATAGTTTGTTATGATTTTTAGCATTTTTTTGTAATTTTAAAGTGATTGTGCTTAGTTTGTTGCTGTAAAGTGTAGTTGGGGGTGATTTTTGATAGCCGAAGTAATTTAGGTGAGTTTGGCATAGTTTGCTATGGTTAGCAGCATTTTTTTTTGTAATTTAAAAGTGATTGGGTTTAGTTTGTTGTGGTAAGGGTTAGTTGGTGATGATTTATGGTAGCCGAAGTAATTTAGGTGAGTTTGGCATAGTTTGCTATGTTTACTAGCATTTTTTTGGTATTTAAAAGTGATTGGGTTTAGTTTGTTGTGGTAAGGGTTAGTTGGTGATGATTTAGAGTAGCCGAAGTAATTTAGGTGAGTCTGGCATAGTTTGTTATGATTTGTACACCTTTTTTTGTAATTTTAAGATGATATGGTTTGGTTTGTTGTTTTAAGGGATAGTTGGAGGTAATTTACGGTAGCCGAAGTAATTTAGGTGATTCTGGTATAGTTTGTTATGATTTTTAGCATTTTTTTGTAATTTTAAAGTGATTGGGCTTAGTTTGTTGCTGTAAAGTGTAGTTGGGGGTGATTTTTGATAGCCGAAGTAATTTAGGTAAATTTGGCATAGTTTGCTATGGTTAGCAGCATTTTTTTGTAATTTAAAAGTGATTGGGTTTAGTTTGTTGTGGTAAGGGTTAGTTGGTGATGATTTATGGTAGCCGAAGTAATTTAGGTAAGTTTGGCATAGTTTGCATTGGTTACTAGCATTTTTTTGGTATTTAAAAGTGATTGGGTTTAGTTTGTTGTGGTAAGGGTTAGTTGGTGATGATTTAGAGTAGCCGAAGTAATTTAGGTGAGTCTGGCATAGTTTGTTATGATTTGTACATCTTTTTTTGTAATTTTAAGATGATATGGTTTGGTTTGTTGTGGTAAGGAATAGTTGGGGGCAATTTACGGTAGCCGAAGCAATTTAGGTGATTCTGGTATAGTTTGTTATGATTTTTAGCATTTTTTTGTAATTTTAAAGTGATTGGGCTTAGTTTGTTGCTGTAAAGTGTAGTTGGGGGTGATTTTTGATAGCCGAATTAATTTAGGTGAGTTTGGCATAGTTTGCTATGGTTAGCAGCATTTTTTTGTAATTTAAAAGTAATTGGGTTTAGTTTGTTGTGGTAAGGGTTAGTTGGTGATGATTTATGGTAGCCGAAGTAATTTAGGTGAGTTTGGCATAGTTTGCTATGGTTACTAGCCTTTTTTTGGTATTTAAAAGTGATTGGGTTTAGTTTGTTGTGGTAAGGGTTAGTTGGTGATGATTTAGAGTCGCCGAAGTAATTTAGGTGAGTCTGGCATAGTTTGTTATGATTTGTACACCTTGTTTTGTAATTTTAAGATAATATGGTTTGGTTTGTTGTGGTCAGGAATAGTTGGGGGTGATTTACGGTAGCCGAAGTAATTTAGGTGATTCTGGTATAGTTTGTTATGATTTTTAGCATTTTTTTATAATTTTAAAGTGATTGGGCTTAGTTTATTGCTGTAAAGTATAGTTGGGGGTGATTTTTGATAGCCGAAGTAATTTAGGTAAGTTTGGCATAGTTTGCTATGGCTAGTAGCATTTTTTTGTAATTTAAAAGTGATTGGGTTTAGTTTGTTGTGGTAAGGGTTAGTTGGTGATGCTTTATGGTAGCCGAAGTAATTTAGGTTAGTTTGGCATAGTTTGCTATGGTTACTAGCATTTTTTTGTAATTTAAAAGTGATTGGGTTTAGTTTGTTGTGGTAAGGGTTGGTTGGTGATGATTTAGAGTAGCCGAAGTAATTTAGGTGAGTTTGGCATAGTTTGCTATGGTAACTAGCATTTTTTTGTAATTTAAAAGTGATTTGGTTTAGTTTGTTGTTGTAAGGGTTAGTTGGTGATGATTTAGAGTAGCCGAAGTAATTTAGGTGAGTCTGGCATAGTTTGTTATGATTTGTACACCTTTTTTTGTAATTTTAAAATGATATGGTTTGGTTTGTTGTGGTAAGGGATTGTTGGAGGTGATTTACGGTAGCCGAAGTAATTTATGTGATTCTGGTATAGTTTGTTATGATTTTTAGCAATTTTTTGTAATTTTAAAGTGGTTGGGCTTAGTTTGTTGCTGTAAAGTGTAGTTGGGGGTGATTTTTGATAGCCGAAGTAATTTAGGTGAGTTTGGCATAGTTTGCTATGGTTAGTAGCATTTTTTTGAAATTTAAATGTGATTGGGTTTAGTTTGTTGTGGTAAGGGTTAGTTGGTGATGATTTATGGTAGCCGAAGTTATTTAGGTGAGTTTGGCATAGTTTGCTATGGTTAGTAGCATTTTTTTGTAATTTAAAAGTGATTGGGTTTAGTTTGTTGTGGTAAGGGCTAGTTGGTGATGATTTAGAGTAGCCGAAATAATTTAGGTGAGTCTGGCATAGTTTGTTATGAACTGTACACCTTTTTTTGTAATTTTAAGATGATATGGTTTGGTTTGTTGTGGTAAGGGATAGTTGGGGGTGATTTAAGGTAGCCGAAGTAATTTAGGTGATTCTGGTATAGATTGTTATGATTTTTAGCATTTTTTTGTAATTTAAAAGTGATTGGGTTTAGTTTGTTGTGGTAAGGGTTAGTTGGTGATGATTTATGGTAGCCGAAGTAATTTAGGTGAGTTTGGCATAGTTTGCTATGGTTAATAGCATTTTTTTGTAATTTAAAAGTGATTGGGTTTAGTTTGTAGTGGTAAAGGTTAGTTGGTGATGATTTAGAGTAGCCGAAGTAATTTAGGTGAGTCTGGCATAGTTTGTTATGATTTGTACACTTTTCTTTGTAATTTTAAGATGATATGGTTTGGTTTGTTGTGGTAAGGGATAGTTGGGGGTGATTTACGGTAGCCGAAGTAATTTAGGTGATTCTGGTATAGTTTGTTATGATTTTTAGCATTTTTTTGTAATTCAAAAGTGATTGGGTGTAGTTTGTTGTGGTAAGGGTTAGTTGGTGATGATTTATGGTAGCCGAAGTAATTTAGGTGAGTTTGGCATAGTTTGCTATGGTTACTAGCATTTTTTTGTAATTTAAAGTGATTGTGTTTAGTTTGTTGTGGTAAGGGTTAGTTGGTGATGATTTAGAGTAGCCGAAGTAATTTAGGTGAGTCTGGCATAGTTTGTTATGATTTGTACACTTTTCTTTGTAATTTTAAGATGATATGGTTTGGTTTGTTGTGGTAAGGGATAGTTGGGGGTGATTTACGGTAGCCGATGTAATTTAGGTGATTCTGGTATAGTTTGTTATGATTTTTAGCATCTTTTTGTAATTTAAAAGTGATTGGGTTTTGTTTGTTGTGGTAAGTGATAGTTGGTGATGACTTAGAGTAGCCAAAGTAATTTAGGTGAGTCTGGCATAGTTTGTTATGATTTGTACACCTTTTTTTGTAATTTTAAGATGATATGGTTTGGTTTGTTGTGGTAAGGGATAGTTGGGGGTGATTTACGGTAGCCGAAGTAATTTAGGTGATTCTGGTATAGTTTGTTATGATTTTTAGCATTTTTTTGTAATTTTAAAGTGATTGGGTTTAGTTTGTTGCTGTAAAGTGTAGTTGGGGGTGATTTTTGGTAGCCGAAGTAATTTAGGTGAGTTTGGCATAGTTTGTTATGATTTTTAGCATTTTTTTGTAATTTAAAAGTGATTGGGTTTAGTTTGTTGTGGTAAGGGTTAGTTGGTGATGATTTATGGTAGCCGAAGTAATTTAGGTAAGTTTGGCATAGTTTGCTATGGTTACTAGCATTTTTTTGTAATTTAAAAATGATTGGGTTTAGTTTGTTGTGGTAAGGGTTAGTTGGTGATGATTTAGAGTAGCCGAAGTAATTTAGGTGAGTCTGGCATAGTTTGTTATGATTTGTACACCTTTTTTTGTAATTTTAAGATGATATGGTTTGGTTTGTTGTGGTAAGGGATAGTTGGGGGTGATTTACGGTAGCCGAAGTAATTTAGGTGATTCTGGTATAGTTTGTTATGATTTTTAGCATTTTTTTGTAATTTAAAAGTGATTGGGTTTAGTTTGTTGTGGTAAGAGTTAGTTGGTAATGATTTATGGTAACCGAAGTAATTTAGGTGAGTTTGGCATAGTTTGCTATGGTTACTAGCATTTTTCTGTAATTTAAAAGTGATTGGGTTTAGTTTGTTGTGGTAAGGGTTAGTTGGTGATGATTTAGAGTAGCCGAAGTAATTTAGGTGAGTCTGGCATAGTTTGTTATGATTTGTACACTTTTCTTTGTAATTTTAAGATGATATGGTTTGGTTTGTTGTGGTAAGGGATAGTTGGGGGTGATTTACGGTAGCCGAAGTAATTTAGGTGATTCTGGTATAGTTTGTTATGATTTTTAGCATTTTTTTGTAATTTAAAAGTGATTGGGTTTAGTTTGTTGTGGTAAGGGTTAGTTGGTGATGATTTATGGTAGCCGAAGTAATTTAGGTAAGTTTGGCATAGTTTGCCATGGTTACTAGCATTTTTTTGTAATTTAAAAATGATTGGGTTTAGTTTGTTGTGGTAAGGGTTAGTTGGTGATGATTTAGAGTAGCCGAAGTAATTTAGGTGAGTCTGGCATAGTTTGTTATGATTTGTACACCTTTTTTTGTAATTATAAGATGATATGGTTTGGTTTGTTGTGGTAAGGGATAGTTGGGGGTGATTTACGGTAGCCGAAGTAATTTAGGTGATTCTGATATAGTTTGTTATGATTTTTAGCATTTTTTTGTAATTTAAAAGTGATTGGGTTTAGTTTGTTGTGGTAAGAGTTAGTTGGTAATGATTTATGGTAACCGAAGTAATTTAAGTGAGTTTGGCATAGTTTGCTATGGTTACTAGCATTTTTTTGTAATTTAAAAGTGATTGGGTTTAGTTTGTTGTGGTAAGGGTTAGTTGGTGATGATTTAGAGTAGCCGAAGTAATTTAGGTGAGTCTGGCATAGTTTGTTATGATTGGTACACCTTTTTTTGTAATTTTAAAATGATATGGTTTGGTTTGTTGTGGTAAGCGATTGTTGGAGGTGATTTACGGTAGCCGAAGTAATTTATGTGATTCTGGTATAGTTTGTTATGATTTTTAGCATTTTTTTGTAATTTTAAAGTGATTGGGCTTAGTTTGTTGCTGTAAAGTGTAGTTGGGGGTGATTTTTGATAGTCGAAGTAATTTAAGTGAGTTTGGCATAGTTTGCTATGGTTAGTAGCATTTTTTTGTAATTTAAAAGTGATTGGGTTTAGTTTGTTGTGGTAAGGGTTAGTTGGTGATGATTTATGGTAGCCGAAGTTATTTAGGTGAGTTTGGCATAGTTTGCTATGGTTACTAGCATTTTTATGTAATTTAAAAGTGATTGGGTTTTGTTTGTTATGGTAAGGGTTAGTTGGTGATGATTTAGAGTAGCCGAAGTAATTTAGGTGAGTCTGGCATAGTTTGTTATGATTTGTACACTTTTTTTTGTAATTTTAAGATGATATGGTTTGGTTTGTTGTGGTAAGGGATATTTGGGGGTGATTTACGGTAGCCGAAGTAATTTAGGTGAGTTTGGCATAGTTTGCTATGGTTACTAGCATTTTTATGTAATTTAAAAGTGATTGGGTTTAGTTTGTTGTGGTAAGGGTTAGTTGGTGATGATTTAGAGTAGCCGTAGTAATTTAGGTGAGTCTGGCATAGTTTGTTATGATTTGTACACCTTTTTTTGTAATTTTAAGATGATATGGTTTGGTTTGTTGTGGTAAGGGATAGTTGGGGGTGATTTACGGTAGTTGAAGTAATTTAGGTGATTCTGGTATAGTTTGTTATGATTTTTAGCATTTTTTTGTAATTTTAAAGTGATTGGGCGCTTAGTTTGTTGCTGTAAAGTGTAGATGGGGGTGATTTTTGACAGCCGAAGTAATTTAGGTGAGTTTGGCATAGTTTGCTATGGTTAGTAGCATTTTTTTGTAATTTAAAAGTGATTGGGTTTAGTTTGTTGTGGTAAGGGTTAGTTGGTGATGATTTATGGTAGCCGAAGTAATTTAGGTGAGTTTGGCATAGTTTGCTATGGTTACTAGCATTTTTTTGTAATTCAAAAGTGATTGGGTTTAGTTTGATGTGGTAAGGGTTAGTTGGTGATGATTTAGAGTAGCCGAAGTAATTTAGGTGAGTCTGGCATAGTTTGTTATGATTTGTACACCTTTTTTTGTAATTTTAAAATGATATGGTTTGGTTTGTTGTGGTAAGGGATAGTTGGGGGTGATTTACGGTAGCCAAAGTAATTTAGGTGACTCTGGTATAGTTTGTTATGATTTTTAGCATTTTTTTGTAATTTAAAAGTGATTGGGTTTAGTTTGTTGTGGTAAGGGTTAGTTGGTGATGATTTATGGTAGCCGAAGTAATTTAGGTGAGTTTGGCATAGTTTGCTATGGTTACTAGCATTTTTTGTAATTTAAAACTGATTGGGTTTAGTTTGTTGTGGTAAGGGTTAGTTGGTGATGATTTAGAGTAGCCGAAGTAATTTAGGTGAGTCTGGCATAGTTTGTTATGATTTGTACACTTTTTTTTGTAATTTTAAGATGATATGGTTTGGTTTGTTGTGGTAAGGGATATTTGGGGGTGATTTACGGTAGCCGAAGTAATTTAGGTGAGTTTGGCATAGTTTGCTATGGTTACTAGCATTTTTATGTAATTTAAAAGTGATTGGGTTTAGTTTGTTGTGGTAAGGGTTAGTTGGTGATGATTTAGAGTAGCCGAAGTAATTTAGGTGAGTCTGGCATAGTTTGTTATGATTTGTACACCTTTTTTTGTAATTTTAAGATGATATGGTTTGGTTTGTTGTGGTAAGGTATAGTTGGGGGTGATTTACGGTAGCCGAAGTAATTTAGGTGATTCTGGTATAGTTTGTTATGATTTTTAGCATTTTTTTGTAATTTTAAAGTGATTGGGCTTAGTTTGTTGCTGTAAAGTGTAGTTGGGGGTGATTTTTGATAGCCGAAGTAATTTAGGTGACTTTGGCATAGTTTGCTATGGTTAGTAGCATTTTTTTGTAATTTAAAAGTGATTGGGTTTAGTTTGTTGTGGTAAGGGTTAGTTGGTGATGATTTATGGTAGCCGAAGTAATTTAGGTGAGTTTGGCATAGTTTGCTATGGTTACTAGCATTTTTTTGTAATTTAAAAGTGATTGGGTTTAGTTTGTTGTGGTAAGGGTTAGTTGGTGATGATTTAGAGTAGCCGAAGTAATTTAGGTGAGTCTGCCATAGTTTGTTATGATTTGTACAACTTTTTTTGTAATTTTAAGATGATATGGTTTGGTTTGTTGTGGTAAGGGATAGTTGTGGGTGATTTACGGTAGCCGAAGTAATTTAGGTGATTCTGGTATAGTTTGTTATGATTTTTAGCATTTTTTTGTAATTTAAAAGTGATTGGGTTTAGTTTGTTGTGGTAAGGGTTAGTTGGTGATGATTTATGGTAGCCGAAGTAATTTAAGTGAGTTTGGCATAGTTTGCTATGGTTACTAGCATTTTTTTGTAATTTAAAAGTGATTGGGTTTAGTTTGTTGTGGTAAGGGTTAGTTGGTGATGATTTAGAGTAGCCGAAGTAATTTAGGTGAGTCTGGCATAGTTTGTTATGATTTGTACACCTTTTTCTGTAATTTTAAGATGATATGGTTTGGTTTGTTGTGGTAAGGGATAGTTAGGGGTGATTTACGGTAGCCGAAGTGATTTAGGTGATTCTGGAATAATTTGTTATGATTTTTAGCATTTTTTTGTAATTTTAAACTAATTGGGCTTAGTTTGTTGCTGTAAAGTGTAGTTGGGGGGTGATTTTTGATAGCCGAAGTAATTTTGGTGAGTTTCGCATAGTTTGCTATGGTTAGTAGCATTTTTTTGTAATTTAAAAGTGATTACGTTTAGTTTGTTGTGGTAAGGGATAGTTGGGGGTGATTTACGGTAGCCAAAGTAATTTAGGTGACTCTGGTATAGTTTGTTATGATTTTTAGCATTTTTTTGTAATTTAAAAGTGATTGGGTTTAGTTTGTTGTGGTAAGGGTTAGTTGGTGATGATTTATGGTAGCCGAAGTAATTTAGGTGAGTTTGGCATAGTTTGCTATGGTTACTAGCATTTTTTGTAATTTAAAACTGATTGGGTTTAGTTTGTTGTGGTAAGGGTTAGTTGGTGATGATTTAGAGTAGCCGAAGTAATTTAGGTGAGTCTGGCATAGTTTGTTATGATTTGTACACTTTTTTTTGTAATTTTAAGATGATATGGTTTGGTTTGTTGTGGTAAGGGATATTTGGGGGTGATTTACGGTAGCCGAAGTAATTTAGGTGAGTTTGGCATAGTTTGCTATGGTTACTAGCATTTTTATGTAATTTAAAAGTGATTGGGTTTAGTTTGTTGTGGTAAGGGTTAGTTGGTGATGATTTAGAGTAGCCGAAGTAATTTAGGTGAGTCTGGCATAGTTTGTTATGATTTGTACACCTTTTTTTGTAATTTTAAGATGATATGGTTTGGTTTGTTGTGGTAAGGTATAGTTGGGGGTGATTTACGGTAGCCGAAGTAATTTAGGTGATTCTGGTATAGTTTGTTATGATTTTTAGCATTTTTTTGTAATTTTAAAGTGATTGGGCTTAGTTTGTTGCTGTAAAGTGTAGTTGGGGGTGATTTTTGATAGCCGAAGTAATTTAGGTGACTTTGGCATAGTTTGCTATGGTTAGTAGCATTTTTTTGTAATTTAAAAGTGATTGGGTTTAGTTTGTTGTGGTAAGGGTTAGTTGGTGATGATTTATGGTAGCCGAAGTAATTTAGGTGAGTTTGGCATAGTTTGCTATGGTTACTAGCATTTTTTTGTAATTTAAAAGTGATTGGGTTTAGTTTGTTGTGGTAAGGGTTAGTTGGTGATGATTTAGAGTAGCCGAAGTAATTTAGGTGAGTCTGCCATAGTTTGTTATGATTTGTACAACTTTTTTTGTAATTTTAAGATGATATGGTTTGGTTTGTTGTGGTAAGGGATAGTTGTGGGTGATTTACGGTAGCCGAAGTAATTTAGGTGATTCTGGTATAGTTTGTTATGATTTTTAGCATTTTTTTGTAATTTAAAAGTGATTGGGTTTAGTTTGTTGTGGTAAGGGTTAGTTGGTGATGATTTATGGTAGCCGAAGTAATTTAAGTGAGTTTGGCATAGTTTGCTATGGTTACTAGCATTTTTTTGTAATTTAAAAGTGATTGGGTTTAGTTTGTTGTGGTAAGGGTTAGTTGGTGATGATTTAGAGTAGCCGAAGTAATTTAGGTGAGTCTGGCATAGTTTGTTATGATTTGTACACCTTTTTCTGTAATTTTAAGATGATATGGTTTGGTTTGTTGTGGTAAGGGATAGTTAGGGGTGATTTACGGTAGCCGAAGTGATTTAGGTGATTCTGGAATAATTTGTTATGATTTTTAGCATTTTTTTGTAATTTTAAACTAATTGGGCTTAGTTTGTTGCTGTAAAGTGTAGTTGGGGGGTGATTTTTGATAGCCGAAGTAATTTTGGTGAGTTTCGCATAGTTTGCTATGGTTAGTAGCATTTTTTTGTAATTTAAAAGTGATTACGTTTAGTTTGTTGTGGTATGGGTTAGTTGGTGATGATTTATGGTAGCCGAAGTAATTTAGGTGAGTCTGGCATAGTTTGTTATGATTTGTACACCTTTTTTTGTAATTTTAAGATGATATGGTTTGGTTTGTTGTGGTAAGGGATAGTTGGGGGTAATTTTTGATAGCCGAAGTAGTTTAGGTGAGTTTGGCATAGTTTGCTATGGTTAGTAGCATTTTTTTGTAATTTAAAAGTGATTGGGTGTAGTTTGTTGTGGTAAGGGTTATTTGGTGATGATTTATGGTAGCCGAAGTAATTTAGGTGAGTTTGGCATAGTTTGCTGTGGTTACTAGCATTTTTTTGTAATTTAAAAGTGATTGGGTTTAGTTTGTTGTGGTAAGGGTTAGTTGGTGATGATTTAGAGTAGCCGAAGTAATTTAGGTGAGTCTGGCATAGATTGTTATGATTTGTACACCTTTTTTTGTAATTTTAAGATGATATGGTTTTGTTTGTTGTGGTAAGGGATAGTTGGGGGTGATTTACGGTAGCCGAAGTAATTTAGGTGATTCTGGTATAGTTTGCTATGGTTAGTAGCATTTTTTTGTAATTTAAAAGTGATTGGGTTTAGTTTGTTGTGGTAAGGGTTAGTTGGTGATGATTTATGGTAGCCAAAGTAATTTAGGTAAGTTTGGCATAGTTTGCTGAGGTTACTAGCATTTTTTTGTAATTTAAAAGTGATTGGGTTTAGTTTGTTGTGGTAAGGGTTAGTTGGTGATGATTTAGAGTAGCCGAAGTAATTTAGGTGAGTCTGGCATAGATTGTTATGATTTGTACACCTTTTTTTGTAATTTTAAGATGATATGGTTTGGTTTGTTGTGGTAAGGGATAGTTGGGGGTAATTTACGGTAGCCGAAGTAATTTAGGTGATTCTGGTATAGTTTGTTATGATTTTTAGCATTTTTTTGTAATTTAAAGGTGATTGGGTTTATTTTGTTGTGGTAAGGGTTAGTTGGTGATGATTTATGGTAGCCGAAGTAATTTAGGTGAGTTTGGCATAGTTTGCTATGGTTACTAGCATTTTTTTGTAATTTAAAAGTGATTGGGTTTAGTTTGTTGTGGTAAGGGTTAGTTGGGGATGATTTAGAGTAGCCGAAGTAATTTAGGTGAGTCTGGCATAGTTTGTTATGATTTGTACAACTTTTTTTGTAATTTTAAGATGATATGGTTTGGTTTGTTGTGGTAAGGGATAGTTGGGGGTGATTTACGGTAGCCGAAGTAATTTAGGTGAGTCTGGCATAGTTTGTTATGATTTGTACACCTTTTTTTGTAATTTTAAGATGATATGGTTTGGTTTGTTGTGGGAAGGAATAGTTAGGGGTGATTTACGGTAGCCGAAGTAATTTAGGTGATTCTGGAATAATTTGTTATGATTTTTAGCATTTTTTTGTAATTTTAAACTAATTGGGCTTAGTTTGTTGCTGTAAAGTGTAGTTGGGGGGTGATTTTTGATAGCCGAAGTAATTTAGGTGAGTCTGGCATATTTTGTTATGATTTGTACAACTTTTTTTGTAATTTTAAGATGATATGGTTTGGTTTGTTGTGGTAAGGGATAGTTGGGGGTGATTTACGTTAGCCGAAGTAATTTAGGTGATTCTGGTATAGTTCGTTATGATTTTTAGCATTTTTTTGTAATTTAAAAGTGATTGGGTTTTGTTTGTTGTGGTAAGGGTTAGTTGGTGATAATTTATGGTAGCCGAAGTAATTTAGG
The DNA here is from genome assembly GCA_964023215.1 of Eledona agricola. Taxonomy (NCBI): domain Eukaryota; kingdom Metazoa; phylum Arthropoda; class Insecta; order Coleoptera; family Tenebrionidae; genus Eledona; species Eledona agricola. The sequence goes on along the minus strand of OZ026855.1, from coordinate 10,780,240 downwards.
TGAGTTTGGCATAGTTTGCTATGGTTACTAGCATTTTTTTGTAATTTAAAAGTGATTGGGTTTAGTTTGTTGTGGTAAGGGTTAGTTGGTGATGATTTAGAGTAGCCGAAGTAATTTAGGTGAGTCTGGCATAGTTTGTTATGATTTGTACACCTTTTTTTGTAATTTTAAAATGATATGGTTTGGTTTGTTGTGGTAAGGAATAGTTGGGGGTGATTTACGGTAGCCGAAGTAATTTAGGTGATTCTGGTATAGTTTGTTATGATTTTTAGCATTTTTTTGTAATTTAAAAGTGATTGGGTTTTGTTTGTTGTGGTAAGGGTTAGTTGGTGATGATTTATGGTAGCCGAAGTAATTTAGGTGAGTTTGGCATAGTTTGCTATGGTTACTAGCATTTTTTTGTAATTTAAAAGTGATTGGGTTTAGTTTGTTGTGGTAAGGGTTAGTTGGTGATGATTTAGAGTAGCCGAAGTAATTTAGGTGAGTCTGGCATAGTTTGTTATGATTTGTACACCTTTTTTTGTAATTTTAAGATGATATGGTTTGGTTTGTTGTGGTAAGGGATAGTTGGGGGTAATTTACGGTAGCCGAAGTACTTTAGGTGATTCTGATATAGTTTGTTATGATTTTTAGCATTTTTTTGTAATTTAAAAGTGATTGGGTTTTGTTTGTTGTGGTAAGGGTTAGTTGGTGATGATTTATGGTAGCCGAAGTAATTTAGGTGAGTTTGGCATAGTTTGCTATGGTTACTAGCATTTTTTTGTAATTTAAAAGTGATTGGGTTTAGTTTGTTGTGGTAAGGGTTAGTTGGTGATGATTTAGAGTAGCCGAAGTAATTTAGGTGAGTCTGGCATAGTTTGTTATGATTTGTACACCTTTTTTTGTAATTTTAAGATGATATGGTTTGGTTTGTTGTGGTAAAGGATAGTTGGGGGTGATTTACGGTAGCCGAAGTAATTTAGGTGATTCTGGTATAGTTTGTTATGATTTTTAGCATTTTTTTGTAATTTAAAAGTGATTGGGTTTAGTTTGTTGTGGTAAGGGTTAGTTGGTGATGATTTATGGTAGCCGAAGTAATTTAGGTGAGTTTGGCATAGTTTGCTATGGCTACTAGCATTTTTTTGTAATTTAAAAGTGATTGGGTTTAGTTTGTTGTGGTAAGGGTTAGTTGGTGATGATTTAGAGTAGCCGAAGTAATTTAGGTGAGTCTGGCATAGTTTGTTATGATTTGTACACCTTTTTTTGTAATTTTAAGATGATATGGTTTGGTTTGTTGTGGGAAGGGATAGTTAGGGGTGATTTACGGTAGCCGAAGTAATTTAGGTGATTCTGGAATAATTTGTTATGATTTTTAGCATTTTTTTGTAATTTTAAACTAATTGGGCTTAGTTTGTTGCTGTAAAGTGTAGTTGGGGGGTGATTTTTGATAGCCGAAGTAATTTAGGTGAGTTTGGCATAGTTTGCTATGGTTAGTAGCATTTTTTTGTAATTTAAAACTGATTGGGTTTAGTTTGTTGTGGTAAGAGTTAGTTGGTGATGAAATATGGTAGCCGAAGTAATTTAGGTGAGTTTGGCATAGTTTGCTATGGTTACTAGCATTTTTTTGTAATTTAAAAGTGATTGGGTTTAGTTTGTTTTGGTAAGGGTTAGTTGGTGATGATTTAGAGTAGCCGAAGTAATTTAGGTGAGTCTGGCATAGTTTGTTATGATTTGTACACCATTTTTTGTAATTTTAAGATGATATGGTTTGGTTTGTTGTGGTAAGGGATAGTTGGGGGTGATTTTTGATAACCGAAGTAATTTAGGTGAGTTTGGCATAGTTTGCTATGATTAGTAGCATTTTTTTGTAATTTAAAAGTGATTGGGTTTAGTTTGTTGTGGTAAGGGTTAGTTGGTGATGATTTATGGTAGCCGAAGTAATTTATGTGAGTTTGGCATAGTTTGCTATGGTTACTAGCATTTTTTTGTAATTTAAAAGTGATTGGGTTTAGTTTGTTGTGGTAAGGGTTAGTTGGTGATGATTTAGTGTGGCCGAAGTAATTTAGGTGAGTCTGGCATAGATTGTTATGATTTGTACACCTTTTTTTGTAATTTTAAGATGATATGGTTTGGTTTGTTGTGGTAAGGGATAGTTGGGGGTGATTTACGGTAGCCGAAGTAATTTAGGTGATTCTGGTGTAGTTTGTTATGATTTTTAGCATTTTTTTGTAATTTAAAAGTGATTGGGTTTAGTTTGTTGTGGTAAGGGTTAGTTGGGGATGATTTAGAGTAGCCGAAGTAATTTAGGTGAGTCTGGCATAGTTTGTTATGATTTGTACACCTTTTTTTGTAATTTTAAGATGATATGGTTTGGTTTGTTTTGGTAAGGGATAGTTGGGGGTGATTTACGGTAGCCGAAGTAATTTAGGTGATTCTGGTATAGTTTGTTATGATTTTTAGCATTTTTTTGTTATTTAAAAGTGATTGGGTTTTGTTTGTTGTGGTAAGGGTTAGTTGGTGATGATTTATGGTAGCCGAAGTAATTTAGGTGAGTTTGGCATAGTTTGCTATGGTTACTAGCATTTTTTTGTAATTTAAAAGTGATTGGGTTTAGTTTGTTGTGGTAAGGGTTAGTTGGTGATGATTTAGAGTAGCCGAAGTAATTTAGGTGAGTCTGGCATAGTTTGTTATGATTTGTACACCTTTTTTGTAATTTTAAGATGATATGGTTTGGTTTGTTGTGGTAAGGGATATTTGGGGGTGATTTACGGTAGCCGAAGTAATTTAGGTGATTCTGGTATAGTTTGTTATGCTTTTTAGCATTTTTTTGTAATTTTAAAGTTGTACGGTCCCGAAAATACTAATAAAGAGTCCGCGCGACTTTTCGAAAGCGCAGCCCGCGGTTCTGGGGAGTTTGGCCCCGTTGGGTTATCGCGAACGCGCTTCCCGCGTTTTTTTCGTCTTTCGCCGGGAGGATTGTGGCCATCTTGTGATCGACACTCAAGCTGACCACGTGCAACGTGTATCGCAACTCCGTTCGTCTCCCGTTGCCGTCCAGGAGAAGCCGTTCTAGAGCCACTTAATCAGCGTTCGTCTCCCGTTATCGACACTCAAGCTGACCACGTGCAACGTGTATCGCGACTCCGTTCGTCTCCCGTTGCCGTCCAGGAGAAGCCGTTCCAGAGCCACTTAATCAGCGTTCGTCTCCCGTTATCGTCCAGAAGCTGACCACGTGCAACGTGTATCGCGACTCCGTTCGTCTCCCGTTGCCGTCCAGGAGTAGCCGTTCCGGAGCCACTCCGACTCCGGCGTTCGTCTCCCGTTACCGTCCAGGAAGAGACGTTCCGGAGCCACTCCGACTCCGGCGTTCGTCTCCCGTTACCGTCCAGGAGGAGCCGTTCCAGAGCCACTCCATCGGCGTCCGTCCCCCACACCACTCAACACCAAAAGGTCAGACCCACCCTTTGCTTATCCGCCCCATCACGACTTCGTGGGCCTTCATATTCGCCGGATTGTTGTTGTTAGTTAAGTTTAGTTTAAGTTTAGTTTTGTAAGCGCGTCGTGGGCCCTCGGACGTAGCGTCACTCGTGTGTATGGTTTTTCTAGCATTATTAGACCATAAGTAAGTACCGTGTCTCGTTCTTCTCTACCTCACGCTTTTTCCGTTTACTCCCTTCCGGTTCGGGGAAAACGAACCGGTGGCGCCCAGTTCTCTCCATTTGTTTTCTTTCACTTCGTTTCTCGCAAACCCACGGCCCAGCTCTCCAGCAACCAAGGCAGCCGCCGGAGCAATTGTGCCACCTCCCCGAAGGTTCCGGTACATTTTTGGCGCCCAACGTGGGGCAAGCCGCACTATCTTCTTATCTCGTTTTTCTTCGTTTTCTTCCCTTTTATTTCACGCTTCTTTCGACCTTCGCCGCTGGCCGTTATCGCGTCGGCGATTTCCGCTCGTGTCTCGTGCAGTCTCTCTCTCGCGTACTCTCTCTCTCTCGTGCAGTTCCTCTCTCTCGCGCAGTTCATTTTCGGTCCCGAGATGGCGCCGCCATCCCAACGGGAGAAGATGGAGAAGGAACGAGAGTTCCTGGCCCAGGGCCGGGAGGAAGTTATAGGCCTCGTACGTAAGCTGTACGAGGAGATGACGGCCATTACCCCGGAGACCTGGGAGAGGTTCCGTAGTCAGTACGACAGGTTGCAGACCCACGAGGTAGAGGCCAAGGGCCTCCAGCTTAGCATACGTTCATTCAACGCTCTGCTGGACGAGAAGGATCGCCTCCCCTTAATCGAGCCCTACAACAACTTCCTGCAGCTGGCCGACGGTTGCAGGAACGCCTACCTTTCCGCAGCCCCCCCTAGAGCGACCCAAGCCACTTCCGATGCCGGCCACTTCTTCCGCCACTTCCGCTTTTTCCGCTCTTCCGCAGATCCCGCTACCTTCGTTCTCTGGCGAGCTTCACGACTGGCCGGAGTACATTTCCGTTTTCCGTTCCCTCGTTGATTCCGACGCCTCTCTAACGCAGATACGAAAATTTCAGTATTTGAGACTATCGCTTTCTGGCGAGGCACAGTCCGCCATCTCGGGCTTTGCGTTGGAGCCCCAGAATTACCCTCTCGCCCTCGACGCCTTGGTTCGCAGATACCAGAACCCGCGTAGGTTGGCCGCCATGTACGCCGACCAGGTACTGGCGTTCGAGCCGCTGAAGAGTGGGAACGCCCAGTGCCTGCGGTCGTGGCTGGCTACCAACGAAAACGCCTTTAACGCGTTGGGAGCGCTGGAGTCGGTGGATGTGGGGGTCTTCCTCCAGCTTCACCTGGCGCTGCGGACCCTCGATCCGGCTACAAGGAGAGCATTCGAGGGAAGGCCCAACGCTCCAGCCATCCCGAGCTACCGAAGCTTGGTGGATTTCGTGGCAGAGCTCCGCTTCCACGCTCCCCGGTCCAGGTCTCTAGCCCTCTCGTTCGAGTGAAGAGGGAGCTAGGAGCTCCAGCCGTATCGGCAGTCGCCACCCCTTCTTCTCAGGTGCGACTATCGCGGCCACTCTCTTCACCTCCCGTTTTCTCTGACGCCGTGAAGGCGAGATTTGCCGTCGTCTCGACCAAACCCCCCAGTCCTCGCGCCTCACGCAACCCCCATTTCTCGTCTATTTCCGGCCCATCTACCTCCCAGGCTAAACTTCCGACATCTTCCGTCCCGCCTTCGGACACCAAGCCACCAGCCTCCCGAGCTCCTCCCGCTCTTTCGGTTCAGGACGTCTCCTGTTGGAATTGCGGAGGGCCGCACAGGTACTCCAACTGTCCGAGCCCTCGAAGGGTGTTTTGTTACCGATGTGGTAGACCTGACGTCTACGTTTCGTCCTGTCCGAAGTGTTCGGGAAACTAAGGGCTGCCGTGCCGCCCTCCCGCAAAGGCACACCTCCCGCCATTCCGCTCCGCTCTTCTCGCGATTTCCGTTCCAGTTCCGCGTCACGACTCTCTCCTAATCCATCCCGTCCCGGCAGGGTCGCCGACCCGGTTTCTCAGAAAAAAAGCTGTCTCCCAGCCAAACGTTGGTTCCTCGAGTTCTCTTTCGTTGGGCCGCTTCATGTCGCCCATACGCTTTTCGACTCTGGCTCTAGTATTTCCCTCGTTGGTAACTCAGGCCTCTCACTTATAGAATCTTTTGTCCCTTCCGTCGCAGTCACTCCATTCGTTGCCGAGGTGGCCAACAGTAACGTCAGCCGCATTTCGAGTCTTTATCACGCGACAATCTGTCTGGCTGGTCGCCACTTCTCAGTCGATTTTTATCACTTACCTTCTCTATCGGTCCCTTTTCTTCTGGGTCTCGACGCAATCTGCGCGGCCGGAATTTGCACCGACGCCGCTCACAACACTTGGTGGTTCGTCGACGACGACACCCACCGAAACCGCTTCCTCTACGGCGACTCCCTCGCTACGCCCTCTCCCGTCAGTACGGTCCACTCAGGCCTGTCCATTTTGGACAAATCAGCGAGGCAAGCTCTCGACATTGCTGTTTCGGAGGCAGTCGAGTCGTTAAGAAGATCTCCCGGGTTGACCCAAAAGATAAGCCACAAGATCGACGTCGGAGACGCACGTCCCATCAAGCAGAGGCCATACAATTACTCCCCCAAAGTTTCGCAAGCCATGCAGGCCGAATTGGACCGGCTGTTGGCTGAAGGCTTGGTGGAACCTAGCCATTCTCCGTGGGCTTCTCCCGTTGTTATGGTCCGCAAAGGTGATGGCTACCGATTTTGCATAGACTTCCGAAAAGTCAATTCAGTCACGCGAAAAGACTCATACCCTATGCCGAACATGACAAACCTTCTCGATGGACTGACTCAGGCCCATTACCTTTCAAATTTCGACCTTAAACAAGCTTTCCTCCAAGTACCCTTGGCCGATGAAAATTCCCGTGACGTCACCTCTTTCATTGTGCCCGGACGAGGACTCTATCGCTACCGAGTCATGCCGTTCGGATTAACCAACGCCCCCGCGACCTTTCAAAGACTCGCCGATTCCGTCTTTGGACCCGAACTGCTCCCGAACGTTGTTGTTTTCCTGGACGACATTCTCGTCTGTACCCGCGACTTCAAAACTCACGTCGAGTTGCTCCGTGAAGTTTTCGGCCGTCTACGCGACTCCGGACTTCATATCAATGCTGAAAAATGCGAATTCGGATGCGGCGAAGTCCGATATTTGGGTTACAGAGTCAATTCCGATGGTCTAGCTATCGACCCGGACAAAACTTCCGCTGTTCTTTCGTATCCCGCTCCACACAACGTCACTGAACTTTGCCGATTCCTCGGAATGGCCGGCTGGTATCGCCGGTTCATACCAAATTTCTCGACCGTTGTCTCTCCCTTGACCCTTCTTCTCAAAAACCGTTTTGGTGCACCGTTGTCGCTGCTTACCGACAACGCCAAGAACTTTGTGAGTTCACTTGTCAAGGACTTAGCTAAGTCTTGCAACATAAGGTTGCAGAACACCCCACTTTACCACTCCCAGGCAAACCCTACCGAACGTTCGAACCGCAACGTTAAGCAACTCATTGTTGCCTACCTTGGTTCCAACCACCAGCGGTGGGACAGTTTAGTTAACTTTTCTCTCTCGTTTACCTCCCCATCTCCGGATGAAAAGCCTTGCGCCCTCTGGGGGGGGGATGTGTACCGTCCCGAAAATACTAATAAAGAGTCTGCGCGACTTTTCGAAAGCGCAGCCCGCGGTTCTGGGGAGTTTGGCCCCGTTGGGTTATCGCGAACGCGCTTCCCGCGTTTTTTTCGTCTTTCGCCGGGAGGATTGTGGCCATCTTGTGATCGACACTCAAGCTGACCACGTGCAACGTGTATCGCAACTCCGTTCGTCTCCCGTTGCCGTCCAGGAGAAGCCGTTCTAGAGCCACTTAATCAGCATTCGTCTCCCGTTATCGACACTCAAGCTGACCACGTGCAACGTGTATCGCGACTCCGTTCGTCTCCCGTTGCCGTCCAGGAGAAGCCGTTCCAGAGCCACTTAATCAGCGTTCGTCTCCCGTTATCGTCCAGAAGCTGACCACGTGCAACGTGTATCGCGACTCCGTTCGTCTCCCGTTGCCGTCCAGGAGTAGCCGTTCCGGAGCCACTTAATCAGCGTTTGTCTCCCGTTATCGACACTCAAGCTGACCACGTGCAACGTGTATCGCGACTCCGTTCGTCTCCCGTTGCCGTCCAGGAGAAGCCGTTCCAGAGCCACTTAATCAGCGTTCGTCTCCCGTTATCGTCCAGAAGCTGACCACGTGCACCGTGTATCGCGACTCCGTTCGTCTCCCGTTGCCGTCCAGGAGTAGCCGTTCCGGAGCCACTCCGACTCCGGCGTTCGTCTCCCGTTACCGTCCAGGAGGAGACGTTCCGTAGCCACTCCGACTCCGGCGTTCGTCTCCCGTTACCGTCCAGGAGGAGCCGTTCCAGAGCCACTCCATCGGCGTCCGTCCCCCACACCACTTAACACCAAAAGGTCAGACCCACCCTTTGCTTATCCGCCCCATCACGACTTCGTGGGCCTTCATATTCGCCGGATTGTTGTTGTTAGTTAAGTTTAGTTTAAGTTTAGTTTTGTAAGCGCGTCGTGGGCTCTTGGACGTAGCGTCTCTCGTGTGTATCGTTTTTCTAGCATTATTAGACCATAAGTAAGTACCGTGTCGTTCTTCTCTACCTCACGCTTCTTCCGTTTACTCCCTTCCGGTTCGGGGAAAACGAACCGGTAGCGCCCAGTTCTCTCCATTTGTTTTCTTTCACTTCGCTTCTCGCAAACCCATGGCCCAGCTCTCCAGCAACCAAGGCAGCCGCCGGAGCAATTGTGCCACCTCCCCGGAGGTTCCGGTACAAAGTGATTGGGCTTAATTTGTTTCTGTAAAGTGTAGTTGGGGGTGATTTTTGATAGCCGAAGTAATTTAGGTGAGCTTGGCATAGCTTGCTATGGTTAGTAGCATTTTTTTGTAATTTAAAAGTGATTGGGTTTAGTTTGTTGTGGTAAGGGTTAGTTGGTGATGATTTATGGTAGCCGAAGTAATTTAGGTGAGTTTGGCATAGTTTGCTATGGTTACTAGCATTTTTTTGTAATTTAAAAGTGATTGGGTTTAGTTTGTTGTGGTAAGGGTTAGTTGGTGATGATTTAGAGTAGCCGAAGTAATTTAGGTGAGTTTGGCATAGTTTGTTACGATTTGTACACCTTTTTTTGTAATTTTAAGATGATATGGTTTGGTTTGTTGTGGTAAGGTATAGTTGGGGGTGATTTGCGCAAGCCGAAGTAATTTAGGTGATTCTGGTATAGTTTGTTAAGATTTTTAGCATTTTTTTGTAATTTAAAAGTGATTGGGTTTTGTTTGTTGTGGTAAGGGTTAGTTGGTGATGATTTATGGTAGCCGAAGTAATTTAGGTGAGTTTGGCATAGTTTGCTATGGTTACTAGCATTTTTTTGTAATTTAAAAGTGATTGGGTTTAGTTTGTTGTGGTAAGGGTTAGTTGGTGATGATTTAGAATAGCCGAAGTAATTTAGGTGAGTCTGGCATAGTTTGTTACGATTTGTACACCTTTTTTTGTAATTTTAAGATGATATGGTTTGGTTTGTTGTGGTAAGGGATAGTTGGGGGTGATTTACGGTAGCCGAAGTAATTTAGGTGATTCTAGTATAGTTTGTTATGATTTTTAGCATTTTTTGTAATTTTAAAGTGATTGGGCTTAGTTTGTTGCTGTAAATTGTAGTTGGGGGTGATTTTTGATAGCCGAAGTAATCTAGGTGAGTTTGGCATAGCTTGCTATGGTTAGTAGCATTTTTTTGTAATTTAAAAGTGATTGGGTTTAGTTTGTTGTGGTAAGGGTTAGTTGGTGATGATTTATGGTAGCCGAAGTAATTTAGGTGAGTTCGGCATAGTTTGCTATGGTTACTAGCATTTTTTTGTAATATAAAAGTGATTGGGTTTAGTTTGTTGTGGTAAGGGTAAGTTGGTGATGATTTAGAGTAGCCGAAGTAATTTAGGTGAGTCTGGCATAGTTTGTTATGATTTGTACACCTTTTTTTGTAATTTTAAGGTGATATGGTTTGGTTTGTTGTGGTAAGGGATAGCTGGGGGTGATTTACGGTAGCCGAAGTAATTTAGGTGATTCTGGTATAGTTTGTTATGATTTGTAGCATTTTTTTGTAATTTAAAAGTGATTGGGTTTAGTTTGTTGTGGTAAGGGTTAGTTGGTAATGATTTAGAGTAGCCGAAGTAATTTAGGTGAGTCTGGCATAGTTTGTTATGATTTGTACACCTTTTTTTGTAATTTTAAGATGATATGGTTTGGTTTGTTGTGGTAAGGGATAGTTGGGGGTGATTTACGGTAGCCGAAGTAATTTAGGTGATTCTGGTATAGTTTGTTATGATTTTTATCATTTTTTTGTAATTTAAAAGTGATTGGGTTTAGTTTGTTGTGGTAAGGGTTAGTTGGTGATGATTTATGGTAGCCGAAGTAATTTAGGTGAGTTTGGCATAGTTTGCTATGGTTACTAGCATTTTTTTGTAATTTAAAAGTGATTGGGTTTAGTTTGTTGTGGTAAGGGTTTGTGGGTGATGATTTAGAGTAGCCGAAGTAATTTAGGTGAGTCTGGCATAGTTTGTTATGATTTGTACACCTTTTTTTGTAATTTTAGGATGATATGGTTTGGTTTGTTGTGGTAAGGGATAGTTGGGGGTGATTTACGGTAGCCGAAGTAATTTAGGTGATTCTGGTATAGTTTGTTATGATTTTTGGCATTTTTTTGTAATTTAAAAGTGATTGGGTTTAGTTTGTTGTGGTAAGGGTTAGTTGGTGATGATTTATGGTAGCCGAAGTAATTTAGGTGAGTTTGGCATAGTTTGCCATGGTTACTAGCATTTTTTTTGTAATTTAAAAGTGATTTGGTTTAGTTTGTTGTGGTAAGGGTTAGTTGGTGATGATTTAGAGTAGCCGAAGTAATTTAGGTGAGTCTGGCATAGTTTGTTATGATTTGTACACCTTTTTTTGTAATTTTAAGATGATATGGTTTGGCTAGTTGTGGTAAGGGATAGTTGGGGGTGATTTACGGTAGCCGAAGTAATTTAGGTGATTCTGGTATAGTTTGTTATGATTTTTAGCATTTTTTTGTAATTTAAAAGTGATTGGGTTTAGTTTGTTGTGGTAAGGGTTAGTTGGTAGCCGAAATAATTTAGGTGAGTTTGGCATAGTTTGCTATGGTTACTAGCATTTTTTTGTAATTTAAAAGTGATTGGGTTTAGTTTGTTGTGGTAAGGATTAGTTGGTGATGATTTAGGGTAGCCGAAGTAATTTAGGTGAGTCTGGCATAGTTTGTTATGATTTGTACACCTTTTTTTGTAATTTTAAGATGATATGGTTTGGTTTGCTGTGGTAAGGGATAATTGGGGGTGATTTACGGTAGCCAAAGTAATTTAGGTGATTCTGGTATAGTTTGTTATGATTTTTAGCATTTTTTTGTAATTTTAAAGTGATTGGGCATAGTTTGTTGCTGTAAAGTGTAGTTGGAGGTGATTTTTGATAGCCGAAGTAATTTAGGTGAGTTTGGCATAGTTTGCTATGGTTAGTAGCATTTTTTTGTAATTTAAAAGTGATTGGGTTTAGTTTGTTGTGGTAAGGGTTTGTTGGTGATGATTTAGAGTAGCCGAAGTAATTTAGGTGAGTCTGGCATAGTTTGTTATGATTTGTACACCTTTTTTTGTAATTTTAAGATGATATGGTTTGGTTTGTTGTGGTAAGGGATAGTTGGGGGTGATTTACGGTAGCCGAAGTAATTTAGGTGATTCTGGTATAGTTTGTTATGATTTTTAGCATTTTTTTGTAATTTAAAAGTGATTGGGTTTAGTTTGTTGTGGTAAGGGTTAGTTGGTGATGATTTATAATAGCCGAAGTAATTTAGGTGAGTTTGGCATAGTTTGCTATGGTTACTAGCATTTTTTGTAATTTAAAAGTGATTGGGTTTAGTTTGTTGTTGTAAGGGTTAGTTGGTGATGATTTAGAGTAGCCGAAGTAATTTAGGTGAGTCTGGCATAGTTTGTTATGATTTGTACACCTTTTTTTGTAATTTGAAGATGATATGGTTTGGTTTGTTGTGGTAAGGGATAGTTGGGGGTGATTTACGGTAGCCGAAGTAATTTAGGTGATTCTGGTATAGTTTGTTATGATTTTTAGCATTTTTTTGTAATTTAAAAGTGATTGGGTTTAGTTTGTTGTGGTAAGGGTTAGTTGGTGATGATTTATGGTAGCCAAAGTAATTTAGGTGAGTTTGGCATAGTTTGCTATGGTTACTAGCATTTTTTTGTAATTTAAAGTCATTGGGTTTAGTTTGTTGTGGTAAGGGTTAGTTGGTGATGATTTAGAGTAGCCGAAGTAATTTAGGTGAGTCTGGCATAGTTTGTTATGATTTGTACACTTTTTTTTGTAATTTTAAGATGATATGGTTTGGTTTGTTGTGGTAAGGGATAGTTGGGGGTGATTTACGGTAGCCGAAGTAATTTAGGTGATTCTGGTATAGTTTGTTATGATTTTTAGCATTTTTTTGTAATTTTAAAGTGATTGGGCTTAGTTTGTTGCTGTAAAGTGTAGTTGGGGGTGATTTTTGATAGCCGAAGTAATTTAGGTGAGTTTGGCATAGTTTGCTATAATTAGTAGCATTTTTTTGTAATTTAAATGTGATAAGGTTTAGTTTGTTTTGGTAAGGGTTAGTTGGTGATGATTTATGGTAGCCGAAGTAATTTAGGTGAGTTTGGCATAGTTTGCTATATTTACTAGCATTTTTTTGTAATTTAAAAGTGATTGGGTTTAGTTTGTTGTGGTAAGGGTTAGTGGGTGATGATTTAGAGTAGCCGAAGTAATTTAGGTGAGTCTGGCATAGTTTGTTATGATTTGTACACCTTTTTTTGTAATTTTAAGATGATATGGTTTGGTTTGTTGTAGTAAGGGATAGTTGGGGGAGATTTACGGTAGCCGAAGTAATTTAGGTGAATCTGGTATAGTTTGTTATGATTTTTAGCATTTTTTTTGTAATTTAAAAGTGATTGGGTTTAGTTTGTTGTGGTAAGGGTTAGTTGGTGATGATTTATGGTAGCCGAAGTAATATACGTGAGTTTGGCATAGTTTGCTATGGTTACTAACATTTTTTTGTAATTTAAAATTGATTGGGTTTAGTTTGTTGTGGTAAAGGTTAGTTGGTGATGATTTAGAGTAGCCGAAGTAATTTAGGTGAGTCTGGCATAGTTTGTTATGATTTGTACACCTTTTTTTGTAATTTTAAGATGATATGGTTTGGTTTGTTGTGGTAAGGGATAGTTGGGGGTGATTTACGGTAGCGGAAGTAATTTAGGTGATTCTGGTATAGTTTGTTATGATTTTTAGCATTTTTTTGTAATTTTAAAGTGATTGGGCTTAGTTTGTTGCTGTAAAGTGTAGTTGGGGGTGATTTTTGATAGCCGAAGTAATTTAGGTGAGTTTGGCATAGTTTGCTATGGTTAGTAGCATTTTTTTGTAATTTAAAAGTGATTGGGTTTAGTTTGTTGTGGTAAGGGTTAGTTGGTGATGATTTATGGTAGCCGAAGTGATTTAGGTGAGTTTGGCATAATTTGCTATGGTTACTAGCATTTTTTGTAATTTAAAAGTGATTGGGTTTAGTTTGTTGTGGTAAGGGTTAGTTGGTGATGATTTAGAGTAGCCGAAGTAATATAGGTGCGTCTGGCATAGTTTGTTGTGATTTGTACACCTTTTTTTGTAATTTTAAGATGATATGGTTTGGTTTGTTGTGGTAAGGGATAGTTGGGGGTGATTTACGGTAGCCGAAGTAATTTAGGTGATTCTGGTATTCTTTGTTATGATTTTTAGCATTTTTTGGTAATTTTAAAGTGATTGGGCTTAGTTTGTTGCTGTAAAGTGTAGTTGGGGGTGATTTTTGATAGCCGAAGTAATTTAGGTGAGTTCGGCATAGTTTGCTATGGTTACTAGCATTTTTTTGTAATATAAAAGTGATTGGGTTTAGTTTGTTGTGGTAAGGGTTAGTTGGTGATGATTTAGAGTAGCCGAAGTAATTTAGGTGAGTCTGGCATAGTTTGTTATGATTTGTACACCTTTTTTTGTAATTTTAAGATGATATGGTTTGGTTTGTTGTGGTAAGGGATAGCTGGGGGTGATTTACGGTAGCCGAAGTAATTTAGGTGATTCTGGTATAGTTTGTTATAATTTTTAGCATTTTTTTGTAATTTAAAAGTGATTGGGTTTAGTTTGTTGTGGTAAGGGTTAGTTGGTGATGATTTAGAGTAGCCGAAGTAATTTAGGTGAGTCTGGCATAGTTTGTTATGATTTGTACACCTTTTTTTGTAATTTTAAGATGATATGGTTTGGTTTGTTGTGGTAAGGGATAGTTGGGGGTGATTTACGGTAGCCGAAGTAATTTAGGTGATTCTGGTATAGTTTGTTATGATTTGTAGCATTTTTTTGTAATTTAAAAGTGATTGGGTTTAGTTTGTTGTGGTAAGGGTTAGTTGGTGATGATTTAGAGTAGCCGAAGTAATTTAGGTGAGTCTGGCATAGTTTGTTATGATTTGTACACCTTTTTTTGTAATTTTAAGATGATATGGTTTGGTTTGTTGTGGTAAGGGATAGTTGGGGGTGATTTACGGTAGCCGAAGTAATTTAGGTGATTCTGGTATAGTTTGTTATGATTTTTATCATTTTTTTGTAATTTAAAAGTGATTGGGTTTAGTTTGTTGTGGTAAGGGTTAGTTGGTAATGATTTATGGTAGCCGAAGTAATTTAGGTGAGTTTGGCATAGTTTGCTATGGTTACTAGCATTTTTTTGTAATTTAAAAGTGATTGGGTTTAGTTTGTTGTGGTAAGGGTTTGTGGGTGATGATTTAGAGAAGCCGAAGTAATTTAGGTGAGTCTGGCATAGTTTGTTATGATTTGTACACCTTTTTTTGTAATTTTAGGATGATATGGTTTGGTTTGTTGTGGTAAGGGATAGTTGGGGGTGATTTACGGTAGCCGAAGTAATTTAGGTGATTCTGGTATAGTTTGTTATGATTTTTAGCATTTTTTTGTAATTTAAAAGTGATTGGGTTTAGTTTGTTGTGGTAAGGGTTAGTTGGTGATGATTTATGGTAGCCAAAGTAATTTAGGTGAGTTTGGCATAGTTTGCTATGGTTACTAGCATTTTTTTGTAATTTAAAGTCATTGGGTTTAGTTTGTTGTGGTAAGGGTTAGTTGGTGATGATTTAGAGTAGCCGAAGTAATTTAGGTGAGTCTGGCATAGTTTGTTATGATTTGTACACTTTTTTTTGTAATTTTAAGATGATATGGTTTGGTTTGTTGTGGTAAGGGATAGTTGGGGGTGATTTACGGTAGCCGAAGTAATTTAGGTGATTCTGGTATAGTTTGTTATGATTTTTAGCATTTTTTTGTAATTTTAAAGTGATTGGGCTTAGTTTGTTGCTGTAAAGTGTAGTTGGGGGTGATTTTTGATAGCCGAAGTAATTTAGGTGAGTTTGGCATAGTTTGCTATAAATAGTAGCATTTTTTTGTAATTTAAATGTGATAAGGTTTAGTTTGTTTTGGTAAGGGTTAGTTGGTGATGATTTATGGTAGCCGAAGTAATTTAGGTGAGTTTGGCATAGTTTGCTATATTTACTAGCATTTTTTTGTAATTTAAAAGTGATTGGGTTTAGTTTGTTGTGGTAAGGGTTAGTGGGTGATGATTTAGAGTAGCCGAAGTAATTTAGGTGAGTCTGGCATAGTTTGTTATGATTTGTACACCTTTTTTTGTAATTTTAAGATGATATGGTTTGGTTTGTTGTGGTAAGGGATAGTTGGGGGTGATTTACGGTAGCCGAAGTAATTTAGGTGATTCTGGTATAGTTTGTTATGATTTTTAGCATTTTTTTGTAATTTTAAAATGATTGGGCTTAGTTTGTTGCTGTAAAGTGTAGTTGGGGGTGATTTTTGATAGCCGAAGTAATTTAAGTGAGTTTGGCATAGTTTGCTATGGTTAGTAGCATTTTTTTGTAATTTAAAAGTGATTGGGTTTAGTTTGTTGTGGTAAGGGTTAGTTGGTGATGATTTATGGTAGCCGAAGTGATTTAGGTGAGTTTGGCATAATTTGCTATGGTTACTAGCATTTTTTGTAATTTAAAAGTGATTGGGTTTAGTTTGTTGTGGTAAGGGTTAGTTGGTGATGATTTAGAGTAGCCGAAGTAATATAGGTGCGTCTGGCATAGTTTGTTGTGATTTGTACACCTTTTTTTGTAATTTTAAGATGATATGGTTTGGTTTGTTGTGGTAAGGGATAGTTGGGGGTGATTTACGGTAGCCGAAGTAATTTAGGTGATTCTGGTATACTTTGTTATGATTTTTAGCATTTTTTGGTAATTTTAAAGTGATTGGGCTTAGTTTGTTGCTGTAAAGTGTAGTTGGGGGTGATTTTTGATAGCCGAAGTAATTTAGGTGAGTTCGGCATAGTTTGCTATGGTTACTAGCATTTTTTTGTAATATAAAAGTGATTGGGTTTAGTTTGTTGTGGTAAGGGTTAGTTGGTGATGATTTAGAGTAGCCGAAGTAATTTAGGTGAGTCTGGCATAGTTTGTTATGATTTGTACACCTTTTTTTGTAATTTTAAGATGATATGGTTTGGTTTGTTGTGGTAAGGGATAGCTGGGGGTGATTTACGGTAGCCGAAGTAATTTAGGTGATTCTGGTATAGTTTGTTATAATTTTTAGCATTTTTTTGTAATTTAAAAGTGATTGGGTTTAGTTTGTTGTGGTAAGGGTTAGTTGGTGATGATTTAGAGTAGCCGAAGTAATTTAGGTGAGTCTGGCATAGTTTGTTATGATTTGTACACCTTTTTTGTAATTTTAAGATGATATGGTTTGGTTTGTTGTGGTAAGGGATAGTTGGGGGTGATTTACGGTAGCCGAAGTAATTTAGGTGATTCTGGTATAGTTTGTTATGATTTGTAGCATTTTTTTGTAATTTAAAAGTGATTGGGTTTAGTTTGTTGTGGTAAGGGTTAGTTGGTGATGATTTAGAGTAGCCGAAGTAATTTAGGTGAGTCTGGCATAGTTTGTTATGATTTGTACACCTTTTTTTGTAATTTTAAGATGATATGGTTTGGTTTGTTGTGGTAAGGGATAGTTGGGGGTAATTTACGGTAGCCGAAGTAATTTAGGTGATTCTGGTATAGTTTGTTATGATTTTTATCATTTATTTGTAATTTAAAAGTGATTGGGTTTAGTTTGTTGTGGTAAGGGTTAGTTGGTAATGATTTATGGTAGCCGAAGTAATTTAGGTGAGTTTGGCATAGTTTGCTATGGTTACTAGCATTTTTTTGTAATTTAAAAGTGATTGGGTTTAGTTTGTTGTGGTACGGGTTTGTGGGTGATGATTTAGAGAAGCCGAAGTAATTTAGGTGAGTCTGGCATAGTTTGTTATGATTTGTACACCTTTTTTTGTAATTTTAGGATGATATGGTTTGGTTTGTTGTGGTAAGGGATAGTTGGGGGTGATTTACGGTAGCCGAAGTAATTTAGGTGATTCTGGTATAGTTTGTTATGATTTTTAGCATTTTTTTGTAATTTAAAAGTGATTGGGTTTAGTTTGTTGTGGTAAGGGTTAGTTGGTGATGATTTATGGTAGCCGAAGTAATTTAGGTGAGTTTGGCATAGTTTGCCATGGTTACTAGCATTTTTTTTGTAATTTAAAAGTGATTGGGTTTAGTTTGTTGTGGTAAGGGTTAGTTGGTGATGATTTAGAGTAGCCGAAGTAATTTAGGTGAGTCTGGCATAGTTTGTTATGATTTGTACACCTTTTTTTGTAATTTTAAGATGATATGGTTTGGCTAGTTGTGGTAAGGGATAGTTGGGGGTGATTTACGGTAGCCGAAGTAATTTAGGTGATTCTGGTATAGTTTGTTATGATTTTTAGCATTTTTTTGTAATTTAAAAGTGATTGGGTTTAGTTTGTTGTGGTAAGGGTTAGTTGGTAGCCGAAATAATTTAGGTGAGTTTGGCATAGTTTGCTATGGTTACTAGCATTTTTTTGTAATTTAAAAGTGATTGGGTTTAGTTTGTTGTGGTAAGGATTAGTTGGTGATGATTTAGGGTAGCCGAAGTAATTTAGGTGAGTCTGGCATAGTTTGTTATGATTTGTACACCTTTTTTTGTAATTTTAAGATGATATGGTTTGGTTTGCTGTGGTAAGGGATAATTGGGGGTGATTTACGGTAGCCAAAGTAATTTAGGTGATTCTGGTATAGTTTGTTATGATTTTTAGCATTTTTTTGTAATTTAAAAGTAATTGGGTTTAGTTTGTTGTGGTAAGGGTTAGTTGGTGATGATTTATAATAGCCGAAGTAATTTAGGTGAGTTTGGCATAGTTTGCTATGGTTACTAGCATTTTTTGTAATTTAAAAGTGATTGGGTTTAGTTTGTTGTTGTAAGGGTTAGTTGGTGATGATTTAGAGTAGCCGAAGTAATTTAGGTGAGTCTGGCATAGTTTGTTATGATTTGTACACCTTTTTTTGTAATTTGAAGATGATATGGTTTGGTTTGTTGTGGTAAGGGATAGTTGGGGGTGATTTACGGTAGCCGAAGTAATTTAGGTTATTCTGGTATAGTTTGTTATGATTTTTAGCATTTTTTTGTAATTTAAAAGTGATTGGGCATAGTTTGTTGCTGTAAAGTGTAGTTGGAGGTGATTTTTGATAGCCGAAGTAATTTAGGTGAGTTTGGCATAGTTTGCTATGGTTAGTAGCATTTTTTTGCAATTTAAAAGTGATTGGGTTTAGTTTGTTGTGGTAAGGGTTAGTTGGTGATGATTTAGAGTAGCCGAAGTAATTTAGGTGAGTCTGGCATAGTTTGTTATGATTTGTACACCTTTTTTTGTAATTTTAAAATGATATGGTTTGGTTTGTTGTGGTAAGGGATAGTTGGGGGTGATTTACGGTAGCCGAAGTAATTTAGGTGATTCTGGTATAGTTTGTTATGATTTTTAGCATTTTTTTGTAATTTAAAAGTGATTGGGTTTAGTTTGTTGTGGTAAGGGTTAGTTGGTGATGATTTATAATAGCCGAAGTAATTTAGGTGAGTTTGGCATAGTTTGCTATGGTTACTAGCATTTTTTGTAATTTAAAAGTGATTGGGTTTAGTTTGTTGTTGTAAGGGTTAGTTGGTGATGATTTAGAGTAGCCGAAGTAATTTAGGTGAGTCTGGCATAGTTTGTTATGATTTGTACACCTTTTTTTGTAATTTGAAGATGATATGGTTTGGTTTGTTGTGGTAAGGGATAGTTGGGGGTGATTTACGGTAGCCGAAGTAATTTAGGTTATTCTGGTATAGTTTGTTATGATTTTTAGCATTTTTTTGTAATTTAAAAGTGATTGGGTTTAGTTTGTTGTGGTAAGGGTTAGTTGGTGATGATTTATGGTAGCCAAAGTAATTTAGGTGAGTTTGGCATAGTTTGCTATGGTTACTAGCATTTTTTTGTAATTTAAAAGTCATTGGGTTTAGTTTGTTGTGGTAAGGGTTAGTTGGTGATGATTTAGAGTAGCCGAAGTAATTTAGGTGAGTCTGGCATAGTTTGTTATGATTTGTACACTTTTTTTTGTAATTTTAAGATGATATGGTTTGGTTTGTTGTGGTAAGGGATAGTTGGGGGTGATTTACGGTAGCCGAAGTAATTTAGGTGATTCTGGTATAGTTTGTTATGATTTTTAGCATTTTTTTGTAATTTTAAAGTGATTGGGCTTAGTTTGTTGCTGTAAAGTGTAGTTGGGGGTGATTTTTGATAGCCGAAGTAATTTAGGTGAGTTTGGCATAGTTTGCTATAATTAGTAGCATTTTTTTGTAATTTAAATGTGATAAGGTTTAGTTTGTTGTGGTAAGGGTTAGTTGGTGATGATTTATGGTAGCCGAAGTAATTTAGGTGAGTTTGGCATAGTTTGCTATATTTACTAGCATTTTTTTGTAATTTAAAAGTGATTGGGTTTAGTTTGTTGTGGTAAGGGTTAGTGGGTGATGATTTAGAGTAACCGAAGTAATTTAGGTGAGTCTGGCATAGTTTGTTATGATTTGTACACCTTTTTTTGTAATTTTAAGATGATATGGTTTGGTTTGTTGTAGTAAGGGATAGTTGGGGGAGATTTACGGTAGCCGAAGTAATTTAGGTGAATCTGGTATAGTTTGTTATGATTTTTAGCATTTTTTTGTAATTTAAAAGTGATTGGGTTTAGTTTGTTGTGGTAAGGGTTAGTTGGTGATGATTTATGGTAGCCGAAGTAATATACGTGAGTTTGGCATAGTTTGCTATGGTTACTAACATTTTTTTTAATTTAAAATTGATTGGGTTTAGTTTGTTGTGGTAAAGGTTAGTTGGTGATGATTTAGAGTAGCCGAAGTAATTTAGGTGAGTCTGGCATAGTTTGTTATGATTTGTACACCTTTTTTTGTAATTTTAAGATGATATGGTTTGGTTTGTTGTGGTAAGGGATAGTTGGGGGTGATTTACGGTAGCCGAAGTAATTTAGGTGATTCTGGTATAGTTTGTTATGATTTTTAGCATTTTTTTGTAATTTTAAAGTGATTGGGCTTAGTTTGTTGCTGTAAAGTGTAGTTGGGGGTGATTTTTAATAGCCGAAGTAATTTAGGTGAGTTTGGCATAGTTTGCTATGGTTAGTAGCATTTTTTTGTAATTTAAAAGTGATTGGGTTTAGTTTGTTGTGGTAAGGGTTAGTTGGTGATGATTTATGGTAGCCGAAGTGATTTAGGTGAGTTTGGCATAATTTGCTATGGTTACTAGCATTTTTTGTAATTTAAAAGTGATTGGGTTTAGTTTGTTGTGGTAAGGGTTAGTTGGTGATGATTTAGAGTAGCCGAAGTAATATAGGTGAGTCTGGCATAGTTTGTTGTGATTTGTACACCTTTTTTTGTAATTTTAAGATGATATGGTTTGGTTTGTTGTGGTAAGGGATAGTTGGGGGTGATTTACGGTAGCCGAAGTAAGTTAGGTGATTCTGGTATAGTTTGTTATGATTTTTAGCATTATTTTGTTATTTTAAAATGATTGGGCTTAGTTTGTTGCTGTAAAGTGTAGTTGGAGGTGATTTTTGATAGCCGAAGTAATTTAGGTGAGTTTGGCATAGTTTGCTATGGTTAGTAGCATTTTTTTGTAATTGAAAAGTGATTGGGTTTAGTTTGTTGTGGTAAGGGTTAGTTGGTGATGATTTATGGTAGCCGAAGTAATTTAAGTGAGTTTGGCATAGTTTGCTATGGTTACTAGCATTTTTTTGTAATTTAAAAGTGATTGGGTTTAGTTTGTTGTGGTAGGGGTTAGTTGGTGATGATTTAGAGTAGCCGAAGTAATTTAGGTGAGTCTGGCATAGTTTGTTATGATTTGTACACCTTTTTTGTAATTTTTAGATGATATGGTTTGGTTAGTTGTGGTAAGGGATAGTTGGGGGTGATTTACGGTAGCCGAAGTAATTTATTTGATTCTGGTATAGTTTGTTATGATTTTTAGCATTTTTTTGTAATTTTAAAGTGATTGGGCTTAGTTTGTTGCTGTAAAGTGTACTTGGGGGTGATTTTTGATAGCCGAAGTAATTTAGGTGAGTTTGGCATAGTTTGCTATGGTTAGTAGCATTTTTTTGTAATTTAAAAGTGATTGGGTTTAGTTTGTTGTGGTAAGGGTTAGGTGGTGATGATTTATGGTAGCCGAAGTAATTTAGGTGAGTTTGGCATAGTTTGCTATGGTTACTAGCATTTTTTTGTAATTTAAAAGTGATTGGGTTTAGTTTGTTGTGGTAAGGGTTAGTTGGTGATGATTTAGAGTAGCCGAAGTAATTTAGGTGAGTCTGGTATAGTTTGTTATGATTTTTAGCATTTTTTTGTAATTTTAAAGTGATTGGGCTTTGTTTGTTGCTGTAAAGTGTAGTTGGGGGTGATTTTTGATAGCCGAAGTAATTTAGGTTAGTTTGGCATAGTTTGCTATGGTTAGTAGCATTTTTTTGTAAATTAAAATTGATTGGGTTTAGTTTGTTGTGGTAAGGGTTAGTTGGTGATGATTTATGGTATCCAAAGTAATTTAGGTGAGTTTGGCATAGTTTGCTATGGTTACTAGCATTTTTTTGTAATTTAAAAGTGATTGGGTTTAGTTTGTTGTGGTAAGGGTTAGTTGGTGATGATTTATGGTAGCCGAAGTAATTGAGGTGAGTCTGGTATAGTTTATTATGATTTGTACACCTTTTTTTGTAATTTTAAGATGATATGGTTTGGTTTGTTGTGGTAAGGGATAGTTGGGGGTGATTTACGGTAGCCGAAGTAATTTAGGTGATTCTGGCATAGTTTGTTATGATTTTTAGCATTTTTTTGTAATTTTAAAGTGATTGGGCTTAGTTTGTTGCTGTAAAGTGTAGTTGGGGGTGATTTTTGATAGCCGAAGTAATTTAGGTGAGTTTGGCATAGTTTGCTATGGTTAGTAGCATTTTTTTGTAATTTAAAAGTGATTGGGTTTAGTTTGTTGTGGTAAGGGTTAGTTGGTGATGATTTATGGTAGCCGAAGTAATTTAGGTGAGTTTGGCATAGTTTGCTATGGTTACTAGCATTTTTTTGTA
The DNA here is from genome assembly GCA_964023215.1 of Eledona agricola. Classification (NCBI taxonomy): domain Eukaryota; kingdom Metazoa; phylum Arthropoda; class Insecta; order Coleoptera; family Tenebrionidae; genus Eledona; species Eledona agricola. Next base: position 10,758,114 of record OZ026855.1, on the reverse strand, counting down.
ATTTAAAAATGATTGGGTTTAGTTTGTTGTGGTAAGGGTTAGTTAGTGATGATTTAGAGTAGCCGAAGTAATTTAGGTGAGTCTGGCATAGTTTGTTATGATTTGTACACCTTTTTTTGTAATTTTAAGATGATATGGTTTGGTTTGTTGTGGTAAGGGATAGCTGGGGGTGATTTACGGTAGCCGAAGTAATTTAGGTGATTCTGGTATAGTTTGTTATGATTTTTAGCATTTTTTTGTAATTTTAAAGTGATTGGGCTTAGTTTGTTGCTGTAAAGTGTAGTTCGAGGTGATTTTTGATAGCCGAAATAATTTAGGTGAGTTTGGCATAGTTTGCTATGGTTAGTAGCATTTTTTTGTAATTTAAAAGTGATTGGGTTTAGTTTGTTGTGGTAAGGGTTAGTTGGTGATGATTTATGGTAGCCGAAGTAATTTAGGTGAGTTTGGCATAGTTTGCTATGGTTACTAGCATTTTTTTGTAATTTAAAAGTGATTGGGTTTAGTTTGTTGTGGTAAGGGTTAGTTGGTGATGATTTAGAGTAGCCGAAGTAATTTAGGTGAGTCTGGCATAGTTTGTTATGATTTGTACACCTTTTTTTGTAATTTTAAGATGATATGGTTTGGTTTGTTGTGGTAAGGGGTAGTTGGGGGTGATTTACGTTAGCCGAAGTAATTTAGGTGATTCTGGTATAGTTTGTTATGATTTTTAGCATTTTTTTGTAATTTTAAGGTGATTGGGCTTAGTTTGTTGCTGTAAAGTGTAGTTGGGGGTGATTAATGATAGCCGAAGTAATTTAGGTGAGTTTGGCATAGTTTGCTATGGTTAGTAGCATTTTTTTGTAATTTAAAAGTGATTGAGTTTAGTTTGTTGTTGTAAGGGTTAGTTGGTGATGATCTATGATAGCCGAAGTAATTTAGATGAGTTTGGCATAGTTTGCTATGGTTACTAGCATTTTTTTGTAATTTAAAAGTGATTGGGTTTAGTTTGTTGTGGTAAGGGTTATTTGGTGATGATTTAGAATAGCCGAAGTAATTTGGGTGAGTCTGGCATAGTTTGTTATGATTTGTACACCTTTTTTTGTAATTTTAAGATGATATGGTTTGGTTTGTTGTGGTAAGGGATAGTTGGAAGTGATTTACGGTAGCCGAAGTAATTTAGGTGATTCTGGTATAGTTTGTTATGATTTTTAGCATTTTTTTGTAATTTTAAAGTGATTGGGCTTAGTTTGTTGCTGTAAAGTTGTATTTGGCAAAGTGTGCTATGGTTAGTAGCATTTTTTTGTAATTTAAAAGTAATTGGGTTTAGTTTGTTGCTGTAAAGTGTAGTTCGAGGTGATTTTTGATAGCCGAAATAATTTAGGTGAGTTTGGCATAGTTTGCTATGGTTAGTAGCATTTTTTTGTAATTTAAAAGTGATTGGGTTTAGTTTGTTGTGGTAAGGGTTAGTTGGTGATGATTTATGGTAGCCGAAGTAATTTAGGTGAGTTTGGCATAGTTTGCTATGGTTACTAGCATTTTTTTGTAATTTAAAAGTGATTGGGTTTAGTTTGTTGTGGTAAGGGTTAGTTGGTGATGATTTAGAGTAGCCGAAGTAATTTAGGTGAGTCTGGCATAGTTTGTTATGATTTGTACACCTTTTTTTGTAATTTTAAGATGATATGGTTTGGTTTGTTGTGGTAAGGGGTAGTTGGGGGTGATTTACGTTAGCCGAAGTAATTTAGGTGATTCTGGTATAGTTTGTTTTGATTTTTAGCATTTTTTTGTAATTTTAAGGTGATTGGGCTTAGTTTGTTGCTGTAAAGTGTAGTTGGGGGTGATTTTTGATAGCCGAAGTAATTTAGGTGAGTTTGGCATAGTTTGCTATGGTTAGTAGCATTTTTTTGTAATTTAAAAGTGACTGGGTTTAGTTTGTTGTAGTAAGGGTTAGTTGGTGATGATTTATGGTAGCCGAAGTAATTTAGGTGAGTTTGGCATAGTTTGCTATGGTTTGTAGCATTTTTTTGTAATTTAAAAGTGATTGAGTTTAGTTTGTTGTGGTAAGGGTTAGTTGGTGATGATTTAGAGTAGCCGAAGTAATTTAGGTGAGTCTGGCATAATTTGTTATGATTTGTACACCTTTTTTTGTAATTTTAAGATGATATGGTTTGGTTTGTTGTGGTAAGGGATAGTTGGGGGTGGTTTACGGTAGCCGAAGTAATTTAGGTGATTCTGGTATAGTTTGTTATGATTTTTAGCATTTTTTTGTAATTTAAAAGTGATTGGGTTTAGTTTGTTGTGGTAAGGGTTATTTGGTGATGATTTAGAATAGCCGAAGTAATTTAGGTGAGTCTGGCATAGTTTGTTATGATTTGTACACCTTTTTTTGTAATTTTAAGATGATATGGTTTGGTTTGTTGTGGTAAGGGATAGTTGGGGGTGATTTACGGTAGCCAAAGTAATTTAGGTGAGTTTGGCATAGTTTGCTATGGTTAGTAGCATTTTTTTGTAATTTAAAAGTGATTGAGTTTAGTTTGTTGTAGTAAGGGTTAGTTGGTGATGATCTATGATAGCCGAAGTAATTTAGGTGAGTTTGGCATAGTTTGCTATGGTTACTAGCATTTTTTTGTAATTTAAAAGTGATTGGGTTTAGTTTGTTGTGGTAAGGGTTATTTGGTGATGATTTAAAATAGCCGAAGTAATTTAGGTGAGTCTGGCATAGTTTGTTATGATTTGTACACCTTTTTTTGTAATTTTAAGATGATATGGTTTAGTTTGTTGTGGTAAGGGATAGTTGGAAGTGATTTACGTTAGCCGAAGTAATTTAGGTGATTCTGGTATAGTTTGTTATGATTTTTAGCATTTTTTTGTAATTTTAAAGTGATTGGGCTTAGTTTGTTGCTGTAAAGTGTAGTTGGGGGTGATTTTTGATAGCCGAAGTAATTTAGGTGAGTTTGGCATAGTTTGCTATGGTTAGTAGCATTTTTTTGTAATTTAAAAGTGATTGGTTTTAGTTTGTTGTAGTAAGGGTTAGTTGGTGATGATCTATGATAGCCGAAGTAATTTAGGTGAGTTTGGTATAGTTTGCCATGGTTACTAGCATTTTTTTGTAATTTAAAAGTGATTGGGATTAGTTTGTTGTGGTAAGGGTTAGTTGGTGATGATTTAGAGTAGCCGAAGTAATTTAGGTGAGTCTGGCATAATTTGTTATGATTTGTACACCTTTTTTTGTAATTTTAAGATGATATGGTTTGGTTTGTTGTGGTAAGAGATAGTTGGGGGTGATTTACGGTAGCCGAAGTAATTTAGGTGATTCTGGTATAGTTTGTTGTGATTTTTAGCATTTTTTTGTAATTTTAAAGTGATTGGGCTTAGTTTGTTGCTGTAAAGTGTAGTTGGGTTTGATTTTTGATAGCCGAAGTAATTTAGGTGAGTTTGGCATAATTTGCTATGGTTAGTAGCATTTTTTTGTAATTTAAAAGTGATTGGGTTTAGTTTGTTGTGGTAAGGGTTTGTTGGTGATGATTTACGTTAGCCGAAGTAATCTAGGTGAGTTTGGCATAGTTTGCAATGGTTACTAGCATTTTTTTGTAATTTAAAAGTGATTGGGTTTAGTTTGTTGTGGTAAGGGTTAGTTGGTGATGATTTAGAGTAGCCGAAGTAATTTAGGTGAGTCTGGCATAATTTGTTATGATTTGTACACCTTTTTTTGTAATTTTAAGATGATATGGTTTGGTTTGTTGTGGTAAGAGATAGTTGGGGGTGATTTACGGTAGCCGAAGTAATTTAGGTGATTCTGGTATACTTTGTTTGTATTTTTGGCATTTTTTTTGTAATTTTAAAGTGATTGGGCTTAGTTTGTTGCTGTAAAGTGTAGTTGGGGGTGATTTTTGATAGCCGAAGTAATTTAGGTGAGTTTGGCATAGTTTGCTATGGTTAGTAGCATTTATTTGTAATTTAAAAGTGATTGGGTTTAGTTTGTTGTGGTAAGGGTTAGTTGGTGATGATTTATGGTAGCCGAAGTAATTTAGGTGAGTTTGGCATAGTTTGCTATCGTTACTAGCATTTTTTTGTCATTTAAAAGTGATTGGGTTTAGTTTGTTGTGGTAAGGTTTAGTTGGTGATGATTTAGAGTAGCCGAAGTAATTTAGGTGAGTTTGGCATAGTTTGCTATGGTTACTAGCATTTTTTTGTAATTTAAAAGTTATTGGGTTTAGTTTGTTGTGGTAAGGGTTAGTTAGTGATGATTTAGAGTAGCCAAAGTAATTTAGGTGAGTTTGGCATAGTTTGCTATGGTTACTAGCATTTTTTTGTAATTTAAAAGTTATTGGGTTTAGTTTGTTGTGGTAAGGGTTAGTTGGTGATGATTTAGAGTAGCCGAAGTAATTTAGGTGAGTCTGGCATAGTTTGTTATGATTTGTACACCTTTTTTTGTAATTTTAAGATGATATGGTTTGGTTTGTTGTGGTTGGGGATAGTTGGGGGTGATTTACGGTAACCGAAGAAATTTAGGTGATTCTGGTATAGTTTGTTATGATTTTTAGCATTTTTTGGTAATTTTAAAGTAATTGGGCTTAGTTTGTAGCTGTAAAGTGTAGTTGGGGGTGATTTTTGATAGTCGAAGTAATTCAGGTGAGTTTGGCATAGTTTGCTATGGTTAGTAGCATTTTTTGTAATTTAAAAGTGATTGGGTTTAGTTTGTTTTGGTAAGGGTTAGTTGGTGATGATTTATGGTAGCCGAAGTAAATTAGGTGAGTTTGGCATAGTTTGCTATGGTTACTAGCATTTTTTTGTAATTTAAAAGTGATTGGGTTTAGTTTGTTGTGGTAAGGTTTAGTTGGTGATGATTTAGAGTAGCCGAAGTAATTTAGGTGAGTCTGGCATAGTTTGTTATGATTTGTACACCTTTTTTTGTAATTTTAAGATGATATGGTTTGGTTTGTTGTGGTAAGAGATAGTTGGGGGTCATTTACGGTAGCCGAAGTAATTTAGATGATTCTGGTATACTTTGTTTGTATTTTTGGCATTTTTTTGTAATTTTAAAGTGATTGGGCTTAGTTTGTTGCTGTAAAGTGTAGTTGGGGGTGATTTTTGATAGCCGAAGTAATTTAGGTGAGTTTGGCATAGTTTGCTATGGTTAGTAGCATTTATTTGTAATTTAAAAGTGATTGGGTTTAGTTTGTTGTGGTAAGGGTTAGTTGGTGACGATTTAGAGTAGCCGAAGTAATTTAGGTGAGTCTGGCATAGTTTGTTATGATTTGTACACCTTTTTTTGTAATTTTAAGATGATATGGTTTGGTTTGTTGTGGTAAGGGATAGTTGGGGGTGATTTACGGTAGCCGAAGTAATTTAGGTGATTCTGGTATACTTTGTTATGATTTTTAGCATTTTTTGGTAATTTTAAAGTGATTGGGCTTAGTTTGTTGCTGTAAAGTGTAGTTGGGGGTGACTTTTGATAGCCGAAGTAATTTAGGTGAGTTTGGCATAGTTTGCTATGGTTAGTAGCATTTTTTTTTTATTTAAAAGTGATTGGGTGTAGTTTGTTGTGGTAAGGGTTAGTTGGCGATGATTTATGGTAGCCGAAGTAATTTAGGTGAGTTTGGCATAGTTTGCTATGGTTACTAGCATTTTTTTGTAATTTAAAAGTGATTGGGTTTAGTTAGTTGTGGTAAGGGTTAGTTGGTGATGATTTAGAGTAGCCGAAGTAATTTAGGTGAGTCTGGCATAGTTTGTTATGATTTGTATACCTTTTTTGTAATTTTAAGATGATATGGTTTGGTTTGTTGTGGTAAGGGATAGTTGGGGGTGATTTACGGTAGCTGAAGTAATTTAGGTGATTCTGGAATAGTTTGTTATGATTTTTAGCATTTTTTTGTAATTTTAAAGTGATTGGGCTTAGTTTGTTGCTGTAAAGTGTAGTTGGGGGTGATTTTTGATAGCCGAAGTAATTTAGGTAAGTTTGGCATAGTTTGCTATGGTTAGTAGCATTTTTTTGTAATTTAAAAGTGATTGGGTTTAGTTTGTTGTGGTAAGGGTTAGTTGGTGATGATTTATGGTAGCCGAAGTAATTTAGGTGAGTTTGGCATAGTTTGCTATGGTTACTAGCATTTTTTTGTAATTTAAAAGTGATTGGGTTTAGTTTGTTGTGGTAAGGATTAGTTGGTGATGATTTAGAGTAGCCGAAGTAATTTAGATGAGTCTGGCATAGTTTGTTATGATTTGTACACCTTTTTTTGTAATTTTAAGATGATATGGTTTGGTTTGTTGTGGCAAGGGATAGTTGGGGGTGATTTACGGTAGCCGAAGTAATTTAGGTGATTCTGGTATAGTTTGTTATGATTTTTAGCATTTTTTTGTAATTTTAAAGTGATTGTGCTTAGTTTGTTGCTGTAAAGTGTAGTTGGGTGTAATTTTTGATAGCCGAAGTAATTTAGGTGAGTTTGTCATAGTTTGCTATGGATAGTAGCATTTTTTTGTAATTTAAAAGTGATTGGGTTTAGTTTGTTGTGGTAAGGGTTAGTTGGTGATGATTTATGGTAGCCGAAGTAATTTAGGTGAGTTTGGCATAGTTTGCTATGGTTACTAGCATTTTTTTGTAATTTAAAAGTTATTGGGTTTAGTTTGTTGTGGTAAGGGTTAGTTAGTGATGATTTAGAGTAGCCGAAGTAATTTAGGTGAGTTTGGCATAGTTTGCTATTGTTACTAGCAGTTTTTTGTAATTTAAAAGTTATTGGGTTTAGTTTGTTGTGGTAAGGGTTAGTTGGTGATGATTTATGGTAGCCGAAGTAATTTAGGTGAATTTGGCATAGTTTGCTATGGTTACTAGCATTTTTTTGTAATTTAAAAGTGATTATGTTTAGTTTGTTGTGGTAAGGGTTAGTTGGTGACGATTTAGAGTAGCCGAAGTAATTTAGGTGAGTCTGGCATAGTTTGTTATGATTTGTACACCTTTTTTTGTAATTTTAAGATGATATGGTTTGGTTTGTTGTGGTAAGGGATAGTTGGGGGTGATTTACGGTAGCCGAAGTAATTTAGGTGATTCTGGTATACTTTGTTATGATTTTTAACATTTTTTGGTAATTTTAAAGTAATTGGGCTTAGTTTGTTGCTGTAAAGTGTAGTTGGGGTGATTTTTGATAGCCGAAGTAATTTAGGTGAGTTTGGCATAGTTTGCTATGGTTAGTAGCATTTTTTTGTAATTTAAAAGTGATTGGGTTTAGTTTGTTGTTGTAAGGGTTAGTTGGTGATGATTTATGGTAGCCGAAGTAATTTAGGTGAATTTGGCATAGTTTGCTATGGTTACTAGCATTTTTTTGTAATTTAAAAGTGATTATGTTTAGTTTGTTGTGGTAAGGGTTAGTTGGTGACGATTTAGAGTAGCCGAAGTAATTTAGGTGAGTCTGGCATAGTTTGTTATGATTTGTACACCTTTTTTTGTAATTTTAAGATGATATGGTTTGGTTTGTTGTGGTAAGGGATAGTTGGGGGTGATTTACGGTAGCCGAAGTAATTTAGGTGATTCTGGTATACTTTGTTATGATTTTTAGCATTTTTTGGTAATTTTAAAGTGATTGGGCTTAGTTTGTTGCTGTAAAGTGTAGTTGGGGGTGATTTTTGATAGCCGAAGTAATTTAGGTGAGTTTGGCATAGTTTGCTATGGTTAGTAGCATTTTTTTGTAATTTAAAAGTGATTGGGTTTAGTTTGTTGTGGTAAGGGTTAGTTGGTGATGATTTATGGTAGCCGAAGTAATTTAGGTGAGTTTGGCATAGTTTGCTATGGTTACTAGCATTTTTTTGTAATTTAAAAGTTATTGGGTTTAGTTTGTTGTGGTAAGGGTTAGTTAGTGATGATTTAGAGTAGCCGAAGTAATTTAGGTGAGTTTGGCATAGTTTGCTATGGTTACTAGCATTTTTTTGTAATTTAAAAGTTATTGGGTTTAGTTTGTTGTGGTAAAGGTTAGTTGGTGATGATTTAGAGTAGCCGAAGTAATTTAGGTGAGTCTGGCATAGTTTGTTATGATTTGTACACCTTTTTTTGTAATTTAAAGATGATATGGTTTGGTTTGTTGTGGTTGGGGATAGTTGGGGGTGATTTACGGTAACCGAAGTAATTTAGGGGATTCTGGTATAGTTTGTTATGATTTTTAGCATTTTTTGGTAATTTTAAAGTAATTGGGCTTAGTTTGTTGCTGTAAAGTGTAGTTGGGGGTGATTTTTGATAGCCGAAGTAAATTCAGGTGAATTTGGCATAGTTTGCTATGGTTAGTAGCATTTTTGGTAATTTAAAAGTGATTGGGTTTAGTTTGTTGTGGTAAGGGTTAGTTGGTGATGATTTATGGTAGCCGAAGTAATTTAGGTGAGTTTGGCATAGTTTGCTATGGTTACTAGCATTTTTTTGTAATTTAAAAGTGATTGGGTTTAGTTTGTTGTGGTAAGGTTTAGTTGGTGATGATTTAGAGTAGCCGAAGTAATTTAGGTGAGTCTGGCATAGTTTGTTATGATTTGTACAACTTTTTTTGTAATTTTAAAATGATATGTTTTGGTTTGTTGTGGTAAGAGATAGTTGGGGGTCATTTACGGTAGCCGAAGTAATTTAGGTGATTCTGGTATAGTTTGTTATGATTTTTAGCATTTTTTTGTAATTTTAAAGTGATTGGGCTTAGTTTGTTGCTGTAAAGTGTAGTTGGGGGTGATTTTTGATAGCCGAAGTAATTTAGGTGAGTTTGGCATAGTTTGCTATGGTTAGTAGCATTTTTTTGTAATTTAAAAGTGATTGGGTTTAGTTTGTTGTGGTAAGGGTTAGTTGGTGATGATTTATGGTAGCCGAAGTAATTTAGGTGAATTTGGCATAGTTTGCTATGGTTACTAGCATTTTTTTGTAATTTAAAAGTGATTATGTTTAGTTTGTTGTGGTAAGGGTAAGTTGGTGACGATTTAGAGTAGCCGAAGTAATTTAGGTGAGTCTGGCATAGTTTGTTATGATTTGTACACCTTTTTTTGTAATTTTAAGATGATATGGTTTGGTTTGTTGTGGTAAGGGATAGTTGGGGGTGATTTACGGTAGCCGAAGTAATTTAGGTGATTCTGGTATACTTTGTTATGATTTTTAGCATTTTTTGGTAATTTTAAAGTGATTGGGCTTAGTTTGTTGCTGTAAAGTGTATTTGGGGGTGATTTTTGATAGCCGAAGTAATTTAGGTGAGTTTGGCATAGTTTGCTATGGTTAGTAGCATTTTTTTGTAATTTAAAAGTGATTGGGTTTAGTTTGTTGTGGTAAGGGTTAGTTAGTGATGATTTAGAGTAGCCGAAGTAATTTAGGTGAGTTTGGCATAGTTTGCTATGGTTACTAGCATTTTTTTGTAATTTAAAAGTTATTGGGTTTAGTTTGTTGTGGTAAGGGTTAGTTGGTGATGATTTAGAGTAGCCGAAGTAATTTAGGTGAGTCTGGCATAGTTTGTTATAATTTGTACACCTTTTTTTGTAATTTTAAGATGATATGGTTTGGTTTGTTGTGGTTGGGGATAGTTGGGGGTGATTTACGGTAACCGAAGTTATTTTAGGGGATTCTGGTATAGTTTGTTATGATTTTTAGCATTTTTTGGTAATTTTAAAGTAATTGGGCTTAGTTTGTTGCTGTAAAGTGTAGTTGGGGGTGATTTTTGATAGCCGAAGTAATTCAGGTGAATTTGGCATAGTTTGCTATGGTTAGTAGCATTTTTGGTAATTTAAAAGTGATTGGGTTTAGTTTGTTGTGGTAAGGGTTAGTTGGTGATGATTTATGGTAGCCGAAGTAATTTAGGTGAGTTTGGCATAGTTTGCTATGGTTACTAGCATTTTTTTGTAATTTAAAAGTGATTGGGTTTAGTTTGTTGTGGTAAGGTTTAGTTGGTGATGATTTAGAGTAGCCGAAGTAATTTAGGTGAGTCTGGCATAGTTTGTTATGATTTGTACACCTTTTTTTGTAATTTTAAAATGATATGTTTTGGTTTGTTGTGGTAAGAGATAGTTGGGGGTCATTTACGGTAGCCGAAGTAATTTAGGTGATTCTGGTATAGTTTGTTATGATTTTTAGCATTTTTTTGTAATTTTAAAGTGATTGGGCTTAGTTTGTTGCTGTAAAGTGTAGTTGGGGGTGATTTATGATAGCCGAAGTAATTTAGGTGAGTTTGGCATAGTTTGCTATGGTTAGTAGCATTTTTTTGTAATTTAAAAGTGATTGGGTTTAGTTTGTTGTGGTAAGGGTTAGTTGGTGATGATTTATGGTAGCCGAAGTAATTTAGGTGAATTTGGCATAGTTTGCTATGGTTACTAGCATTTTTTTGTAATTTAAAAGTGATTATGTTTAGTTTGTTGTGGTAAGGGTTAGTTGGTGACGATTTAGAGTAGCCGAAGTAATTTAGGTGAGTCTGGCATAGTTTGTTATGATTTGTACACCTTTTTTTGTAATTTTAAGATGATATGGTTTGGTTTGTTGTGGTAAGGGATAGTTGGGGGTGATTTACGGTAGCCGAAGTAATTTAGGTAAATCTGGTATACTTTGTTATGATTTTTAGCATTTTTTGGTAATTTTAAAGTGATTGGGCTTAGTTTGTTGCTGTAAAGTGTAGTTGGGGGTGATTTTTGATAGCCGAAGTAATTTAGGTGAGTTTGGCATAGTTTGCTATGGTTAGTAGCATTTTTTTGTAATTTAAAAGTGATTGGGTTTAGTTTGTTGTGGTAAGGGTTAGTTGGTGATGATTTATGGTAGCCGAAGTAATTTAGGTGAGTTTGGCATAGTTTGCTATAGTTACTAGCATTTTTTTGTAATTTAAAAGTGATTAGGTTTAGTTTGTTGTGGTAAGGTTTAGTTGGTGATGATTTAGAGTAACCGAAGTAATTTAGGTGAGTCTGGCATAGTTTGTTATGATTTGTACACCTTTTTTTGTAATTTTAAGATGATATGGTTTGGTTTGTTGTGGTAAGGGATAGTTGGGGGTGATTTACGGTAGCCGAAGTAATTTAGGTAAATCTGGTATACTTTGTTATGATTTTTAGCATTTTTTGGTAATTTTAAAGTGATTGGGCTTAGTTTGTTGCTGTAAAGTGTAGTTGGGGGTGATTTTTGATAGCCGAAGTAATTTAGGTGAGCTTGGCATAGTTTGTTATGATTTTTAGCATTTTTTTAAATTTTAAAGTGATTGGGCTTAGTTTGTTGAGGTAAAGTGTAGTTGGGGGTGATTTTTGATAGCCGAAGTAATTTAGGTGAGTTTGGCATAGTTTGCTATGGATAGTAGCATTTTTTTGTAATTTAAAAGTGATTGGGTTTAGTTTGTTGTGGTAAGGGTTAGTTGGTGATGATTTAGAGTAGCCGAAGTAATTTAGGTGAGTCTGGCATAGTTTGTTATGATTTGTACACCTTTTTTTATAATTTTAAGATGATATGGTTTGGTTTGTTGTGGTAAGGGATAGTTGGGGGTGATTTACGGTAGCCGAAGTAATTTAGGTGATTCTGGTATAGTTTGTTATGATTTTTAGCATTTTTTTGTAATTTTAAAGTGATTGGGCTTAGTTTATTGCTGTAAAGTGTAGTTGGGGGTGATTTTTGATAGCCGAAGTAATTTAGGTGAACTTGGCATAGTTTGCTATGCTTAGTAGCATTTTTTTGTAATTTAAAAGTGATTGGGTTTAGTTTGTTGTGGTAAGGGTTAGTTGGTGATGATTTATGGTAGCCTAAGTTATTTAGGTGAGTTTGGCATAGTTTGCTATGATTACTAGCATTTTTTTGTAATTTAAAAGTGATTGGGTTTAGTTTGTTGTGGTAAGGGTTAGTTGGTGATGATTTAGAGTAGCCGAAGTAATTTAGGTGAGTCTGGCATAGTTTGTTATGATTTGTACTTCTTTTTTTGTAATTTTAAGATGATATGGTTTGGTTTGTTGTGGTAAGGGATAGTTGGGGGTGATTTACGGTAGCCGAAGTGATTTAGGTGATTCTGGTATAGTTTGTTATGATTTTTAGCATTTTTTTGTAATTTTAAAGTGATTGGGCTTAGTTTGTTGCTGTAAAGTGTAGTTGGGGGTGATTTTTGATAGCCGAAGTAATTTAGGTGAGTTTGGCATAGTTTGCTATGGTTAGTAGCATTTTATTGTAATTTAAAAGTGATTGGGTTTAGTTTGTTGTGGTAAGGGTTAGTTGGTGATGATTTAGAGTAGCCGAAGTAATTTAGGTGAGTTTGGAATAGTTTGCTATGGTTAGTAGCATTTTTTTGTAATTTAAAAGTGATTGGGTTTAGTTTGTTGTGGTACGGGTTAGTTGGTGATGATTTAGAGTAGCCGAAGTAATTTAGGTGAGTCTGGCATAGTTTGTTATGATTTGTACACCTTTTTTTGTAATTTTAAGATGATATGGTTTGGTTTGTTGTGGTAAGGGATAGTTGGGTATGATTTACGGTAGCCGAAGTAATTTAGGTGATTCTGGTATAGTTTGTTATGATTTTTAGCATTTATTGTAATTTTAAAGTGATTGAGCTAAGTTTGTTGCTGTAAAGTGTGGTTGGGGGTGATTTTTGATAGCCGAAGTAATTTAGGTGAGTTTGCCATAGTTTGCTATGGTTAGTAGCATTTTTTTGTAATTTACAAGTGATTTGGTTTAGTTTGTTGTGGTAAGGGTTAGTTGGTGATGATTTATGGTAGCCGAAGTAATTAAGGTGAGCTTGGCATAGTTTGCTATGGTTAGTAGCATTTTTTTGTAATTTAAAAGTGATTGGGTTTAGTTTGTTGTGGTAAGGGTTAGTTGGTGATGATTTAGAGTAGCCGAAGTAATTTAGGTGAGTCTGGCATAGTTTGTTATGATTTGTACACCTTTTTTTGTAATTTTAAGATGATATGGTTTGGTTTGTTGTGGTAAGGGATAGTTGGGTATGATTTACGGTAGCCGAAGTAATTTAGGTGATTCTGGTATAGTTTGTTATGATTTTTAGCATTTTTTGTAATTTTAAAGTGATTGAGCTAAGTGTGTTGCTGTAAAGTGTAGTTGGGGGTGATTTTTGATAGCCGAAGTAATTAAGGTGAGTTTGGCATAGTTTGCTAGGGTTAGTAGCATATTTTTGTAATTTAAAAGTGATTGGGTTTAGTTTGTTGTGGTAAGGGTTAGTTGGTGATGATTTAGAGTAGCCGAAGTAATTTAGGTGAGTCTGGCATAATTTGTTATGATTTGTACACCTTTTTTTGTAATTTTAAGATGATATGGTTTGGTTTGTTGTGGTAAGGGATAGTTGGGGGTGATTTACGATAGCCGAAGTAATTTAGGTGATTCTGGTATAGTTTGTTATGATTTTTAGGATTTTATTGTAATTTTAAAGTGATTGGGCTTAGTTTGTTGCTGTAAAATGTAGTTGGGGGTGATTTTTGATAGCCAAAGTAGTTTAGGTGAGTTTGGCATAGCTTGCTATGGTTAGTAGCATTTTTTTGTAATTTAAAAGTGATTGCGGTTAGGTTGTTGTGGTAAGGGTTAGTTGGTGATGATTTATGGTAGCCGAAGTAATTTAGGTGAGTTTGGCATAGTTTGCTATGGTTAGTAGCATTTTTTTGTAATTTAAAAGTGATTGGGTTTAGTTTGTTGTGGTAAGGGTTAGTTGGTGATGATTTAGAGTATCCGAAGTAATTTTGGTGAGTCTGGCATAGTTTGTTATGATTTGTACACTTTTTTTGTAATTTTAAGATGATATGGTTCAGTTTGTTGTGGTAAGGGATAGTTGGGGGTGATTTACGGTAGCCGAAGTAATTTAGTTGATTCTGGTATAGTTTGTTACGATTTTTAGCATTTTTTTGTAATTTTAAGATGATATGGTTTGGTTTGTTGTGGCAAGGGATAGTTGGGGGTGATTTACGGTAGCCGAAGTAATTTAGGTGATTCTGGTATAGTTTGTTATGATTTTTAGCATTTTTTTGTAATTTTAAAGTGATTGTGCTTAGTTTGTTGCTGTAAAGTGTAGTTGGGTGTAATTTTTGATAGCCGAAGTAATTTAGGTGAGTTTGTCATAGTTTGCTATGGATAGTAGCATTTTTTTGTAATTTAAAAGTGATTGGGTTTAGTTTGTTGTGGTAAGGGTTAGTTGGTGATGATTTATGGTAGCCGAAGTAATTTAGGTGAGTTTGGCATAGTTTGCTATGGTTACTAGCATTTTTTTGTAATTTAAAAGTTATTGGGTTTAGTTTGTTGTGGTAAGGGTTAGTTAGTGATGATTTAGAGTAGCCGAAGTAATTTAGGTGAGTTTGGCATAGTTTGCTATGGTTACTAGCATTTTTTTGTAATTTAAAAGTTATTGGGTTTAGTTTGTTGTGGTAAGGGTTAGTTGGTGATGATTTAGAGTAGCCGAAGTAATTTAGGTGAGTCTGGCATAGTTTGTTATGATTTGTACACCTTTTTTTGTAATTTTAAAATGATATGTTTTGGTTTGTTGTGGTAAGAGATAGTTGGGGGTCATTTACGGTAGCCGAAGTAATTTAGGTGATTCTGGTATAGTTTGTTATGATTTCTAGCATTTTTTTGTAATTTTAAAGTGATTGGGCTTAGTTTGTTGCAGTAAAGTGTAGTTGGGGGTGATTTTTGATAGCCGAAGTAATTTAGGTGAGTTTGGCATAGTTTGCTATGGTTAGTAGCATTTTTTTGTAATTTAAAAGTGATTGGGTTTAGTTTGTTGTGGTAAGGGTTAGTTGGTGATGATTTATGGTAGCCGAAGTAATTTAGGTGAATTTGGCATAGTTTGCTATGGTTACTAGCATTTTTTTGTAATTTAAAAGTGATTATGTTTAGTTTGTTGTGGTAAGGGTTAGTTGGTGACGATTTAGAGTAGCCGAAGTAATTTAGGTGAGTCTGGCATAGTTTGTTATGATTTGTACACCTTTTTTTGTAATTTTAAGATGATATGGTTTGGTTTGTTGTGGTAAGGGATAGTTGGGGGTGATTTACGGTAGCCGAAGTAATTTAGGTGATTCTGGTATACTTTGTTATGATTTTTAGCATTTTTTGGTAATTTTAAAGCGATTGGGCTTAGTTTGTTGCTGTAAAGTGTAGTTGGGGGTGATTTTTGATAGCCGAAGTAATTTAGGTGAGTTTGGCATAGTTTGCTATGGTTAGTAGCATTTTTTTGTAATTTAAAAGTGATTGGGTTTAGTTTGTTGTGGTAAGGGTTAGTTGGTGATGATTTATGGTAGCCGAAGTAAGTTAGGTGAGTTTGGCATAGTTTGCTATGGTTACTAGCATTTTTTTGTAATTTAAAAGTTATTGGGTTTAGTTTGTTGTGGTAAGGGTTAGTTAGTGATGATTTAGAGTAGCCGAAGTAATTTAGGTGAGTTTGGCATAGTTTGCTATGGTTACTAGCATTTTTTGTAAATTAAAAGTTATTGGGTTTAGTTTGTTGTGGTAAGGGTTAGTTGGTGATGATTTAGAGTAGCCGAAGTAATTTAGGTGAGTCTGGCATAGTTTGTTATGATTTGTACACCTTTTTTTGTAATTTTAAGATGATATGGTTTGGTTTGTTGTGGTAAGGGATAGTTGGGTATGATTTACGGTAGCCGAAGTAATTTAGGTGATTCTGGTATAGTTTGTTATGATTTTTAGCATTTATTGTAATTTTAAAGTGATTGAGCTAAGTTTGTTGCTGTAAAGTGTAGTTGGGGGTGATTTTTGATAGCCGAAGTAATTTAGGTGAGTTTGCCATAGTTTGCTATGGTTAGTAGCATTTTTTTGTAATTTACAAGTGATTTGGTTTAGTTTGTTGTGGTAAGGGTTAGTTGGTGATGATTTATGGTAGCCGAAGTAATTAAGGTGAGCTTGGCATAGTTTGCTATGGTTAGTAGCATTTTTTTGTAATTTAAAAGTGATTGGGTTTAGTTTGTTGTGGTAAGGGTTAGTTGGTGATGATTTAGAGTAGCCGAAGTAATTTAGGTGAGTCTGGCATAGTTTGTTATGATTTGTACACCTTTTTTTGTAATTTTAAGATGATATGGTTTGGTTTGTTGTGGTAAGGGATAGTTGGGTATGATTTACGGTAGCCGAAGTAATTTAGGTGATTCTGGTATAGTTTGTTATGATTTTTAGCATTTTTTGTAATTTTAAAGTGATTGAGCTAAGTTTGTTGCTGTAAAGTGTAGTTGGGGGTGATTTTTGATAGCCGAAGTAATTAAGGTGAGTTTGGCATAGTTTGCTAGGGTTAGTAGCATATTTTTGTAATTTAAAAGTGATTGGGTTTAGTTTGTTGTGGTAAGGGTTAGTTGGTGATGATTTAGAGTAGCCGAAGTAATTTAGGTTTGTCTGGAATAGTTTGATATGATCTGTACACCTTTTTTTGTAATTTTAAGATGATATGGTTTGGTTTGTTGTGGTAAGGGATAGTTGGGGGTGATTTACGGTATCCGAAGTAATTTAGGTGATTCTGGTATAGTTTGTTATGATTTTTAGCATTTTTTTGTAATTTTAAAGTGATTGGGCTTAGTTTGTTGCTGTAAAGTGTAGTTGGGTGTGATTTTTGATAGCCGAAGTAATTTAGGTGAGTTTGGCATAGTTTGCTATGGTTAGTGGCATTTTTTTTGTAATTTAAAAGTGATTGGATTTAGTTTGTTGCGGTAAGGGTTAGTTGGTGATGATTTAGAGTAGCCGAAGTAATTTAGGTGAGTCTGGCATAATTTGTTATGATTTGTACACCTTTTTTTGTAATTTTAAGATGATATGGTTTGGTTTGTTGTGGTAAGGAATAGTTGGGGGTGATTTACGGTATCCGAAGTAATTTAGGTGATTCTGGTATAGTTTGTTATGATTTTTAGCATTTATTGTAATTTTAAAGTGATTGAGCTAAGTTTGTTGCTGTAAAGTGTAGTTGGGGGTGATTTTTGATAGCCGAAGTAATTTAGGTGAGTTTGCCATAGTTTGCTATGGTTAGTAGCATTTTTTTGTAATTTACAAGTGATTTGGTTTAGTTTGTTGTGGTAAGGGTTAGTTGGTGATGATTTATGGTAGCCGAAGTAATTAAGGTGAGCTTGGCATAGTTTGCTATGGTTAGTAGCATTTTTTTGTAATTTAAAAGTGATTGGGTTTAGTTTGTTGTGGTAAGGGTTAGTTGGTGATGATTTAGAGTAGCCGAAGTAATTTAGGTGAGTCTGGCATAGTTTGTTATGATTTGTACACCTTTTTTTGTAATTTTAAGATGATATGGTTTGGTTTGTTGTGGTAAGGGATAGTTGGGTATGATTTACGGTAGCCGAAGTAATTTAGGTGATTCTGGTATAGTTTGTTATGATTTTTAGCATTTTTTGTAATTTTAAAGTGATTGAGCTAAGTTTGTTGCTGTAAAGTGTAGTTGGGGGTGATTTTTGATAGCCGAAGTAATTAAGGTGAGTTTGGCATAGTTTGCTAGGGTTAGTAGCATATTTTTGTAATTTAAAAGTGATTGGGTTTAGTTTGTTGTGGTAAGGGTTAGTTGGTGATGATTTAGAGTAGCCGAAGTAATTTAGGTTTGTCTGGAATAGTTTGATATGATCTGTACACCTTTTTTTGTAATTTTAAGATGATATGGTTTGGTTTGTTGTGGTAAGGGATAGTTGGGGGTGATTTACGGTATCCGAAGTAATTTAGGTGATTCTGGTATAGTTTGTTATGATTTTTAGCATTTTTTTGTAATTTTAAAGTGATTGGGCTTAGTTTGTTGCTGTAAAGTGTAGTTGGGTGTGATTTTTGATAGCCGAAGTAATTTAGGTGAGTTTGGCATAGTTTGCTATAGTTAGTGGCATTTTTTTTGTAATTTAAAAGTGATTGGATTTAGTTTGTTGCGGTAAGGGTTAGTTGGTGATGATTTAGAGTAGCCGAAGTAATTTAGGTGAGTCTGGCATAATTTGTTATGATTTGTACACCTTTTTTTGTAATTTTAAGATGATATGGTTTGGTTTGTTGTGGTAAGGAATAGTTGGGGGTGATTTACGGTATCCGAAGTAATTTAGGTGATTCTGGTATAGTTTGTTATGATTTTTAGCATTTTTTTGTAATTTAAAAGTGATTGGGTTTAGTTTGTTGTGGTAAGGGTTAGTTGGTGATGATTTAGAGTAGCCGAAGTAATTTAGGTGAGTCTGGCATAATTTGTTATGATTTGTACACCTTTTTTTGTAATTTTAAGATGATATGGTTTGGTTTGTTGTGGTAAGGGATAGTTGGGGGTGATTTACGATAGCCGAAGTAATTTAGGTGATTTTGGTATAGTTTGTTATGATTTTTAGGATTTTATTGTAATTTTAAAGTGATTGGGCTTAGTTTGTTGCTGTAAAATGTAGTTGGGGGTGATTTTTGATAGCCAAACTAGTTTAGGTGAGTTTGGCATAGCTTGCTATGGTTAGTAGCATTTTTTTGTAATTTAAAAGTGATTGCGTTTAGTTTGTTGTGGTAAGGGTTAGTTGGTGATGATTTATGGTAGCCGAAGTAATTTAGGTGAGTTTGGCATAGTTTGCTATGGTTAGTAGCATTTTTTTGTAATTTAAAAGTGATTGGGTTTAGTTTGTTGTGGTAAGGGTTAGTTGGTGATGATTTAGAGTATCCGAAGTAATTTTGGTGAGTCTGGCATAGTTTGTTATGATTTGTACACTTTTTTTGTAATTTTAAGATGATATGGTTCAGTTTGTTGTGGTAAGGGATAGTTGGGGGTGATTTACGGTAGCCGAAGTAATTTAGTTGATTCTGGTATAGTTTGTTACGATTTTTAGCATTTTTTTGTAATTTTAAAGTGATTGGGCTTAGTTTGTTGCTGTAAAGTGTAGTTGGGGGTGATTTTTGATAGCCGAAGTAATTTAGGTGTGTTTGGCATAGTTTGCTATGGTTAGTAGCATTTTTTTGTAATTTAAAAGTGATTGGGTTTAGTTTGTTGTGGTAAGGGTTAGTTGGTGATGATTTATAGTAGCCGAAGTAATTTAGGTGAGTTTGGCATAGTTTGCTATGGTTACTAGCATTTTTTTGTAATTTAAAAGTGATTGGGTTTAGTTTGTTGTGGTAAGGGTTAGTTGGTGATGATTTAGAGTAGCCGAAGTAATTTAGATGAGTCTGGCATAGTTTGTTATGATTTGTAAACCTTTTTTTGTAATTTTAAGATGATATGGTTTGGTTTGTTGTGGCAAGGGATAGTTGGGGGTGATTTACGGTAGCCGAAGTAATTTAGGTGATTCTGGTATAGTTTGTTATGATTTTTAGCATTTTTTTGTAATTTTAAAATGATTGTGCTTAGTTTGTTGCTGTAAAGTGTAGTTGGGTGTAATTTTTGATAGCCGAAGTAATTTAGGTGAGTTTGTCATAGTTTGCTATGGATAGTAGCATTTTTTTGTAATTTAAAAGTGATTGGGTTTAGTTTGTTGTGGTAAGGGTTAGTTGGTGATGATTTATGGTAGCCGAAGTAATTTAGGTGAGTTTGGCATAGTTTGCTATGGTTACTAGCATTTTTTTGTAATTTAAAAGTTATTGGGTTTAGTTTGTTGTCGTAAGGGTTAGTTAGTGATGATTTAGAGTAGCCGAAGTAATTTAGGTGAGTTTGGCATAGTTTGCTATGGTTACTAGCATTTTTTTGTAATTTAAAAGTTATTGGGTTTAGTTTGTTGTGGTAAGGTTTAGTTGGTGATGATTTAGAGTAGCCGAAGTAATTTAGGTGAATTTGGCATAGTTTGCTATGGTTACTAGCATTTTTTTGTAATTTAAAAGTGATTATGTTTAGTTTGTTGTGGTAAGGGTTAGTTGGTGACGATTTAGAGTAGCCGAAGTAATTTAGGTGAGTCTGGCATAGTTTGTTATGATTTGTACACCTTTTTTTGTAATTTTAAGATGATATGGTTTGGTTTGTTGTGGTAAGGGATAGTTGGGGGTGATTTACGGTAGCCGAAGTAATTTAGGTGATTCTGGTATACTTTGTTATGATTTTTAGCATTTTTTGGTTATTTTAAAATGATTGGGCTTAGTTTGTAGCTGTAAAGTGTAGTTGGGGGTGATTTTTGATAGCCGAAGTAATTTAGGTGAGTTTGGCATAGTTTGCTATGGTTAGTAGCATTTTTTTGTAATTTAAAAGTGATTGGGTTTAGTTTGTTGTGGTAAGGGTTAGTTGGTGATGATTTATGGTAGCGGAAGTAATTTAGGTGAGTTTGGCATAGTTTGCTATGGTTACTAGCATTTTTTTGTAATTTAAAAGTTATTGGGTTTAGTTTGTTGTGGTAAGGGTTAGTTGGTGATGATTTAGAGTAGCCGAAGTAATTTAGATGAGTCTGGCATAGTTTGTTATGATTTGTAAACCTTTTTTTGTAATTTTAAGATGATATGGTTTGGTTTGTTGTGGCAAGGGATAGTTGGGGGTGATTTACGGTAGCCGAAGTAATTTAGGTGATTCTGGTATAGTTTGTTATGATTTTTAGCATTTTTTTGTAATTTTAAAGTGATTGTGCTTAGTTTGTTGCTGTAAAGTGTAGTTGGGTGTAATTTTTGATAGCCGAAGTAATTTAGGTGAGTTTGTCATAGTTTGCTATGGATAGTAGCATTTTTTTGTAATTTAAAAGTGATTGGGTTTAGTTTGTTGTGGTAAGGGTTAGTTGGTGATGATTTAGAGTAGCCGAAGTAATTTAGGTGAGTCTGGCATAGTTTGTTATGATTTGTACACCTTTTTTTGTAATTTTAAGATGATATGGTTTGGTTTGTTGTGGTAAGGGATAGTTGGGTATGATTTACGGTAGCCGAAGTAATTTAGGTGATTCTGGTATAGTTTGTTATGATTTTTAGCATTTTTTGTAATTTTAAAGTGATTGAGCTAAGTTTGTTGCTGTAAAGTGTAGTTGGGGGTGATTTTTGATAGCCGAAGTAATTAAGGTGAGTTTGGCATAGTTTGCTAGGGTTAGTAGCATATTTTTGTAATTTAAAAGTGATTGGGTTTAGTTTGTTGTGGTAAGGGTTAGTTGGTGATGATTTAGAGTAGCCGAAGTAATTTAGGTTTGTCTGGAATAGTTTGATATGATCTGTACACCTTTTTTTGTAATTTTAAGATGATATGGTTTGGTTTGTTGTGGTAAGGGATAGTTGGGGGTGATTTACGGTATCCGAAGTAATTTAGGTGATTCTGGTATAGTTTGTTATGATTTTTAGCATTTTTTTGTAATTTTAAAGTGATTGGGCTTAGTTTGTTGCTGTAAAGTGTAGTTGGGTGTGATTTTTGATAGCCGAAGTAATTTAGGTGAGTTTGGCATAGTTTGCTATGGTTAGTGGCATTTTTTTTGTAATTTAAAAGTGATTGGATTTAGTTTGTTGCGGTAAGGGTTAGTTGGTGATGATTTAGAGTAGCCGAAGTAATTTAGGTGAGTCTGGCATAATTTGTTATGATTTGTACACCTTTTTTTGTAATTTTAAGATGATATGGTTTGGTTTGTTGTGGTAAGGAATAGTTGGGGGTGATTTACGGTATCCGAAGTAATTTAGGTGATTCTGGTATAGTTTGTTATGATTTTTAGCATTTTTTTGTAATTTAAAAGTGATTGGGTTTAGTTTGTTGTGGTAAGGGTTAGTTGGTGATGATTTAGAGTAGCCGAAGTAATTTAGGTGAGTCTGGCATAATTTGTTATGATTTGTACACCTTTTTTTGTAATTTTAAGATGATATGGTTTGGTTTGTTGTGGTAAGGGATAGTTGGGGGTGATTTACGATAGCCGAAGTAATTTAGGTGATTTTGGTATAGTTTGTTATGATTTTTAGGATTTTATTGTAATTTTAAAGTGATTGGGCTTAGTTTGTTGCTGTAAAATGTAGTTGGGGGTGATTTTTGATAGCCAAACTAGTTTAGGTGAGTTTGGCATAGCTTGCTATGGTTAGTAGCATTTTTTTGTAATTTAAAAGTGATTGCGTTTAGTTTGTTGTGGTAAGGGTTAGTTGGTGATGATTTATGGTAGCCGAAGTAATTTAGGTGAGTTTGGCATAGTTTGCTATGGTTAGTAGCATTTTTTTGTAATTTAAAAGTGATTGGGTTTAGTTTGTTGTGGTAAGGGTTAGTTGGTGATGATTTAGAGTATCCGAAGTAATTTTGGTGAGTCTGGCATAGTTTGTTATGATTTGTACACTTTTTTTGTAATTTTAAGATGATATGGTTCAGTTTGTTGTGGTAAGGGATAGTTGGGGGTGATTTACGGTAGCCGAAGTAATTTAGTTGATTCTGGTATAGTTTGTTACGATTTTTAGCATTTTTTTGTAATTTTAAAGTGATTGGGCTTAGTTTGTTGCTGTAAAGTGTAGTTGGGGGTGATTTTTGATAGCCGAAGTAATTTAGGTGTGTTTGGCATAGTTTGCTATGGTTAGTAGCATTTTTTTGTAATTTAAAAGTGATTGGGTTTAGTTTGTTGTGGTAAGGGTTAGTTGGTGATGATTTATAGTAGCCGAAGTAATTTAGGTGAGTTTGGCATAGTTTGCTATGGTTACTAGCATTTTTTTGTAATTTAAAAGTGATTGGGTTTAGTTTGTTGTGGTAAGGGTTAGTTGGTGATGATTTAGAGTAGCCGAAGTAATTTAGATGAGTCTGGCATAGTTTGTTATGATTTGTAAACCTTTTTTTGTAATTTTAAGATGATATGGTTTGGTTTGTTGTGGCAAGGGATAGTTGGGGGTGATTTACGGTAGCCGAAGTAATTTAGGTGATTCTGGTATAGTTTGTTATGATTTTTAGCATTTTTTTGTAATTTTAAAGTGATTGTGCTTAGTTTGTTGCTGTAAAGTGTAGTTGGGTGTAATTTTTGATAGCCGAAGTAATTTAGGTGAGTTTGTCATAGTTTGCTATGGATAGTAGCATTTTTTTGTAATTTAAAAGTGATTGGGTTTAGTTTGTTGTGGTAAGGGTTAGTTGGTGATGATTTATGGTAGCCGAAGTAATTTAGGTGAGTTTGGCATAGTTTGCTATGGTTACTAGCATTTTTTTGTAATTTAAAAGTTATTGGGTTTAGTTTGTTGTCGTAAGGGTTAGTTAGTGATGATTTAGAGTAGCCGAAGTAATTTAGGTGAGTTTGGCATAGTTTGCTATGGTTACTAGCATTTTTTTGTAATTTAAAAGTTATTGGGTTTAGTTTGTTGTGGTAAGGTTTAGTTGGTGATGATTTAGAGTAGCCGAAGTAATTTAGGTGAATTTGGCATAGTTTGCTATGGTTACTAGCATTTTTTTGTAATTTAAAAGTGATTATGTTTAGTTTGTTGTGGTAAGGGTTAGTTGGTGACGATTTAGAGTAGCCGAAGTAATTTAGGTGAGTCTGGCATAGTTTGTTATGATTTGTACACCTTTTTTTGTAATTTTAAGATGATATGGTTTGGTTTGTTGTGGTAAGGGATAGTTGGGGGTGATTTACGGTAGCCGAAGTAATTTAGGTGATTCTGGTATACTTTGTTATGATTTTTAGCATTTTTTGGTAATTTTAAAGTGATTGGGCTTAGTTTGTAGCTGTAAAGTGTAGTTGGGGGTGATTTTTGATAGCCGAAGTAATTTAGGTGAGTTTGGCATAGTTTGCTATGGTTAGTAGCATTTTTTTGTAATTTAAAAGTGATTGGGTTTAG
The DNA here is from genome assembly GCA_964023215.1 of Eledona agricola. Taxonomy (NCBI): domain Eukaryota; kingdom Metazoa; phylum Arthropoda; class Insecta; order Coleoptera; family Tenebrionidae; genus Eledona; species Eledona agricola. The sequence continues at coordinate 10,734,572 of OZ026855.1, read as the reverse complement.
TTTGTTGTGGTAAGGGTTAGTTGGTGATGATTTATGGTAGCGGAAGTAATTTAGGTGAGTTTGGCATAGTTTGTTATGGTTACTAGCATTTTTTTGTAATTTAAAAGTTATTGGGTTTAGTTTGTTGTGGTAAGGGTTAGTTAGTGATGATTTAGAGTAGCCGAAGTAATTTAGGTGAGTTTGGCATAGTTTGCTATGGTTACTAGCATTTTTTTGTAATTTAAAATTTATTGGGTTTAGTTTGTTGTGGTAAGGATTAGTTGGTGATGATTTAGAGTAGCCGAAGTAATTTAGGTGAGTCTGGCATAGTTTGTTATGATTTGTACACCTTTTTTTGTAATTTTAAGATGATATGGTTTGGTTTGTTGTGGTTGGGGATAGTTGGGGGTGATTTACGGTAACCGAAGTAATTTAGGGGATTCTGGTATAGTTTGTTATGATTTTTAGCATTTTTTGGTAATTTTAAAGTAATTGGGCTTAGTTTGTTGCTGTAAAGTGTAGTTGGGGGTGATTTTTGTTAGACGAAGTAATTCAGGTGAATTTGGCATAGTTTGCTATGCTTAGTAGCATTTTTGGTAATTTAAAAGTGATTGGGTTTAGTTTGTTGTGGTAAGGGTTAGTTGGTGATGATTTATGGTAGCCGAAGTAATTTAGGTGAGTTTGGCATAGTTTGCTATGGTTACTAGCATTTTTTTGTAATTTAAAAGTGATTGGGTTTAGTTTGTTGTGGTAAGGTTTAGTTGGTGATGATTTAGAGTAGCCGAAGTAATTTAGGTGAGTCTGGCATAGTTTGTTATGATTTGTACACCTTTTTTTGTAATTTTAAAATGATATGTTTTGGTTTGTTGTGGTAAGAGATAGTTGGGGGTCATTTACGGTAGCCGAAGTAATTAAGGTGATTCTGGTATAGTTTGTTATGATTTTTAGCATTTTTTTGTAATTTTAAAGTGATTGGGCTTAGTTTGTTGCTGTAAAGTGTAGTTGGGGGTGATTTTTGATAGCCGAAGTAGTTTAGGTGAGTTTGGCATAGTTTGCTATGGTTAGTAGCATTTTTTTGTAATTTAAAAGTGATTGGGTTTAGTTTGTTGTGGTAAGGGTTAGTTGGTGATGATTTATGGTAGCCGAAGTAATTTAGGTGAATTTGGCATAGTTTGCTATGGTTACTAGCATTTTTTTGTAATTTAAAAGTGATTATGTTTAGTTTGTTGTGGTAAGGGTTAGTTGGTGACGATTTAGAGTAGCCGAAGTAATTTAGGTGAGTCTGGCATAGTTTGTTATGATTTGTACACCTTTTTTTGTAATTTTAAGATGATATGGTTTGGTTTGTTGTGGTAAGGGATAGTTGGGGGTGATTTACGGTAGCCGAAGTAATTTAGGTGAATCTGGTATACTTTGTTATGATTTTTAGCATTTTTTGGTAATTTTAAAGTGATTGGGCTTAGTTTGTTGCTGTAAAGTGTAGTTGGGGGTGATTTTTGATAGCCGAAGTAATTTAGGTGAGTTTGGCATAGTTTGCTATGGTTAGTAGCATTTTTTTGTAATTTAAAAGTGATTGAGTTTAGTTTGTTGTGGTAAGGCTTAGTTGGTGATGATTTATGGTAGCCGAAGTAATTTAGGTGAGTTTGGCATAGTTTGCTATGGTTACTAGCATTTTTTTGTAATTTAAAAGTGATTAGGTTTAGTTTGTTGTGGTAAGGTTTAGTTGGTGATGATTTAGAGTAACCGAAGTAATTTAGGTGAGTCTGGCATAGTTTGTTATGATTTGTACACCTTTTTTTGTAATTTTAAGATGATATGGTTTGGTTTGTTGTGGTAAGAGAGAGTTGGGGGTGATTTACGGTAGCCGAAGTAATTTAGGTGATTCTGGTATAGTTTGTTATGATTTTTAGCATTTTTTTAAATTTTAAAGTGATTGGGCTTAGTTTGTTGAGGTAAAGTGTAGTTGGGGGTGATTTTTGATAGCCGAAGTAATTTAGGTGAGTTTGGCATAGTTTGCTATGGATAGTAGTATTTTTTTGTAATTTAAAAGTGATTGGGTTTAGTTTGTTGTGGTAAGGGTTAGTTGGTGATGATTTATGGTAGCCGAAGTAATTTAGGTGAGTTTGGCATAGTTTGCTATGGTTACTAGCATTTTTTTGTAATTTAAAAGTGATTGGGTTTAGTTTGTTGTGGTAAGGGTTAGTTGGTGATGATTTAGAGAAGCCGAAGTAATTTAGGTGAGTCTGGCATAGTTTGTTATGATTTGTACACCTTTTTTTATAATTTTAAGATGATATGGTTTGGTTTGTTGTGGTAAGGGATAGTTGGGGGTGATTTACGGTAGCCGAAGTAATTTAGGTGATTCTGGTATAGTTTGTTATGATTTTTAGCATTTTTTTGTAATTTTAAAGTGATTGGGCTTAGTTTATTGCTGTAAAGTGTAGTTGGGGGTGATTTTTGATAGCCGAAGTAATTTAGGTGAACTTGGCATAGTTTGCTATGCTTAGTAGCATTTTTTTGTAATTTAAAATTGATTGGGTTTAGTTTGTTGTGGTAAGGGTTAGTTGGTGATGATTTATGGTAGCCTAAGTTATTTAGGTGAGTTTGGCATAGTTTGCTATGGTTACTAGCATTTTTTTGTAATTTAAAAGTGATTGGGTTTAGTTTGTTGTGGTAAGGGTTAGTTGGTGATGATTTGGAGTAGCCGAAGTAATTTAGGTGAGTCTGGCATAGTTTGTTATGATTTGTACACCTTGTTTTGTAATTTAAAGATGATATGGTTTGGTTTGTTGTGGTAAGGGATAGTTGGGGGTGATTTACGGTATCCGAAGTAATTTAGGTGATTCTGGTATAGTTTGTTATGATTTTTAGCATTTTTTTGTAATTTTAAAGTGATTGGGCTTAGTTTGTTGCTGTAAAGTGTAGTTGGGTGTGATTTTTGATAGCCGAAGTAATTTAGGTGAGTTTGGCATAGTTTGCTATGGTTAGTGGCATTTTTTTTGTAATTTAAAAGTGATTGGATTTAGTTTGTTGCGGTAAGGGTTAGTTGGTGATGATTTAGAGTAGCCGAAGTAATTTAGGTGAGTCTGGCATAATTTGTTATGATTTGTACACCTTTTTTTGTAATTTTAAGATGATATGGTTTGGTTTGTTGTGGTAAGGAATAGTTGGGGGTGATTTACGGTATCCGAAGTAATTTAGGTGATTCTGGTATAGTTTGTTACGATTTTTAGCATTTTTTTGTAATTTTAAAGTGATTGGGCTTAGTTTGTTGCTGTAAAGTGTAGTTGGGGGTGATTTTTGATAGCCGAAGTAATTTAGGTGTGTTTGGCATAGTTTGCTATGGTTAGTAGCATTTTTTTGTAATTTAAAAATGATTGGGTTTAGATTGTTGTGGTAAGGGTTAGTTGGTGATGATTTATGGTAGCCGAAGTAATTTAGGTGAGTTTGGCATAGTTTGCTATGGTTAGTAGCATTTTTTTGTAATTTAAAAATGATTGGGTTTAGTTTGTTGTGGTAAGGGTTAGTTGCTGATGATTTAGAGTAGCCGAAGTAATTTAGGTGAGTCTGGCATAGTTTGTTATGATTTGTACACCTTTTTTTGTAATTTTAAGATGATATGGTTTGGTTTGTTGTGGTAAGGGATAGTTGGGGGTAATTTACGGTAGCCGAAGTAATTTAGGTGATTCTGGTATAGTTTGTTACGATTTTTAGCATTTTTTTGTAATTTTAAAGTGATTGGGCTTAGTTTGTTGCTGTAAAGTGTAGTTGGGGGTGATTTTTGATAGCCGAAGTAATTTAGGTGTGTTTGGCATAGTTTGCTATTGTTACTAGCATTTTTTTGTAATTTAAAAGTTATTGGGTTTAGTTTGTTGTGGTAAGGGTTAGTTGGTGATGATTTATGGTAGCCGAAGTAATTTAGGTGAATTTGGCATAGTTTGCTATGGTTACTAGCATTTTTTTGTAATTTAAAAGTGATTATGTTTAGTTTGTTGTGGTAAGGGTTAGTTGGTGACGATTTAGAGTAGCCGAAGTAATTTAGGTGAGTCTGGCATAGTTTGTTATGATTTGTACACCTTTTTTTGTAATTTTAAGATGATATGGTTTGGTTTGTTGTGGTAAGGGATAGTTGGGGGTGATTTACGGTAGCCGAAGTAATTTAGGTGATTCTGGTATACTTTGTTATGATTTTTAGCATTTTTTGGTAATTTTAAAGTAATTGGGCTTAGTTTGTTGCTGTAAAGTGTAGTTGGGGGTGATTTTTGATAGCCGAGGTAATTTAGGTGAGTTTGGCATAGTTTGCTATGGTTAGTAGCATTTTTTTGTAATTTAAAAGTAATTGGGTTTAGTTTGTTGTTGTAAGGGTTAGTTGGTGATGATTTATGGTAGCCGAAGTAATTTAGGTGAGTTTGGCATAGTTTGCTATGGTTAGTAGCATTTTTTTGTAATTTAAAAGTAATTGGGTTTAGTTTGTTGTGGTAAGGGTTAGTTAGTGATGATTTAGAGTAGCCGAAGTAATTTAGGTGAGTTTGGCATAGTTTGCTATGGTTACTAGCATTTTTTTGTAATTTAAAAGTTATTGGGTTTAGTTTGTTGTGGTAAAGGTTAGTTGGTGATGATTTAGAGTAGCCGAAGTAATTTAGGTGAGTCTGGCATAGTTTGTTATGATTTGTACACCTTTTTTTGTAATTTAAAGATGATATGGTTTGGTTTGTTGTGGTTGGGGATAGTTGGGGGTGATTTACGGTAACCGAAGTAATTTAGGGGATTCTGGTATAGTTTGTTATGATTTTTAGCATTTTTTGGTAATTTTAAAGTAATTGGGCTTAGTTTGTTGCTGTAAAGTGTAGTTGGGGGTGATTTTTGATAGCCGAAGTAAATTCAGGTGAATTTGGCATAGTTTGCTATGGTTAGTAGCATTTTTGGTAATTTAAAAGTGATTGGGTTTAGTTTGTTGTGGTAAGGGTTAGTTGGTGATGATTTATGGTAGCCGAAGTAATTTAGGTGAGTTTGGCATAGTTTGCTGTGGTTACTAGCATTTTTTTGTAATTTAAAAGTGATTGGGTTTAGTTTGTTGTGGTAAGGTTTAGTTGGTGATGATTTAGAGTAGCCGAAGTAATTTAGGTGAGTCTGGCATTGTTTGTTATGATTTGTACACCTTTTTTTGTAATTTTAAAATGATATGTTTTGGTTTGTTGTGGTAAGAGATAGTTGGGGGTCATTTACGGTAGCCGAAGTAATTTAGGTGATTCTGGTATAGTTTGTTATGATTTTTAGCATTTTTTTGTAATTTTAAAGTGATTGGGCTTAGTTTGTTGCTGTAAAGTGTAGTTGGGGGTGATTTTTGATAGCCGAAGTAATTTAGGTGAGTTTGGCATAGTTTGCTATGGTTAGTAGCATTTTTTTGTAATTTAAAAGTGATTGGGTTTAGTTTGTTGTGGTAAGGGTTAGTTGGTGATGATTTATGGTAGCCGAAGTAATTTAGGTGAATTTGGCATAGTTTGCTATGGTTACTAGCATTTTTTTGTAATTTAAAAGTGATTATGTTTAGTTTGTTGTGGTAAGGGTTAGTTGGTGATGATTTAGAGTAACCGAAGTAATTTAGGTGAGTCTGGCATAGTTTGTTATGATTTGTACACCTTTTTTTGTAATTTTAAGATGATATGGTTTGGTTTGTTGTGGTAAGAGAGAGTTGGGGGTGATTTACGGTAGCCGAAGTAATTTAGGTGATTCTGGTATAGTTTGTTATGATTTTTAGCATTTTTTTAAATTTTAAAGTGATTGGGCTTAGTTTGTTGAGGTAAAGTGTAGTTGGGGGTGATTTTTGATAGCCGAAGTAATTTAGGTGAGTTTGGCATAGTTTGCCATGGAGAGTAGCATTTTTTTGTAATTTAAAAGTGATTGGGTTTAGTTTGTTGTGGTAAGGGTTAGTTGGTGATGATTTATGGTAGCCGAAGTAATTTAGGTGAGTTTGGCATAGTTTGCTATGGTTACTAGCATATTTTTGTAATTTAAAAGTGATTGGGTTTAGTTTGTTGTGGTAAGGGTTAGTTGGTGATGATTTAGAGTAGCCGAAGTAATTTAGGTTTGTCTGGAATAGTTTGATATGATCTGTACACCTTTTTTTGTAATTTTAAGATGATATGGTTTGGTTTGTTGTGGTAAGGGATAGTTGGGGGTGATTTACGGTATCCGAAGTAATTTAGGTGATTCTGGTATAGTTTGTTATGATTTTTAGCATTTTTTTGTAATTTTAAAGTGATTGGGCTTAGTTTGTTGCTGTAAAGTGTAGTTGGGTGTGATTTTTGATAGCCGAAGTAATTTAGGTGAGTTTGGCATAGTTTGCTATGGTTAGTGGCATTTTTTTTGTAATTTAAAAGTGATTGGATTTAGTTTGTTGCGGTTAGGGTTAGTTGGTGATGATTTAGAGTAGCCGAAGTAATTTAGGTGAGTCTGGCATAATTTGTTATGATTTGTACATCTTTTTTTGTAATTTTAAGATGATATGGTTTGGTTTGTTGTGGTAAGGAATAGTTGGGGGTGATTTACGGTATCCGAAGTAATTTAGGTGATTCTGGTATAGTTTGTTATGATTTTTAGCATTTTTTTGTAATTTAAAAGTGATTGGGCTTAGTTTGTTGTGGTAAGGGTTAGTTGGTGATGATTTAGAGTAGCCGAAGTAATTTAGGTGAGTCTGGCATAATTTGTTATGATTTGTACACCTTTTTTTGTAATTTTAAGATGATATGGTTTGGTTTGTTGTGGTAAGGGATAGTTGGGGGTGATTTACGATAGCCGAAGTAATTTAGGTGATTCTGGTATAGTTTGTTATGATTTTTAGGATTTTATTGTAATTTTAAAGTGATTGGGCTTAGTTTGTTGCTGTAAAATGTAGTTGGGGGTGATTTTTGATAGCCAAAGTAGTTTAGGTGAGTTTGGCATAGCTTGCTATGGTTAGTAGCATTTTTTTGTAATTTAAAAGTGATTGCGTTTAGTTTGTTGTGGTAAGGGTTAGTTGGTGATGATTTATGGTAGCCGAAGTAATTTAGGTGAGTTTGGCATAGTTTGCTATGGTTAGTAGCATTTTTTTGTAATTTAAAAGTGATTGGGTTTAGTTTGTTGTGGTAAGGGTTAGTTGGTGATGATTTAGAGTATCCGAAGTATTTTTGGTGAGTCTGGCATAGTTTCTTATGATTTGTACACTTTTTTTGTAATTTTAAGATGATATGGTTCAGTTTGTTGTGGTAAGGGATAGTTGGGGGTGATTTACGGTAGCCGAAGTAATTTAGTTGATTCTGGTATAGTTTGTTACGATTTTTAGCATTTTTTTGTAATTTTAAAGTGATTGGGCTTAGTTTGTTGCTGTAAAGTGTAGTTTGGGGTGATTTTTGATAGCCGAAGTAATTTAGGTGTGTTTGGCATAGTTTGCTATGGTTAGTAGCATTTTTTTGTAATTTAAAAGTGATTGGGTTTAGTTTGTTGTGGTAAGGGTTAGTTGGTGATGATTTATGGTAGCCGAAGTAATTTAGGTGAGTTTGGCATAGTTTGCTATGGTTACTAGCATTTTTTTGTAATTTAAAAGTGATTGGGTTTAGTTTGTTGTGGTAAGGGTTAGTTGGTGATGATTTAGAGTAGCCGAAGTAATTTAGATGAGTCTGGCATAGTTTGTTATGATTTGTACACCTTTTTTTGTAATTTTAAGATGATATGGTTTGGTTTGTTGTGGCAAGGGATAGTTGGGGGTGATTTACGGTAGCCGAAGTAATTTAGGTGATTCTGGTATAGTTTGTTATGATTTTTAGCATTTTTTTGTAATTTTAAAGTGATTGTGCTTAGTTTGTTGCTGTAAAGTGTAGTTGGGTGTAATTTTTGATAGCCGAAGTAATTTAGGTGAGTTTGTCATAGTTTGCTATGGATAGTAGCATTTTTTTGTAATTTAAAAGTGATTGGGTTTAGTTTGTTGTGGTAAGGGTTAGTTGGTGATGATTTATGGTAGCCGAAGTAATTTAGGTGAGTTTGGCATAGTTTGCTATGGTTACTAGCATTTTTTTGTAATTTAAAAGTTATTGGGTTTAGTTTGTTGTGGTAAGGGTTAGTTAGTGATGATTTAGAGTAGCCGAAGTAATTTAGGTGAGTTTGGCATAGTTTGCTATGGTTACTAGCATTTTTTTGTAATTTAAAAGTTATTGGGTTTAGTTTGTTGTGGTAAGGGTTAGTTGGTGATGATTTAGAGTAGCCGAAGTAATTTAGGTGAGTCTGGCATAGTTTGTTATGATTTGTACACCTTTTTTTGTAATTTTAAAATGATATGTTTTGGTTTGTTGTGGTAAGAGATAGTTGGGGGTCATTTACGGTAGCCGAAGTAATTTAGGTGATTCTGGTATAGTTTGTTATGATTTTTAGCATTTTTTTGTAATTTTAAAGTGATTGGGCTTAGTTTGTTGCTGTAAAGTGTAGTTGGGGGTGATTTTTGATAGCCGAAGTAATTTAGGTGAGTTTGGCATAGTTTGCTATGGTTAGTAGCATTTTTTTGTAATTTAAAAGTGATTGGGTTTAGTTTGTTGTGGTAAGGGTTAGTTGGTGATGATTTATGGTAGCCGAAGTAATTTAGGTGAATTTGGCATAGTTTGCTATGGTTACTAGCATTTTTTTGTAATTTAAAAGTGATTATGTTTAGTTTGTTGTGGTAAGGGTTAGTTGGTGACGATTTAGAGTAGCCGAAGTAATTTAGGTGAGTCTGGCATAGTTTGTTATGATTTGTACACCTTTTTTTGTAATTTTAAGATGATATGGTTTGGTTTGTTGTTATAAGGGATAGTTGGGGGTGATTTACGGTAGCCGAAGTAATTTAGGTGATTCTGGTATACTTTGTTATGATTTTTAGCATTTTTTGGTAATTTTAAAGTGATTGGGCTTAGTTTGTTGCTGTAAAGTGTAGTTGGGGGTGATTTTTGATAGCCGAAGTAATTTAGGTGAGTTTGGCATAGTTTGCTATGGTTAGTAGCATTTTTTTGTAATTTAAAAGTGATTGGGTTTAGTTTGTTGTGGTAAGGGTTAGTTGGTGATGATTTATGGTAGCCGAAGTAAGTTAGGTGAGTTTGGCATAGTTTGCTATGGTTACTAGCATTTTTTTGTAATTTAAAAGTTATTGGGTTTAGTTTGTTGTGGTAAGGGTTAGTTAGTGATGATTTAAAGTAGCCGAAGTAATTTAGGTGAGTTTGGCATAGTTTGCTATGGTTACTAGCATTTTTTGTAAATTAAAAGTTATTGGGTTTAGTTTGTTGTGGTAAGGGTTAGTTGGTGATGATTTAGAGTAGCCGAAGTAATTTAGGTGAGTCTGGCATAGTTTGTTATGATTTGTACACCTTTTTTTGTAATTTTAAGATGATATGGTTTGGTTTGTTGTGGTAAGGGATAGTTGGGTATGATTTACGGTAGCCGATGTAATTTAGGTGATTCTGGTATAGTTTGTTATGATTTTTAGCATTTATTGTAATTTTAAAGTGATTGAGCTAAGTTTGTTGCTGTAAAGTGTAGTTGGGGGTGATTTTTGATAGCCGAAGTAATTTAGGTGAGTTTGCCATAGTTTGCTATGGTTAGTAGCATTTTTTTGTAATTTACAAGTGATTTGGTTTAGTTTGTTGTGGTAAGGGTTAGTTGGTGATGATTTATGGTAGCCGAAGTAATTAAGGTGAGCTTGGCATAGTTTGCTATGGTTAGTAGCATTTTTTTGTAATTTAAAAGTGATTGGGTTTAGTTTGTTGTGGTAAGGGTTAGTTGGTGATGATTTAGAGTAGCCGAAGTAATTTAGGTGAGTCTGGCATAGTTTGTTATGATTTGTACACCTTTTTTTGTAATTTTAAGATGATATGGTTTGGTTTGTTGTGGTAAGGGATAGTTGGGTATGATTTACGGTAGCCGAAGTAATTTAGGTGATTCTGGTATAGTTTGTTATGATTTTTAGCATTTTTTGTAATTTTAAAGTGATTGAGCTAAGTTTGTTGCTGTAAAGTGTAGTTGGGGGTGATTTTTGATAGCCGAAGTAATTAAGGTGAGTTTGGCATAGTTTGCTAGGGTTAGTAGCATATTTTTGTAATTTAAAAGTGATTGGGTTTAGTTTGTTGTGGTAAGGGTTAGTTGGTGATGATTTAGAATAGCCGAAGTAATTTAGGTTTGTCTGGAATAGTTTGATATGATCTGTACACCTTTTTTTGTAATTTTAAGATGATATGGTTTGGTTTGTTGTGGTAAGGGATAGTTGGGGGTGATTTACGGTATCCGAAGTAATTTAGGTGATTCTGGTATAGTTTGTTATGATTTTTAGCATTTTTTTGTAATTTTAAAGTGATTGGGCTTAGTTTGTTGCTGTAAAGTGTAGTTGGGTGTGATTTTTGATAGCCGAAGTAATTTAGGTGTGTTTGGCATAGTTTGCTATGGTTAGTGGCATTTTTTTTGTAATTTAAAAGTGATTGGATTTAGTTTGTTGCGGTAAGGGTTAGTTGGTGATGATTTAGAGTAGCCGAAGTAATTTAGGTGAGTCTGGCATAATTTGTTATGATTTGTACACCTTTTTTTGTAATTTTAAGATGATATGGTTTGGTTTGTTGTGGTAAGGAATAGTTGGGGGTGATTTACGGTATCCGAAGTAATTTAGGTGATTCTGGTATAGTTTGTTATGATTTTTAGCATTTATTGTAATTTTAAAGTGATTGAGCTAAGTTTGTTGCTGTAAAGTGTAGTTGGGGGTGATTTTTGATAGCCGAAGTAATTTAGGTGAGTTTGCCATAGTTTGCTATGGTTAGTAGCATTTTTTTGTAATTTACAAGTGATTTGGTTTAGTTTGTTGTGGTAAGGGTTAGTTGGTGATGATTTATGGTAGCCGAAGTAATTAAGGTGAGCTTGGCATAGTTTGCTATGGTTAGTAGCATTTTTTTGTAATTTAAAAGTGATTGGGTTTAGTTTGTTGTGGTAAGGGTTAGTTGGTGATGATTTAGAGTAGCCGAAGTAATTTAGGTGAGTCTGGCATAGTTTGTTATGATTTGTACACCTTTTTTTGTAATTTTAAGATGATATGGTTTGGTTTGTTGTGGTAAGGGATAGTTGGGTATGATTTACGGTAGCCGAAGTAATTTAGGTGATTCTGGTATAGTTTGTTATGATTTTTAGCATTTTTTGTAATTTTAAAGTGATTGAGCTAAGTTTGTTGCTGTAAAGTGTAGTTGGGGGTGATTTTTGATAGCCGAAGTAATTAAGGTGAGTTTGGCATAGTTTGCTAGGGTTAGTAGCATATTTTTGTAATTTAAAAGTGATTGGGTTTAGTTTGTTGTGGTAAGGGTTAGTTGGTGATGATTTAGAGTAGCCGAAGTAATTTAGGTTTGTCTGGAATAGTTTGATATGATCTGTACACCTTTTTTTGTAATTTTAAGATGATATGGTTTGGTTTGTTGTGGTAAGGGATAGTTGGGGGTGATTTACGGTATCCGAAGTAATTTAGGTGATTCTGGTATAGTTTGTTATGATTTTTAGCATTTTTTTGTAATTTTAAAGTGATTGGGCTTAGTTTGTTGCTGTAAAGTGTAGTTGGGTGTGATTTTTGATAGCCGAAGTAATTTAGGTGAGTTTGGCATAGTTTGCTATGGTTAGTGGCATTTTTTTTGTAATTTAAAAGTGATTGGATTTAGTTTGTTGCGGTAAGGGTTAGTTGGTGATGATTTAGAGTAGCCGAAGTAATTTAGGTGAGTCTGGCATAATTTGTTATGATTTGTACACCTTTTTTTGTAATTTTAAGATGATATGGTTTGGTTTGTTGTGGTAAGGAATAGTTGGGGGTGATTTACGGTATCCGAAGTAATTTAGGTGATTCTGGTATAGTTTGTTATGATTTTTAGCATTTTTTTGTAATTTAAAAGTGATTGGGTTTAGTTTGTTGTGGTAAGGGTTAGTTGGTGATGATTTAGAGTAGCCGAAGTAATTTAGGTGAGTCTGGCATAATTTGTTATGATTTGTACACCTTTTTTTGTAATTTTAAGATGATATGGTTTGGTTTGTTGTGGTAAGGGATAGTTGGGGGTGATTTACGATAGCCGAAGTAATTTAGGTGATTTTGGTATAGTTTGTTATGATTTTTAGGATTTTATTGTAATTTTAAAGTGATTGGGCTTAGTTTGTTGCTGTAAAATGTAGTTGGGGGTGATTTTTGATAGCCAAACTAGTTTAGGTGAGTTTGGCATAGCTTGCTATGGTTAGTAGCATTTTTTTGTAATTTAAAAGTGATTGCGTTTAGTTTGTTGTGGTAAGGGTTAGTTGGTGATGATTTATGGTAGCCGATGTAATTTAGGTGAGTTTGGCATAGTTTGCTATGGTTAGTAGCATTTTTTTGTAATTTAAAAGTGATTGGGTTTAGTTTGTTGTGGTAAGGGTTAGTTGGTGATGATTTAGAGTATCCGAAGTAATTTTGGTGAGTCTGGCATAGTTTGTTATGATTTGTACACTTTTTTTGTAATTTTAAGATGATATGGTTCAGTTTGTTGTGGTAAGGGATAGTTGGGGGTGATTTACGGTAGCCGAAGTAATTTAGTTGATTCTGGTATAGTTTGTTACGATTTTTAGCATTTTTTTGTAATTTTAAAGTGATTGGGCTTAGTTTGTTGCTGTAAAGTGTAGTTGGGGGTGATTTTTGATAGCCGAAGTAATTTAGGTGTGTTTGGCATAGTTTGCTATGGTTAGTAGCATTTTTTTGTAATTTAAAAGTGATTGGGTTTAGTTTGTTGTGGTAAGGGTTAGTTGGTGATGATTTATGGTAGCCGAAGTAATTTAGGTGAGTTTGGCATAGTTTGCTATGGTTACTAGCATTTTTTTGTAATTTAAAAGTGATTGGGTTTAGTTTGTTGTGGTAAGGGTTAGTTGGTGATGATTTAGAGTAGCCGAAGTAATTTAGATGAGTCTGGCATAGTTTGTTATGATTTGTACACCTTTTTTTGTAATTTTAAGATGATATGGTTTGGTTTGTTGTGGCAAGGGATAGTTGGGGGTGATTTACGGTAGCCGAAGTAATTTAGGTGATTCTGGTATAGTTTGTTATGATTTTTAGCATTTTTTTGTAATTTTAAAGTGATTGTGCTTAGTTTGTTGCTGTAAAGTGTAGTTGGGTGTAATTTTTGATAGCCGAAGTAATTTAGGTGAGTTTGTCATAGTTTGCTATGGATAGTAGCATTTTTTTGTAATTTAAAAGTGATTGGGTTTAGTTTGTTGTGGTAAGGGTTAGTTGGTGATGATTTATGGTAGCCGAAGTAATTTAGGTGAGTTTGGCATAGTTTGCTATGGTTACTAGCATTTTTTTGTAATTTAAAAGTTATTGGGTTTAGTTTGTTGTCGTAAGGGTTAGTTAGTGATGATTTAGAGTAGCCGAAGTAATTTAGGTGAGTTTGGCATAGTTTGCTATGGTTACTAGCATTTTTTTGTAATTTAAAAGTTATTGGGTTTAGTTTGTTGTGGTAAGGGTTAGTTGGTGATGAATTAGAGTAGCCGAAGTAATTTAGGTGAGTCTGGCATAGTTTGTTATGATTTGTACACCTTTTTTTGTAATTTTAAAATGATATGTTTTGGTTTGTTGTGGTAAGAGATAGTTGGGGGTCATTTACGGTAGCCGAAGTAATTTAGGTGATTCTGGTATAGTTTGTTATGATTTTTAGCATTTTTTTGTAATTTTAAAGTGATTGGGCTTAGTTTGTTGCTGTAAAGTGTAGTTGGGGGTGATTTTTGATAGCCGAAGTAATTTAGGTGAGTTTGGCATAGTTTGCTATAGTTAGTAGCATTTTTTTGTAATTTAAAAGTGATTGGGTTTAGTTTGTTGTGGTAAGGGTTAGTTGGTGATGATTTATGGTAGCCGAAGTAATTTAGGTGAATTTGGCATAGTTTGCTATGGTTACTAGCATTTTTTTGTAATTTAAAAGTGATTATGTTTAGTTTGTTGTGGTAAGGGTTAGTTGGTGACGATTTAGAGTAGCCCAAGTAATTTAGGTGAGTCTGGCATAGTTTGTTATGATTTGTACACCTTTTTTTGTAATTTTAAGATGATATGGTTTGGTTTGTTGTGGTAAGGGATAGTTGGGGGTGATTTACGGTAGCCGAAGTAATTTAGGTGATTCTGGTATACTTTGTTATGATTTTTAGCATTTTTTGGTAATTTTAAAGTGATTGGGCTTAGTTTGTTGCTGTAAAGTGTAGTTGGGGGTGATTTTTGATAGCCGAAGTAATTTATATGAGTTTGGCATAGTTTGCTATGGTTAGTAGCATTTTTTTGTAATTTAAAAGTGATTGGGTTTAGTTTGTTGTGGTAAGGGTTAGTTGGTGATGATTTATGGTAGCCGAAGTAAGTTAGGTGAGTTTGGCATAGTTTGCTATGGTTACTAGCATTTTTTTGTAATTTAAAAGTTATTGGGTTTAGTTTGTTGTGGTAAGGGTTAGTTAGTGATGATTTAGAGTAGCCGAAGTAATTTAGGTGAGTTTGGCATAGTTTGCTATGGTTACTAGCATTTTTTTGTAAATTAAAACTTATTGGGTTTAGTTTGTTGTGGTAAGGGTTAGTTGGTGATGATTTAGAGTAGCCGAAGTAATTTAGGTGAGTCTGGCATAGTTTGTTATGATTTGTACACCTTTTTTTGTAATTTTAAGATGATATGGTTTGGTTTGTTGTGGTTGGGGATAGTTGGGGGTGATTTACGGTAACCGAAGTAATTTAGGGGATTCTGGTATAGTTTGTTATGATTTTTAGCATTTTTTGGTAATTTTAAAGTAATTGGGCTTAGTTTGTTGCTGTAAAGTGTAGTTGGGGGTGATTTTTGATAGCCGAAGTAAATTCAGGTGAATTTGGCATAGTTTGCTATGGTTAGTAGCATTTATGGTAATTTAAAAGTGATTGGGTTTAGTTTGTTGTGGTAAGGGTTAGTTGGTGATGATTTATGGTAGCCGAAGTAATTTAGGTGAGTTTGGCATAGTTTGCTATGGTTACTAGCATTTTTTTGTAATTTAAAAGTGATTGGGTTTAGTTTGTTGTGGTAAGGTTTAGTTGGTGATGATTTAGAGTAGCCGAAGTAATTTAGGTGAGTCTGGCATAGTTTGTTATGATTTGTACACCTTTTTTTGTAATTTTAAAATGATATGTTTTGGTTTGTTGTGGTAAGAGATAGTTGGGGGTAATTTACGGTAGCCGAAGTAATTTAGGTGATTCTGGTATAGTTTGTTATGATTTTTAGCATTTTTTTGTAATTTTAAAGTGATTGGGCTTAGTTTGTTGCTGTAAAGTGTAGTTGGGGGTGATTTTTGATAGCCGAAGTAATTTAGGTGAGTTTGGCATAGTTTGCTATGGTTAGTAGCATTTTTTTGTAATTTAAAAGTGATTGGGTTTAGTTTGTTGTGGTAAGGGTTAGTTGGTGATGATTTATGGTAGCCGAAGTAATTTAGGTGAATTTGGCATAGTTTGCTATGGTTACTAGCATTTTTTTGTAATTTAAAAGTGATTATGTTTAGTCTGTTGTGGTAAGGGTTAGTTGGTGACGATTTAGAGTAGCCGAAGTAATTTAGGTGAGTCTGGCATAGTTTGTTATGATTTGTACACCTTTTTTTGTAATTTTAAGATGATATGGTTTGGTTTGTTGTGGTAAGGGATAGTTGGGGGTGATTTACGGTAGCCGAAGTAATTTAGGTGATTCTGGTATACTTTGTTATGATTTTTAGCATTTTTTGGTAATTTTAAATTGATTGGGCTTAGTTTGTAGCTGTAAAGTGTAGTTGGGGGTGATTTTTGATAGCCGAAGCAATTTAGGTGAGTTTGGCATAGTTTGCTATGGTTAGTAGCATTTTTTTGTAATTTAAAAGTGATTGGGTTTAGTTTGTTGTGGTAAGGGTTAGTTGGTGATGATTTATGGTAGCGGAAGTAATTTAGGTGAGTTTGGCATAGTTTGCTATGGTTACTAGCATTTTTTTGTAATTTAAAAGTTATTGGGTTTAGTTTGTTGTGGTAAGGGTTAGTTAGTGATGATTTAGAGTAGCCGAAGTAATTTAGGTGAGTTTGGCATAGTTTGCTATGGTTACTAGCATTTTTTTGTAATTTAAAATTTATTGGGTTTAGTTTGTTGTGGTAAGGATTAGTTGGTGATGATTTAGAGTAGCCGAAGTAATTTAGGTGAGTCAGGCATAGTTTGTTATGATTTGTACACCTTTTTTTGTAATTTTAAGATGATATGGTTTGGTTTGTTGTGGTTGGGGATAGTTGGGGGTGATTTACGGTAACCGAAGTAATTTAGGGGATTCTGGTATAGTTTGTTATGATTTTTAGCATTTTTTGGTAATTTTAAAGTAATTGGGCTTAGTTTGTTGCTGTAAAGTGTAGTTGGGGGTGATTTTTGATAGACGAAGTAATTCAGGTGAATTTGGCATAGTTTGCTATGCTTAGTAGCATTTTTGGTAATTTAAAAGTGATTGGGTTTAGTTTGTTGTGGTAAGGGTTAGTTGGTGATGATTTATGGTAGCCGAAGTAATTTAGGTGAGTTTGGCATAGTTTGCTATGGTTACTAGCATTTTTTTGTAATTTAAAAGTGATTGGGTTTAGTTTGTTGTGGTAAGGTTTAGTTGGTGATGATTTAGAGTAGCCGAAGTAATTTAGGTGAGTCTGGCATAGTTTGTTATGATTTGTACACCTTTTTTTGTAATTTTAAAATGATATGTTTTGGTTTGTTGTGGTAAGAGATATTTGGGGGTCATTTACGGTAGCCGAAGTAATTTAGGTGATTCTGGTATAGTTTGTTATGATTTTTAACATTTTTTTGTAATTTTAAAGTGATTGGGCTTAGTTTGTTGCTGTAAAGTGTAGTTGGGTGTGATTTTTGATAGCCGAAGTAGTTTAGGTGAGTTTGGCATAGTTTGCTATGGTTAGTAGCATTTTTTTGTAATTTAAAAGTGATTGGGTTTAGTTTGTTGTGGTAAGGGTTAGTTGGTGATGATTTATGGTAGCCGAAGTAATTTAGGTGAATTTGGCATAGTTTGCTATGGTTACTAGCATTTTTTTGTAATTTAAAAGTGATTATGTTTAGTTTGTTGTGGTAAGGGTTAGTTGGTGACGATTTAGAGTAGCCGAAGTAATTTAGGTGAGTCTGGCATAGTTTGTTATGATTTGTACACCTTTTTTTGTAATTTTAAGATGATATGGTTTGGTTTGTTGTGGTAAGGGATAGTTGGGGGTGATTTACGGTAGCCGAAGTAATTTAGGTGAATCTGGTATACTTTGTTATGATTTTTAGCATTTTTTGGTAATTTTAAAGTGATTGGGCTTAGTTTGTTGCTGTAAAGTGTAGTTGGGGGTGATTTTTGATAGCCGAAGTAATTTAGGTGAGTTTGGCATAGTTTGCTATGGTTAGTAGCATTTTTTTGTAATTTAAAAGTTATTGGGTTTAGTTTGTTGTCGTAAGGGTTAGTTAGTGATGATTTAGAGTAGCCGAAGTAATTTAGGTGAGTTTGGCATAGTTTGCTATGGTTACTAGCATTTTTTTGTAATTTAAAATTTATTGGGTTTAGTTTGTTGTGGTAAGGGTTAGTTGGTGATGAATTAGAGTAGCCGAAGTAATTTAGGTGAGTCTGGCATAGTTTGTTATGATTTGTACACCTTTTTTTGTAATTTTAAAATGATATGTTTTGGTTTGTTGTGGTAAGAGATAGTTGGGGGTCATTTACGGTAGCCGAAGTAATTTAGGTGATTCTGGTATAGTTTGTTATGATTTTTAGCATTTTTTTGTAATTTTAAAGTGATTGGGCTTAGTTTGTTGCTGTAAAGTGTAGTTGGGGGTGATTTTTGATAGCCGAAGTAATTTAGGTGAGTTTGGCATAGTTTGCTATAGTTAGTAGCATTTTTTTGTAATTTAAAAGTGATTGGGTTTAGTTTGTTGTGGTAAGGGTTAGTTGGTGATGATTTATGGTAGCCGAAGTAATTTAGGTGAATTTGGCATAGTTTGCTATGGTTACTAGCATTTTTTTGTAATTTAAAAGTGATTATGTTTAGTTTGTTGTGGTAAGGGTTAGTTGGTGACGATTTAGAGTAGCCCAAGTAATTTAGGTGAGTCTGGCATAGTTTGTTATGATTTGTACACCTTTTTTTGTAATTTTAAGATGATATGGTTTGGTTTGTTGTGGTAAGGGATAGTTGGGGGTGATTTACGGTAGCCGAAGTAATTTAGGTGATTCTGGTATACTTTGTTATGATTTTTAGCATTTTTTGGTAATTTTAAAGTGATTGGGCTTAGTTTGTTGCTGTAAAGTGTAGTTGGGGGTGATTTTTGATAGCCGAAGTAATTTATATGAGTTTGGCATAGTTTGCTATGGTTAGTAGCATTTTTTTGTAATTTAAAAGTGATTGGGTTTAGTTTGTTGTGGTAAGGGTTAGTTGGTGATGATTTATGGTAGCCGAAGTAAGTTAGGTGAGTTTGGCATAGTTTGCTATGGTTACTAGCATTTTTTTGTAATTTAAAAGTTATTGGGTTTAGTTTGTTGTGGTAAGGGTTAGTTAGTGATGATTTAGAGTAGCCGAAGTAATTTAGGTGAGTTTGGCATAGTTTGCTATGGTTACTAGCATTTTTTTGTAAATTAAAACTTATTGGGTTTAGTTTGTTGTGGTAAGGGTTAGTTGGTGATGATTTAGAGTAGCCGAAGTAATTTAGGTGAGTCTGGCATAGTTTGTTATGATTTGTACACCTTTTTTTGTAATTTTAAGATGATATGGTTTGGTTTGTTGTGGTTGGGGATAGTTGGGGGTGATTTACGGTAACCGAAGTAATTTAGGGGATTCTGGTATAGTTTGTTATGATTTTTAGCATTTTTTGGTAATTTTAAAGTAATTGGGCTTAGTTTGTTGCTGTAAAGTGTAGTTGGGGGTGATTTTTGATAGCCGAAGTAAATTCAGGTGAATTTGGCATAGTTTGCTATGGTTAGTAGCATTTATGGTAATTTAAAAGTGATTGGGTTTAGTTTGTTGTGGTAAGGGTTAGTTGGTGATGATTTATGGTAGCCGAAGTAATTTAGGTGAGTTTGGCATAGTTTGCTATGGTTACTAGCATTTTTTTGTAATTTAAAAGTGATTGGGTTTAGTTTGTTGTGGTAAGGTTTAGTTGGTGATGATTTAGAGTAGCCGAAGTAATTTAGGTGAGTCTGGCATAGTTTGTTATGATTTGTACACCTTTTTTTGTAATTTTAAAATGATATGTTTTGGTTTGTTGTGGTAAGAGATAGTTGGGGGTAATTTACGGTAGCCGAAGTAATTTAGGTGATTCTGGTATAGTTTGTTATGATTTTTAGCATTTTTTTGTAATTTTAAAGTGATTGGGCTTAGTTTGTTGCTGTAAAGTGTAGTTGGGGGTGATTTTTGATAGCCGAAGTAATTTAGGTGAGTTTGGCATAGTTTGCTATGGTTAGTAGCATTTTTTTGTAATTTAAAAGTGATTGGGTTTAGTTTGTTGTGGTAAGGGTTAGTTGGTGATGATTTATGGTAGCCGAAGTAATTTAGGTGAATTTGGCATAGTTTGCTATGGTTACTAGCATTTTTTTGTAATTTAAAAGTGATTATGTTTAGTCTGTTGTGGTAAGGGTTAGTTGGTGACGATTTAGAGTAGCCGAAGTAATTTAGGTGAGTCTGGCATAGTTTGTTATGATTTGTACACCTTTTTTTGTAATTTTAAGATGATATGGTTTGGTTTGTTGTGGTAAGGGATAGTTGGGGGTGATTTACGGTAGCCGAAGTAATTTAGGTGATTCTGGTATACTTTGTTATGATTTTTAGCATTTTTTGGTAATTTTAAATTGATTGGGCTTAGTTTGTAGCTGTAAAGTGTAGTTGGGGGTGATTTTTGATAGCCGAAGCAATTTAGGTGAGTTTGGCATAGTTTGCTATGGTTAGTAGCATTTTTTTGTAATTTAAAAGTGATTGGGTTTAGTTTGTTGTGGTAAGGGTTAGTTGGTGATGATTTATGGTAGCGGAAGTAATTTAGGTGAGTTTGGCATAGTTTGCTATGGTTACTAGCATTTTTTTGTAATTTAAAAGTTATTGGGTTTAGTTTGTTGTGGTAAGGGTTAGTTAGTGATGATTTAGAGTAGCCGAAGTAATTTAGGTGAGTTTGGCATAGTTTGCTATGGTTACTAGCATTTTTTTGTAATTTAAAATTTATTGGGTTTAGTTTGTTGTGGTAAGGATTAGTTGGTGATGATTTAGAGTAGCCGAAGTAATTTAGGTGAGTCAGGCATAGTTTGTTATGATTTGTACACCTTTTTTTGTAATTTTAAGATGATATGGTTTGGTTTGTTGTGGTTGGGGATAGTTGGGGGTGATTTACGGTAACCGAAGTAATTTAGGGGATTCTGGTATAGTTTGTTATGATTTTTAGCATTTTTTGGTAATTTTAAAGTAATTGGGCTTAGTTTGTTGCTGTAAAGTGTAGTTGGGGGTGATTTTTGATAGACGAAGTAATTCAGGTGAATTTGGCATAGTTTGCTATGCTTAGTAGCATTTTTGGTAATTTAAAAGTGATTGGGTTTAGTTTGTTGTGGTAAGGGTTAGTTGGTGATGATTTATGGTAGCCGAAGTAATTTAGGTGAGTTTGGCATAGTTTGCTATGGTTACTAGCATTTTTTTGTAATTTAAAAGTGATTGGGTTTAGTTTGTTGTGGTAAGGTTTAGTTGGTGATGATTTAGAGTAGCCGAAGTAATTTAGGTGAGTCTGGCATAGTTTGTTATGATTTGTACACCTTTTTTTGTAATTTTAAAATGATATGTTTTGGTTTGTTGTGGTAAGAGATATTTGGGGGTCATTTACGGTAGCCGAAGTAATTTAGGTGATTCTGGTATAGTTTGTTATGATTTTTAACATTTTTTTGTAATTTTAAAGTGATTGGGCTTAGTTTGTTGCTGTAAAGTGTAGTTGGGTGTGATTTTTGATAGCCGAAGTAGTTTAGGTGAGTTTGGCATAGTTTGCTATGGTTAGTAGCATTTTTTTGTAATTTAAAAGTGATTGGGTTTAGTTTGTTGTGGTAAGGGTTAGTTGGTGATGATTTATGGTAGCCGAAGTAATTTAGGTGAATTTGGCATAGTTTGCTATGGTTACTAGCATTTTTTTGTAATTTAAAAGTGATTATGTTTAGTTTGTTGTGGTAAGGGTTAGTTGGTGACGATTTAGAGTAGCCGAAGTAATTTAGGTGAGTCTGGCATAGTTTGTTATGATTTGTACACCTTTTTTTGTAATTTTAAGATGATATGGTTTGGTTTGTTGTGGTAAGGGATAGTTGGGGGTGATTTACGGTAGCCGAAGTAATTTAGGTGAATCTGGTATACTTTGTTATGATTTTTAGCATTTTTTGGTAATTTTAAAGTGATTGGGCTTAGTTTGTTGCTGTAAAGTGTAGTTGGGGGTGATTTTTGATAGCCGAAGTAATTTAGGTGAGTTTGGCATAGTTTGCTATGGTTAGTAGCATTTTTTTGTAATTTAAAAGTGATTGGGTTTAGTTTGTTGTGGTAAGGCTTAGTTGGTGATGATTTATGGTAGCCGAAGTAATTTAGGTGAGTTTGGCATAGTTTGCTATGGTTACTAGCATTTTTTTGTAATTTAAAAGTGATTAGGTTTAGTTTGTTGTGGTAAGGTTTAGTTGGTGATGATTTAGAGTAACCGAAGTAATTTAGGTGAGTCTGGCATAGTTTGTTATGATTTGTACACCTTTTTTTGTAATTTTAAGATGATATGGTTTGGTTTGTTGTGGTAAGAGAGAGTTGGGGGTGATTTACGGTAGCCGAAGTAATTTAGATGATTCTGGTATAGTTTGTTATGATTTTTAGCATTTTTTTAAATTTTAAAGTGATTGGGCTTAGTTTGTTGAGGTAAAGTGTAGTTGGGGGTGATTTTTGATAGCCGAAGTAATTTAGGTGAGTTTGGCATAGTTTGCTATGGATAGTAGTATTTTTTTGTAATTTAAAAGTGATTGGGTTTAGTTTGTTGTGGTAAGGGTTAGTTGGTGATGATTTATGGTAGCCGAAGTAATTTAGGTGAGTTTGGCATAGTTTGCTATGGTTACTAGCATTTTTTTGTAATTTAAAAGTGATTGGGTTTAGTTTGTTGTGGTAAGGGTTAGTTGGTGATGATTTAGAGTAGCCGAAGTAATTTAGGTGAGTCTGGCATAGTTTGTTATGATTTGTACACCTTTTTTTATAATTTTAAGATGATATGGTTTGGTTTGTTGTGGTAAGGGATAGTTGGGGGTGATTTACGGTAGCCGAAGTAATTTAGGTGATTCTGGTATAGTTTGTTATGATTTTTAGCATTTTTTTGTAATTTTAAAGTGATTGGGCTTAGTTTATTGCTGTAAAGTGTAGTTGGGGGTGATTTTTGATAGCCGAAGTAATTTAGGTGAACTTGGCATAGTTTGCTATGCTTAGTAGCATTTTTTTGTAATTTAAAAGTGATTGGGTTTAGTTTGTTGTGGTAAGGGTTAGTTGGTGATGATTTATGGTAGCCTAAGTTATTTAGGTGAGTTTGGCATAGTTTGCTATGGTTACTAGCATTTTTTTGTAATTTAAAAGTGATTGGGTTTAGTTTGTTGTGGTAAGGGTTAGTTGGTGATGATTTAGAGTAGCCGAAGTAATTTAGGTGAGTCTGGCATAGTTTGTTATGATTTGTACACCTTTTTTTGTAATTTTAAGATGATATGGTTTGGTTTGTTGTGGTAAGGGATAGTTGGGGGTGATTTACGGTAGCCGAAGTAATTTAGGTGATTCTGGTATAGTTTGTTATGATTTTTAGCATTTTTTTGTAATTTTAAAGTGATTGGGATTAGTTTGTTGCTGTAAAGTGTAGTAGGGGGTGATTTTTGATAGCCGAAGTAATTTAGGTGAATTTGGCATAGTTTGCTATGGTTAGTAGCATTTTATTGTAATTTAAAAGTGATTGGGTTTAGTTTGTTGTGGTACGGGTTAGTTGGTGATGATTTAGAGTAGCCGAAGTAATTTAGGTGAGTCTGGCATAGTTTGTTATAATTTGTACACCTTTTTTTGTAATTTTAAGATGATATGGTTTGGTTTGTTGTGGTAAGGGATAGTTGGGTATGATTTACGGTAGCCGAAGTAATTTAGGTGATTCTGGTATAGTTTGTTATGATTTTTAGCATTTATTGTAATTTTAAAGTGATTGAGCTAAGTTTGTTGCTGTAAAGTGTAGTTGGGGGTGATTTTTGATAGCCGAAGTAATTTAGGTGAGTTTGCCATAGTTTGCTATGGTTAGTAGCATTTTTTTGTAATTTACAAGTGATTTGGTTTAGTTTGTTGTGG
The DNA here is from genome assembly GCA_964023215.1 of Eledona agricola. Lineage (NCBI taxonomy): Eukaryota > Metazoa > Arthropoda > Insecta > Coleoptera > Tenebrionidae > Eledona > Eledona agricola. Next base: position 10,711,243 of record OZ026855.1, on the reverse strand, counting down.
TAAGGGTTAGTTGGTGATGATTTATGGTAGCCGAAGTAATTAAGGTGAGCTTGGCATAGTTTGCTATGGTTAGTAGCATTTTTTTGTAATTTAAAAGTGATTGGGTTTAGTTTGTTGTGGTAAGGGTTAGTTGGTGATGATTTAGAGTAGCCGAAGTAATTTAGGTGAGTCTGGCATAGTTTGTTATGATTTGTACACCTTTTTTTGTAATTTTAAGATGATATGGTTTGGTTTGTTGTGGTAAGGGATAGTTGGGTATGATTTACGGTAGCCGAAGTAATTTAGGTGATTCTGGTATAGTTTGTTATGATTTTTAGCATTTTTTGTAATTTTAAAGTGATTGAGCTAAGTTTGTTGCTGTAAAGTGTAGTTGGGGGTGATTTTTGATAGCCGAAGTAATTAAGGTGAGTTTGGCATAGTTTGCTAGGGTTAGTAGCATATTTTTGTAATTTAATAGTGATTGGGTTTAGTTTGTTGTGGTAAGGGTTATTTGGTGATGATTTAGAGTAGCCGAAGTAATTTAGGTTAGTCTGGAATAGTTTGATATGATCTGTACACCTTTTTTTGTAATTTTAAGATGATATGGTTTGGTTTGTTGTGGTAAGGGATAGTTGGGGGTGATTTACGGTATCCGAAGTAATTTAGGTGATTCTGGTATAGTTTGTTATGATTTTTAGCATTTTTTTGTAATTTTAAAGTGATTGGGCTTAGTTTGTTGCTGTAAAGTGTAGTTGGGTGTGATTTTTGATAGCCGAAGTAATTTAGGTGAGTTTGGCATAGTTTGCTATGGTTAGTGGCATTTTTTTTGTAATTTAAAAGTGATTGGATTTAGTTTGTTGCGGTAAGGGTTAGTTGGTGATGATTTAGAGTAGCCGAAGTAATTTAGGTGAGTCTGGCATAATTTGTTATGATTTGTACACCTTTTTTTGTAATTTTAAGATGATATGGTTTGGTTTGTTGTGGTAAGGAATAGTTGGGGGTGATTTACGGTATCCGAAGTAATTTAGGTGATTCTGGTATAGTTTGTTACGATTTTTAGCATTTTTTTGTAATTTTAAAGTGATTGGGCTTAGTTTGTTGCTGTAAAGTGTAGTTGGGGGTGATTTTTGATAGCCGAAGTAATTTAGGTGTGTTTGGCATAGTTTGCTATGGTTAGTAGCATTTTTTTGTAATTTAAAAATGATTGGGTTTAGATTGTTGTGGTAAGGGTTAGTTGGTGATGATTTATGGTAGCCGAAGTAATTTAGGTGAGTTTGGCATAGTTTGCTATGGTTAGTAGCATTTTTTTGTAATTTAAAAATAATTGGGTTTAGTTTGTTGTGGTAAGGGTTAGTTGCTGATGATTTAGAGTAGCCGAAGTAATTTAGGTGAGTCTGGCATAGTTTGTTATGATTTGTACACCTTTTTTTGTAATTTTAAGATGATATGGTTTGGTTTGTTGTGGTAAGGGATAGTTGGGGGTAATTTACGGTAGCCGAAGTAATTTAGGTGATTCTGGTATAGTTTGTTACGATTTTTAGCATTTTTTTGTAATTTTAAAGTGATTGGGCTTAGTTTGTTGCTGTAAAGTGTAGTTGGGGGTGATTTTTGATAGCCGAAGTAATTTAGGTGTGTTTGGCATAGTTTGCTATGGTTAGTAGCATTTTTTTGTAATTTAAAAATGATTGGGTTTAGTTTGTTGTGGTAAGGGTTAGTTGGTGATGATTTATGGTAGCCGAAGTAATTTAGGTGAGTTTGGCATAGTTTGCTATGGTTAGTAGCATTTTTTTGTAATTTAAAAATGATTGGGTTTAGTTTGTTGTGGTAAGGGTTAGTTGCTGATGATTTAGAGTAGCCGAAGTAATTTAGGTGAGTCTGGCATAGTTTGTTATGATTTGTACACCTTTTTTTGTAATTTTAAGATGATATGGTTTGGTTTGTTGTGGTAAGGGATAGTTGGGGGTGATTTACGGTAGCCGACGTAATTTAGGTGATTCTGGTATAGTTTGTTATGATTTTGAGCATTTTTTTGTAATTTTAAAGTGATTGGGCTTAGTTTGTTGCTGTAAAGTGTAGTTGGGGGTGATTTTTGATAGCCGAAGCAATTTAGGTGAGTTTGGCATAGTTAGCTATGGTTTGTAGCATTTTTTTGTAATTTAAAAGTGATTGGGTTTAGTTTGTTGTGGTAAGGGTTAGTTGGTGATGATTTATGGTAGCCGAAGTAATTTAGGTGAGTTTGGCATAGTTTGCTATGGTTAGTAGCATTTTTTTGTAATTTAACAGTGATTGGGTTTAGTTTGTTGTGGTAAGGGTTAGTTCGTGATGATATAGAGTAGCCGAAGTAATTTTGGTGAGTCTGGCATAGTTTGTTATGATTTGTACACCTTTTTTTGTAATTTTAAGATGATATGGTTTGGTTTGTTGTGGTAAGGGATAGTTGGGGGTGATTTACGTTATCCGAAGTAATTTAGGTGATTCTGGTATAGTTTGTTATGATTTTTAGAATTTTTTTGTAATTTTAAAATGATTGGGCTTAGTTTGTTGCTGTAAAGTGTAGTTGGGTGTGATTTTTGATAGCCGAAGTAATTTAAGTTAGTTTGGCATAGTTTGCTATGGTTAGTAGCATTTTTTTGTAATTTAAAAGTGATTGGGTTTAGTTTGTTGTGGTAAAGGTTAGTTGGTGATGATTTAGAGTAGCCGAAGTAATTTAGGTGAGTCTGGCATAGTTTGTTATGATTTGTACACCTTTTTTTGAAATTTTAAGATGATATGGTTTGGTTTGTTGTGGTAAGGGATAGTTGGGGGTGATTTACGTTAGCCGAAGTAATTTAGGTGATTCTGGTATAGTTTGTTATAATTTTTAGGATTTTTTTGTAATTTTAAATTGATTGGGCTTAGTTTGTTACTGTAAAATGTAGTTGGGGGTGATTTTTGATAGCCGAAGTAATTCTGGTGAGTTTGGCATAGTTTGCTATGGTTAGTAGCATTTTTTTGTAATTTAAAAGTGATTGGGTTTAGTTTGTTGTGGTAAAGGTTAGTTGGTGATGATTTAGAGTAGCCGAAGTAATTTAGGTGAGTCTGGCATAGTTTGTTATGATTTGTACACCTTTTTTTGAAATTTTAAGATGATATGGTTTGGTTTGTTGCGGTAAGGGATAGTTGGGGGTGATTTACGTTAGCCGAAGTAATTTAGGTGATTCTGGTATAGTTTGTTATAATTTTTAGGATTTTTTTGTAATTTTAAATTGATCGGGCTTAGTTTGTTACTGTAAAATGTAGTTGGGGGTGATTTTTGATAGCCGAAGTAATTCTGGTGAGTTTGGCATAGTTTGCTATGGTTAGTAGCATTTTTTTGTAATTTAAAAGTTATTGGGTTTAGTATGTTGTGGTAAGGGTTAGTTGGTGATGATTTATGGTAGCCGAAGTAATTTAGGTGAGTTTGGCATAGTTTGCTATGGTAAGAAGCATTTTTTTGTAATTTAAAAGTGATTGGGTTTAGTTTGTTGTGGTAAGGGTTAGTTGGTGATGATTTATGGTTGCCGAAGTAATTTAGGTGAGTTTGGCATAGTTTGCTATGTTAGTAGCATTTTTTTGTAATTTAAAAGTGATTGGGTTTAGTTTGTTGTGGTAAGAGTTATTTGGTGATGATTTAGAGTAGCCGAAGTAATTTAGGTGAGTCTGGCATAGTTTGTTATGATTTGTACACCTTTTTTTGTAATTTTAAGATGATATGGTTTGGTTTGTTGTGGTAAGGGATAGTTGGAGGTGATTTACGGTAGCCGAAGTAATTTAGGTGATTCTGGTATAGTTTGTTATGATTTTTTGCATTTTTTTTGTAATTTTAAAGTGATTGGGCTTAGTTTGTTGCTGTAAAGTGTAGTTGGGGGTGATTTTTGATAACCGAAGTAATTTAGGTGAGTTTGGCATAGTTTGCTATGGTCAGTAGCATTTTTTTGTAATTTAAAAGTGATTGGGTTTAGTTTGTTGTGGTAAGGGTTAGTTGGTGATGATTTAGAGTAGCCGAAGTAATTTAGGTGAGTCTGGCATAGTTTGTTATAATTTCTACATCTTTTTTTGTAATTTTAAGATGATATGGTTTGGTTTGTTGTTGTAAGGGATAGTTGGGGGTGATTTACGGTAGCCGAAGTAATTTAGGTGATTCTGGTATAGTTTGTTATAATTTTTAGCATTTTTTTGTAATTTTAAAGTGATTGGGCTTAGTTTGTTGCTGTAAAGTGTAGTTGGGGGTGATTTTTGATAGCCGAAGTAATTTAGGTGAGTTTGGCATAGCTTGCTATGGTTAGTAGCATTTTTTTGTAATTTAAAAGTGATTGGGTTTAGTTTGTTGTGGTAAGGGTTAGTTGGTGATGATTTATGGTAGCCGAAGTAATTTAGGTGAGCTTAGCATAGTTTGCTATGGTTAGTAGCATTTTTTTGTAATTTAAAAGTTATTGGGTTTAATTTGTTGTGGTAAGTGTTAGTTGGTGATGATTTAGAGTAGCCGAAGTAATTTAGGTGAGTCTGGCATAGTTTGTTATGATTTGTACACCTTTTTTTGTAATTTTAAGATGATATGGTTTGGTTTGTTGTGGTAAGAGATAGTTGGGGGTGATTTACGGTAGCCGAAGTAATTTAAGTGATTCTGGTGTAGTTTGTAATGATTTTTAGCATGTTTTTGTAATTTTAAAGTGATTGGGCTTAGTTTGTTGCTGTAAAGTGTAGTTGGGGGTGATTTTTGATAGCCGAAGTAATTTAGGTGAGTTTGGCATAGTTTGCTATGGTTAGTAGCATTTTTTTGTAATTTAAAAGTGATTGGGTTTAGTTTGTTGTGGTAAGGTTTAGTTGGTGATGATTTATGGTAGCCGAAGTAATTTAGGTGAGCTTGGCATAGTTTGTTATGGTTAGTAGCATTTTTTTGTAATGTAAAAGTGATTGGGTTTTGTTTTTGTTGTGGAAAGGGTTAGTTGGTGATGATTTACGGTAGCCGAAGTAATTTAGGTGCGCTTGGCATAGTTTGCTATGGTTAGTAGCATTTTTTTGTAATTTAAAAGTGATTGGGTTTAGTTTGTTGTGGTAAGGGTTAGTTGGTGATGATTTAGAGTAGCCGAAGTAATTTAGGTGAGTCTGGAATAGTTTGATATGATTTGTACACCTTTTTTTGTAATTTTAAGATGATATGGTTTGGTTTGTTGTGGTAAGGGATAGTTGGGGGTAAATTACGGTATCCGAAGTAATTTAGCTGATTCTGGTATAGTTTGTTATGATTTTTAGCATTTTTTTGTAATTTTAAAGTGATTGGGCTTAGTTTGTTGCTGTAAAGTGTAGTTGAGTGTGATTTTTGATAGCCGAAGAAATTTAGGTGAGTTTGGCATAGTTTGCTATGGTTAGTAGAATTTTTTTGTAATTTAAAAGTGATTGGGTTTAGTTTGTTGTGGTAAGGGTTAGTTGGTGATGATTTAGAGTAGCCGAAGTAATTTAGGTGAGTCTGGCATAGTTTGTTATGATTTGTACACCTTTTTTTGTAATTTTAAGATGATATGGTTTGGTTTGTTGTGGTAAGGGATAGTTGGGGGTGATTTACGGTAGCCGAAGTAATTTAGGTGATTCTGGTATAGTTTGTTATGATTTTTAGCATTTTTTTTGTAATTTTAAAGTGATTGGGCTTAGTTTGTTGCTGTAAAGTGTAGTTGGGGGTGATTTTTGATAGCCGAAGTAATTTAGGTGAGTTTGGCATAGTTTGCTATGGTTAGTAGCATTTTTTTGTAATTTAAAAGTGATTGGGTTTAGTTTGTTGTGGTAAGGGTTAGTTGGTGATGATTTAGAGTAGCCGAAGTAATTTAGGTGTGTTTGGCATAGTTTGCTATGGTTAGTAGCATTTTTTTGTAATTTAAAAGTGATTGGGTTTAGTTTGTTGTGGTAAGGGTTAGTTGGTGATGATTTATGGTAGCCGAAGTAATTTAGGTGAGTTTGGCATAGTTTGCTATGGTTAGTAGCATTTTTTTGTAATTTAAAAGTGATTGGGTTTAGTTTGTTGTGGTAAGGGTTAGTTGGTGATGATTTAGAGTAGCCGAAGTAATTTAGGTGAGTCTGGCATAGTTTGTTATGATTTGTACACCTTTTTTTGTAATTTTAAGATGATATGGTTTGGTTTGTTGTGGTAAGGGATAGTTGGGGGTGATTTACGGTAGCCGAAGTAATTTAGGTGATTCTGGTATAGTTTGTTATGATTTTTAGCCTTTTTTTTGTAATTTTAAAGTGATTGGGCTTAGTTTGTTGCTGTAAAGTGTAGTTGGGGGTGATTTTTGATAGCGGAAGAAATTTAGGTGAGTTTGGCATAGTTTACAATGGTTAGTAGCATTTTTTTGTAATTTAAAAGTGATTGGGTTTCGTTTGTTGTGGTAAGGGTTAGTTGGTGATGATTTATGATAGCCGAAGTAATTTAGGTGATTCTGGTGTAGTTTGTTATAATTTTTATCATTTTTTGTAATTTTAAAGTGATTGGGTTTAGTTTGTTGCTGTAAAATGTAGTTGGGGGTGATTTTTGATAGCCGAAGTAATTTAGGTGTGTTTGGCATAGTTTGCTATGGTTAGTAGCATTTTTTTGTAATTAAAAAGTGATTGCGTTTAGTTTGTTGTGGTAAGTGTTAGTTGGTGATGATTTATGGTAGCCGAAGTAATTTAGGTGAGTTTGGCATAGTTTGCTATGGTTAGTAGCATTTTTTTGTAATTTAAAAGTTATTGGGTTTAGTTTGTTGTAGTAAGGGTTAGTTGGTGATGATTTAGAGTAGCCGAAGTAATTTAGGTGAGTTTGGAATAGTTTGCTATGGTTAGTAGCATTTTTTTGTAATTTAAAAGTGATTGGGTTTAGTTTGTTGTGGTACGGGTTAGTTGGTGATGATTTAGAGTAGCCGAAGTAATTTATGTGAGTTTGGAATAGTTTGCTATGGTTAGTAGCATTTTTTTGTAATTTAAAAGTGATTGGGTTTAGTTTGTTGTGGTACGGGTTATTTGGTGATGATTTAGAGTAGCCGAAGTAATTTAGGTGAGTCTGGCATAGTTTGTTATGATTTGTACACCTTTTTTTGTAATTTTAAGATGATATGGTTTGGTTTGTTGTGGTAAGGGATAGTTGGGGGTGATTTACGGTAGCCGAAGTAACTTAGGTGATTCTGGTATAGTTTTTTATGATTTTTAGCCTTTTTTTGTAATTTTAAAGTGATTGGGCTTAGTTTGTTGCTGTAAAGTGTAGATGGGGATGATTTTTGATAGCCGAATTAATTTAGGTGAGTTTGGCATAGTTTGCTATGGTTAGTAGCATTTTTTGTAATTTAAAAGTGATTGGGTTTAGTTTGTTGTGGTAAGGATTAGTTGGTGATGATTTATGGTAGCCGAAGTAATTTAGGTGAGTTTGGAATAGTTTGCTATGGTTAGTAGCATTTTTTTGTAATTTAAAAGTGATTGGGTTTAGTTTGTTGTGGTACGGGTTAGTTGGTGATGATTTAGAGTAGCCGAAGTAATTTAGGTGAGTCTGGCATAGTTTGTTGTGATTTGTACATCTTTTTTTGTAATTTTAAGATGATATGGTTTGGTTTGTTGTGGTAAGGGATAGTTGGGGGTGATTTACGGTAGCCGAAGTAATTTAGGTGATTCTGGTATAGTTTGTTATAATTTTTAGGATTTTTTTGTAATTTTAAACTGATTGGGCTTAGTTTGTTGCTGTAAAATGTAGTTGGGGTGATTTTTGATAGCCGAAGTAATTTAGGTGAGTTTGGCATAGTTTGCTATGGTTAGTAGCATTTTTTTGTAATTTAAAAGTGATTGGGTTTAGTTTGTTGTGGTACGGGTTAGTTGGTGATGATTTAGAGTAGCCGAAGTAATTTAGGTGAGTCTGGCATAGTTTGTTATGATTTGTACACCTTTTTTTGTAATTTTAAGATGATATGGTTTGGTTTGTTGTGGTAAGGGATAGTTGGGGGTGATTTACGGTAGCCGAAGTAATTTAGGTGAATCTGGTATAGTTTGTTATGATTTTTAGCATTTTTTTGTAATTTTAAAGTGATTGGGCTTAGTTTGTTGCTGTAAAGTGTAGTTGGGGGTGATTTTTGATAGCCGAAGAAATTTAGGTGAGTTTGGCATATTTTACTATGGTTAGTAGCATTTTTTTGTAATTTAAATGTGATTGGGTTTAGTTTGTTGTGGTAAGGGTTAGTTGGTGATGATTTATGATAGCCGAAGTAATTTAGGTGAGTTTGGCATTGTTTGCTATGGTTAGTAGCATTTTTTTGTAATTTAAAAGTTATTGGGTTTAGTTTGTTGTGGTAAGGGTTAGTTGGTGATGATTTAGAGTATCCGAAGTAATTTTGGTGAGTCTGGCATAGTTTGTTATGATTTGTACACCTTTTTTTGTAATTTTAAGATGATATGGTTTGGTTTGTTGTGGTAAGGGATAGTTGGGGGTGATTTACTGTAGCCGAAGTAATTTAGGTGATTCTGGTATAGTTTGTGACGATTTTTAGCATTTTTTTGTAATTTTAAAGTGATTGGGCTTAGTTTGTTGCTGTAAAGTGTAGTTGGGGGTGATTTTTGATAGCCAAAGTAATTTAGGTGTGTTTGGCATAGTTTGCTATGGTTAGTAGCATTTTTTTGTAATTTAAAAGTGATTGGGTTTAGTTTGTTGTGGTAAGGGTTAGTTGGTGATGATTTATGGTAGCCGAAGTAATTTAGGTGAGTTTGGCATAGTTTGCTATGGTTAGTAGCATTTTTTTGTAATTTAAAAGTTATTGGGTTTAGTTTGTTGCAGTAAGGGTTAGTTGGTGATGATTTAGAGTAGCCGAAGTAATTTAGGTGAGTCTGGCATAATTTGTTATGATTTGTACACATTTTTTTGTAATTTTAAGATGATATGGTTTGGTTTGTTGTGGTAAGGGATAGTTGGGGGTGATTTACTGTACCCGAAGTAATTTAGGTGATTCTGGTATAGTTTGTGACGATTTTTAGCATTTTTTTGTAATTTTAAAGTGATTGGGCTTAGTTTGTTGCTGTAAAGTGTAGTTGGGGGTGATTTTTGATAGCCGAAGTAATTTAGGTGTGTTTGGCATAGTTTGCTATGGTTAGTAGCATTTTTTTGTAATTTAAAAGTGATTGGGTTTAGTTTGTTGTGGTAAGGGTTAGTTGGTGATGATTTATGGTAGCCGAAGTAATTTAGGTGAGTTTGGCATAGTTTGCTATGGTTAGTAGCATTTTTTTGTAATTTAAAAGTTATTGGGTTTAGTTTGTTGCAGTAAGGGTTAGTTGGTGATGATTTAGAGTAGCCGAAGTAATTTAGGTGAGTCTGGCATAATTTGTTATGATTTGTACACATTTTTTTTGAAATTTTAAGATGATATGGTTTGGTTTGTTGTGGTAAGGGATAGTTGAGATTGATTTACGTTAGCCGAAGTAATTTAGGTGATTCTGGTGTAGTTTGTTATAATTTTTAGCATTTTTTGTAATTTTAAAGTGATTGGGTTAAGTTTGTTGCTGTAAAATGTAGTTGGGGGTGATTTTTGATAGCCGAAGTAATTTAGGTGTGTTTGGCATAGTTTGCTATGGTTAGTAGCATTTTTTTGTAATTTAAAAGTGATTGGGTTTAGTTTGTTGTGGTAAGTGTTAGTTGGTGATGATTTATGGTAGCCGAAGTAATTTAGGTGAGTTTGGCATAGTTTGCTATGGTTAGTAGCATTTTTTTGTAATTTAAAAGTTATTGGGTTTAGTTTGTTGTAGTAAGGGTTAGTTGGTGATGATTTAGAGTAGCCGAAGTAATTTAGGTGAGTTTGGAATAGTTTGCTATGGTTAGTAGCATTTTTTTGTAATTTAAAAGTGATTGGGTTTAGTTTGTTGTGGTACGGGTTAGTTGGTGATGATTTAGAGTAGCCGAAGTAATTTAGGTGAGTTTGGAATAGTTTGCTATGGTTAGTAGCATTTTTTTGTAATTTAAAAGTGATTGGGTTTATTTTGTTGTGGTACGGGTTAGTTGGTGATGATTTAGAGTAGCCGAAGTAATTTAGGTGAGTCTGGCATAGTTTGTTATGATTTGTACACCTTTTTTTGTAATTTTAAGATGATATGGTTTGGTTTGTTGTGGTAAGGGATAGTTGGGGGTGATTTACGGTAGCCGAAGTAACTTAGGTGATTCTGGTATAGTTTGTTATGATTTTTAGCATTTTTTTGTAATTTTAAAGTGATTGGGCTTAGTTTGTTGCTGTAAAGTGTAGATGGGGATGATTTTTGATAGCCGAATTAATTTAGGTGAGTTTGGCATAGTTTGCTATGGTTAGTAGCATTTTTTGTAATTTAAAAGAGATTGGGTTTAGTTTGTTGTGGTAAGGATTAGTTGGTTATGATTTATGGTAGCCGAAGTAATTTAGGTAAGTTTGGAATAGTTTGCTATGGTTAGTAGCATTTTTTTGTAATTTAAAAGTGATTGGGTTTAGTTTGTTGTTGTACGGGTTAGTTGGTGATGATTTAGAGTAGCCGAAGTAATTTAGGTGAGTCTGGCATAGTTTGTTATGATTTGTACATCTTTTTTTGTAATTTTAAGATGATATGGTTTGGTTTGTTGTGGTAAGGGATAGTTGGGGGTGATTTACGGTAGCCGAAGTAATTTAGGTGATTCTGGTATAGTTTGTTATAATTTTTAGGATTTTTTCGTAATTTTAAACTGATTGGGCTTAGTTTGTTGCTGTAAAATGTAGTTGGGGTGATTTTTGATAGCCGAAGTAATTTAGGTGAGTTTGGCATAGTTTGCTATGGTTAGTAGCATTTTTTTGTAATTTAAAAGTGATTGGGTTTAGTTTGTTTTGGTAAGCGTTAGTTGGTGATGATTTATGATAGCCGAAGTAATTTAGGTGAGTTTGGCATAGTTTGCTATGGTTAGTAGCATTTTTTTGTAATTTAAAAGTTATTGGGTTTAGTTTGTTGTGGTAAGGGTTAGTTGGTGATGATTTAGAGTATCCAAAGTAATTTTGGTGAGTCTGGCATAGTTTGTTATGATTTGTACACCTTTTTTTGTAATTTTAAGATGATATGGTTTGGTTTGTTGTGGTAAGGGATAGTTGGGGGTGATTTACGGTAGCCGAAGTAATTTAGGTGATTCTGGTATAGTTTGTGACGATTTTTAGCATTTTTTTGTAATTTTAAAGTGATTGGGCTTAGTTTGTTGCTGTAAAGTGTAGTTGGGGGTGATTTTTGATAGCCGAAGTAATTTAGGTGTGTTTGGCATAGTTTGCTATGGTTAGTAGCATTTTTTTGTAATTTAAAAGTGATTGGGTTTAGTTTGTTGTGGTAAGGGTTAGTTGGTGATGATTTAGAGTAGCCGAAGTAATTTAGGTGAGTCTGGCATAGTTTGTTATGATTTGTACACCTTTTTTTGTAATTTTAAGATGATATGGTTTGGTTTGTTGTGGTAAGGGATAGTTGGGGGTGATTTACGGTAGCCGAAATAATTTAGGTGATTCTGGTATAGTTTGTTATGATTTTTAGCATTTTTTTGTAATTTTAAAGTGATTGGGCTTAGTTTGTTGCTGTAAAGTGTAGTTGGGGGTGATTTTTGATAGCCGAAGAAATTTAGGTGAGTTTGGCATAGTTTACTATGGTTAGTAGCATTTTTTTGTAATTTAAAAGTGATTGGGTTTAGTTTGTTGTGGTAAGGGTTAGTTGGTGATGATTTATGATAGCCGAAGTAATTTAGGTGAGTTTGGCATTGTTTGCTATGGTTAGTAGCATTTTTTTGTAATTTAAAAGTTATTGGGTTTAGTTTGTTGTGGTAAGGGTTAGTTGGTGATGATTTAGAGTATCCGAAGTAATTTTGGTGAGTCTGGCATAGTTTGTTATGATTTGTACACCTTTTTTTGTAATTTTAAGATGATATGGTTTGGTTTGTTGTGGTAAGGGATAGTTGGGGGTGATTTACTGTAGCCGAAGTAATTTAGGTGATTCTGGTATAGTTTGTGACGATTTTTAGCATTTTTATGTAATTTTAAAGTGATTGGGCTTAGTTTGTTGCTGTAAAGTGTAGTTGGGGGTGATTTTTGATAGCCGAAGTAATTTAGGTGTGTTTGGCATAGTTTGCTATGGTTAGTAGCATTTTTTTGTAATTTAAAAGTGATTGGGTTTAGTTTGTTGTGGTAAGGGTTAGTTGGTGATGATTTATGGTAGCCGAAGTAATTTAGGTGAGTTTGGCATAGTTTATTATGGTTAGTAGCATTTTTTTGTAATTTAAAAGTTATTGGGTTTAGTTTGTTGCAGTAAGGGTTAGTTGGTGATGATTTAGAGTAGCCGAAGTAATTTAGGTGAGTTTGGAATAGTTTGCTATGGTTAGTAGCATTTTTTTGTAATTTAAAAGTGATTGGGTTTAGTTTGTTGTGGTACGGGTTAGTTGGTGATGATTTAGAGTAGCCGAAGTATTTTAGGTGAGTTTGGAATAGTTTGCTATGGTTAGTAGCATTTTTTTGTAATTCAAAAGTGATTGGGTTTAGTTTGTTGTGGTACGGGTTAGTTGGTGATGATTTAGAGTAGCCGAAGTAATTTAGGTGAGTCTGGCATAGTTTGTTATGATTTGTACACCTTTTTTTGTAATTTTAAGATGATATGGTTTGGTTTGTTGTGGTAAGGGATAGTTGGGGGTGATTTACGGTAGCCAAAGAAACTTAGGTGATTCTGGTATAGTTTGTTATGATTTTTAGCATTTTTTTGTAATTTTAAAGTGATTGTTCTTAGTTTGTTGCTGTAAAGTGTAGATGGGGATGATTTTTGATAGCCGAATTAATTTAGGTGAGTTTGGCATAGTTTGCTATGGTTAGTAGCATTTTTTGTAATTTAAAAGTGATTGGGTTTAGTTTGTTGTGGTAAGGGTTAGTTGGTGATGATTTATGGTAGCCGAAGTAATTTAGGTGAGTTTGGAATAGTTTGCTATGGTTAGTAGCATTTTTTTGTCATTTAAAAGTGATTGGGTTTAGTTTGTTGTGGTACGGGTTAGTTGGTGATGATTTAGAGTAGCCGAAGTAATTTTGGTGAGTCTGGCATAGTTTGTTATGATTTGTACATCTTTTTTTGTAATTTTAAGATGATATGGTTTGGTTTGTTGTGGTAAGGGATAGTTGGGGGTGATTTACGGTAGCCGAAGTAACTTAGGTGATTCTGGTATAGTTTGTTATGATTTTTAGCATTTTTTTGTAATTTTAATGTGATTGGGCTTAGTTTGTTGCTGTAAAGTGTAGATGGGGATGATTTTTGATAGCCGAATTAATTTAGGTGAGTTTGGCATAGTTTGCTATGGTTAGTAGCATTTTTTGTAATTTAAAAGTGATTGGGTTTAGTTTGTTGTGGTAAGGGGTAGTTGGTGATGATTTATGGTAGCCGAAGTAATTTAGGTGAGTTTGGCATAGTTTGCTATGGTTAGTAGCATTTTTTTGTAATTTAAAAGTGATTGAGTTTAGTTTGTTGTGGTAAGGGTAAGTTGGTGATGATTTAGAGTAGCCGAAGTAATTTAGGTGAGTCTGGCATAGATTGTTATGATTTGTACTTCTTTTTTTGTAATTTTAAGATGATATGGTTTGGTTTGTTGTGGTAAGGGATAGTTGGGGGTGATTTACAGTAGCCGAAGTAAGTTAGGTGATTCTGGTATAGTTTGTTATGATTTTTAGCATTTTTTTGTAATTTTAAAGTGATTGGGCTTAGTTTGTTGCTGTAAAGTGTAGTTGGGGGTGATTTTTGATAGCCGAAGTAATTTAGGTGAGTTTGGCATAGTTTGCTATGGTTAGTAGCATTTTTTTGTAATTTAAAAGTGATTGGGTTTAGTTTGTTGTGGTAAGGGTTAGTTGGTGATGATTTAGAGTAGCCGAAGTAATATAGGTGAGTTTGGCATAGTTTGCTATGGTTAGTAGCATTTTTTTGTAATTTAAAAGTGATTGGGTTTAGTTTGTTGTGGTACGGGTTAGTTGGTGATGATTTAGAGTAGCCGAAGTAATTTAGGTGAGTCTGGCATAGTTTGTTATGATTTGTACACCTTTTTTTGTAATTTTAAGATGATATGGTTTGGTTTGTTGTGGTAAGGGATAGTTGGGGGTGATTTACGGTAGCCAAAGAAACTTAGGTGATTCTGGTATAGTTTGTTATGATTTTTAGCATTTTTTTGTAATTTTAAAGTGATTGGGCTTAGTTTGTTGCTGTAAAGTGTAGATGGGGATGATTTTTGATAGCCGAATTAATTTAGGTGAGTTTGGCATAGTTTGCTATGGTTAGTAGCATTTTTTGTAATTTAAAAGTGATTGGGTTTAGTTTGTTGTGGTAAGGGTTAGTTGGTGATGATTTATGGTAGCCGAAGTAATTTAGGTGAGTTTGGAATAGTTTGCTATGGTTAGTAGCATTTTTTTGTCATTTTAAAGTGATTGGGTTTAGTTTGTTGTGGTACGGGTTAGTTGGTGATGATTTAGAGTAGCCGAAGTAATTTTGGTGAGTCTGGCATAGTTTGTTATGATTTGTACATCTTTTTTTGTAATTTTAAGATGATATGGTTTGGTTTGTTGTGGTAAGGGATAGTTGGGGGTGATTTACGGTAGCCGAAGTAACTTAGGTGATTCTGGTATAGTTTGTTATGATTTTTAGCATTTTTTTGTAATTTTAATGTGATTGGGCTTAGTTTGTTGCTGTAAAGTGTAGATGGGGATGATTTTTGATAGCCGAATTAATTTAGGTGAGTTTGGCATAGTTTGCTATGGTTAGTAGCATTTTTTGTAATTTAAAAGTGATTGGGTTTAGTTTGTTGTGGTAAGGGGTAGTTGGTGATGATTTATGGTAGCCGAAGTAATTTAGGTGAGTTTGGCATAGTTTGCTATGGTTAGTAGCATTTTTTTGTAATTTAAAAGTGATTGAGTTTAGTTTGTTGTGGTAAGGGTAAGTTGGTGATGATTTAGAGTAGCCGAAGTAATTTAGGTGAGTCTGGCATAGATTGTTATGATTTGTACTTCTTTTTTTGTAATTTTAAGATGATATGGTTTGGTTTGTTGTGGTAAGGGATAGTTGGGGGTGATTTACAGTAGCCGAAGTAATTTAGGTGATTCTGGTATAGTTTGTTATGATTTTTAGAATTTTTTTGTAATTTTAATGTGATTGGGCTTAGTTTGTTGCTGTAAAGTGTAGTTGGGGGTGATTTTTGATAGCCGAAGTAATTTAGGTGAGTTTGGCATAGTTTGTTATGGTTAGTAGCATTTTTTTGTAATTTAAAAGTGATTGGGTTTAGTTTGTTGTGGTAAGGGTTAGTTGGTGATGATTTAGAGTAGCCGAAGTAATATAGGTGAGTTTGGCATAGTATGCTATGGTTAGTAGCATTTTTTTGTAATTTAAAAGTGATTGGGTTTAGTTTGTTGTGGTAAGGGTTAGTTGGTGATGATTTAGAGTAACCGAAGTAATTTAGGTGAGTCTGGCATAGTTTGTTATGATTTGTACACCTTTTTTTGTAATTTTAAGATGATATGGTTTGGTTTGTTGTGGTAAGGGATAGTTGGAGGTGATTTACGGTAGCCGAAGTAAGTTAGGTGATTCTGGTATAGTTTGTTATGATTTTTTGCATTTTTTTTGTAATTTGAATGTTATTGGGCTTAGTTTGTTGCTGTAAAGTGTAGTTGGGGGTGTTTTTTGATAACCGAAGTAATTTAGGTGAGTTTGGCATAGTTTGCTATGGTTAGTAGCATTTTTTTGTAATTTAACAGTGATTGGGTTTAGTTTGTTGAGGTAAGGGTTATTTGGTGATGATTTAGAGTAGCCGAAGTAATTTAGGTGAGTCTGGCATAGTTTGTTATGATTTGTACACCTTTTTTTTGTAATTTTAAGATGATATGGTTTGGTTTGTTGTGGTAAGGGATAGTTGGGGGTGATTTACGGTAGCCGAAGTAATTTAGGTGATTCTGGTATAGTTTGTTATGATTTTTAGCATTTTTTCGTAATTTTAAAGTGATTGGGCTTAGTTTGTAGCTGTAAAGTATAGTTGGGGGTGATTTTTGATAGCCGAAGTAATTTAGGTGAGTTTGGAATAGTTTGCTATGGTTAGTAGCATTTATTTGTAATTTAAAAGTTATTGGGTTTAGTTTGTTGTGGTAAGGGTTAGTTGGTGATGATTTAGAGTAGCCGAAGTAATTTAGGTGATTCTGGCATAGTTTGTTATGATTTGTACACCTTTTTTTGTAATTTTAAAATGATATGGTTTGCTTTGTTGTGGTAAAGGATAGTTGGGGGTGATTTACGGTAGCCGAAGTAATTTAGGTGATTCTGGTATAGTTTGTTATGATTTATAGCATTTTTTTGTAATTTTAAAGTGATTGGGCTTAGTTTGTTGCTGTAAAGTGTAGTTGGGGGTGATTTTTTATAGCCGACGTAATTTAGGTGAGTTTGGCATAGTTTGCTATGGTTAGTAGCATTTTTTTGTAATTTAAAAGTGATTGGGTTTAGTTTGTTGTGGTAAGGGTTAGTTGGTGATGATTTAGAGTAGCCGAAGTAATTTAGGTGAGTCTGGCATAGTTTGTTATGATTTGTACACCTTTTTTGTAATTTTAAAATGATATGGTTTGGTTTGTTGTGGTAAGGGATAGTTGGAGGTGATTTACGGTAGCCGAAGTAAGTTAGGAGATTCTGGTATAGTTTGTTATGATTTTTTGCATTTTTTTTGTAATTTTAAAGTGATTGGGCTTAGTTTGTTGCTGTAAAGTGTAGTTGGGGGTGATTTTTGATAACCGAAGTAATTTAGGTGAGTTTGGCATAGTTTGCTATGGTTAGTAGCATTTTTTTGTAATTTAACAGTGATTGGGTTTAGTTTGTTGTGGTAAGGGTTATTTGGTGATGATTTAGAGTAGCCGAAGCAATTTAGGTGAGTCTGGCTTAGTTTGTTATGATTTGTACACCTATTTTTGTAATTTTAAGATGATATGGTTTGGTTTGTTGTGGTTAGGTAAAGTTGGGGGTGATTTACGGTAGCCGAAGTAATTTAGGTGACTCTGGTATAATTTGTTATGATTTTTAGCATTTTTTGTAATTTTCAAGTGATTGGGCTTAGTTTGTTTCTGTAAAGTGTAGTTGGGGGTGATTTTTGATAGCCGAAGTAATTTAGGTGAGTTTGGCATAGTTTGCAATGGTTTGTAGCATTTTTTTGTATTTTAAAAGTGATTGGGTTTAGTTTGTTGTGGGAAGGGTTAGTTGGTGATGATTTATGGTAGCCAAAGTAATTTAGGTGAGTTTGGCATAGTTTGCTATGGTTAGTAGCATTTTTTTGTAATTTAAAAGTGATTGGGTTTAGTTTGTTGTGGTAAGGGTTAGTTGGTGATGATTTAGAGTAGCCGAAGTAATTTAGGTGAGTCTGGCATAGTTTGTTATGATTTGTACACCTTTTTTGTAATTTTAAAATGATATGGTTTGGTTTGTTGTGGTAAGGGATAGTTGGAGGTGATTTACGGTAGCCGAAGTAAGTTAGGAGATTCTGGTATAGTTTGTTATGATTTTTTGCATTTTTTTGTAATTTTAAAGTGATTGGGCTTAGTTTGTTGCTGTAAAGTGTAGTTGGGGGTGATTTTTGATAGCCGAAGTAATTTAGGTAAGTTTAGCATAGTTTCCTATGGTTTGAAGCATTTTTTTGTAATTTAAATTGATTGGGTTTAGTTTGTTGTGGTAAGGGTTAGTTGGTGATGATTTAGAGTAGCCGAAGTAATTTAGGTGAGTCTGGCATAGTTTGTTATGATTTGTACACCTTTTTTTTTAAATTTTAAGATGATATGATTTGGTTTGTTGTGGTAAGGGATAGTTGGGAGTGATTTACGGTAGCCGGAGTAACTTAGGTGATTCTGGTATAGTTTGTTATGATTTTTAGCATTTTTTTGTAATTTTAAAGTGATTGGGCTTAGTTTCTTGCTGTCAAGTGTAGATGGGGGTGATTTTTAATAGCCGAATTAATTTAGGTGAGTTTGGCATAGTTTGCTATGGTTAGTAGCATTTTTTGTAATTTAAAAGTGATTGGGTTTAGTTTGTTGTGGTAAGGGGTAGTTGGTGATGATTTATGGTAGCCAAAGTAATTTAGGTGAGTTTGGCATAGTTTGCTATGGTTAGTAGCATTTTTTTGTAATTTAAAAGTGATTGGGTTTAGTTTGTTGTGGAAAGGGTAAGTTGGTGATGATTTAGAGTAGCCGAAGTAATTTAGGTGAGTCTGGCATAGTTTGTTATGATTTGTACACCTTTTTTTGTAATTTTAAGATGATATGGTTTGGTTTGTTGTGGTAAGGGATAGTTGGGGGTGATTTACGGTAGCCGAAGTAATTTAGGTGATTCTGGTATAGTCTGTTATGATTTTTAGCATTTTTTTTGTAATTTTAAAGTGATTGGGCTTAGTTTGTTGCTGTAAAGTGTAGTTGGGGGTGATTTTTGTTAGCCGAAGTAATTTAGGTGAGTTTGGCATAGTTTGCTATGGTTAGTAGCATTTTTTTGTAATTTAAAACTGATTGGGTTTAGTTTGTTGTGGTAAGGGTTAGTTGGTGATGATTTATAGTAGCCGAAGTAATTTAGGTGAGTCTGGCATAGTTTGTTATGATTTGTACAAATTTTTTTGTAATTTTAAGATGATATGGTTTGGTTTGTTGTGGTAAGGGATAGTTGGGGGTGATTTACGGTAGCCGAAGTAATTTAGGTGATTCGGGTATAGTTTGTTATGATTTTTAACATTTTTTTGTAATTTTAAAGTGATTGGGCTTAGTTTGTTGCTGTAAAGTGTAGTTGGGGGTGATTTTTGATATCCGAAGTAATTTAGGTAAGTTTAGCATAGTTTCCTATGGTTTGTAGCATTTTTTTGTAATTTAAATTGATTGGGTTTAGTTCGTTGTGGTAAGGGTTAGTTGGTGATGATTTAGAGTAGCCGAAGTAATTTAGGTAAGTCTGGCATAGTTTGTTATGATTTGTACACCTTTTTTTGTAATTTTAAGATGATATGGTTTGGATTGTTGTGGTAAGGGATAGTTGGGGGTGATTTACGGTAGCCGGAGTAACTTAGGTGATTCTGGTATAGTTTGTTATGATTTTTAGCATTTTTTTGTAATTTTAAAGTGATTGGGCTTAGTTTGTTGCTGTCAAGTGTAGATGGGGGTGATTTTTGATAGCCGAATTAATTTAGGTGAGTTTGGCATAGTTTGCTATGGTTAGTAGCATTTTTTGTAATTTAAAAGTGATTGGGTTTAGTTTGTTGTGGTAAGGGGTAGTTGGTGATGATTTATGGTAGCCGAAGTAATTTAGGTGAGTTTGGCATAGTTTGCTATGGTTAGTAGCATTTTTTTGTAATTTAAAATTGATTGGGTTTAGTTTGTTGTGGTAAGGGTAAGTTGGTGACGATTTAGAGTAGCCGAAGTAATTTAGGTGAGTCTGGCATAGTTTGTTATGATTTGTACACCTTTTTTTGTAATTTTAAGATAATATGGTTTGGTTTGTTGTGGTAAGGGATAGTTGGGGGTGATTTACTGTAGCCGAAGTAATTTAGGTGATTCTGGTATAGTTTGTTATGATTTTTAGCAGTTTTTTGTAATTTTAAAGTGATTGGGCTTAGTTTGTTGCTGTAAAGTGTAGTTGGGGGTGATTTTTGATAGCCGAAGTAATTTAGGTGAGTTTGGCATAGTTTGCTATGATTAGTAACATTTTTTTGTAATTTAAAACTGATTGGGTTTAGTTTGTTGTGGTAAGGGTTAGTTGGTGATGATTTAGAGTAGCCGAAGTAATTTAGGTGAGTCTGGCATAGTTTGTTATGATTTGTACAAATTTTTTTGTAATTTTAAGATGATATGGTTTGTTTTGTTGTGGTAAGGGATAGTTGGGGGTGATTTACGGAAGCCGAGGTAATTTAGGTGATTCTGGTATAGTTTGTTATGATTTTTAGCATTTTTTTGTAATTTCAAAGTGATTGGGCTTAGTTTGTTGCTGTAAAGTGTACTTGGGTGTGTATTTTGATAGCCGAAGTAATTTAGGTGAGTTTGGTATAGTTTGCTATAGTTAGTAGCATTTTTTTGTAATTTAAAAGTGATTGGGTTTAGTTTGTTGTGGTAAGGGTTAGTTGGTGATGATTTAGAGTAGCCAAAGTAATTTAAGTGATTCTGGTATAGTTTGTTACGATTTTTAGCATTTTGTTGTAATTTTAAAGTGATTGGGCTTAGTTTGTTGCTGTAAAGTGTTGTTGGGGGTGATTTTTGATAGCCGAAGTAATTAAGGTGAGTTTGGCATAGTTTGCTATGGTTAGTGGCATTTTTTTGTAATTTAAAAGAGATTGGGTTTAGTTTGTTGTGGTAAGGGTTAGTTGGTGATGATTTATGCTAGCCGAAGTAATTTAGGTGAGTTTGGCATAGTTTGCTATGGTTAGTAGCGGTTTATTGCAATTTAAAAGTAATTGGGTTTAGTTTGTTGTGGTAAGGGTGAGTTGGTGATGATTTAGAGTAGCCAAAGTAATTTAGGTGAGTCTGGCATAGTTTGTTATGATTTGTACACCTTTTTTTGTAATTTTAAGATGATATGGTTTGGTTTGTTGTGGTAAGGGATAGTTGGGGGTGATTTACGGTAGCCGAAATAATTTAGGTGATTCTGGTATAGCTTGTTATGATTTTTAGCATTTTTTTGTAATTTTAAAGTGATTGGGCTAATTTGTTGCTGTAAAGTGTAGTTGGGGGTGATTTTTGATAGCCGAAGTAGTTTAGGTGAGTTTGGCATAGTTTGCTATGGTTAGTAGCATTTTTTTGTAATTTAAAAGTGATTGGGTTTAGTTTGTTGTGGTAAGGGTTAGTTGGTGATGATTTAGAGTAGCCGTAGTAATTTAGGTGAGTCTGGCATAGTTTGTTATGATTTGTACACCTTTTTTTGTAATTTTAAGATGATATGGTTTGGTTTGTTGTGGTAAGGGATAGTTGGGGGTGATTTATACGGTAGCCGAAGTAACTTAGGTGATTCTAGTAGAGTTTGTTATGATTTTTAGCATTTTCTTGTAATTTTAAAGTGATTGGGCTTAGTTTGTTGCTGTAATGTGTACTTGGGGGTGATTTTTGATAGCCGAAGTAATTTAGGTAAGTTTAGCATAGTTTGCTATGGTTAGTAGCATTTTTTTGTAATTTAAAAGTGATTGGGTTTAGTTTGTTGTGGTAAGGAGTAGTTGGTGATGATTTATGGTAGCCGAAGTAATTTAGGTGAGTTTGGCATAGTTTGCTATGGTTAGTAACATTTTTTTGTAATTTAAAAGTGATTGGGTTTAGTTTGTTGTGGTAAGGGTTAGTTGGTGATGATTTAGAGTAGCCGAAGTAATTTAGGTGAGTCTGGCATAGTTTGTTATGATTTGTACACCTTTTTTTTAAATTTTAAGATGATATGATTTGGTTTGTTGTGGTAAGGGATAGTTGGGAGTGATTTACGGTAGCCGGAGTAACTTAGGTGATTCTGGTATAGTTTGTTATGATTTTTAGCATTTTTTTGTAATTTTAAAGTGATTGGGCTTAGTTTCTTGCTGTCAAGTGTAGATGGGGGTGATTTTTAATAGCCGAATTAATTTAGGTGAGTTTGGCATAGTTTGCTATGGTTAGTAGCATTTTTTGTAATTTAAAAGTGATTGGGTTTAGTTTGTTGTGGTAAGGGGTAGTTGGTGATGATTTATGGTAGCCAAAGTAATTTAGGTGAGTTTGGCATAGTTTGCTATGGTTAGTAGAATTTTTTTGTAATTTAAAAGTGATTGGGTTTAGTTTGTTGTGGTAAGGGTAAGTTGGTGATGATTTAGAGTAGCCGAAGTAATTTAGGTGAGTCTGGCATAGTTTGTTATGATTTGTACACCTTTTTTTGTAATTTTAAGATGATATGGTTTGGTTTGTTGTGGTAAGGGATAGTTGGGGGTGATTTACGGTAGCCGAAGTAATTTAGGTGATTCTGGTATAGTCTGTTATGATTTTTAGCATTTTTTTGTAATTTTAAAGTGATTGGGCTTAGTTTGTTGCTGTAAAGTGTAGTTGGGGGTGATTTTTGTTAGCCGAAGTAATTTAGGTGAGTTTGGCATAGTTTGCTATGGTTAGTAGCATTTTTTTGTAATTTAAAACTGATTGGGTTTAGTTTGTTGTGGTAAGGGTTAGTTGGTGATGATTTATATTAGCCGAAGTAATTTAGGTGAGTCTGGCATAGTTTGTTATGATTTGTACAAATTTTTTTGTAATTTTAAGATGATATGGTTTGGTTTGTTGTGGTAAGGGATAGTTGGGGGTGATTTACGGAAGCCGAAGTAATTTAGGTGATTCTGGTATAGTTTGTTATAATTTTTAGCATTTTTTTGTAATTTTAAAGTGATTGGGCTTAGTTTGTTGCTGTAAAGTGTACTTGGGGGTGATTTTTGATAGCCGAAGTAATTTAGGTGAGTTTGGTATAGTTTGCTATAGTTAGTAGCATTTTTTTGTAATTTAAAAGTGATTGGGTTTAGTTTGTTGTGGTAAGGGTAAGTTGGTGACGATTTAGAGTAGCCGAAGTAATTTTGGTGAGTCTGGCATAGTTTGTTATAATTTGTACACCTTTTTTTGTAATTTTAAGATGATATGGTTTGGTTTGTTGTGGTAAGGGATAGTTGGGGGTGATTTACGGTAGCCGAAGTAATTTTGGTGATTCTGGTATAGTTTGTTATGACTTTTAGCATTTTTTGGTAATTTTAAAGTGATTGGGCTTAGTTTGTTGCTGTAAAGTGTAGTTGGGGGTGATTTTTGATAGCCGAAGTAATTTAGGTGAGTTTGGCATAGTTTGCTATGGTTAGTAGCATTTTTTTGTAATTTAAAAGTGATTGGGTTTAGTTTGTTGTGGTAAGGGTTAGTTGGTGATGATTTATGGTAGCCGAAGTAATTTAGGTGAGTTTGGCATAGTTTGCTATGGTTACTAGCATTTTTTTGTAATTTAAAAGTGATTATGTTTAGTTTGTTGTGGTAAGGGTTAGTTGGGGGTGATTTATGGTAGCCGAAGTAATTTAAGTGAGTTTGGCATAGTTTGCTATGGTTTGTAGCATTTTTTGTAATTTTAAAGTGATTGGGTTTAATTTGTGGTTGGTAAGGGGTAGTTGGGGGTGATTTATGGTAGCCGAAGTAATTTAAGTGAATTTGGCATAGTTTGCTATGGTTTGTAGCATTTTTTGTAATTTTAAAGTGATTGGTCTTATTTTGGGGTTGTAAGGGGTAGTTGGGGGTGATTTATGGTAGCCGAAGTAATTTAGGGGAGTTTGGCATAGTTTGCTATGGTTTGTAGCATTTTTTGTAATTTTAAAGTGATTGGGCTTATTTTGGGGTAGTGAGGGGTTGTAGGGGGAGATTTATGTTAGCCGAAGTAATTTAGGTGAGTTAGGCATAGTTTGCTATGGTTTGTAGCATTTTTTGTAATTTTAAAGTGATTGGGATGAGTTAGGGGTGGTAAGGGGTAGTTGGGGGTGATTTATGTTAGCCGAAGTAATTTAAGTGAGTTAGGCATAGTTTGCTATGGTTTGTAGCATTTTTTGTAATTTTAAAGTGATTGGGCTTATTTTTATTTTATTTGGCATAGTTTGCTACGGTTTGTAGAATTTTTTTTTAATTTTAATGTGATTGGGCTTATTTTGGGGTGGTAAGGGGTAGTTGGGGGTGATTTTTGGTAGAAGAAATAATATGTGTGAGTTCGAAATAGTCTGCTATGGTTTGTGTCATTTTGTTTTATTTTAAACTGATTGGAGTTACTTGGGGTTGCTAAGGGGTGGTAAGGGATGATTTAAAATAACGGATCTAGTTTATGTCAGTTTTATGGTTAGTAGCATTTTTTTGTAATTTAAAAGTGATTGGGTTTAGTTTGTTGTGGTAAGGGTAAGTTGGTGATGATTTAGAGTAGCCGAAGTAATTTAGGTGAGTCTGGCATAGTTTGTTATGATTTGTACACCTTTTTTTGTAATTTTAAGATGATATGGTTTGGTTTGTTGTGGTAAGGGATAGTTGGGGGTGATTTACGGTAGCCGAAGTAATTTAGGTGATTCTGGTATAGTCTGTTATGATTTTTAGCATTTTTTTGTAATTTTAAAGTGATTGGGCTTAGTTTGTTGCTGTAAAGTGTAGTTGGGGGTGATTTTTGTTAGCCGAAGTAATTTAGGTGAGTTTGGCATAGTTTGCTATGGTTAGTAGCATTTTTTTGTAATTTAAAACTGATTGGGTTTAGTTTGTTGTGGTAAGGGTTAGTTGGTGATGATTTATATTAGCCGAAGTAATTTAGGTGAGTCTGGCATAGTTTGTTATGATTTGTACAAATTTTTTTGTAATTTTAAGATGATATGGTTTGGTTTGTTGTGGTAAGGGATAGTTGGGGGTGATTTACGGAAGCCGAAGTAATTTAGGTGATTCTGGTATAGTTTGTTATAATTTTTAGCATTTTTTTGTAATTTTAAAGTGATTGGGCTTAGTTTGTTGCTGTAAAGTGTACTTGGGGGTGATTTTTGATAGCCGAAGTAATTTAGGTGAGTTTGGTATAGTTTGCTATAGTTAGTAGCATTTTTTTGTAATTTAAAAGTGATTGGGTTTAGTTTGTTGTGGTAAGGGTAAGTTGGTGACGATTTAGAGTAGCCGAAGTAATTTTGGTGAGTCTGGCATAGTTTGTTATAATTTGTACACCTTTTTTTGTAATTTTAAGATGATATGGTTTGGTTTGTTGTGGTAAGGGATAGTTGGGGGTGATTTACGGTAGCCGAAGTAATTTTGGTGATTCTGGTATAGTTTGTTATGACTTTTAGCATTTTTTGGTAATTTTAAAGTGATTGGGCTTAGTTTGTTGCTGTAAAGTGTAGTTGGGGGTGATTTTTGATAGCCGAAGTAATTTAGGTGAGTTTGGCATAGTTTGCTATGGTTAGTAGCATTTTTTTGTAATTTAAAAGTGATTGGGTTTAGTTTGTTGTGGTAAGGGTTAGTTGGTGATGATTTATGGTAGCCGAAGTAATTTAGGTGAGTTTGGCATAGTTTGCTATGGTTACTAGCATTTTTTTGTAATTTAAAAGTGATTATGTTTAGTTTGTTGTGGTAAGGGTTAGTTGGGGGTGATTTATGGTAGCCGAAGTAATTTAAGTGAGTTTGGCATAGTTTGCTATGGTTTGTAGCATTTTTTGTAATTTTAAAGTGATTGGGTTTAATTTGTGGTTGGTAAGGGGTAGTTGGGGGTGATTTATGGTAGCCGAAGTAATTTAAGTGAATTTGGCATAGTTTGCTATGGTTTGTAGCATTTTTTGTAATTTTAAAGTGATTGGTCTTATTTTGGGGTTGTAAGGGGTAGTTGGGGGTGATTTATGGTAGCCGAAGTAATTTAGGGGAGTTTGGCATAGTTTGCTATGGTTTGTAGCATTTTTTGTAATTTTAAAGTGATTGGGCTTATTTTGGGGTAGTGAGGGGTTGTAGGGGGAGATTTATGTTAGCCGAAGTAATTTAGGTGAGTTAGGCATAGTTTGCTATGGTTTGTAGCATTTTTTGTAATTTTAAAGTGATTGGGAAGGAGTTAGGGGTGGTAAGGGGTAGTTGGGGGTGATTTATGTTAGCCGAAGTAATTTAAGTGAGTTAGGCATAGTTTGCTATGGTTTGTAGCATTTTTTGTAATTTTAAAGTGATTGGGCTTATTTTTATTTTATTTGGCATAGTTTGCTACGGTTTGTAGAATTTTTTTTTAATTTTAATGTGATTGGGCTTATTTTGGGGTGGTAAGGGGTAGTTGGGGGTGATTTTTGGTAGAAGAAATAATATGTGTGAGTTCGAAATAGTCTGCTATGGTTTGTGTCATTTTGTTTTATTTTAAACTGATTGGAGTTACTTGGGGTTGCTAAGGGGTGGTAAGGGATGATTTAAAATAACGGATCTAGTTTATGTCAGTTTGGCATAGTTCGGGAATTTTTTGGGGTTGATTTGGTAAAGTTTGCAGTGGTAAGAGATATTTGAGGATGTTTAATGTTGACGGATTAAATTTGGAGTGGTTTGGTAATTTTTAATTGAGTCACGGATCGACATTATAATTGAAATCAAAATTATAATTGAAATATCTGCGGCCTCGATAGGTACGGCAAAAGTATGATCACGAAAGCAGAAACTCGACGTTGAAATTGTTTAGGTTAAATAAGTGCTTTTAATGTAAACCGGTCGCCCGTCGTCGAAGTTGTTTTGGCTAGATACGTGCTTCTAACATAAACACGGTCTCCGCGATCCCATCATTTTTTGTTTATTTTAGCCGGTTTTTATTGAATTACAAAGGAACCGGGCCGAATTTCGCAAAATCCCTTCTTAGTGTTCAGTTTCGGCACATGATACACCCGTGTCTAAAATTTCAAGTCTCCAGCCCTCACGGTTTGGGCTGTGGGTTGATTATGAATCAGTGTGTAGATGAATGAGTGAATGAATGAGTGTGTCAGTGAGGACACTTCGCTTTATATATATAGACTAGCTGAATGTACCCGGCGTTGCCCGGACGTAGATTAAATAAACGCAGTGTTGACAAAAGTGGTGTATTGGCGATGTTGACTAATCGACATTATAATACAATGGGAATGCTCTACCTTGCCTATCACAAAATAAACAAATTTGCTGCAATTAACCTGCGTTGGCAGGACTTAAATATGATTTGGACAAAGAGGATACCTTGGTTGATATCTGAGATGAAAAATCTTGAATAGACTATTTAGGCAAAGACGCAGTTTGGAAGTGTTCTATAAGCGATTCCAGGAAATCGTAATTCGGGAAAATAAAAGTTTACAAATTAGCTGATCATGTTATGATAAAGTTGAAAACACAATGGAAACATTTCTCCTGCTGCAGTCATCTCACAAACGGAACAGTATGTGGATGATTTTGACTTATCTTCAGCATAAACAAACTCTTCAGCATAATTATCTCCTTCTGAACTGCACAAAAATTATTAAAACCTGGCCGCAACTTGTTTGACAATTAAAGTGCGAACCTTTTGAGCTCACTTTCCAGTATTAAAATTTCAATACCAATACCATAGATAGTAAAAAAGATATCCATCACCTTTCACGGGAATAATACGGTGTGGTATTTGTACATCGCTATATTTTCAAACTTCTCCATATTAGTTATAAATGATGTACAGCAATAATGAACAGAATGTACGTAAAATAAATAGTGTAAAACGTGTATAAGCACAGAACTATTAAGGGTATGAATGTCAGTGAAGTCTCGAACAACGGTGCAAATTTCGGATTTCAGCCGGGGCAAATTTGGTGAAAAACAAATACACCACTATCATTAACTGAACGTAAAAATTAGCGTACAAATATAAGTAGAGTCCGGTCCAACTCTGGTAATTTTTCGAAAATTGATTGGAACAGATTTGGTTAACGCGAGGAACAAATGAACCACCAAGGGAATGTTAAATTATAATACTTTATTTGATCTGCATAGATATTAAATCAAACCAAATCGAGCATCGCCTTTTCACGTTTGTGACCTTGCCCTTGACGTGGCAGGCTCAAGCTGCTTCAATAATGTAAAAATCTTATTCGGCATCTCCAATAAAATCACATTTGTTTACATTAACACGCATTTCTTCATGGACTTGAGACGAATTAGAAACAAATATTGCAACTTTAAGTGTTCCATATAATTTCGTTTCTGGGTGCAAGCTCCTTTCTTTTCACTCTAGTCAGTCTGAACTTAATACACAGAGTGATATTTTACGGCGCCCTAAATAATTTTGTCGTTGTTTTCAAAAGTTTCAAGAGAAGGAGAGTTGACAGAGAAGCTAAATTATTCCAAATTATTCCCATTTAGTTCTCTGACAACGTTAAAGACAATAACGGTGGTATTAATCGGGTTTGTTGACCGTGTTCCATGCGAAGTTCCATGAGGGGGGGTGTAGTGAGCGCCCCGAGAGGCTAACTCAGCAAGTGATCCCCATGAATCTCTGCCAAACGTTTCGTCCACAGCTGCGGTGGACATCTTCAGTGGCGGTGTGGTCGTGGTCGAAGTACTCTCCCAGCTGTCACAGTCGCGACTGGCACATCATCACTTTGCGCAGCTCTATATATAGCCTCAGATCGGTTATGCATCGTTCCGGGTGGGCGTGTCCCTGCATTCGTCAAAGGTGGTGACGTCACTCTTCTCGTTGTCATGGTTGGCTGCCAACTCCTATCCATTTTTAATCCTTCACCCTTCTTATTGAAATTGTTCTGGTGTTTGAAAATTTCAATCGCTTCTCGGTGTAGACGAGCGTAGTAGTGTGAGGTGGACGCCAATCGTTCAGTCTCCTCAAACCGTATCTGATGGTCTCCCTCAGAAAGAGCGTGTTCAGCTACCGACGATTTCTCCACTTCACCCAGACGACAGTTCCTCTTGTGTTCCGTCAAGCGCGTCTTGATGCTTCTCTTTGTTGTACCTACATAAACAGATCCACACGAACACGGAATTTTGTATACCCCAGCTGACGACAAGGGATCTCTGGGATCTTTCGCCGAACCCAGTAGTCCTCGGATCTGTGTCGTGGGTTTAAAGATGGTCTTAATATTATTACGGTTCAATAGTCGGCCAATGCGGTCTGTCACATTCCGCACATATGGTAAAAAGGCCGTTCCTGCAAACTCAGTTGTGTTATCAGTTGTAGGTCTCACCGACGTCCTTGGGTGTATAGATCTTCTTATATCTTTTGAGGAGTATCCATTGGCTTGTAGCATCTTGTCCAAGTGGTCAAGTTCACCCTTAAGATGTTGTGGTTCGCAGATCTTAGTGGCTCGACTAACCAAGGTCTTGATCACCGCTCTTTTTTGGGATGGATGATGGTTGGACTCCTTGTTGAGGTACCTATCTGTGTGGGTAGGTTTTCGATATACCTGGTGGCCTAGGGACCCATCATGTTTCCTGTTCACTAGAACGTCAAGGAACGGTAGGCAACGATCTCTCTCTTTCTCCATTGTGAATTGGATTCGCGGATTTTGTTGGTTAATGTGGTCCATGAATTCCTGTAGCGCTGCTTCACCGTGGTCCCAGATGATAAATGTGTCGTCCACATAACGGAACCAGCACTTGGGTTTCTTCGGTGCCGTTTGAAGCGCTTCTTTCTCAAACGCCTCCATGAAGAAATTAGCCACCACAGGGCTCAGTGGACTTCCCATGGCCACGCCATCCAGCTGTTCGTAGTAGGCGTTGTCGTACTTAAAATATGTTGTTGTTAGTACATATTGGAAAATATTTATAATATCCGTGGGAAAGAGTGTCCTTATGCAAACCAATGCATCCTTGACTGGAACCATCGTAAACAGCGAGACTACGTCGAAACTGACCAATATGTCTTCAGGGCCAAGGCGAAGTGGTTTGATCTTCTCCACAAAATGGGCTGAGTCTCTGATGTAGGAGTCTGTATGTCCGATGTGAGGTTGCAGCAAACCCGCCAAGTATTTGGCGACTCCATAAGTCGGAGAGTCGATGGTACTGACAATGGGGCGAAGAGGTACGTCTGGCTTATGTATCTTCGGCAAGCCGTAGAGTCGAGGTGGAAGTGCTTCCGATTTTCGAATCTTCAGCTTCATCTCATCCGGAATTGACGCCACTTTAATCAGATTATTCGTTTGCCTGAGGATACGAGCCGTGGGGTCCCGTGAGAGTTCCAATCCGCGAATCCAATTCACAATGGAGAAAGAGAGAGATCGTTGCCTACCGTTCCTTGACGTTCTAGTGAACAGGAAACATGATGGGTCCCTAGGCCACCAGGTATATCGAAAACCTACCCACACAGATAGGTACCTCAACAAGGAGTCCAACCATCATCCATCCCAAAAAAGAGCGGTGATCAAGACCTTGGTTAGTCGAGCCACTAAGATCTGCGAACCACAACATCTTAAGGGTGAACTTGACCACTTGGACAAGATGCTACAAGCCAATGGATACTCCTCAAAAGATATAAGAAGATCTATACACCCAAGGACGTCGGTGAGACCTACAACTGATAACACAACTGAGTTTGCAGGAACGGCCTTTTTACCATATGTGCGGAATGTGACAGACCGCATTGGCCGACTATTGAACCGTAATAATATTAAGACCATCTTTAAACCCACGACACAGATCCGAGGACTACTGGGTTCGGCGAAAGATCCCAGAGATCCCTTGTCGTCAGCTGGGGTATACAAAATTCCGTGTTCGTGTGGATCTGTTTATGTAGGTACAACAAAGAGAAGCATCAAGACGCGCTTGACGGAACACAAGAGGAACTGTCGTCTGGGTGAAGTGGAGAAATCGTCGGTAGCTGAACACGCTCTTTCTGAGGGAGACCATCAGATACGGTTTGAGGAGACTGAACGATTGGCGTCCACCTCACACTACTACGCTCGTCTACACCGAGAAGCGATTGAAATTTTCAAACACCAGAACAATTTCAATAAGAAGGGTGAAGGATTAAAAATGGATAGGAGTTGGCAGCCAACCATGACAACGAGAAGAGTGACGTCACCACCTTTGACGAATGCAGGGACACGCCCACCCGGAACGATGCATAACCGATCTGAGGCTATATATAGAGCTGCGCAAAGTGATGATGTGCCAGTCGCGACTGTGACAGCTGGGAGAGTACTTCGACCACGACCACACCGCCACTGAAGATGTCCACCGCAGCTGTGGACGAAACGTTTGGCAGAGATTCATGGGGATCACTTGCTGAGTTAGCCTCTCGGGGCGCTCACTACACCCCCCCTCATGGAACTTCGCATGGAACACGGTCAACAAACCCGATTAATACCACCGTTGTTGACAACACCGACCGTGAAAGCCTACACACTTTTATAAATCGCCTCTACGGGGAGGAGGCCTACCATCTTATTCGTCGCTTTGAAGGCTTGCGTAAAAAGAAGGGTCAATTACTATCTTCACTGACCTTTTTGCTTCGCTGCCGCGACGGCAACATCACACCGCGTTTTTTACAGCAAAAGCGATACTTACACACGGCGAAAGCTCATCGCATCTACGATAGAACAGAGAAAGCCCTGCTACGGGAACGGATCCATCAAACTCGGAAAGATCTTGACAAGAACGCAAGACAACTGTTGGGAATACACGTTAAGCTGGGCAACACTTTAAATGGAGAAGACTGGGACAAGGTCGATAGAATAACTTACGGCACGTTTGAAGCTACCATGGGACACAGCAGGGAAACACAGATAAGGAAATTCAGTAGACACATAGCACAAAGACCTTCAGTTCCGACGCTGGATAAACAGCGCACTGTGATCAATATGTCCGATTACACCTTGTCCACAGAAGAAACGGAGATCCTGGCCAAGGGAGGTAATTTTGCAGTGGTTCCCAAAACTTTGCCGGTAGAAGACATCATCTCAAACATTGAGGCCGGAATTCGAAAATTAACATCTGATAAAGCCGAGGAAGTGCGCCGCGAATCGGCCAGAATCTTACAGAGGGCCAAACCACCATTGGGCAACCTTAAGGCGAAGGAGAAAGCAGCGTTAAGAACATTAAGAAACAACAAGGATATTATGATTTTAGCTGCAGACAAAGGGAACGCCACCACAGTACTTAACACCAGAGACTACAGACGGAAGATGGACGACATCCTGGATCCATTAACCTATAAAAAACTCTCACGGGACCCCACGGCTCGTATCCTCAGGCAAACGAATAATCTGATTAAAGTGGCGTCAATTCCGGATGAGATGAAGCTGAAGATTCGAAAATCGGAAGCACTTCCACCTCGACTCTACGGCTTGCCGAAGATACATAAGCCAGACGTACCTCTTCGCCCCATTGTCAGTACCATCGACTCTCCGACTTATGGAGTCGCCAAATACTTGGCGGGTTTGCTGCAACCTCACATCGGACATACAGACTCCTACATCAGAGACTCAGCCCATTTTGTGGAGAAGATCAAACCACTTCGCCTTGGCCCTGAAGACATATTGGTCAGTTTCGACGTAGTCTCGCTGTTTACGATGGTTCCAGTCAAGGATGCATTGGTTTGCATAAGGACACTCTTTCCCACGGATATTATAAATATTTTCCAATATGTACTAACAACAACATATTTTAAGTACGACAACGCCTACTACGAACAGCTGGATGGCGTGGCCATGGGAAGTCCACTGAGCCCTGTGGTGGCTAATTTCTTCATGGAGGCGTTTGAGAAAGAAGCGCTTCAAACGGCACCGAAGAAACCCAAGTGCTGGTTCCGTTATGTGGACGACACATTTATCATCTGGGACCACGGTGAAGCAGCGCTACAGGAATTCATGGACCACATTAACCAACAAAATCCGCGAATCCAATTCACAATGGAGAAAGAGAGAGATCGTTGCCTACCGTTCCTTGACGTTCTAGTGAACAGGAAACATGATGGGTCCCTAGGCCACCAGGTATATCGAAAACCTACCCACACAGATAGGTACCTCAACAAGGAGTCCAACCATCATCCATCCCAAAAAAGAGCGGTGATCAAGACCTTGGTTAGTCGAGCCACTAAGATCTGCGAACCACAACATCTTAAGGGTGAACTTGACCACTTGGACAAGATGCTACAAGCCAATGGATACTCCTCAAAAGATATAAGAAGATCTATACACCCAAGGACGTCGGTGAGACCTACAACTGATAACACAACTGAGTTTGCAGGAACGGCCTTTTTACCATATGTGCGGAATGTGACAGACCGCATTGGCCGACTATTGAACCGTAATAATATTAAGACCATCTTTAAACCCACGACACAGATCCGAGGACTACTGGGTTCGGCGAAAGATCCCAGAGATCCCTTGTCGTCAGCTGGGGTATACAAAATTCCGTGTTCGTGTGGATCTGTTTATGTAGGTACAACAAAGAGAAGCATCAAGACGCGCTTGACGGAACACAAGAGGAACTGTCGTCTGGGTGAAGTGGAGAAATCGTCGGTAGCTGAACACGCTCTTTCTGAGGGAGACCATCAGATACGGTTTGAGGAGACTGAACGATTGGCGTCCACCTCACACTACTACGCTCGTCTACACCGAGAAGCGATTGAAATTTTCAAACACCAGAACAATTTCAATAAGAAGGGTGAAGGATTAAAAATGGATAGGAGTTGGCAGCCAACCATGACAACGAGAAGAGTGACGTCACCACCTTTGACGAATGCAGGGACACGCCCACCCGGAACGATGCATAACCGATCTGAGGCTATATATAGAGCTGCGCAAAGTGATGATGTGCCAGTCGCGACTGTGACAGCTGGGAGAGTACTTCGACCACGACCACACCGCCACTGAAGATGTCCACCGCAGCTGTGGACGAAACGTTTGGCAGAGATTCATGGGGATCACTTGCTGAGTTAGCCTCTCGGGGCGCTCACTACACCCCCCCTCATGGAACTTCGCATGGAACACGGTCAACAAACCCGATTAATACCACCGTTGTTGACAACACCGACCGTGAAAGCCTACACACTGTTAAAGACAATGTTGAAATATATAAATACAAAATTTCACACCATAAAAACGAAGTATTTGGGAATTATGGACAAACAAAGTCGAAGTTATTTATGTTAATTTGGCGTGATTTGCTATGGTTTAAAAAAATGCAAAAATATTAGGTTGATTTGGGGTTGTTTTGGATGATATAGGTTTCTTTGAGGATTGTTTGGAATGGTTATTGATGGTTGGCAGGGTTTAGCTTTGGCGGATTAAACGAAATTTTCGGTAATTATAATGTGATTGGGCTTTGTTTGGCTTGGTAAGAAGTGGTTGGGGTGATTTAGGGGAATTCGAAGTCATTTATGCGAGTTTGGCGTAGTTTGCTTAGAATTCGTATTTTTTTTTAATTATGGGTTGACCTGGAGTAGTTTTGAATGGTAAGTGTATGACTTTTAGGGATAGTTTGGAATGGTGCGTTATGTTTGGGGTGTTTAACGTATTCAGGTAAAATTTACAAAAATTTTGGTAATTTTAAAATGAAGAATTAAAGTGCGAACCTCTTGAGCTCTATTTCCGGTATTAAAAATGCAATAGGAATGATAGTAAAAAAGACTATTTCCATCACTTTTCACGGGAATTATACATGGTGGTATTTGTTCTCCGCTTACTATTATATTTTCAAACTGCTCCATCTTAGTTATAAATTATCCAGAACCATAATGAACGCAATGTACGTAAAATAAATAGTGTAAATCGTGTATAAGCACACAATACTTAAGCGTATGATGTCAGTGAAAATTTCGGATTTTGGCCGGAGCAGGTTTGGTGAAGAACAAATACACCACTATCATTATATATACGATCATTAACTGAACGTAAAAATTTTGCGTACGAAAATAAGTGAAGTCCGGTCCGACGCTGGAAATTTTTCGAAAATCGATTGGGGAGAGTTTTGGTTAACGGCAAGAACAAATCGGGAATATTATATAAAAATAATTTATTTAATAGCGATAGAACTTCGAATACCGATGCGTCGCCTCGACCTTGGCGACGTTGAGTACCAGCGTTCCAGACGCTGAAGCAGCAATTTTCACAATTATATGAGGTGCACGTGCCTAGTGCGTATAAAAACAATTTGGATAACAAAAGAGATTAATTTGTATGTACCAAATAATACTCGCACAGGTGTATTCGTATGGCCCGTCAAAATTTTCACGAAATGAATTTAAGAAATTAACATTCTAAAGTAAATAAATATTTTGACGGGAATGTTAAAAATCTTATTCGGCCTCTCCGACAAACTAAAACTTGTTTACATTAACATGCATTCCTTGATGGACCTAAGACGAATTTCAAACGAATATCGAAATTTCGAGTGTTTCACGTCAGTCTGAACTTATTACACAGTGATATTTTCACATTCAGGCGCCCTAAATTATTTTGTCGTTGATTTCAAAAGTTTCCCTGGAAGGAGAGTACTCAGCAAGGGGCTTGTTAGGGGTGGCAGGGTTGGCAGTGCCACTCCAAATATAAATTTACTATCGAACACAACAATAGTTCTGTAATTCAATTGCAGAATTTCGAATTTTTCAGATATTTTCACGAAAATCTAGCGCTTATACCGCGTTTATACCGCTTTAAAGTTAAAAACCATAGAGCTAAGTAATTTAGGTGAGTTTGACATAGCTTGCTATGGTTTGTAGCATTTTTTGTAATTTTAAAGTGATTGGGCCTATTTTGGGGTAGTAAGGGGTAGTTGGGGTTTATTTATGGTAGCCGAAGTAATTTAGTTGAGTTTGGCATAGCTTGCTATGGTTTTTAGCATTTTTTGTAATTTTAAAGTGATTGGGCTTATTTTGGAGTGGTAAGGGGTAGTTGGGAGTGATTTATGGTAGCCGAAGTAATTTAAGTGAGTTTGACATAGTTTGCTATGATTTGTAGCATTTTTTGTAATTTTAAAGTGAATGGGCTTTGTTTGGGGTGGTAAGGGGTAGTTGGGGGTGATCTATGGTAGCCGAAGTAATTTAGATGAGTTTTGCATAGTTTGCTATGATTTGTATCAGTTTTTGTAATTTTAAAATGATTTGGCTTAGTTTGGTGTGGTAAGGGGTAGTTGGGGGTGATTTATGGTAGCCGAAGTAATTTAAGTGAGTTTGACATAGTTTGCTATGGTTTGTAGCATTTTTTGTAATTTTAAAGTGATTTGGCTTAGTTTGGGGTGGTAAGGGGTAGTTGGGGGTGATTTATGGTAGCCGAAGTAATTTAAGTGAGTTTGACATAGTTTGCTATAGTTTGTAGCATTTTTTGTAATTTTAAAGTGATTTGGCTTAGTTTGGGGTGGTAAGGGGTAGTTGGGGGTGATTTATGGTAGCCGAAGTAATTTAAGTGAGTTTGACATAGTTTGCTATGGTTTGTAGCATTTTTTGTAATTTTAAAGTGATTTGGCTTAGTTTGGGGCGGTAAGGGGTGGTTGGGGGTGATTTATGGTAGCCGAAGTAATTTAGGTGAGTTTGACATAGCTTGCTATGGTTTGTAGCATTTTTTGTAATTTTAAAGTGATTGGGCCTATTTTGGGGTAGTAAGGGGTAGTTGGGGTTTATTTATTTAGAGATGATGGCAGCTCTAACCAGAAAGTTAAACCTCCCAACTCGACCCCGCAAACACAAACCCGGGAAAGGCGGAAGTAACACCGTAAAGAAAAGTAGAGCCTATAAGTACAAGATGGCACAAACGCTCTACAGGACAAACCTCTCCAAATTAGCCACCCAGGTGATCGATGGTAAACTGGAAGACAGCGAAGAAATATCACCCAACATCATCGACGTCGAGGAGGCTTACAGGGACATTTACGGGGGCGACGTATGGGTTGACTCGGGCGAAATTGGTGTCATCAAAACAAATTCTACAAACATCTACTCACCTGTGACCATCCAACAAGTGAGTGATACATTAAATAGACGCCAATCCAACTCCAAGGGCCCAGACAATATAAAAATGAGCGATCTGAAACGACTACCGACTGCTGAAATATCACTACTCTACAACTTTATTTTGTTCAGCACTCACATCCCCAACTCCTGGAAGTGCAACCGAACAATCCTTATTCCAAAAGATCGAAACAACCCCGAAAATGTTGACAACTGGAGGCCGATAACAATCTCTTCTGCATTCCTTCGACTACTTAATAAAATTTTAGGAAAGAGGATGTCGAAACTTCCATTCCATCGTTCCCAACGAGGTTTTTTATCTCTTGATGGCACTCTCGCTAACACCATGCTGTTGCAGTCACTTATTAAGACCTGCAGGGAAAAGATCACGCCGCATGCCATAACCACCCTCGACCTCAAGAAAGCGTTCGACACAGTGCCGCACTCTTCCATCGTCAGGGCCATGAAACGCTTCGGTCTGCACCCCAAAATAATTAAGATGATCACCAACAGCTACGAGGGATGCACAACCAACATATCAGTGGGAGGGGATCAAACAAGAGCGATTCACATTACTAAAGGGGTTAAGCAGGGAGATCCCATCTCACCGTTCTTATTTAATATGGTGATTGACGAGTTGCTCTACATCCTGGAAACACGACCAGCCGGACTAAAACTTGGCGACGCCCGCATAAACACCCTTGCCTATGCGGATGACCTCATTTTACTATCGGAGAGCCGGGAAGACATGCAGTTTCTGGTCAGGGACGTAACACGTTTCTTGGAACAGCGCAGGATGCAGATCAACACTAAAAAATGCACCAACTTAACTGTGAAACGCCTGCCCATGAAACAGAAGCTGTACGTGAACACAGATCGGCGGTCCCACGTCTACATCGGAAGCGTCCCACTACCAAACATCGGAGTGGGTGATCAATTTCGCTACCTTGGTCACAACTATGAGTTCTCGGGGGCAAAATTCTCCACTCTGGCGGACCTCAAACCCCAACTGGATCGAATACAAAAGGCCCCCCTAAAACCTCAACAGAAAATTCATCTAATTAAATTTTATCTTGTACCGCGCTACATCTATACCCTTCAAAATCCGAATGTTACTCTAAAGGCCCTACGCAGCGCCGATCGACTGGTACGCCTTGCCGCAAAAAAAACCCTCCACCTACCCTCCAGCACCTCTAATGCTTACCTATATTCTAGAACATCAGATGGAGGTCTCGGTCTATTAAATCTCTCTCGCAGAATTCCGGGAATCCTACTGGGCCGCCTAAACAAGCTCTCGGCAACCGATGATTCCGATCTCCTGAAACTTTTTAATAACAACAACTACCTACAGAAATTTACCGAAAAACTTTCCCTCTGGCTGCGAGATATAGGCACCAACCCCAACAATCTCGCCCACTATTGGTCAGGTCAACTAGAAGCTTCAGTATCAGGAGGCGGGCTTTGGCAGGTCGGTGGCTGTTCGGGTTGCTATCGATGGGTTGATCGGCCTCCCGGCCACTGGAATGGAGGCGACTACGTTAAAGCAATCCAACTAAGGGGTAACCTTCTACCGGTCCATGGGGGTGTGCATAATCGATCAGGAGAGGTCCTCTGCAGAGCAGGCTGTCAACGGAGAGAGACGGTCTGCCATATATTGCAGAGATGTCCAGTCACGCACGTGGAGAGGATAGCGAGGCACGACCACACCGTCAACCGCATCGCGGCAATGGCCAGAGAGAAAGGTTGGGAAGTCTCTGTGGAACCGAGGATATACGATCTTAACGGGGCGCTTCACAAACCGGATTTAATTTTAATCAAAGAAAGCCGACTTATAATAGGAGAGATAGGAATCCACTGGGAAGGTCCCAACAACCTGGACGTGGCATTCAGAAACAAGGCGGCCCATTACAGCAGCGACTCCTTCCTTGCCGGAGTAAAACGCCTCCATAAGGATAAGGATATACAGGTCCTTCCAACTATAATTGGAGCTCGCGGCGGTTGGTGTCCTCTGAACAACCAATTCATCGACACCATCGGACTCGGTAAAAACAGCTTGGAGTCCCTGGTGTGCGATGTAATCAAAGGAGGCTGGATGTGTCACGGAAGGTTCAGCACTAGAGTGTGGGACCGCCGCCTGTGAAAGTGCTTTGATTAATACATGGCCTGTTAGTGCGGTTGGATGTGCGTACTTACGAGTCTATCGGGAACTTTGCCGTTCAAACCAGGTCATCGTGATGTTTTGGTTTCCATAACCTCACTTTTATATAACGATCGATGACCGCCTTTTCGCCCCGATCAATCTACCAACCAAACACGGCAGAGTTCACCGTTACCGGCTGAGTAATAATTACTAGTTCTAACAACTTTAACTTAGCCTATACTCACCAATGTTACCAACTACGAATGCATTTCGTTTCGAACAAACATCAAAGCGTCACAACATTTCCGAACCTTACAGACATGCGCGAAATGTACACATGCGCGAAATGCATTCTCCTCGGCGAATCGTGTCAAACTCGTCCATTTTGTGTGCGACAGTCGACCGATTCGCAGATAAGCAATCAGTCTCTACTATTATAGTTCCATCTTGTGTTGTCTTTACTGGTAGTTACAGAGTCAAAGTCCTGAATATCACCCTTATATACTTGTGGACTTTGACTCTGTAACTACCAATACTGACCCTTAGAGTTTTATTGTCTTGTGTTTCGGTCCACCGCGTGGCAGTCGACACCGGCTGCCATAATCTTGACCCCCTTTTATTTTTTTTTTCAATTTTCGGGTTGTGTAAATTTTTTATTGGGGACGGCCCCCCAACATCATTTGCCGAAATACTCTGAAAACAGAGCAATAAATTAGCCGAAGTAATTTAGTTAAGTTTGGGATAGCTTGCTATGGTTTTTAGCATTTTTTGTAATTTTAAAGTGATTTGGCTTAGTTTGGGGCGGTAAGGGGTAGTTGGGGGTGATTTATGGTAGCCCAAGTAATTTGGGTGAGTTTGGCATAGTTTGCTATGATTTGTATCATTTTTTGTAATTTTAAAATGATTTGGCTTAGTTTGGGGTGGTAAGGGGTAGTTGGGGGTGATTTATGGTAGCCGAAGTAATTTAAGTGAGTTGGACATAGTTTGCTATGGTTTGTAGCATTTTTTGTAATTTAAAAGTAATTGGGCTTAGTTTGGGGTGGTAAGGGGTAGTTGGGGGTGATTTATGGTAGCCAAAGTAATTTAGGTGAGTTTGACATAGTTTGCTATGGTTTGTAGCATTTTTTGTAATTTTAAAGTGATTGGGCTTTGTTTGGGGTGGTAAGGGGTAGTTGGGGGTGATCTATGGTAGCCGAAGTAATTTAGATGAGTTTTGCATAGTTTGCTATGATTTGTATCAGTTTTTGTAATTTTAAAATGATTTGGCTTAGTTTGGGGTGGTAAGGGGTAGTTGGGGGTGATTTATGGTAGCCGAAGTAATTTAAGTGAGTTTGATATAGTTTGCTATGGTTTGTAGCATTTTTTGTAATTTTAAAGTGATTTGGCTTAGTTCGGGTGGTAAGGGGTAGTTGGGGGTGATTTATGGTAGCCGAAGTAATTTAAGTGAGTTTGACATAGTTTGCTATGGTTTGTAGCATTTTTTGTAATTTTAAAGTGATTTGGCTTAGTTTGGGGTGGTAAGGGGTAGTTGGGGGTGATTTATGGTAGCCGAAGTAATTTAAGTGAGTTTGACATAGTTTGCTATGGTTTGTAGCATTTTTTGTAATTTAAAAGTGATTGGGCTTAGTTTGGGGAGGTAAGGGGTAGTTGGGGGTGATTTATGGTAGCCAAAGTAATTTAGGTGAGTTTGACATAGTTTGCTATGGTTTGTAGCATTTTTTGTAATTTTAAAGTGATTGGGCTTTGTTTGGGGTGGTAAGGGGTAGTTGGGGGTGATCTATGGAGCCGAAGTAATTTAGATGAGTTTTGCATAGTTTGCTATGATTTGTATCAGTTTTTGTAATTTTAAAATGATTTGGCTTAGTTTGGGGTGGTAAGGGGTAGTTGGGGGTGATTTATGGTAGC
Source organism: Eledona agricola (assembly GCA_964023215.1). Lineage (NCBI taxonomy): Eukaryota > Metazoa > Arthropoda > Insecta > Coleoptera > Tenebrionidae > Eledona > Eledona agricola. The sequence goes on along the minus strand of OZ026855.1, from coordinate 10,670,856 downwards.
CGAAGTAATTTAAGTGAGTTTGACATAGTTTGCTATGGTTTGTAGCATTTTTTGTAATTTTAAAGTGATTTGGCTTAGTTTGGGGTGGTAAGGGGTAGTTGGGGGTGATTTATGGTAGCCGAAGTAATTTAAGTGAGTTTGACATAGTTTGCTATGGTTTGTAGCATTTTTTGTAATTTTAAAGTGATTTGGCTTAGTTTGGGGTGGTAAGGGGTAGTTGGGGGTGATTTATGGTAGCCGAAGTAATTTAAGTGAGTTTGACATAGTTTGCTATGGTTTGTAGCATTTTTTGTAATTTAAAAGTGATTGGGCTTAGTTTGGGGAGGTAAGGGGTAGTTGGGGGTGATTTATGGTAGCCAAAGTAATTTAGGTGAGTTTGACATAGTTTGCTATGGTTTGTAGCATTTTTTGTAATTTTAAAGTGATTGGGCTTTGTTTGGGGTGGTAAGGAGTAGTTGGGGGTGATCTATGGAGCCGAAGTAATTTAGATGAGTTTTGCATAGTTTGCTATGATTTGTATCAGTTTTTGTAATTTTAAAATGATTTGGCTTAGTTTGGGGTGGTAAGGGGTAGTTGGGGTTGATTTATGGTAGCCGAAGTAATTTAAGTGAGTTTGACATAGTTTGCTATGGTTTGTAGCATTTTTTGTAATTTTAAAGTGATTTGGCTTAGTTTGGGGTGGTAAGGGGTAGTTGGGGGTGATTTATGGTAGCCGAAGTAATTTAAGTGAGTTTGACATAGTTTGCTATGGTTTGTAGCATTTTTTGTAATTTTAAAGTGATTTGGCTTAGTTTGGGGTGGTAAGGGGTAGTTGGGGGTGATTTATGGTAGCCGAAGTAATTTAAGTGAGTTTGACATAGTTTGCTATGGTTTGTAGCATTTTTTGTAATTTAAAAGTGATTGGGCTTAGTTTGGGGAGGTAAGGGGTAGTTGGGGGTGATTTATGGTAGCCAAAGTAATTTAGGTGAGTTTGACATAGTTTGCTATGGTTTGTAGCATTTTTTGTAATTTTAAAGTGATTGGGCTTTGTTTGGGGTGGTAAGGGGTAGTTGGGGGTGATTTATGGAGCCGAAGTAATTTAGATGAGTTTTGCATAGTTTGCTATGATTTGTATCAGTTTTTGTAATTTTAAAATGATTTGGCTTAGTTTGGGGTGGTAAGGGGTAGTTGGGGGTGATTTATAGTAGCCGAAGTAATTTTAGTGAGTTTGACATAGTTTGCTATGGTTTGTAGCATTTTTTGTAATTTTAAAGTGATTTGGCTTAGTTTGGGGTGGTAAGGGGTAGTTGGGGGTGATTTATGGTAGCCGAAGTAATTTAAGTGAGTTTGACATAGTTTGCTATGGTTTGTAGCATTTTTTGTAATTTAAAAGTGATTGGGCTTAGTTTGGGGAGGTAAGGGGTAGTTGGGGGTGATTTATGGTAGCCAAAGTAATTTAGGTGAGTTTGACATAGTTTGCTATGGTTTGTAGAATTTTTTTAATTTTAAAGTGATTGGGCTTTGTTTGGGGTGGTAAGGGGTAGTTGGGGGTGATCTATGGAGCCGAAGTAATTTAGATGAGTTTTGCATAGTTTGCTATGATTTGTATCAGTTTTTGTAATTTTAAAATGATTTGGCTTAGTTTGGGGTGGTAAGGGGTAGTTGGGGGTGATTTATGGTAGCCGAAGTAATTTAAGTGAGTTTGACATAGTTTGCTATGGTTTGTAGCATTTTTTGTAATTTTAAAGTGATTTGGCTTAGTTTGGGGTGGTAAGGGGTAGTTGGGGGTGATTTATGGTAGCCGAAGTAATTTAAGTGAGTTTGACATAGTTTGCTATGGTTTGTAGCATTTTTTGTAATTTTAAAGTGATTTGGCTTAGTTTGGGGTGGTAAGGGGTAGTTGGGGGTGATTTATGGTAGCCGAAGTAATTTAAGTGAGTTTGACATAGTTTGCTATGGTTTGTAGCATTTTTTGTAATTTAAAAGTGATTGGGCTTAGTTTGGGGAGGTAAGGGGTAGTTGGGGGTGATTTATGGTAGCCAAAGTAATTTAGGTGAGTTTGACATAGTTTGCTATGGTTTGTAGCATTTTTAGTAATTTTAAAGTGATTGGGCTTTGTTTGGGGTGGTAAGGGGTAGTTGGGGGTGATCTATGGAGCCGAAGTAATTTAGATGAGTTTTGCATAGTTTGCTATGATTTGTATCAGTTTTTGTAATTTTAAAATGATTTGGCTTAGTTTGGGGTGGTAAGGGGTAGTTGGGGGTGATTTATGGTAGCCGAAGTAATTTAAGTGAGTTTGACATAGTTTGCTATGGTTTGTAGCATTTTTTCTAATTTTAAAGTGATTTGGCTTAGTTTGGGGTGGTAAGGGGTAGTTGGGGGTGATTTATGGTAGCCGAAGTAATTTAAGTGAGTTTGACATAGTTTGCTATGGTTTGTAGCATTTTTTGTAATTTTAAAGTGATTTGGCTTAGTTTGGGGTGGTAAGGGGTAGTTGGGGGTGATTTATGGTAGCCGAAGTAATTTAGGTGAGTTTGGCATAGTTTGCTATGGTAACTAGCATTTTTTTGTAATTTAAAAGTGATTGGGTTTAGTTTGTTGTGGTAAGGGTTAGTTGGTGATGATTTAGAGTAGCCGAAGTAATTTAGGTGAGTCTGGCATAGTTTGTTATGATTTGTACACCTTTTTTTGTAATTTTAAGATGATATGGTTTGGTTTGTTGTGGTAAGGGATAGTTGGGAGTGATTTACGTTAGCCGAAGTAATTTAGGTAATTCTGGTATAGTTTGTTATGATTTTTAGGATTTTTTTGGAATTTTAAAGTGATTGGGCTTAGTTTGTTGCTGTAAAGTGTAGTTGGGGGTGATTTTTGATAGCCGAAGTAATTTAGGTGAGTTTGGCATAGTTTGCTATGGTTAGTAGCATTTTTTTGTAATTTAAAAGTGATTGGGTTTAGTTTGTTGTGGTAAGGGTTAGTTGGTGATGATTTATGGTAGCCGAAGTAATTTAGGTGTGTTTGGCATAGTTTGCTATGGTTACTAGCATTTTTTTGTAATTTAAAAGTGATTTAGGTGATTCTGGTATAGTTTGTTATGATTTTTAGCATTTTTTTGTAATTTTAAAGTGATTGGGCTTAGTTTGTTGCTGTAAAGTGTAGTTGGGGGTGATTTTTGATAGCCGAAGTAATTTAGGTGAGTTTGGCATAGTTTGCTATGGTTAGTAGCATTTTTTTGTAATTTAAAAGTGATTGGGTTTAGTTTGTTGTGATAAGGGTTAGTTGATGATGATTTAGAGTAGCCGAAGTAAATTAGGTGAGTCTGGCATAGTTTGTTATGATTTGTACACCTTTTTTTGTAATTTTAAGATGATATGGTTTGGTTTGTTGTGGTAAGGGATAGTTGGGGGTAATTTACGGTAGCCGAAGTAATTTAGGTGATTCTGGTATAGTTTGTTATGATTTTTAGAATTTTTTTGTAATTTTAAAGTGATTGGGCTTAGTTTGTTGCTGTAAAGTGTAGTTGGGGGTGATTTTTGATAGCCGAAGTAATTTAGATGAGTTTGGCATAGTTTGCTATGGTTAGTAGCATTTTTTTGTAATTTAAAAGTGATTGGGTTTAGTTTGTTGTGGTAAGGGTTAGTTGGTGATGATTTATGGTAGCCGAAGTAATTTAGGTGAGTTTGGCATAGTTTGCTATGGTTACTAGCATTTTTTTGTTATTTAAAAGTGATTGGGTTTAGTTTGTTGTGGTAAGGGTTACTTGGTGATGATTTAGAGTAGCCGAAGTAATTTAGGTGAGTCTGGCATAGTTTGTTATGATTTGTACATCTTTTTTTGTAATTTTAAGATGATATGGTTTGGTTTGTTGTGGTAAGGGATAGTTGGGGGTGATTTACGGTAGCCGAAGTAATTTAGGTGATTCTGGTATAGTTTGTTATGATTTTTAGCATTTTTTTGTAATTTTAAAGTGATTGGGCTTAGTTTATTGCTGTAAATTGTAGTTGGGGGTGATTTTTGATAGCCGAAGTAATTTAGGTGAGTTTGGCATAGTTTGCTATGGTTAGTAGCATTTTTTTGTAATTTAAAAGTGATTGGGTTTAAATTGTTGTGGTAAAGGTTAGTTGGTGATGATTTATGGTAGCCGAAGTAATTTAGGTTAGTTTGGCATAGTTTGCTATGGTTACTAGCATTTTTTTGTAATTTAAAAGTGATTGGGTTTAGTTTGTTGTGGTAAGGGTTAGTTGGTGATGATTTAGAGTAGCCGAAGTAATTTAGGTGAGTTTGGCATAGTTTGCTATGGTATCTAGCATTTTTTTGTAATTTAAAAGTGATTGGGTTTAGTTTTTTGTGGTAAGGGTTAGTTGGTGATGATTTAGAGTAGCCGAAGTAATTTAGGTGAGTCTGGCATAGTTTGTTATGATTTGTACACCTTTTTTTGTAATTTTAAAATGATATGGTTTGTTTTGTTGTGGTAAGGGATTGTTGGAGGTGATTTACGGTAGCCGAAGTAATTTATGTGATTCTGGTATAGTTTGTTATGATTTTTAGCATTTTTTTGTAATTTTAAAGTGATTGGGCTTAGTTTGTTGCTGTAAAGTGTAATTGGGGGTGATTTTTGATAGCCGAAGTAATTTAGGTGAGTTTGGCATAGTTTGCTATGGTTAGTAGGATTTTTTTGTAATTTAAAAGTGATTGGGTTTAGTTTGTTGTGGTAAGGGTTAGTTGGTGATGATTTATGGTAGCCGAAGTAATTTAGGTTAGTTTGGCATAGTTTGCTATGGTTAATAACATTTTTTTTAAATTTAAAAGTGATTGGGTTTAGTTTGTTGTGGTAAGGGTTAGTTGGTGATGATTTAGAGTAGCCGAAGTAATTTAGGTGAGTCTGGCATAGTTTGTTATGATTTGTACACCTTTTTTTGTAATTTTAAGATGATATGGTTTGGTTTGTTGTGGTAAGGGATAGTTGGGGGTGATTTACGGTAGCCGAAGTAATTTAGGTGATTCTGGTATAGTTTGTTATGATTTTTAGCATTTTTTTGTAATTTTAAAGTGATTGGGCTTAGTTTGTTGCTGTAAAGTGTAATTGGGGGTGATTTATGGTAGCCGAAGTAATTTAGGTTAGTTTGACATAGTTTGCTATGGTTACTAGCATTTTTTTGTAATTTAAAAGTGATTGGGTTTAGTTTGTTGTGGTAAGGGTTAGTTGGTGATGATTTTTGATAGCCGAAGTAATTTAGGTGAGTTTGGCATAGTTTGCTATGGTTAGTAGCATTTTTTAGTAATTTAAAAGTTATTGGGTTTAGTTTGTTGTGGTAAGGGTTAGTTGGTGATGATTTATGGTAGCCGAAGTAATTTAGGTGAGTTTGGCATCGTTTGCTATGGTTACTAGCATTTTTTTGTAATTTAAAAGTGATTGGGTTTAGTTTGTTGTGGTAAGGGTTACTTGGTGAAGATTTAGAGTAGCCGAAGTAATTTAGGTGAGTCTGGCATAGTTTGTTATGATTTGTACACCTTTTTTTGTAATTTTAAGATGATATAGTTTGGTTTGTTGTGGTAAGGGATAGTTAGGGGTGATTTACGGTAGCCGAAGTAATTTAGGTGATTCTGGTATACTTTGTTATGATTTTTAGCATTTTTTTGTAATTTTAAAGTGATTGGGCTTAGTTTGTTGCTGTAAAGTGTAGTTCGGAGTGATTTTTGATAGCCGAAGTAATTTAGGTGAATTTGGCATAGTTTGCTATGGTTAGTAGCATTTTTTTGTAATTTAAAAGTGATTGGGTTTAGTTTGTTGTGGTAAGGGTTAGTTGGTGATGATTTATGTTAGCCGAAGTAATTTAGGTGAGATTGGCATAGTTTGCTATGGTTACTAGCATTTTTTTGTAATTTAAAAGTGATTGGGTTTAGTTTGTTGTGGTAAGGGTTAGTTGGTGATGATTTAGAGTAGCCGAAGTAATTTAGGTGAGTCCGGCATAGTTTGCTATGATTTGTAATTTTATGATGATATGGTTTGGTTTGTTGTGGTAAGGGATAGTTGGGGGTGATTTACGGTAGCCGAAGTAATTTAGGTGATTCTGGTATAGTTTGTTATGATTTTTAGCATTTTTTTGTAATTTTAAAGTGAATGGGCTTAGTTTGTTGCTGTAAAGTGTAGTTGGTGATGATTTATGGTAGCCGAAGTAATTTAGGTGAGTTTGGCATAGTTTGCTATGGTTACTAGCATTTTTTTGTAATTTAAAAGAATTTGCGTTTAGTTTGTTTTGGTAAGGGTTAGTTGGTGATGATTTACAGTAGCCGAAGTAACTTAGGTGAGTCTGGCATAGTTTGTTATGATTTGTACACCTTTTTTTGTAATTTTAAGATGATATGGTTTGGTTTGTTGTGTTAAGGAATAGTTGGGGTGATTTACGGTAGCCGAAGTAATTTAGGTGATTCTGGTATAGTTTGTTATGATTTTTAGCATTTTTTTGTAATTTTAAAGTGATTGGGCTTAGTTTGTTGCTGTAAAGTGTAGTTGGGGATGATTTTTGATAGCCGAAGTAATTTAGGTGAGTTTGGCATAGTTTGCTATGGTTAGTAGCATTTTTTTGTAATTTAAAAGTGATTGGGTTTAGTTTGTTGTGGTAAGGGTTAGTTGGTGATGATTTATGGTAGCCGAAGTAATTTAGGTGAGTTTGGCATAGTTTGCTATGGTTACTAGCAATTTTTTGTAATTTAAAAGTGATTGGGTTTAGTTTGTTATGGTGAGGGTTACTTGGTGATGATTTAGAGTAGCCGAAGTAATTTAGGTGAGTCTGGCATAGTTTGTTATGATTTGTACACCTTTTTTTGTAATTTTAAGATGATATGGTTTGGTTAGTTTGTGGTAAGGGATAGTTGGGGGTGATTTACGGTAGCCGAAGTAATTTAGGTGATTCTGGTATAGTTTGTTATGATTTTTAGCATTTTTTTGTAATTTTAAAGTGATTGGGCTTAGTTTATTGCTGTAAAGTGTAGTTGGGGATGATTTTTGATAGCCGAAGTAATTTATGTGAGTTTGGCATAGTTTGCTATGGTTAGTAGCATTTTTTTGTAATTTAAAAGTGATTGGGTTTAGTTTGTTGTGGTAAGGGTTAGTTGGTGATGATTTATGGTAGCCGAAGTAATTTAGGTAAGTTTGGCATAGTTTTCTATGGTTACTAGCATTTTTTTGTAATTTAAAAGTGAGTGGGTTTAGTTTGTTGTGGTAAGGGTTAGTTGGTGATGATTTAGAGTAGCCGAAGTAATTTAGGTGAGTCTGGCATAGTTTGTTATGATTTGTACACCTTTTTTTGTAATTTGAAGATGATATGGTTTAGTTTGTTGTGGTAAGGGATAGTTGGGGGTGATTTACGGTAGCCGAAGTAATTTAGGTGATTCTGGTATAGTTTGTTATGATTTTTAGCATTTTTTTGTAATTTTATAGTGATTGGGCTTAGTTTGTTGCTGTAAAGTGTAGTTGGGGGCGATTTTTGATAGCCGAAATAATTTAGGTGAATTTGGCATAGTTTGCTATGGTTAGTAGCATTTTTTTGTAATTTAAAAGTGATTGGGTTTAGTTTGTTGTGGTAAGGCTTAGTTGGTGATGATTTATGGTAGCCGAAGTAATTTAGGTGAGTTTGGCATAGTTTGCTATGGTTACTAGCATTTTTTTGTAATTTAAAAGTGATTGGGTTTAGTTTGTTGTGGTAAGGGTTACTTGGTGATGATTTAGAGTAGCCGAAGTAATTTAGGTGAGTCTGGCATAGTTTGTTATGATTTGTACACCTTTTTTTGTAATTTTAAGATGATATGGTTTAGTTTGTTGTGGTAAGGGATAGTTGGGGGTGATTTACGGTAGCCGAAGTAATTTAGGTGATTCTGGTATAGTTTGTTATGATTTTTAGCATTTTTTTGTAATTTTAAAGTGATTGGGCTTAGTTTGTTGCTGTAAAGTGTAGTTGGGGGTGATTTTTGATAGCCGAAGTAATTTAGGTGAGTTTGGCATAGTTTGCTATGGTTAGTAGCATTTTTTTGTAATTTAAAAGTGATTGGATTTAGTTTGTTGTGGTAAGGGTTACTTGGTGATGATTTATGGTAGCCGAAGTAATTTAGGTGAGTTTGGCATAGTTTGCTATGGTTACTAGCATTTTTTTGTAATTTAAAAGTGATTGGGTTTAGTTTGTTGTGGTAAGGATTAGTTGGTGATGATTTAGAGTAGCCGAAGTAATTTAGGTGAGTCTGGCATAGTTTGTTATGATTTGTACACCTTTTTTTGTAATTTTAAGATGATATGGTTTGGTTTGTTGTAGTAAGGGATAGTTGGGGGTGATTTACGGTAGCCGAAGTAATTTAGGTGATTCTGGTATAGTTTGTTATGATTTTTAGCATTTTTTTGTAATTTTAAAGTGATTGGGCTTAGTTTGTTGCAGTAAAGTGTAGTTGGGGGTGATTTTTGATAGCCGAAGTAATTTAGGTGAGTTTGGCATAGTTTGCTATGGTTAGTAGCATTTTTTTGTAATTTAAAAGTGATTGGGTTTAGTTTGTTGTGGTAAGGGTTAGTTGGTGATGATTTATGGTAGCCGAAGTAATTTAGGTGAGTTTGGCATAGTTTGCTATGGTTACTAGCATTTTTTTGTAATTTAAAAGTGATTGGGTTTAGTTTGTTGTGGTAAGGGTTAGTTGGTGATGATTTAGAGTAGCCGAAGTAATTTAGGTGAGTCTGGCATAGTTTGTTATGATTTGTACACATTTTTTTGTAATTTTAAGATGATATGGTTTGGTTTGTTGTGGTAAGGGATAGTTGGGGGTGATTTACGGTAGCCGAAGTAATTTAGGTGAGTTTGGCCTAGTTTGCTATGGTTAGTAGCATTTTTTTGTAATTTAAAAGTGATTGGGTTTAGTTTGTTGTGGTAAGGGTTAGTTGGTGATGATTTATGGTAGCCGAAGTAATTTAGGTGAGTTTGGCATAGTTTGCTATGGTTACTAGCATTTTTTTGTAATTTAAAAGTGATTGGGTTTAGTTTGTTGTGGTAAGGGTTAGTTGGTGATGATTTAGAGTAGCCGAAGTAATTTAGGTGAGTCTGGCATAGTTTGTTATGATTTGTACACCTTTTTTTGTAATTTTAAGATGATATGGTTTGGTTTGTTGTGGTAAGGGATAGTTGGGAATGATTTACGGTAGCCGAAGTAATTTAGGTGATTCTGGTATAGTTTGTTATGATTTTTAGCATTTTTTTGTAATTTTAAAGTGATTGGGCTTAGTTTGTTGCAGTAAAATGTAGTTGGGGGTGATTTTTGATAGCCGAAGTAATTTAGGTGAGTTTGGCATAGTTTGCTATGGTTAGTAGCATTTTTTTGTAATTTAAAAGTGATTGGGTTTAGTTTCTTGTGGTAAGGGTTAGTTGGTGATGATTTATGGTAGCCGAAGTAATTTAGGTGAGTTTGGCATAGTTTGCTATGGTTACTAGCATTTTTTTGTAATTTAAAAGTGATTGGGTTTAGTTTGTTGTGGTAAGGGTTAGTTGGTGATGATTTAGAGTAGCCGAAGTAATTTAGGTGAGTCTGGCATAGTTTGTTATGATTTGTACACCTTTTTTTGTAATTTTAAGATGATATGGTTTGGTTTGTTGTGATAAGGGATAGTTGGGGGTGATTTACGGTAGCCGAAGTAATTTAGGTGATTCTGGTATAGTTTGTTATGATTTTTAACATTTTTTTGTAATTTTAAAGTGATTGGGCTTAGTTTGTTGCAGTAAAGTGTAGTTGGGGGTGATTTTTGATAGCCGAAGTAATTTAGGTGAGTTTGGCATAGTTTGCTATGGTTAGTAGCATTTTTTTGTAATTTAAAAGTGATTGGGTTTAGTTTGTTGTGGTAAGGGTTAGTTGGTGATGATTTATGGTTGCCGAAGTAATTTAGGTGAGTTTGGCATAGTTTGCTATGGTTACTAGCATTTTTTTGTAATTTAAAAGTGATTGGGTTTAGTTTGTTGTGGTAAGGGTTAGTTGGTGATGATTTATGGTAGCCGAAGTAATTTAGGTGAGTTTGGCATAGTTTGCTATGGTTACTAGCATTTTTTTGTAATTTAAAAGTGATTGGGTTTAGTTTGTTGTGGTAAGGGTTAATTGGTGATGATTTAGAGTAGCCGAAGTAATTTAGGTGAGTCTGGCATAGTTTGTTATGATTTGTACACCTTTTTTTGTAATTTTAAGATGATATGGTTTGGTTTGTTGTGGTAAGGGATAGTTGGGGGTGATTTACGGTAGCCTAAGTAATTTAGGTGATTCTGGTATAGTTTGTTATGATTTTTAGCATTTTTTTGTAATTTTAAAGTGATTGGGCTTAGTTTGTTGCTGTAAAGTGTAGTTGGGGGTGATTTTTGATAGCCGAAGTAATTTAGGTGAGTTTGGCATAGTTTGCTATGGTTAGTAGCATTTTTTTGTAATTTAAAAGTGATTGGGTTTAGTTTGTTGTGGTAAGGGTTAGTTGGTGATGATTTATGGTAGCCGAAGTAATTTAGGTGAGTTTGGCATAGTTTGCTATGGTTACTAGCATTTTTTTGTAATTTAAAAATGATTGGGTTTAGTTTGTTGTGGTAAGAGTTAGTTGGTGATGATTTAGAGTAGCCGAAGTAATTTAGGTGAGTCTGGCATAGTTTGTTATGATTTGTACAATTTTTTTTGTAATTTTAAGATGATATGGTTTGGTTTGTTGTGGTAAGGGATAGTTGGGGGTGATTTACGGTAGCCGAAGTAATTTAGGTAATTCTGGTATAGTTTGTTATGATTTTTAGCATTTTTTTGTAATTTTAAAGTGATTGGGCTTAGTTTGTTGCTGTAAAGTGTAGTTGGGGGTGATTTTTGATAAGCGAAGTAATTTAGGTGAGTTTGGCATAGTTTGCTATGGTTAGTAGCATTTTCTTGTAATTTAAAAATGATTGGGTTTAGATTGTTGTGGTAGGGGTTAGTTGGTGATGATTTATGGTAGCCGAAGTAATTTAGGTGAGTTTGGCATAGTTTGCTATGGTTACTAGCATTTTTTTGTAATTTAAAAGTGATTGGGTTTAGTTTGTTGTGGTAAGGGTTAGTTGGTTATGATTTAGAGTAGCCGAAGTAATTTAGGTGAGTCTGGCATAGTTTGTTATGATTTGTACACATTTTTTTGTAATTTTAAGATGATATGGTTTGGTTTGTTGTGGTAACGGATAGTTGGGGGTGATTTACGGTAGCCGAAGTAATTTAGGTGAGTTTGGCATAGTTTGCTATGGTTAGTAGCATTTTTTTGTAATTTAAAAGTGATTGGGTTTAGTTTGTTGTGGTAAGGGTTAGTTGGTGATGATTTATGGTAGCCGAAGTAATTTAGGTGAGTTTGGCATAGTTTGCTATGGTTACTAGCATTTTTTTGTAATTTAAAAGTGATTGGGTTTAGTTTGTTGTGGTAAGGGTTAGTTGGTGATGATTTAGAGTAGCCGAAGTAATTTAGGTGAGTCTGGCATAGTTTGTTATGATTTGTACACTTTTTTTTGTAATTTTAAGAAGATATGGTTTGGTTTGTTGTGGTAAGGGATAGTTGGGGGTGATTTACGGTAGCCGAAGTAATTTAGGTGATTCTGGTATAGTTTGTTATGATTTTTAGCATTTTTTTGTAATTTTAAAGTGATTGGGCTTAGTTTGTTGCTGTAAAGTGTAGTTGGCGTGATTTTTGATAGCCGAAGTAATTTAGGTGAGTTTGGCATAGTTTGCCATGGTTAGTAGCATTTTTTCGTAATTTCAAAGTAATTGGGTTTAGTTTGTTGTGGTAAGGGTTAGTTGGTGATGATTTATGTTAGCCGAAGTAATATAGGTGAGTTTGGCATAGTTTGTTATGATTTTTAGCATTTTTTTGTAATTTTAAAGTGATTGGGCTTAGTTTGTTGCTGTAAAGTGTAGTTGGGGGTGATTTTTGATAGCCGAAGTAATTTAGGTGAGTTTGGCATAGTTTGCTATGGTTAGTAGCATTTTTTTGTAATTTAAAAGTGATTGGGTTTAGTTTGTTGTGGTAAGGGTTAGTTGGTGATGATTTATGGTAGCCGAAGTAATTTAGGTGAGTTTGGCATAGTTTGCTATGGTTACTAGCATTTTTTTGTAATTTAAAAGTGATTGGGTTTAGTTTGTTGTGGTAAGGGTTAGTTGGTGATGATTTATGGTAGCCGAAGTAATTTAGGTGAGTTTGGCATAGTTTGCTATGGTTACTAGCATTTTTTTGTAATTTAAAAGTGATTGGGTTTAGTTTGTTGTGGTAAGGGTTAATTGGTGATGATTTAGAGTAGCCGAAGTAATTTAGGTGAGTCTGGCATAGTTTGTTATGATTTGTACACCTTTTTTTGTAATTTTAAGATGATATGGTTTGGTTTGTTGTGGTAAGGGATAGTTGGGGGTGATTTACGGTAGCCGAAGTAATTTAGGTGATTCTGGTATAGTTTGTTATGATTTTTAGCATTTTTTTGTAATTTTAAAGTGATTGGGCTTAGTTTGTTGCTGTAAAGTGTAGTTGGGGGTGATTTTTGATAGCCGAAGTAATTTAGGTGAGTTTGGCATAGTTTGCTATGGTTAGTAGCATTTTTTTGTAATTTAAAAGTGATTGGGTTTAGTTTGTTGTGGTAAGGGTTAGTTGGTGATGATTTATGGTAGCCGAAGTAATTTAGGTGAGTTTGGCATAGTTTGCTATGGTTACTAGCATTTTTTTGTAATTTAAAAATGATTGGGTTTAGTTTGTTGTGGTAAGAGTTAGTTGGTGATGATTTAGAGTAGCCGAAGTAATTTAGGTGAGTCTGGCATAGTTTGCTATGGTTACTAGCATTTTTTTGTAATTTAAAAGTGATTGGGTTTAGTTTGTTGTGGTAAGGGTTAGTTGGTGATGATTTATGGTAGCCGAAGTAATTTAGGTGAGTTTGGCATAGTTTGCTATGGTTACTAGCATTTTTTTGTAATTTAAAAGTGATTGGGTTTAGTTTGTTGTGGTAAGGGTTAATTGGTGATGATTTAGAGTAGCCGAAGTAATTTAGGTGAGTCTGGCATAGTTTGTTATGATTTGTACACCTTTTTTTGTAATTTTAAGATGATATGGTTTGGTTTGTTGTGGTAAGGGATAGTTGGGGGTGATTTACGGTAGCCGAAGTAATTTAGGTGATTCTGGTATAGTTTGTTATGATTTTTAGCATTTTTTTGTAATTTTAAAGTGATTGGGCTTAGTTTGTTGCTGTAAAGTGTAGTTGGGGGTGATTTTTGATAGCCGAAGTAATTTAGGTGAGTTTGGCATAGTTTGCTATGGTTAGTAGCATTTTTTTGTAATTTAAAAGTGATTGGGTTTAGTTTGTTGTGGTAAGGGTTAGTTGGTGATGATTTATGGTAGCCGAAGTAATTTAGGTGAGTTTGGCATAGTTTGCTATGGTTACTAGCATTTTTTTGTAATTTAAAAATGATTGGGTTTAGTTTGTTGTGGTAAGAGTTAGTTGGTGATGATTTAGAGTAGCCGAAGTAATTTAGGTGAGTCTGGCATAGTTTGTTATGATTTGTACAATTTTTTTTGTAATTTTAAGATGATATGGTTTGGTTTGTTGTGGTAAGGGATAGTTGGGGGTGATTTACGGTAGCCGAAGTAATTTAGGTAATTCTGGTATAGTTTGTTATGATTTTTAACATTTTTTTGTAATTTTAAAGTGATTGGGCTTAGTTTGTTGCTGTAAAGTGTAGTTGGGGGTGATTTTTGATAAGCGAAGTAATTTAGGTGAGTTTGGCATAGTTTTCTATGGTTAGTAGCATTTTCTTGTAATTTAAAAATGATTGGGTTTAGTTTGTTGTGGTAGGGGTTAGTTGGTGATGATTTATGGTAGCCGAAGTAATTTAGGTGAGTTTGGCATAGTTTGCTATGGTTACTAGCATTTTTTTGTAATTTAAAAGTGATTGGGTTTAGTTTGTTGTGGTAAGGGTTAGTTGGTTATGATTTAGAGTAGCCGAAGTAATTTAGGTGAGTCTGGCATAGTTTGTTATGATTTGTACACATTTTTTTGTAATTTTAAGATGATATGGTTTGGTTTGTTGTGGTAACGGATAGTTGGGGGTGATTTACGGTAGCCGAAGTAATTTAGGTGAGTTTGGCATAGTTTGCTATGGTTAGTAGCATTTTTTTGTAATTTAAAAGTGATTGGGTTTAGTTTGTTGTGGTAAGGGTTAGTTGGTGATGATTTATGGTAGCCGAAGTAATTTAGGTGAGTTTGGCATAGTTTGCTATGGTTACTAGCATTTTTTTGTAATTTAAAAGTGATTGGGTTTAGTTTGTTGTGGTAAGGGTTAGTTGGTGATGATTTAGAGTAGCCGAAGTAATTTAGGTGAGTCTGGCATAGTTTGTTATGATTTGTACACTTTTTTTTGTAATTTTAAGAAGATATGGTTTGGTTTGTTGTGGTAAGGGATAGTTGGGGGTGATTTACGGTAGCCGAAGTAATTTAGGTGATTCTGGTATAGTTTGTTATGATTTTTAGCATTTTTTTGTAATTTTAAAGTGATTGGGCTTAGTTTGTTGCTGTAAAGTGTAGTTGGCGTGATTTTTGATAGCCGAAGTAATTTAGGTGAGTTTGGCATAGTTTGCTATGGTTAGTAGCATTTTTTCGTAATTTCAAAGTAATTGGGTTTAGTTTGTTGTGGTAAGGGTTAGTTGGTGATGATTTATGTTAGCCGAAGTAATATAGGTGAGTTTGGCATAGTTTGCTATGGTTACTAGCATTTTTTTGTAATTTAAAAGTGATTGGGATTAGTTTGTTGTGGTAAGGGTTAGTTGGTGATGATTTAGAGTTGCCGAAGTAATTTAGGTGAGTCTGGCATAGTTTGTTATGATTTGTACACCTTTTTTTGTAATTTTAAAATGATATGGTTTGGTTTGTTGTGGTAAGGGATAGTTGGGGGTGATTTACGGTAGCCGAAGTAATTTAGGTGATTCTGGTATAGTTTGTTATGATTTTTTTTTTTTTGGTAATTTTAAAGTGATTGGGCTTAGTTTGTTGCTGTAAAGTGTAGTTGGGGGTGATTTTTGATAGCCGAAGTAATTTAGGTGAGTTTGGCATAGTTTGCTATGGTTACTAGCATTTTTTTGTAATTTAAAAGTGATTGGGTTTAGTTTGTTGTGGTAAGGGTTAGTTGGTGATGATTTAGAGTAGCCGAAGTAATTTAGGTGAGTCTGGCATAATTTGTTATGATTTGTACACCTTTTTTTGTAATTTTAAAATGATATGGTCTGGTTTGTTGTGGTAAGGGATAGTTGGGGGTGATTTACGGTAGCCAAAGTAATTTAGGTGATTCTGGTATAGTTTGTTATGATTTTTAGCATTTTTTTGTAATTTTAAAGTGATTGGGCTTAGTTTGTTGCTGTAAAGTGTAGTTGGGGGTGATTTTTGATAGCCGAAGTAATTTAGGTGAGTTTGGCATAGTTTGCTATGGTTAGTAGCACTTTTTTGTAATTTAAAAGTGATTGGGTTTAGTTTGTTGTGGTAAGGGTTAGTTGGTGATGATTTAGAGTAGCCGAAGTAATTTAGGTGAGTTTGGCATAGTTTGCTATGGTTAGTAGCATTTTTTTATAATTTAAAAGTGATTTCGTTTAGTTTGTTGTGGTAAGGGTTAGTTGGTGATGATTTATGGTAGCCGAAAAAATTTAGGTGAGTTTGGCATAGTTTGCTATGGTTACTAGCATTTTTTGTAATTTAAAAGTGATTGGGATTAGTTTGTTGTGGTAAGGGTTAGTTGGTGATGATTTAGAGTAGCCGAAGTAATTTAGGTGAGTTTGGCATAGTTTGCTATGGTTAGTAGCATTTTTTTGTAATTTAAAAGTGATTGGGTTTAGTTTGTTGTGGTAAGGGTTAGTTGGTGATGATTTATGGTAGCCGAAGTAATTTAGGTGAGTTTGGCATAGTTTGCTATGGTTACTAGCATTTTTTTGTAATTTAAAAGTTATTGGGTTTAGTTTGTTGTGGTAAGGGTTAGTTGGTGATGATTTAGAGTAGCCGAAGTAATTTAGGTGAGTTTGGCATAGTTTGCTATGGTTAGTAGCATTTTTTTATAATTTAAAAGTGATTGGGTTTAGTTTGTTGTGGTAAGGGTTAGTTGGTGATGATTTATGGTAGCCGAAAAAATTTAGGTGAGTTTGGCATAGTTTGCTATGGTTACTAGCATTTTTTTGTAATTTAAAAGTGATTGGGTTTAGTTTGTTGTGGTAAGGGATAGTTGGTGATGATTTTGAGTAGCCGAAGTAATTTAGGTGAGTCTGGCATAGTTTATTATACTTTGTACACCTTTTCTTGTAATTTTAAGATGATATGGTTTGGTTTGTTGTGGTAACGGATAGTTGGGGGTGATTTACGGTAGCCGAAGTAATTTAGGTGAGTTTGGCATAGTTTGCTATGGTTAGTAGCATTTTTTTGTAATTTAAAAGTGATTGGGTTTAGTTTGTTGTGGTAAGGGTTAGTTGGTGATGATTTAGAGTAGCCGAAGTAATTTAGGTGAGTTTGGCATAGTTTGCTATGGTTAGTAGCATTTTTTTATAATTTAAAAGTGATTGGGTTTAGTTTGTTGTGGTAAGGGTTAGTTGGTGATGATTTATGGTACCCGAAAAAATTTAGGTGAGTTTGGCATAGTTTGCTATGGTTACTAGCATTTTTTTGTAATTTAAAAGTGATTGGGTTTAGTTTGTTGTGGTAAGGGATAGTTGGTGATGATTTTGAGTAGCCGAAGTAATTTAGGTGAGTCTGGCATAGTTTATTATAATTTGTACACCTTTTCTTGTAATTTTAAGATGATATGGTTTGGTTTGTTGTGGTAAGGGATAGTTGGGTTGATTTACGGTAGCCGAAGTAATTTAGGTGATTCTGGTATAGTTTGTTAAGATTTTTAGCATTTTTTTGTAATTTTAAAGTGATTGTGCTTAGTTTGTTGCTGTAAAGTGTAGTTGGGGGTGATTTTTGATAGCCGAAGTAATTTAGGTGAGTTTGGCATAGTTTGCTATGGTTAGTAGCATTTTTTTGTAATTTAAAAGTGATTGGGTTTAGTTTGTTGTGGTAAGGGTTAGTTGGTGATGATTTATGGTAGCCGAAGTAATTTAGGTGAGTTTGGCAAAGTTTGTTATGATTTGTACACCTTTTTTGTAATTTTAAGATGATATGGTTTGGTTTGTTGTGGTAAGGGATAGTTGGGGGTGATTTACGGTAGCCGAAGTAATTTAGGTGATTCTGGTATAGTTTGTTATGATTTTTAGCATTTTTTTGTAATTTTAAAGTGATTGGGCTTAGTTTGTTGCTGTAAAGTGTAGTTGGGGATGATTTTTGATAGCCGAAGTAATTTAGGTGAGTTTGGCATTGTTTGCTATGGTTACTAGCATTTTTTTGTAATTTAAAAGTGATTGGGTTTAGTTTGTTGTGGTAAGGGTTAGTTGGTGATGATTTAGAGTAGCCGAAGTAATTTAGGTGAGTCTGGCATAGTTTGTTATGATTTGTACATCTTTTTTTGTAATTTTAAGATGATATGGTTTGGTTTGTTGTGGTAAGGGATAGTTGGGGGTGATTTACGGTAGCCGAAGTAATTTAGGTGATTCTGGTATAGTTTGTTATGATTTTTAGCATTTTTTTGTAATTTTAAAGTGATTGGGCTTAGTTTGTTGCTGTAAAGTGTAGTTGGGGGTGATTTTTGATAGCCGAAGTAATTTAGGTGAGTTTGGCATAGTTTGCTATGGTTAGTAGCATTTTTTTATAATTTAAAAATGATTGGGTTTAGTTTGTTGTGATAAGGGTTAGTTGGTGATGATTTAGAGTAGCCGAAGTAATTTAGGTGAGTCTGGCATAGTTTGTTATGATTTGTACACCTTTTTTTGTAATTTTAAGATGATATGGTTTGGTTTGTTGTGGTAAGGGATAGTTGGGGGTGATTTACGGTAGCCGAAGTAATTTAGGTGATTCTGGTTTAGTTTGTTATGATTTTTAGCATTTTTTGTAATTTTAAAGTGATTGGGCTTAGTTTGTTGCTGTAAAGTGTAGTTGGGGGTGATTTTTGATAGCCGAAGTAATTTAGTTGAGTTTGGCATAGTTTGCTATGGTTAGTAGCATTTTTTTCTAATTTAAAAGTGATTGGGTTTAGTTTGTAGTGGTAAGGGTTAGTTGGTGATGATTTATGGTAGCCGAAGTAATTTAGGTGAGTTTGGCATTGTTTGCTATGGTTACTAGCATTTTTTTGTAATTTAAAAGTGATTGGGTTTAGTTTGTTGTGGTAAGGGTTAGTTGGTGATGATTTAGAGTAGCCGAAGTAATTTAGGTGAGTCTGGCATAGTTTGTTATGATTTGTACACCTTTTTTTGTAATTTTAAGATGATATGGTTTGGTTTGTTGTGGTAAGGGATAGTTGGGGGTGATTTACGGTAGCCGAAGTAATTTAGGTGATTCTGGTATAGTTTGTTATGATTTTTAGCATTTTTTTGTAATTTTAAAGTGATTGGGCTTAGTTTGTTGCTGTAAAGTGTAGTTGGGGGTGATTTTTGATAGCCGAAGTAATTTAGTTGAGTTTGGCATAGTTTGCTATGGTTAGTAGCATTTTTTTGTCATTTAAAAGTGATTGGGTTTAGTTTGTAGTGGTAAGGGTTAGTTGGTGATGATTTATGGTAGCCGAAGTAATTTAGGTGAGTTTGGCATTGTTTGCTATGGTTACTAGCATTTTTTTGTAATTTAAAAGTGATTGGGTTTAGTTTGTTGTGGTAAGGGTTACTTGGTGATGATTTAGAGTAGCCGAAGTAATTTAGGTGAGTCTGGCATAGTTTGTTATGATTTGTACACCTTTTTTTGTAATTTTAAGATGATATGGTTTGGTTTGTTGTGGTAAAGGATAGTTGGGGGTGATTTACGGTAGTCGAAGTAATTTAGGTGATTCTGGTATAGTTTGTTATGATTTTTAGCATTTTTTTGTAATTTTAAAGTGATTGAGCTTAGTTTGTTGCTGTAAAGTGTAGTTGGGGGTGATTTTTGATAGCCGAAGTAATTTAGGTGAGTTTGGCATAGTTTGCTATGGTTAGTAGCATTTTTTTATAATTTAAAAGTGATTGGGTTTAGTTTGTTGTGGTAAGGGTTAGTTGGTGATGATTTAGAGTAGCCGAAGTAATTTAGGTGAGTCTGGCATAGTTTGTTATGATTTGTACACCTTTTTTTGTAATTTTAAGATGATATGGTTTGGTTTGTTGTGGTAAGGGATAGTTGGGGGTGATTTACGGTAGCCGAAGTAATTTAGGTGATTCTGGTATAGTTTGTTATGATTTTTAGCATTTTTTTGTAATTTTAAAGTGATTGGGCTTAGTTTGTTGCTGTAAAGTGTAGTTGGGGGTGATTTTTGATAGCCGAAGTAATTTAGTTGAGTTTGGCAAAGTTTGCTATGGTTTGTAGCATTTTTTTTGTAATTTAAAAGTGATTGGGTTTAGTTTGTAGTGGTAAGGGTTAGTTGGTGATGATTTATGGTAGCCGAAGTAATTTAGGTGAGTTTGGCATTGTTTGCTATGGTTACTAGCATTTTTTTGTAATTTAAAAGTGATTGGGTTTAGTTTGTTGTGGTAAGGGTTAGTTGGTGATGATTTAGAGTAGCCGAAGTAATTTAAGTGAGTCTGGCATAGTTTGTTATGATTTGTACACCTTTTTTTGTAATTTTAAGATGATATGGTTTGGCTTGTTGTGGTAAGAAATAGTTGGGGGTGATTTACGGTAGCCGAAGTAATTTAGGTGATTCTGGTATAGCTAGTTATGATTTTTAGCATTTTTTTGTAATTTTAAAGTGATTGGGCTTAGTTTGTTGCTGTAAAGTGTAGTTGGGGGTGATTTTTGATAGCCAAAGTAATTTAGGTGAGTTTGGCATAGTTTGCTATGGTTAGTAGAATTTTTTTGTAATTTAAAAGTGATTGGGTTTAGTTTGTTGTGGTAAGGGTTAGTTGGTGATGATTTATGGTAGCCGAAGTAATTTAGGTGTGTTTGGCATAGTTTGCTATGGTTACTAGCATTTTTTTGTAATTTAAAAGTGATTTAGGTAATTCTGGTATAGTTTGTTATGATTTTTAGCATTTTTTTGTAATTTTAAAGTGATTGGGCTTTGTTTGTTGCTGTAAAGTGTAGTTGGGGGTGATTTTTGATAGCCGAAGTAATTTAGGTGAGTTTGGCATAGTTTGCTATGGTTAGTAGCATTTTTTTGTAATTTAAAAGTGATTGGGTTTAGTTTGTTGTGGTAAGGGTTAGTTGGTGATGATTTATGGTAGCCGAAGTAATTTAGGTGAGTTTGGCATAGTTTGCTATGGTTACTAGCATTTTTTTGTAATTTAAAAGTGATTGGGTTTAGTTTGTTGTGGTAAGGGTTAGTTGGTGATGATTTAGAGTAGCCGAAGTAATTTAGGTGAGTCTGGCATAGTTTGTTATGATTTGTACACATTTTTTTGTAATTTTAAGATGATATGGTTTGGTTTGTTGTAGTAAGGGATAGTTGGGGGTGATTTACGGTAGCCGAAGTAATTTAGGTGAGTTTGGCATAGTTTGCTATGGTTAGTAGCATTTTTTTGTAATTTAAAAGTGATTGGGTTTAGTTTGTTGTGGTAAGGGTTAGTTGGTGATGATTTATGGTAGCCGAAGTAATTTAGGTGAGTTTGGCATAGTTTGCTATGGTTTGTATTGTATTGTATTGTATTGTATTGTAGGGGGGTCGTTTGGCTACTGAAGCCCTTCGTCACTGCGACCATTGTTGGTCTATTGTGAATAACCCTGCTTCCTATTGGAATCCCAGGGAGTCTAGCCCCCTGATGAAGTGGGCCAGATCCTTGGGAGTTGATTTACGTATCTGGGCGGCCGTGAGTGCAGCCGCACCCAGATGTTGTAACCTATTATGAGCGATGGTGTTGCACTCACAGAGAATGTGTTCGGCCGTTTCTACCGCCGATCCACAGAGTCGACATGTAGCGACTTCTGCTTTCCCCATTTTCTGGAGATGGTATCTGACTGGACCGTGTCCTGTCAGGAGGCCAGTTACTTGCCTCAGATCATTCTTTTCCAGTTTGAGAAGCATCTTAGTCTTCTTTGACGAATAGTGTATGAACTTTTTCGCCTGGCGTTGGCCTGGAGTATTTCTCCAGTAGGATTCTTTCTGTTCCTTTTCCCATTTATGGATGTCGGACATTCTCTGGGCTTTGGTTAGCCCGCAGAATGGTTCTGGTCCAATAAATGGAGCTGTCGCACCTTTCTTGGCGAGGGCGTCTGCCATTTCATTTCCTTCAATCCCCTCATGCCCTGGGATCCACAACAGAGTGATTCTGTTGCCCATCGCCAGTTGCTTCAGGGATTGTTTGCATTCCCAGACAGTCCTCTGTACACAGCGGTAGGCTCTCAGGGCCTTTAAGGCTGCTTGACTGTCTGACAGTATGTAGATATTTGCACCCTTTATGCGCCTTTCGAGGCATTTCCGAGCACAAACATCTATGGCACATATTTCGGCCTGATGAATCGAGGGGGTACTTCCTAAGGGCTGATGGATCCTGGTCTGCGGACCATAGACTCCTATTCCAGTCCCCTGCTGCGATTTTGACCCGTCTGTGTACCAGACGAGTGAGTTCTTTGGAAGTCGAGTCGTATCGAATGTTCCACATTGGCGGCCTAAAATGGCCACTTCGAATGGAACATCGAAGTCGAGTTCGGCTGGCATTACGTCCGTTGGTTGGTTCCAGGACTCTGCTCTTATCAGATTCATAATCCTGCAGTGACCAACCATGTCCCCTAGTTTTAGATTTTTTGTCTGTGTTGACCTCAAGGCACTCAGTGCTGCCTCCTTCCTCACATGTAGATGTAAAGGAAGAAGATCAAGCAGCGCCTCTAAGGCGGCCGTAGGGGTGGAGCGCATTGAGCCCGTCACGCCTAGACAAGCAAGCCTTTGCAATTTCTGCATTTTGCTTTGCGTTGTTGTTTCTTCAGTTTTTGGCCACCACAGCAGGGATGCATAGGTTACCACGGGTCTTACCACCGTCAGGTATGACCAGTAGATCATCTCCGGTTTGAGTCCCCAAGTTCTCCCAAAGAGCCTGCGGCAACACCAGAGTGCCGCTGTGCCTTTTGTAAGAGTTTTGTCAACATGCGTTTTCCAGTTGAGTTTCGCGTCTAGATTTACACCTAGATATTTGACCTCTCTGGAGAACTGCAGCTTTTTCCCGTGCAGAGTTGGAGCTGTTAAATTTAGCTTCCTTCTCTTCGTAAAGGGAACTAGAACAGTTTTGCTCGGATTAACATTGAGCTGTTCGTCCGAGCACCATCTTGAGATGATGTTTAGGGCATTTTGCGCTAGGCCAGAGATCGTGCCTTCGTGTTTGCCCCTGATGAGTACAACCAGGTCATCTGCGTAACCTTGGGTATAGATTCCCGAGTCATTGAGCTTGCTCAGTAGGTCGTCGACAACAATCGACCACAGTAGGGGCGATAGAACTCCGCCTTGCGGACACCCTTTTACTGTGGTGACCATCGTCTCCTCTCCACCGACGCTTGCCGTTATGACTCGGCTCCTCAGCATGGATTTTATCCATTCTACGGTTGAGGTTTCGACGCCTCTTAGTAAAGCAGCTCTTTCGATGGATTCATAGGAGGTATTGTCGAAGGCTCCCTCTACGTCAATGAATATTCCCAGAGCTACTTGTTTAGCCATCAGCGTCCTTTCAATGCCCTTGATGAGGCAATGTAGGGCGTCTACTGTGGATTTGCCTGCTTGATAAGCAAATTGATTATTATGAAGCGGAGTTTGCTTTAGGATAGCTCCTCTGATGTAGTTATCAATTATTTTCTCCATGGTTTTGAGGAGAAAGGAAGTGAGGCTTATGGGGCGGTAAGATTTAGCCTCTTCAGGAGGCCTTCTACCGCTTTTTGGTATGAATACCACTTTAGCCTCTCTCCAGGTCTCGGGTATATATCCGAGAATGTAGCTAGCTTTGAATATTCTCATTAAGCTGGGTATCAGGTAGTCTGTTCCCCTTTGGAGCAGGGCTGGAAAGATTCCGTCTCTGCCCGGCGATTTGAACGGCTTGAAGCTGTTGATCGCCCATTGTATTTTGTTAGCAGTAAACATTTTTCCTGCTAGGCTCTTGGTTTGCCGGGTTGGGCGTGTTATCGGCCCTTGAGTCACGTCTCTGATCTCTATGTCTGTTAGCGCCTTTGACCCAGGAAAATGGGTCTCTAGAAGTACCCTTAAGCTTGCTATGGTTACTAGCATTTTTTTGTAATTTAAAAGTGATTGGGTTTAGTTTGTTGTGGTAAGGGTTAGTTGGTGATGATTTAGAGTAGCCGAAGTAATTTAGGTGAGTCTGGCATAGTTTGTTATGATTTGTACACCTTTTTTTGTAATTTTAAGATGATATGGTTTGGTTTGTTGTGGTAAGGGATAGTTGGGGGTGATTTACGGTAGCCGAAGTAATTTAGGTGATTCTGGTATAGTTTGTTATGATTTTTAGCATTTTTTTGTAATTTTAAAGTGATTGGGCTTAGTTTGTTGCAGTAAAATGTAGTTGGGGGTGATTTTTGATAGCCGAAGTAATTTAGGTGAGTTTGGCATAGTTTGCTATGGTTAGTAGCATTTTTTTGTAATTTAAAAGTGATTGGGTTTAGTTTCTTGTGGTAAGGGTTAGTTGGTGATGATTTATGGTAGCCGAAGTAATTTAGGTGAGTTTGGCATAGTTTGCTATGGTTACTAGCATTTTTTTGTAATTTAAAAGTGATTGGGTTTAGTTTGTTGTGGTAAGGGTTAGTTGGTGATGATTTAGAGTAGCCGAAGTAATTTAGGTGAGTCTGGCATAGTTTGTTATGATTTGTACACCTTTTTTTGTAATTTTAAGATGATATGGTTTGGTTTGCTGTGATAAGGGATAGTTGGGGGTGATTTACGGTAGCCGAAGTAATTTAGGTGATTCTGGTATAGTTTGTTATGATTTTTAACATTTTTTTGTAATTTTAAAGTGATTGGGCTTAGTTTGTTGCAGTAAAGTGTAGTTGGGGGTGATTTTTGATAGCCGAAGTAATTTAGGTGAGTTTGGCATAGTTTGCTATGGTTAGTAGCATTTTTTTGTAATTTAAAAGTGATTGGGTTTAGTTTGTTGTGGTAAGGGTTAGTTGGTGATGATTTATGGTAGCCGAAGTAATTTAGGTGAGTTTGGCATAGTTTGCTATGGTTACTAGCATTTTTTTGTAATTTAAAAGTGATTGGGTTTAGTTTGTTGTGGTAAGGGTTAATTGGTGATGATTTAGAGTAGCCGAAGTAATTTAGGTGAGTCTGGCATAGTTTGTTATGATTTGTACACCTTTTTTTGTAATTTTAAGATGATATGGTTTGGTTTGTTGTGGTAAGGGATAGTTGGGGGTGATTTACGGTAGCCGAAGTAATTTAGGTGATTCTGGTATAGTTTGTTATGATTTTTAGCATTTTTTTGTAATTTTAAAGTGATTGGGCTTAGTTTGTTGCTGTAAAGTGTAGTTGGGGGTGATTTTTGATAGCCGAAGTAATTTAGGTGAGTTTGGCATAGTTTGCTATGGTTAGTAGCATTTTTTTGTAATTTAAAAGTGATTGGGTTTAGTTTGTTGTGGTAAGGGTTAGTTGGTGATGATTTATGGTAGCCGAAGTAATTTAGGTGAGTTTGGCATAGTTTGCTATGGTTACTAGCATTTTTTTGTAATTTAAAAATGATTGGGTTTAGTTTGTTGTGGTAAGAGTTAGTTGGTGATGATTTAGAGTAGCCGAAGTAATTTAGGTGAGTCTGGCATAGTTTGTTATGATTTGTACAATTTTTTTTGTAATTTTAAGATGATATGGTTTGGTTTGTTGTGGTAAGGGATAGTTGGGGGTGATTTACGGTAGCCGAAGTAATTTAGGTAATTCTGGTATAGTTTGTTATGATTTTTAGCATTTTTTTGTAATTTTAAAGTGATTGGGCTTAGTTTGTTGCTGTAAAGTGTAGTTGGGGGTGATTTTTGATAAGCGAAGTAATTTAGGTGAGTTTGGCATAGTTTGCTATGGTTAGTAGCATTTTCTTGTAATTTAAAAATGATTGGGTTTAGTTTGTTGTGGTAGGGATTAGTTGGTGATGATTTATGGTAGCCGAAGTAATTTAGGTGAGTTTGACATAGTTTGCTATGGTTACTAGCATTTTTTTGTAATTTAAAAGTGATTGGGTTTAGTTTGTTGTGGTAAGGGTTAGTTGGTTATGATTTAGAGTAGCCGAAGAAATTTAGGTGAGTCTGGCATAGTTTGTTATGATTTGTACACATTTTTTTGTAATTTTAAGATGATATGGTTTGGTTTGTTGTGGTAACGGATAGTTGGGGGTGATTTACGGTAGCCGAAGTTATTTAGGTGAGTTTGGCATAGTTTGCTATGGTTAGTAGCATTTTTTTGTAATTTAAAAGTGATTGAGTTTAGTTTGTTGTGGTAAGGGTTAGTTGGTGATGATTTATGGTAGCCGAAGTAATTTAGGTGAGTTTGGCATAGTTTGCTATGGTTACTAGCATTTTTTTGTAATTTAAAAGTCATTGGGTTTAGTTTGTTGTGGTAAGGGTTAGTTGGTGATGATTTAGAGTAGCCGAAGTAATTTAGGTGAGTCTGGCATAGTTTGTTATGATTTGTACACTTTTTTTTGTAATTTTAAGAAGATATGGTTTGGTTTGTTGTGGTAAGGAATAGTTGGGGGTGATTTACGGTAGCCGAAGTAATTTAGGTGATTCTGGTATAGTTTGTTATGATTTTTAGCATTTTTTTGTAATTTTAAAGTGATTGGGCTTAGTTTGTTGCTGTAAAGTGTAGTTGGCGTGATTTTTGATAGCCGAAGTAATTTAGGCGAGTTTGGCATAGTTTGCTATGGTTAGTAGCATTTTTTCGTAATTTAAAAGTAATTGGGTTTAGTTTGTTGTGGTAAGGGTTAGTTGGTGATGATTTATGGTAGCCGAAGTAATTTAGGTGAGTTTGGCATAGTTTGCTATGGTTACTAGCATTTTTTTGTAATTTAAAAGTGATTGGGTTTAGTTTGTTGTGGTAAGGGTTAGTTGGTGATGATTTAGAGTAGCCGAAGTAATTTAGGTGAGTCTGGCATAGTTTGTTATGATTTGTACACCTTTTTTTGTAATTTTAAGATGATATGGTTTGGTTTGTTGTGGTAAGGGATAGTTGGGGGTGATTTACGGTAGCCGAAGTAATTTAGGTGATTCTGGTATAGTTTGTTATGATTTTTAGCATTTTTTTGTAATTTTAAAGTGATTGGGCTTAGTTTGTTGCAGTAAAATGTAGTTGGGGGTGATTTTTGATAGCCGAAGTAATTTAGGTGAGTTTGGCATAGTTTGCTATGGTTAGTAGCATTTTTTTGTAATTTAAAAGTGATTGGGTTTAGTTTCTTGTGGTAAGGGTTAGTTGGTGATGATTTATGGTAGCCGAAGTAATTTAGGTGAGTTTGGCATAGTTTGCTATGGTTACTAGCATTTTTTTGTAATTTAAAAGTGATTGGGTTTAGTTTGTTGTGGTAAGGGTTAGTTGGTGATGATTTAGAGTAGCCGAAGTAATTTAGGTGAGTCTGGCATAGTTTGTTATGATTTGTACACCTTTTTTTGTAATTTTAAGATGATATGGTTTGGTTTGTTTTGATAAGGGATAGTTGGGGGTGATTTACGGTAGCCGAAGTAATTTAGGTGATTCTGGTATAGTTTGTTATGATTTTTAACATTTTTTTGTAATTTTAAAGTGATTGGGCTTAGTTTGTTGCAGTAAAGTGTAGTTGGGGGTGATTTTTGATAGCCGAAGTAATTTAGGTGAGTTTGGCATAGTTTGCTATGGTTAGTAGCATTTTTTTGTAATTTAAAAGTGATTGGGTTTAGTTTGTTGTGGTAAGGGTTAGTTGGTGATGATTTATGGTAGCCGAAGTAATTTAGGTGAGTTTGGCATAGTTTGCTATGGTTACTAGCATTTTTTTGTAATTTAAAAGTGATTGGGTTTAGTTTGTTGTGGTAAGGGTTAATTGGTGATGATTTAGAGTAGCCGAAGTAATTTAGGTGAGTCTGGCATAGTTTGTTATGATTTGTACACCTTTTTTTGTAATTTTAAGATGATATGGTTTGGTTTGTTGTGGTAAGGGATAGTTGGGGGTGATTTACGGTAGCCGAAGTAATTTAGGTGATTCTGGTATAGTTTGTTATGATTTTTAGCATTTTTTTGTAATTTTAAAGTGATTGGGCTTAGTTTGTTGCTGTAAAGTGTAGTTGGGGGTGATTTTTGATAGCCGAAGTAATTTAGGTGAGTTTGGCATAGTTTGCTATGGTTAGTAGCATTTTTTTGTAATTTAAAAGTGATTGGGTTTAGTTTGTTGTGGTAAGGGTTAGTTGGTGATGATTTATGGTAGCCGAAGTAATTTAGGTGAGTTTGGCATAGTTTGCTATGGTTACTAGCATTTTTTTGTAATTTAAAAATGATTGGGTTTAGTTTGTTGTGGTAAGAGTTAGTTGGTGATGATTTAGAGTAGCCGAAGTAATTTAGGTGAGTCTGGCATAGTTTGTTATGATTTGTACAATTTTTTTTGTAATTTTAAGATGATATGGTTTGGTTTGTTGTGGTAAGGGATAGTTGGGGGTGATTTACGGTAGCCGAAGTAATTTAGGTAATTCTGGTATAGTTTGTTATGATTTTTAGCATTTTTTTGTAATTTTAAAGTGATTGGGCTTAGTTTGTTGCTGTAAAGTGTAGTTGGGGGTGATTTTTGATAAGCGAAGTAATTTAGGTGAGTTTGGCATAGTTTGCTATGGTTAGTAGCATTTTCTTGTAATTTAAAAATGATTGGGTTTAGTTTGTTGTGGTAGGGATTAGTTGGTGATGATTTATGGTAGCCGAAGTAATTTAGGTGAGTTTGACATAGTTTGCTATGGTTACTAGCATTTTTTTGTAATTTAAAAGTGATTGGGTTTAGTTTGTTGTGGTAAGGGTTAGTTGGTTATGATTTAGAGTAGCCGAAGAAATTTAGGTGAGTCTGGCATAGTTTGTTATGATTTGTACACATTTTTTTGTAATTTTAAGATGATATGGTTTGGTTTGTTGTGGTAACGGATAGTTGGGGGTGATTTACGGTAGCCGAAGTTATTTAGGTGAGTTTGGCATAGTTTGCTATGGTTAGTAGCATTTTTTTGTAATTTAAAAGTGATTGAGTTTAGTTTGTTGTGGTAAGGGTTAGTTGGTGATGATTTATGGTAGCCGAAGTAATTTAGGTGAGTTTGGCATAGTTTGCTATGGTTACTAGCATTTTTTTGTAATTTAAAAGTCATTGGGTTTAGTTTGTTGTGGTAAGGGTTAGTTGGTGATGATTTAGAGTAGCCGAAGTAATTTAGGTGAGTCTGGCATAGTTTGTTATGATTTGTACACTTTTTTTTGTAATTTTAAGAAGATATGGTTTGGTTTGTTGTGGTAAGGAATAGTTGGGGGTGATTTACGGTAGCCGAAGTAATTTAGGTGATTCTGGTATAGTTTGTTATGATTTTTAGCATTTTTTTGTAATTTTAAAGTGATTGGGCTTAGTTTGTTGCTGTAAAGTGTAGTTGGCGTGATTTTTGATAGCCGAAGTAATTTAGGCGAGTTTGGCATAGTTTGCTATGGTTAGTAGCATTTTTTCGTAATTTAAAAGTAATTGGGTTTAGTTTGTTGTGGTAAGGGTTAGTTGGTGATGATTTATGTTAGCCGAAGTAATATAGGTGAGTTTGGCATAGTTTGCTATGGTTACTAGCATTTTTTTGTAATTTAAAAGTGATTGGGATTAGTTTGTTGTGGTAAGGGTTAGTTGGTGATGATTTAGAGTAGCCGAAGTAATTTAGGTGAGTCTGGCATAGTTTGTTATGATTTGTACACCTTTTTTTGTAATTTTAAGATGATATGGTTTGGCTTGTTGTGGTAAGAAATAGTTGGGGGTGATTTACGGTAGCCGAAGTAATTTAGGTGATTCTGGTATAGCTAGTTATGATTTTTAGGATTTTTTTGTAATTTTAAAGTGATTGGGCTTAGTTTGTTGCTGTAAAGTGTAGTTGGGGGTGATTTTTGATAGCCAAAGTAATTTAGGTGAGTTTGGCATAGTTTGCTATGGTTAGTAGAATTTTTTTGTAATTTAAAAGTGATTGGGTTTAATTTGTTGTGGTAAGGGTTAGTTGGTGATGATTTATGGTAGCCGAAGTAATTTAGGTGTGTTTGGCATAGTTTGCTATGGTTACTAGCATTTTTTTGTAATTTAAAAGTGATTTAGGTAATTCTGGTATAGTTTGTTATGATTTTTAGCATTTTTTTGTAATTTTAAAGTGATTGGGCTTTGTTTGTTGCTGTAAAGTGTAGTTGGGGGTGATTTTTGATAGCCGAAGTAATTTAGGTGAGTTTGGCATAGTTTGCTATGGTTAGTAGCATTTTTTTGTAATTTAAAAGTGATTGGGTTTAGTTTGTTGTGGTAAGGGTTAGTTGGTGATGATTTATGGTAGCCGAAGTAATTTAGGTGAGTTTGGCATAGTTTGCTATGGTTACTAGCATTTTTTTGTAATTTAAAAGTGATTGGGTTTAGTTTGTTGTGGTAAGGGTTAGTTGGTGATGATTTAGAGTAGCCGAAGTAATTTAGGTGAGTCTGGCATAGTTTGTTATGATTTGTACACATTTTTTTGTAATTTTAAGATGATATGGTTTGGTTTGTTGTGGTAAGGGATAGTTGGGGGTGATTTACGGTAGCCGAAGTAATTTAGGTGAGTTTGGCATAGTTTGCTATGGTTAGTAGCATTTTTTTGTAATTTAAAAGTGATTGGGTTTAGTTTGTTGTGGTAAGGGTTAGTTGGTGATGATTTATGGTAGCAGAAGTAATTTAGGTGAGTTTGGCATAGTTTGCTATGGTTACTAGCATTTTTTTGTAATTTAAAAGTGATTGGGTTTAGTTTGTTGTGGTAAGGGTTAGTTGGTGATGATTTAGAGTAGCCGAAGTAATTTAGGTGAGTCTGGCATAGTTTGTTATGATTTGTACACCTTTTTTTGTAATTTTAAGATGATATGGTTTGGTTTGTTGTGGTAAGGGATAGTTGGGGGTGATTTACGGTAGCCGAAGTAATTTAGGTGATTCTGGTATAGTTTGTTATGATTTTTAGCATTTTTTTGTAATTTTAAAGTGATTGGGCTTAGTTTGTTGCAGTAAAATGTAGTTGGGGGTGATTTTTGTTAGCCGAAGTAATTTAGGTGAGTTTGGCATAGTTTGCTATGGTTAGTAGCATTTTTTTGTAATTTAAAAGTGATTGGGTTTAGTTTCTTGTGGTAAGGGTTAGTTGGTGATGATTTATGGTAGCCGAAGTAATTTAGGTGAGTTTGGCATAGTTTGCTATGGTTACTAGCATTTTTTTGTAATTTAAAAGTGATTGGGTTTAGTTTGTTGTGGTAAGGGTTAGTTGGTGATGATTTAGAGTAGCCGAAGTAATTTAGGTGAGTCTAGCATAGTTTGTTATGATTTGTACACCTTTTTTTGTAATTTTAAGATGATATGGTTTGGTTTGTTGTGATAAGGGATAGTTGGGGGTGATTTACGGTAGCCGAAGTAATTTAGGTGATTCTGGTATAGTTTGTTATGATTTTTAACATTTTTTTGTAATTTTAAAGTGATTGGGCTTAGTTTGTTGCAGTAAAGTGTAGTTGGGGGTGATTTTTGATAGCCGAAGTAATTTAGGTGAGTTTGGCATAGTTTGCTATGGTTAGTAGCATTTTTTTGTAATTTAAAAGTGATTGGGTTTAGTTTGTTGTGGTAAGGGTTAGTTGGTGATGATTTATGGTTGCCGAAGTAATTTAGGTGAGTTTGGCATAGTTTGCTATGGTTACTAGCATTTTTTTGTAATTTAAAAGTGATTGGGTTTAGTTTGTTGTGGTAAGGGTTAGTTGGTGATGATTTATGGTAGCCGAAGTAATTTAGGTGAGTTTGGCATAGTTTGCTATGGTTACTAGCATTTTTTTGTAATTTAAAAGTGATTGGGTTTAGTTTGTTGTGGTAAGGGTTAATTGGTGATGATTTAGAGTAGCCGAAGTAATTTAGGTGAGTCTGGCATAGTTTGTTATGATTTGTACACCTTTTTTTGTAATTTTAAGATGATATGGTTTGGTTTGTTGTGGTAAGGGATAGTTGGGGGTGATTTACGGTAGCCGAAGTAATTTAGGTGATTCTGGTATAGTTTGTTATGATTTTTAGCATTTTTTTGTAATTTTAGAGTGATTGGGCTTAGTTTGTTGCTGTAAAGTGTAGTTGGGGGTGATTTTTGATAGCCGAAGTAATTTAGGTGAGTTTGGCATAGTTTGCTATGGTTAGTAGCATTTTTTTGTAATTTAAAAGTGATTGGGTTTAGTTTGTTGTGGTAAGGGTTAGTTGGTGATGATTTATGGTAGCCGAAGTAATTTAGGTGAGTTTGGCATAGTTTGCTATGGTTACTAGCATTTTTTTGTAATTTAAAAATGATTGGGTTTAGTTTGTTGTGGTAAGAGTTAGTTGGTGATGATTTAGAGTAGCCAAAGTAATTTAGGTGAGTCTGGCATAGTTTGTTATGATTTGTACAATTTTTTTTGTAATTTTAAGATGATATGGTTTGGTTTGTTGTGGTAAGGGATAGTTGGGGGTGATTTACGGTAGCCGAAGTAATTTAGGTAATTCTGGTATAGTTTGTTATGATTTTTAGCATTTTTTTGTAATTTTAAAGTGATTGGGCTTAGTTTGTTGCTGTAAAGTGTAGTTGGGGGTGATTTTTGATAAGCGAAGTAATTTAGGTGAGTTTGGCATAGTTTGCTATGGTTAGTAGCATTTTCTTGTAATTTAAAAATGATTGGGTTTAGTTTGTTGTGGTAGGGGTTAGTTGGTGATGTTTTGTGGTAGCCGAAGTAATTTAGGTGAGTTTGACATAGTTTGCTATGGTTACTAGCATTTTTTTGTAATTTAAAAGTGATTGGGTTTAGTTTGTTGTGGTAAGGGTTAGTTGGTTATGATTTAAAGTAGCCGAAGAAATTTAGGTGAGTCTGGCATAGTTTGTTATGATTTGTACACATTTTTTTGTAATTTTAAGATGATATGGTTTGGTTTGTTGTGGTAACGGATAGTTGGGGGTGATTTACGGTAGCCGAAGTTATTTAGGTGAGTTTGGCATAGTTTGCTATGGTTAGTAGCATTTTTTTGTAATTTAAAAGTGATTGAGTTTAGTTTGTTGTGGTAAGGGTTAGTTGGTGATGATTTATGGTAGCCGAAGTAATTTAGGTGAGTTTGGCATAGTTTGCTATGGTTACTAGCATTTTTTTGTAATTTAAAAGTGATTGGGTTTAGTTTGTTGTGGTAAGGGTTAGTTGGTGATGATTTAGAGTAGCCGAAGTAATTTAGGTGAGTCTGGCATAGTTTGTTATGATTTGTACACTTTTTTTTGTAATTTTAAGAAGATATGGTTTGGTTTGTTGTGGTAAGGGATAGTTGGGGGTGATTTACGGTAGCCGAAGTAATTTAGGTGATTCTGGTATAGTTTGTTATGATTTTTAGCATTTTTTTGTAATTTTAAAGTGATTGGGCTTAGTTTGTTGCTGTAAAGTGTAGTTGGCGTGATTTTTGATAGCCGAAGTAATTTAGGTGAGTTTGGCATAGTTTGCTATGGTTAGTAGCATTTTTTCGTAATTTAAAAGTAATTGGGTTTAGTTTGTTGTGGTAAGGGTTAGTTGGTGATGATTTATGTTAGCCGAAGTAATATAGGTGAGTTTGGCATAGTTTGCTATGGTTACTAGCATTTTTTTGTAATTTAAAAGTGATTGGGATTAGTTTGTTGTGGTAAGGGTTAGTTGGTGATGATTTAGAGTTGCCGAAGTAATTTAGGTGAGTCTGGCATAGTTTGTTATGATTTGTACACCTTTTTTTGTAATTTTAAGATGATATGGTTTGGTTTGTTGTGGTAAGGGATAGTTGGGGGTGATTTACGGTAGCCGAAGTAATTTGGGTGATTCTGGTATAGTTTGTTATGATTTTTAGCATTTTTTTGTAATTTTAAAGTGATTGGGCTTAGTTTGTTGCTGTAAAGTGTAGTTGGGGGTGATTTTTGATAGCCGAAGTAATTTAGGTGAGTTTGGCATAGTTTGCTATGGTTACTAGCATTTTTTTGTAATGTAAAAGTGATTGGGTTTAGTTTGTTGTGGTAAGGGTTAGTTGGTGATGATTTAGAGTAGCCGAAGTAATTTAGGTGAGTCTGGCATAATTTGTTATGATTTGTACACCTTTTTTTGTAATTTTAAAATGATATGGTCTGGTTTGTTGTGGTAAGGGATACTTGGGGGTGATTTACGGTAGCCAAGGTAATTTAGGTGATTCTGGTATAGTTTGTTATGATTTTTAGCATTTTTTTGTAATTTTAAAGTGATTGGGCTTAGTTTGTTGCTGTAAAGTGTAGTTGGGGGTGATTTTTGATAGCCGAAGTAATTTAGGTGAGTTTGGCATAGTTTGCTATGGTTAGTAGCACTTTTTTGTAATTTAAAATGATTGGGTTTAGTTTGTTGTGGTAAGGGTTAGTTGGTGATGATTTAGAGTAGCCGAAGTAATTTAGGTGAGTTTGGCATAGTTTGCTATGGTTAGTAGCATTTTTTTATAATTTAAAAGTGATTTGGTTTAGTTTGTTGTGGTAAGGGTTAGTTGGTGATGATTTATGGTAGCCGAAAAAATTTAGGTGAGTTTGGCATAGTTTGCTATGGTTTCTAGCATTTTTTGTAATTTAAAAGTGATTGGGATTAGTTTGTTGTGGTAAGGGTTAGTTGGTGATGATTTAGAGTAGCCGAAGTAATTTAGGTGAGTTTGGCATAGTTTGCTATGGTTAGTAGCATTTTTTTGTAATTTAAAAGTGATTGGGTTTAGTTTGTTGTGGTAAGGGTTAGTTGGTGATGATTTATGGTAGCCGAAGTAATTTAGGTGAGTTTGGCATAGTTTGCTATGGTTACTAGCATTTTTTTGTAATTTAAAAGTTATTGGGTTTAGTTTGTTGTGGTAAGGGTTAGTTGGTGATGATTTAGAGTAGCCGAAGTAATTTAGGTGAGTTTGGCATAGTTTGCTATGGTTAGTAGCATTTTTTTATAATTTAAAAGTGATTGGGTTTAGTTTGTTGTGGTAAGGGTTAGTTGGTGATGATTTATGGTAGCCGAAAAAATTTAGGTGAGTTTGGCATAGTTTGCTATGGTTACTAGCATTTTTTTGTAATTTAAAAGTGATTGGGTTTAGTTTGTTGTGGTAAGGGATAGTTGGTGATGATTTTGAGTAGCCGAAGTAATTTAGGTGAGTCTGGCATAGTTTATTATACTTTGTACACCTTTTCTTGTAATTTTAAGATGATATGGTTTGGTTTGTTGTGGTAAGGGATAGTTGGGTTGATTTACGGTAGCCGAAGTAATTTAGGTGATTCTGGTATAGTTTGTTAAGATTTTTAGCATTTTTTTGTAATTTTAAAGTGATTGTGCTTAGTTTGTTGCTGTAAAGTGTAGTTGGGGGTGATTTTTGATAGCCGAAGTAATTTAGGTGAGTTTGGCATAGTTTGCTATGGTTAGTAGCATTTTTTTGTAATTTAAAATTGATTGGGTTTAGTTTGTTGTGGTAAGGGTTAGTTGGTGATGATTTATGGTAGCCGAAGTAATTTAGGTGAGTTTGGCATAGTTTGTTATGATTTGTACACCTTTTTTGTAATTTTAAGATGATATGGTTTGGTTTGTTGTGGTAAGGGATAGTTGGGGGTGATTTACGGTAGCCGAAGTAATTTAGGTGATTCTGGTATAGTTTGTTATGATTTTTAGCATTTTTTTGTAATTTTAAAGTGATTGGGCTTAGTTTGTTGCTGTAAAGTGTAGTTGGGGGTGATTTTTGATAGCCGAAGTAATTTAGGTGAGTTTGGCATAGTTTGCTATGGTTAGTAGCATTTTTTTATAATTTAAAAGTGATTGGGTTTAGTTTGTTGTGGTAAGGGTTAGTTGGTGATGATTTAGAGTAGCCGAAGTAATTTAGGTGAGTCTGGCATAGTTTGTTATGATTTGTACACCTTTTTTGTAATTTTAAGATGATATGGTTTGGTTTGTTGTGGTAAGGGATAGTTGGGGGTGATTTACGGTAGCCGAAGTAATTTAGGTGATTCTGGTATAGTTTGTTATGATTTTTAGCATTTTTTGTAATTTTAAAGTGATTGGGCTTAGTTTGTTGCTGTAAAGTGTAGTTGGGGGTGATTTTTGATAGCCGGAATAATTTAGTTGAGTTTGGCATAGTTTGCTATGGTTAGTAGCATTTTTTTGTAATTTAAAAGTGATTGGGTTTAGTTTGTAGTGGTAAAGGTTAGTTGGTGATGATTTATGGTAGCCGAAGTAATTTAGGTGAGTTTGGCATTGTTTGCTATGGTTACTAGCATTTTTTTGTAATTTAAAAGTGATTGGGTTTAGTTTGTTGTGGTAAGGGTTAGTTGGTGATGATTTAGAGTAGCCGAAGTAATTTAGGTGAGTCTGGCATAGTTTGTTATGATTTGTACACCTTTTTTTTGTAATTTTAAGATGATATGGTTTAGTTTGTTGTGGTAAGGGATAGTTGGGGGTGATTTAGGGTAGCCGAAGTAATTTAGGTGATTCTGGTATAGTTTGTTATGATTTTTAGCATTTTTTTGTAATTTTAAAGTGATTGGGCTTAGTTTGTTGCTGTAAAGTGTAGTTGGGGATGATTTTTGATAGCCGAAGTAATTTAGTTGAGTTTGGCATAGTTTGCTATGGTTAGTAGCATTTTTTTGTAATTTAAAAGTGATTGGGTTTAGTTTGTAGTGGTAAGGGTTAGTTGGTGATGATTTATGGTAGCCGAAGTAATTTAGGTGAGTTTGGCATTGTTTGCTATGGTTACTAGCATTTTTTTGTAATTTAAAAGTGATTGGGTTTAGTTTGTTGTGGTAAGGGTTAGTTGGTGATGATTTAGAGTAGCCGAAGTAATTTAGGTGAGTCTGGCATAGTTTGTTATGATTTGTACACCTTTTTTTGTAATTTTAAGATGATATGGTTTGGTTTGTTGTGGTAAGGGATAGTTGGGGGTGATTTACGGTAGCCGAAGTAATTTAGGTGATTCTGGTATAGTTTGTTATGATTTTTAGCATTTTTTTGTAATTTTAAAGTGATTGGGCTTAGTTTGTTGCTGTAAAGTGTAGTTGGGGGTGATTTTTGATAGCCGAAGTAATTTAGGTGAGTTTGGCATAGTTTGCTATGGTTAGTAGCATTTTTTTATAATTTAAAAGTGATTGGGTTTAGTTTGTTGTGGTAAGGGTTAGTTGGTGATGATTTAGAGTAGCCGAAGTAATTTAGGTGAGTCTGGCATAGTTTGTTATGATTTGTACATCTTTTTTTTTTAATTTTAAGATGATATGGTTTGGTTTGTTGTGGTAAGGGATAGTTGGGGGTGATTTACGGTAGCCGAAGTAATTTAGGTGATTCTGGTATAGTTTGTTATGATTTTTAGCATTTTTTGTAATTTTAAAGTGATTGGGCTTAGTTTGTTGCTGTAAAGTGTAGTTGGGGGTGATTTTTGATAGCCGAAGTAATTTAGTTGAGTTTGGCATAGTTTGCTATGGTTAGTAGCATTTTTTTCTAATTTAAAAGTGATTGGGTTTAGTTTGTAGTGGTAAGGGTTAGTTGGTGATGATTTATGGTAGCCGAAGTAATTTAGGTGAGTTTGGCATTGTTTGCTATGGTTACTAGCATTTTTTTGTAATTTAAAAGTGATTGGGTTTAGTTTGTTGTGGTAAGGGTTAGTTGGTGATGATTTAGAGTAGCCGAAGTAATTTAGGTGAGTCTGGCATAGTTTGTTATGATTTGTACACCTTTTTTTGTAATTTTAAGATGATATGGTTTGGTTTGTTGTGGTAAGGGATAGTTGGGGGTGATTTACGGTAGCCGAAGTAATTTAGGTGATTCTGGTATAGTTTGTTATGATTTTTAGCATTTTTTTGTAATTTTAAAGTGATTGGGCTTAGTTTGTTGCTGTAAAGTGTAGTTGGGGGTGATTTTTGATAGCCGAAGTAATTTAGTTGAGTTTGGCATAGTTTGCTATGGTTAGTAGCATTTTTTTGTCATTTAAAAGTGATTGGGTTTAGTTTGTAGTGGTAAGGTATAGTT
Organism: Eledona agricola; assembly: GCA_964023215.1. Classification (NCBI taxonomy): domain Eukaryota; kingdom Metazoa; phylum Arthropoda; class Insecta; order Coleoptera; family Tenebrionidae; genus Eledona; species Eledona agricola. Next base: position 10,633,674 of record OZ026855.1, on the reverse strand, counting down.
GGTGATGATTTATGGTAGCCGAAGTAATTTAGGTGAGTTTGGCATTGTTTGCTATGGTTACTAGCATTTTTTTGTAATTTAAAAGTGATTGGGTTTAGTTTGTTGTGGTAAGGGTTACTTGGTGATGATTTAGAGTAGCCGAAGTAATTTAGGTGAGTCTGGCATAGTTTGTTATGATTTGTACACCTTTTTTTGTAATTTTAAGATTATATGGTTTGGTTTGTTGTGGTAAAGGATAGTTGGGGGTGATTTACGGTAGCCGAAGTAATTTAGGTGATTCTGGTATAGTTTGTTATGATTTTTAGCATTTTTTTGTAATTTTAAAGTGATTGAGCTTAGTTTGTTGCTGTAAAGTGTAGTTGGGGGTGATTTTTGATAGCCGAAGTAATTTAGGTGAGTTTGGCATAGTTTGCTATGGTTAGTAGCATTTTTTTATAATTTAAAAGTGATTGGGTTTAGTTTGTTGTGGTAAGGGTTAGTTGGTGATGATTTAGAGTAGCCGAAGTAATTTAGGTGAGTCTGGCATAGTTTGTTATGATTTGTACACCTTTTTTTGTAATTTTAAGATGATATGGTTTGGTTTGTTGTGGTAAGGGATAGTTGGGGGTGATTTATGGTAGCCGAAGTAATTTAGGTGATTCTGGTATAGTTTGTTATGATTTTTAGCATTTTTTTGTAATTTTAAAGTGATTGGGCTTAGTTTGTTGCTGTAAAGTGTAGTTGGGGGTGATTTTTGATAGCCGAAGTAATTTAGTTGAGTTTGGCATAGTTTGCTAGGGTTAGTAGCATTTTTTTGTAATTTAAAAGTGATTGGGTTTAGTTTGTTGTGGTAAGGGTTAGTTGGTGATGATTTATGGTAGCCGAAGTAATTTAGGTGTGTTTGGCATAGTTTGCTATGGTTACTAGCATTTTTTTGTAATTTAAAAGTGATTTAGGTGATTCTGGTATAGTTTGTTATGATTTTTAGCATTTTTTTGTAATTTTAAAGTGATTGGGCTTAGTTTGTTGCTGTAAAGTGTAGTTGGGGGTGATTTTTGATAGCCGAAGTAATTTAGGTGAGTTTGGCATAGTTTGCTATGGTTAGTAGCATTTTTTTGTAATTTAAAAGTGATTGGGTTTAGTTTGTTGTGGTAAGGGTTAGTTGGTGATGATTTATGGTAGCCGAAGTAATTTAGGTGAGTTTGGCATAGTTTGCTATGGTTAGTAGCATTTTTTTGTAATTTAAAAGTGATTGGGTTTATCTTGTTGTGGTAAGGGTTAGTTGGTGATGATTTAGAGTAGTCGAAGTAATTTAGGTGAGTCTGGCATAGTTTTTTATGATTTGTACACCTTTTTTTGTAATTTTAAGATGATATGGTTTCGTTTGTTGTGGTAAGGGATAGTTGGGGGTGATTTACGGTAGCCGAAGTAATTTAGGTGATTCTGGTATAGTTTGTTATGATTTTTAGCATTTTTTTGTAATTTTAAAGTGATTGGGCTTAGTTTGTTGCTGTAAAGTGTAGTTGGGGGTGATTTTTGATAGCCGAAGTAATTTAGGTGAGTTTGGCATAGTTTGCTATGGTTAGTAGCATTTTTTTGTAATTTAAAAGTGATTGGGTTTAGTTTGTTGTGGTAAGGGTTAGTTGGTAATGATTTATGGTAGCCGAAGTAATTTAGGTGAGTTTGGCATAGTTTGCTATGGTTAGTAGCATTTTTTTGTAATTTAAAAGTGATTGGGTTTATCTTGTTGTGGTAAGGGTTAGTTGGTGATGATTTAGAGTAGCCGAAGTAATTTAGGTGAGTCTGGCATAGTTTTTTATGATTTGTACACCTTTTTTTGTAATTTTAAGATGATATGGTTTCGTTTGTTGTGGTAAGGGATAGTTGGGGGTGATTTACGGTAGCCGAAGTAATTTAGGTGATTCTGGTATAGTTTGTTATGATTTTTAGCATTTTTTTGTAATTTTAAAGTGATTGGGCTTAGTTTGTTGCTGTAAAGTGTAGTTGGGGGTGATTTTTGATAGCCGAAGTAATTTAGGTGAGTTTGGCATAGTTTGCTATGGTTAGTAGCATTTTTTTGTAATTTAAAAGTGATTGGGTTTAGTTTGTTGTGGTAAGGGTTAGTTGGTGATGATTTAGAGAAGCCGAAGTAATTTAGGTGAGTCTGGCATAGTTTGTTATGATTTGTACATCTTTTTTTTTTAATTTTAAGATGATATGGTTTGGTTTGTTGTGGTAAGGGATAGTTGGGGGTGATTTACGGTAGCCGAAGTAATTTAGGTGATTCTGGTATAGTTTGTTATGATTTTTAGCATTTTTTGTAATTTTAAAGTGATTGGGCTTAGTTTGTTGCTGTAAAGTGTAGTTGGGGGTGATTTTTGATAGCCGAAGTAATTTAGTTGAGTTTGGCATAGTTTGCTATGGTTAGTAGCATTTTTTTCTAATTTAAAAGTGATTGGGTTTAGTTTGTAGTGGTAAGGGTTAGTTGGTGATGATTTATGGTAGCCGAAGTAATTTAGGTGAGTTTGGCATTGTTTGCTATGGTTACTAGCATTTTTTTGTAATTTAAAAGTGATTGGGTTTAGTTTGTTGTGGTAAGGGTTAGTTGGTGATGATTTAGAGTAGCCGAAGTAATTTAGGTGAGTCTGGCATAGTTTGTTATGATTTGTACACCTTTTTTTGTAATTTTAAGATGATATGGTTTGGTTTGTTGTGGTAAGGGATAGTTGGGGGTGATTTACGGTAGCCGAAGTAATTTAGGTGATTCTGGTATAGTTTGTTATGATTTTTAGCATTTTTTTGTAATTTTAAAGTGATTGGGCTTAGTTTGTTGCTGTAAAGTGTAGTTGGGGGTGATTTTTGATAGCCGAAGTAATTTAGGTGAGTTTGGCATAGTTTGCTATGGTTAGTAGCATTTTTTTATAATTTAAAAGTGATTGGGTTTAGTTTGTTGTGGTAAGGGTTAGTTGGTGATGATTTAGAGTAGCCGAAGTAATTTAGGTGAGTCTGGCATAGTTTGTTATGATTTGTACATCTTTTTTTTTTAATTTTAAGATGATATGGTTTGGTTTGTTGTGGTAAGGGATAGTTGGGGGTGATTTACGGTAGCCGAAGTAATTTAGGTGATTCTGGTATAGTTTGTTATGATTTTTAGCATTTTTTGTAATTTTAAAGTGATTGGGCTTAGTTTGTTGCTGTAAAGTGTAGTTGGGGGTGATTTTTGATAGCCGAAGTAATTTAGTTGAGTTTGGCATAGTTTGCTATGGTTAGTAGCATTTTTTTCTAATTTAAAAGTGATTGGGTTTAGTTTGTAGTGGTAAGGGTTAGTTGGTGATGATTTATGGTAGCCGAAGTAATTTAGGTGAGTTTGGCATTGTTTGCTATGGTTACTAGCATTTTTTTGTAATTTAAAAGTGATTGGGTTTAGTTTGTTGTGGTAAGGGTTAGTTGGTGATGATTTAGAGTAGCCGAAGTAATTTAGGTGAGTCTGGCATAGTTTGTTATGATTTGTACACCTTTTTTTGTAATTTTAAGATGATATGGTTTGGTTTGTTGTGGTAAGGGATAGTTGGGGGTGATTTACGGTAGCCGAAGTAATTTAGGTGATTCTGGTATAGTTTGTTATGATTTTTAGCATTTTTTTGTAATTTTAAAGTGATTGGGCTTAGTTTGTTGCTGTAAAGTGTAGTTGGGGGTGATTTTTGATAGCCGAAGTAATTTAGTTGAGTTTGGCATAGTTTGCTATGGTTAGTAGCATTTTTTTGTCATTTAAAAGTGATTGGGTTTAGTTTGTAGTGGTAAGGTATAGTTGGTGATGATTTATGGTAGCCGAAGTAATTTAGGTGAGTTTGGCATTGTTTGCTATGGTTACTAGCATTTTTTTGTAATTTAAAAGTGATTGGGTTTAGTTTGTTGTGGTAAGGGTTACTTGGTGATGATTTAGAGTAGCCGAAGTAATTTAGGTGAGTCTGGCATAGTTTGTTATGATTTGTACACCTTTTTTTGTAATTTTAAGATTATATGGTTTGGTTTGTTGTGGTAAAGGATAGTTGGGGGTGATTTACGGTAGCCGAAGTAATTTAGGTGATTCTGGTATAGTTTGTTATGATTTTTAGCATTTTTTTGTAATTTTAAAGTGATTGAGCTTAGTTTGTTGCTGTAAAGTGTAGTTGGGGGTGATTTTTGATAGCCGAAGTAATTTAGGTGAGTTTGGCATAGTTTGCTATGGTTAGTAGCATTTTTTTATAATTTAAAAGTGATTGGGTTTAGTTTGTTGTGGTAAGGGTTAGTTGGTGATGATTTAGAGTAGCCGAAGTAATTTAGGTGAGTCTGGCATAGTTTGTTATGATTTGTACACCTTTTTTTGTAATTTTAAGATGATATGGTTTGGTTTGTTGTGGTAAGGGATAGTTGGGGGTGATTTATGGTAGCCGAAGTAATTTAGGTGATTCTGGTATAGTTTGTTATGATTTTTAGCATTTTTTTGTAATTTTAAAGTGATTGGGCTTAGTTTGTTGCTGTAAAGTGTAGTTGGGGGTGATTTTTGATAGCCGAAGTAATTTAGTTGAGTTTGGCATAGTTTGCTAGGGTTAGTAGCATTTTTTTGTAATTTAAAAGTGATTGGGTTTAGTTTGTTGTGGTAAGGGTTAGTTGGTGATGATTTATGGTAGCCGAAGTAATTTAGGTGTGTTTGGCATAGTTTGCTATGGTTACTAGCATTTTTTTGTAATTTAAAAGTGATTTAGGTGATTCTGGTATAGTTTGTTATGATTTTTAGCATTTTTTTGTAATTTTAAAGTGATTGGGCTTAGTTTGTTGCTGTAAAGTGTAGTTGGGGGTGATTTTTGATAGCCGAAGTAATTTAGGTGAGTTTGGCATAGTTTGCTATGGTTAGTAGCATTTTTTTGTAATTTAAAAGTGATTGGGTTTAGTTTGTTGTGGTAAGGGTTAGTTGGTGATGATTTATGGTAGCCGAAGTAATTTAGGTGAGTTTGGCATAGTTTGCTATGGTTAGTAGCATTTTTTTGTAATTTAAAAGTGATTGGGTTTATCTTGTTGTGGTAAGGGTTAGTTGGTGATGATTTAGAGTAGCCGAAGTAATTTAGGTGAGTCTGGCATAGTTTTTTATGATTTGTACACCTTTTTTTGTAATTTTAAGATGATATGGTTTCGTTTGTTGTGGTAAGGGATAGTTGGGGGTGATTTACGGTAGCCGAAGTAATTTAGGTGATTCTGGTATAGTTTGTTATGATTTTTAGCATTTTTTTGTAATTTTAAAGTGATTGGGCTTAGTTTGTTGCTGTAAAGTGTAGTTGGGGGTGATTTTTGATAGCCGAAGTAATTTAGGTGAGTTTGGCATAGTTTGCTATGGTTAGTAGCATTTTTTTGTAATTTAAAAGTGATTGGGTTTAGTTTGTTGTGGTAAGGGTTAGTTGGTGATGATTTATGGTAGCCGAAGTAATTTAGGTGAGTTTGGCATAGTTTGCTATGGTTAGTAGCATTTTTTTGTAATTTAAAAGTGATTGGGTTTATCTTGTTGTGGTAAGGGTTAGTTGGTGATGATTTAGAGTAGCCGAAGTAATTTAGGTGAGTCTGGCATAGTTTTTTATGATTTGTACACCTTTTTTTGTAATTTTAAGATGATATGGTTTCGTTTGTTGTGGTAAGGCATAGTTGGGGGTGATTTACGGTAGCCGAAGTAATTTAGGTGATTCTGGTATAGTTTGTTATGATTTTTAGCATTTTTTTGTAATTTTAAAGTGATTGGGCTTAGTTTGTTGCTGTAAAGTGTAGTTGGGGGTGATTTTTGATAGCCGAAGTAATTTAGGTGAGTTTGGCATAGTTTGCTATGGTTAGTAGCATTTTTTTGTAATTTAAAAGTGATTGGGTTTAGTTTGTTGTGGTAAGGGTTAGTTGGTGATGATTTATGGTAGCCGAAGTAATTTAGGTGTGTTTGGCATAGTTTGCTATGGTTACTAGCATTTTTTTGTAATTTAAAAGTGATTTAGGTGATTCTGGTATAGTTTGTTATGATTTTTAGCATTTTTTTGTAATTTTAAAGTGATTGGGCTTAGTTTGTTGCTGTAAAGTGTAGTTGGGGGTGATTTTTGATAGCCGAAGTAATTTAGGTGAGTTTGGCATAGTTTGCTATGGTTAGTAGCATTTTTTTGTAATTTAAAAGTGATTGGGTTTAGTTTGTTGTGGTAAGGGTTAGTTGGTGATGATTTATGGTAGCCGAAGTAATTTAGGTGAGTTTGGCATAGTTTGCTATGGTTACTAGCATTTTTTTGTAATTTAAAAGTGATTGGGTTTAGTTTGTTGTGGTAAGGGTTAGTTGGTGATGTTTTAGAGTAGCTGAAGTAATTTAGGTGAATCTGGCATAGTTTGTTATGATTTGTACACCTTTTTTCGTAATTTGAAGATGATATGGTTTCGTTTGTTGTGGTAAGGGATAGTTGGGGGTGATTTACGGTAGCCGAAGTAATTTAGGTGATTCTGGTATAGTTTGTTATGATTTTTAGCATTTTTTTGTAATTTTAAAGTGATTGGGTTTAGTTTGTTGCTGTAAAGTGTAGTTGGGGGTGATTTTTGATAGCCGAAGTAATTTAGTTGAGTTTGGCCTAGTTTGCTATGGTTAGTAGCATTTTTTTGTAATTTAAAAGTGATTGGGTTTAGTTTGTAGTGGTAAGGGTTAGTTGGTGATGATTTATGGTAGCCGAAGTAATTTAGGTGAGTTTGGCATTGTTTGCTATGGTTACTAGCATTTTTTTGTAATTTAAAAGTGATTGGGTTTAGTTTGTTGTGGTAAGGGTTAGTTGGTGATGATTTAGAGTAGCCGAAGTAATTTAGGTGAGTCTGGCTTAGTTTGTTATGATTTGTACACCTTTTTTTGTAATTTTTAGATGATATGGTTTGGTTTGTTGTGGTAAGGGATTGTTGGGGGTGATTTACGGTAGCCGAAGTAATTTAGGTGATTCTGGTATAGTTTGTTATGATTTTTAGCATTTTTTTGTAATTTTAAAGTGATTGGGCTTAGTTTGTTGCTGTAAAGTGTAGTTGGGGGTGATTTTTGATAGCCGAAGTTATTTAGGTGAGTTTGGCATAGTTTGCTATGGTTAGTAGCATTTTTTTATAATTTAAAAGTGATTGGGTTTAGTTTGTAGTGGTAAGGGTTAGTTGGTGATGATTTATGGTAGCCGAAGTAATTTAGGTGAGTTTGGCATTGTTTGCTATGGTTACTAGCATTTTTTTGTAATTTAAAAGTGATTGGGTTTAGTTTGTTGTGGTAAGGGTTAGTTGGTGATGATTTAGAGTAGCCGAAGTAATTTAGGTGAGTCTGGCATAGTTTGTTATGATTTGTACACCTTTTTTTGTAATTTTAAGATGATATGGTTTGGTTTGTTGTGGTAAGGGATAGTTGGGGGTGATTTACGGTAGCCGAAGTAATTTAGGTGATTCTGGTATAGCTTGTTATGATTTTTAGCATTTTTTTGAAATTTTAAAGTGATTGGGCTTAGTTTGTTGCTGTAAAGTGTAGTTGGGGGTGATTTTTGATAGCCGAAGTAATTTAGGTGAGTTTGGCATAGTTTGCTATGGTTAGTAGCATTTTTTTGTAATTTAAAAGTGATTGGGTTTAGTTTGTTGTGGTAAGGGTTAGTTGGTGATGATTTATGGTAGCCGAAGTAATTTAGGTGTGTTTGGCATAGTTTGCTATGGTTACTAGCATTTTTTTGTAATTTAAAAGTGATTTAGGTGATTCTGGTATAGTTTGTTATGATTTTTAGCATTTTTTTGTAATTTTAAAGTGATTGGGCTTAGTTTGTTGCTGTAAAGTGTAGTTGGGGGTGATTTTTGATAGCCGAAGTAATTTAGGTGAGTTTGGCATAGTTTGCTATGGTTAGTAGCATTTTTTTGTAATTTAAAAGTGATTGGGTTTAGTTTGTTGTGGTAAGGGTTAGTTGGAGATGATTTATGGTAGCCGAAGTAATTTAGGTAAGTTTGGCATAGTTTTCTATGGTTACTAGCATTTTTTTGTAATTTAAAAGTGATTGGGTTTAGTTTGTTGTGGTAAGGGTTAGTTGGTGATGATTTAGAGTAGCCGAAGTAATTTAGGTGAGTCTGGCATAGTTTGTTATGATTTGTACACCTTTTTTTGTAATTTGAAAATGATATGGTTTCGTTTGTTGTGGTAAAAGATAGTTGGGGGTGATTTACGGTAGCCGAAGTAATTTAGGTGATTCTGGTATAGTTTGTTATGATTTTTAGCATTTTTTTGTAATTTTATAGTGATTGGGCTTAGTTTGTTGCTGTAAAGTGTAGTTAGGGGTAATTTTTGATAGCCGAAGTAATTTAGGTGAGTTTGGCATAGTTTGCTATGGTTAGTAGCATTTTTGGTAATTTAAAAGTGATTGGGTTTAGTTTGTTGTGGTAAGGGTTAGTTGGTGATGATCTATGGTAGCCGAAGTAATTTAGGTGAGTTTGGCATAGTTTGCTATGGTTACTAGCATATTTTTGTAATTTAAAAGTGATTGGGCTTAGTTTGTTGTGGTAAGGGTTAGTTGGTGATGTTTTAGAGTAGCCGAAGTAATTTAGGTGACTCTGGCATAGTTTGTTATGATTTGTACAGCTTTTTTTGTAATTTTAAGATGATATGGTTTGGTTTGTTGTGGTAAGGGATAGTTGGGGGTGATTTACGGTAGCCAAAGTAATTTAGGTGATTCTGGTATAGTTTGTTATGATTTTTAGCATTTTTTTGTAATTTTAAATTGGTTGGGCTGAGTTTGTTGCTGTAAAGTGTAGTTGGGTGTGATTTTTGATAGCCGAAGTAATTTAGGTGAGTTTGGCATAGTTTGCTATGGTTAGTAGCATTTTTTTGTAATTTAAAAATGATTGGGTTTAGTTTGTTGTGGTAAGGGTTAGTTGGTGATGATTTAGAGTAGCCGAAGTAATTTAGGTGAGTCTGGCATAGTTTGTTATGATTTGTACACCTTTTTTCGTAATTTGAAGATGATATGGTTTCGTTTGTTGTGGTAAGGGATAGTTGGAGGTAATTTACGGTAGCCGAAGTAATTTAGGTGATTCTGGTATAGTTTGTTGTGATTTTTAGCATTTTTTTGTAATTTTAAAATGATTGGGCTTAGTTTGTTGCTGTAAAGTATAGTTGGGGATGATTTTTGATAGCCGAAGTAATTTAAGTGAGTTTGGCATAGTTTGCTATGGTAAGTGGCATTGTTTTGTAATTTAAAAGTGATTGGGTTTAGTTTGTTGTGGTAAGGGTTAGTTGGTGATGATTTATGGTAGCCGAAGTAATTTAGGTAAGTTTGGCATAGTTTTCTATGGTTACTAGCATATTTTTGTAATTTAAAGGTGATTGGGTTTAGTTTGTTGTGGTAAGGGTTAGTTGGTGATGTTTTAGAGTAGCTGAAGTAATTTAGGTGAGTCTGGCATAGTTTGTTATGATTTGTACACCTTTTTTCGTAATTTGAAGATGATATGGTTTCGTTTGTTGTGGTAAGGGATAGTTGGGGGTGATTTACGGTAGCCGAAGTAATTTAGGTAATTCTGGTATAGTTTGTTATGATTTTTAGCATTTTTTTGTAATTTTAAAGTGATTGGGTTTAGTTTGTTGCTGTAAAGTGTAGTTGGGGGTGATTTTTGATAGCCGAAGTAATTTAGTTGAGTTTGGCCTAGTTTGCTATGGTTAGTAGCATTTTTTTGTAATTTAAAAGTGATTGGGTTTAGTTTGTAGTGGTAAGGGTTAGTTGGTGATGATTTATGGTAGCCGAAGTAATTTAGGTGAGTTTGGCATTGTTTGCTATGGTTACTAGCATTTTTTTGTAATTTAAAAGTGATTGGGTTTAGTTTGTTGTGGTAAGGGTTAGTTGGTGATGATTTAGAGTAGCCGAAGTAATTTAGGTGAGTCTGGCTTAGTTTGTTATGATTTGTACACCTTTTTTTGTAATTTTAAGATGATATGGTTTGGTTTGTTGTGGTAAGGGATAGTTGGGGGTGATTTACGGTAGCCGAAGTAATTTAGGTGATTCTGGTATAGTTTGTTATGATTTTTAGCATTTTCTTGTAATTTTAAAGTGATTGGGCTTAGTTTGTTGCTGTAAAGTGTAGTTGGGGGTGATTTTTGATAGCCGAAGTTATTTAGGTGAGTTTGGCATAGTTTGCTATGGTTAGTAGCATTTTTTTATAATTTAAAAGTGATTGGGTTTAGTTTGTAGTGGTAAAGGTTAGTTGGTGATGATTTATGGTAGCCGAAGTAATTTAGGTGAGTTTGGCATTGTTTGCTATGGTTACTAGCATTTTTTTGTAATTTAAAAGTGATTGGGTTTAGTTTGTTGTGGTAAGGGTTAGTTGGTGATGATTTAGAGTAGCCGAAGTAATTTAGGTGAGTCTGGCATAGTTTGTTATGATTTGTACACCTTTTTTTGTAATTTTAAGATGATATGGTTTGGTTTGTTGTGGTAAGGGATAGTAGGGGGTGATTTACGGTAGCCGAAGTAATTTAGGTGATTCTGGTATAGCTTGTTATGATTTTTAGCATTGTTTTGTAATTTTAAAGTGATTGGGCTTAGTTTGTTGCTGTAAAGTGTAGTTGGGGGTGATTTTTGATAGCCGAAGTAATTTAGGTGAGTTTGGCATAGTTTGCTATGGTTAGTAGCATTTTTTTGTAATTTAAAAGTGATTGGGTTTAGTTTGTTGTGGTAAGGGTTAGTTGGTGATGATTTATGGTAGCCGAAGTAATTTAGGTGTGTTTGGCATAGTTTGCTATGGTTACTAGCATTTTTTTGTAATTTAAAAGTGATTTAGGTGATTCTGGTATAGTTTGTTATGATTTTTAGCATTTTTTTGTAATTTTAAAGTGATTGGGCTTAGTTTGTTGCTGTAAAGTGTAGTTGGGGGTGATTTTTGATAGCCGAAGTAATTTAGGTGAGTTTGGCCTAGTTTGCTATGGTTAGTAGCATTTTTTTGTAATTTAAAAGTGATTGGGTTTAGTTTGTTGTGGTAAGGGTTAGTTGGTGATGATTTATGGTAGCCGAAGTAATTTAGGTAAGTTTGGCATAGTTTTCTATGGTTACTAGCATTTTTTTGTAATTTAAAAGTGATTGGGTTTAGTTTGTTGTGGTAAGGGTTAGTTGGTGATGATTTAGAGTAGCCGAAGTAATTTAGGTGAGTCTGGCATAGTTTGTTATGATTTGTACACTTTTTTTTGTAATTTGAAGATGATATGGTTTCGTTTGTTGTGGTAAAAGATAGTTGGGGGTGATTTACGGTAGCCGAAGTAATTTAGGTGATTCTGGTATAGTTTGTTATGATTTTTAGCATTTTTTTGTAATTTTATAGTGATTGGGCTTAGTTTGTTGCTGTAAAGTGTAGTTGGGGGTAATTTTTGATAGCCGAAGTAATTTAGGTGAGTTTGGCATATTTTGCTATGGTTAGTAGCATTTTTGGTAATTTAAAAGTGATTGGGTTTAGTTTGTTGTGGTAAGGGTTAGTTGGTGATGATCTATGGTAGCCGAAGTAATTTAGGTGAGTTTGGCATAGTTTGCTATGGTTACTAGCATATTTTTGTAATTTAAAAGTGATTGGGCTTAGTTTGTTGTGGTAAGGGTTAGTTGGTGATGTTTTAGAGTAGCCGAAGTAATTTAGGTGACTCTGGCATAGTTTGTTATGATTTGTACAGCTTTTTTTGTAATTTTAAGATGATATGGTTTGGTTTGTTGTGGTAAGGGATAGTTGGGGGTGATTTACGGTAGCCAAAGTAATTTAGGTGATTCTGGTATAGTTTGTTATGATTTTTAGCATTTTTTTGTAATTTTAAAGTGGTTGGGCTGAGTTTGTTGCTGTAAAGTGTAGTTGGGTGTGATTTTTGATAGCCGAAGTAATTTAGGTGAGTTTGGCATAGTTTGCTATGGTTAGTAGCATTTTTTTGTAATTTAAAAGTGATTGGGTTTAGTTTGTTGTGGTAAGGGTTAGTTGGTGATGATTTATGGTAGCCGAAGTAATTTAGGTGAGTTTGGCATAGTTTGCTATTGTTACTAGCATTTTTTTGTAATTTAAAAGTGATTGGGTTTAGTTTGTGATGGTAAGGGTTAGTTGGTGATGATTTAGAGTAGCCGAAGTAATTTAGGTGAGTCTGGCATAGTTTGTTATGATTTGTACACTTTTTTTTGTAATTTTAAGATGATATGGTTTGGTTTGTTGTGGTAAGGGATAGTTGGGGGTGATTTACGGTAGCCGAAGTAATTTAGGTGATTCTGGTATAGTTTGTTATGATTTTTAGCATTTTTTTGTAATTTTAAAGTGATTGGGCTTAGTTTGTTGCTGTAATGTGTAGTTGGGGGTGATTTTTGATAGCCGAAGTAATTTAGGTGAGTTTGGCATAGTTTGCTATGGTTAGTAGCATTTTTTTGTAATTTAAAAGTGATTGGGTTTAGTTTGTTGTGGTAAGGGTTAGTTGGTGATGATTTAGAGTAGCCGAAGTAATTTAGGTGAGTCTGGCATAGTTTGTTATGATTTGTACACCTTTCTTTGTAATTTGAAGATGATATGGTTTCGTTTGTTGTGGTAAGGAATAGTTGGGGGTGATTTACGGTAGCCGAAGTAATTTAGGTGATTCTGGTATAGTTTGTTATGATTTTTAGCATTTTTTTGTAATTTTAAAGTGGTTGGGCTGAGTTTGTTGCTGTAAAGTGTAGTTGGGTGTGATTTTTGATAGCCGAAGTAATTTAGGTGAGTTTGGCATAGTTTGCTATGGTTAGTAGCATTTTTTTGTAATTTAAAAGTGATTGGGTTTAGTTTGTTGTGGTAAGGGTTAGTTGGTGATGATTTATGGTAGCCGAAGTAATTTAGGTGTGTTTGGCATAGTTTGCTACGGTTACTAGCATTTTTTTGTAATTTAAAAGTGATTTAGGTGATTCTGGTATAGTTTGTTATGATTTTTAGCATTTTTTTGTAATTTTAAAGTGATTGGGCTTAGTTTGTTGCTGTAAAGTGTAGTTGGGGGCGATTTTTGATAGCCGAAGTAATTTAGGTGAGTTTGGCATAGTTTGCTATGGTTAGTAGCATTTTTTTGTAATTTAAAAGTGATTGGGTTTAGTTTGTTGTGGTAAAGGTTAGTTGGTGATGATTTATGGTAGCCGAAGTAATTTAGGTAAGTTTGGCATAGTTTCCTATGGTTACTAGCATTTTTTTGTAATTTAAAAGTGATTGGGTTTAGTTTGTTGTGGTAAGGGTTAGTTGGTGATGATTTAGAGTAGCCGAAGTAATTTAGGTGAGTCTGGCATAGTTTGTTATGATTTGTACACCTTTTTTTGTAATTTGAAGATGATATGGTTTCGTTTGTTGTGGTAAGGGATAGTTGGGGGTGATTTACGGTAGCCGAAGTAATTTAGGTGATTCTGGTATAGTTTGTTATGATTTTTAGCATTTTTTTGTAATTTTATAGTGATTGGGCTTAGTTTGTTGCTGTAAAGTGTAGTTGGGGGTGATTTTTGATAGCCGAAGTAATTTAGGTGAGTTTGGCATAGTTTGCTATGGTTAGTAGCATTTTTTTGTAATTTAAAAGTGATTGGGTTTAGTTTGTTGTGGTAAGGGTTAGTTGGTGTTGATCTATGGTAGCCGAAGTAATTTAGGTGAGTTTGGCATAGTTTTCTATGGTTACTAGCAAATTTTTGTAATTTAAAAGTGATTGGGTTTAGTTTGTTGTGGTAAGGGTAAGTTGGTGATGTTTTAGAGTAGCCGAAGTAATTTAGGTGACTCTGGCATAGTTTGTTATGATTTGTACAGCTTTTTTTGTAATTTTAAGATGATATGGTTTGGTTTGTTGTGGTAAGGTATAGTTGGGGGTGATTTACGGTAGCCGAAGTAATTTAGGTGATTCTGGTATAGTTTGTTATGATTTTTAGCATTTTTTTGTAATTTTAAAGTGGTTGGGCTGAGTTTGTTGCTGTAAAGTGTAGTTGGGTGTGATTTTTGATAGCCGAAGTAATTTAGGTGAGTTTGGCATAGTTTGCTATGGTTAGTAGCATTTTTTTGTAATTTAAAAGTGATTGGGTTTAGTTTGTTGTGGTAAGGGTTAGTTGGTGATGATTTATGGTAGCCGAAGTAATTTAGGTGAGTTTGGCATAGTTTGCTATTGTTACTAGCATTTTTTTGTAATTTAAAAGTGATTGGGTTTAGTTTGTGGTGGTAAGGGTTAGTTGGTGATGATTTAGAGTAGCCGAAGTAATTTAGGTGAGTCTGGCATAGTTTGTTATGATTTGTACACTTTTTTTTGTAATTTTAAGATGATATAATTTGGTTTGTTGTGGTAAGGGATAGTTGGGGGTGATTTACGGTAGCCGAAGTAATTTAGGTGATTCTGGTGTAATTTGTTATGATTTTTAGCATTTTTTTGTAATTTTAAAGTGATTGGGCTTAGTTTGTTGCTGTAAAGTGTAGTTGGGGGTGATTTTTGATAGCCGAATTAATTTAGGTGAGTTTGGCATAGTTTGCTATGGTTGGTAGCATTTTTTTGTAATTTAAAAGAGATTGGGTTTAGTTTGTTGTGGTAAGGGTTAGTTGGTGATGATTTATGGTAGCCGAAGTAATTTAGGTGAGTTTGGCATAGTTTGCTATGGTTACTAGCATTTTTTTGTAATTTAAAAGTGATTGGGTTTAGTTTGTTGTCGTAAGGGTTAGTTGGTCATGATTTAGAGTAGCCGAAGTAATTTAGGTGAGTCTGGCATAGTTTGTTATGATTTGTACACTTTTTTTTGTAATTTTAAGATGATATGGTTTGGTTTGTTGGGGGTGATTTACGGTAGCCGAAGTAATTTAGGTGATTCTGGTATAGTTTGTTATGATTTTTAGCATTTTTTTGTAGTTTTAAAGTGATTGGGCTTAGTTTGTTGCTGTAAAGTATAGTTGGGGGTGATTTTTGATAGCCGAAGTAATTTAGGTGAGTTTGGCATAGTTTGCTATGGTTAGTAGCATTTTTTTGTAATTTAAAAGTGATTGGGTTTAGTTTGTTGTGGTAAGGGTTAGTTGGTGATGATTTATGGTAGCCGAAATAATTTAGGTAAGTTTGGCATAGTTTTCTATGGTTACTAGCATTTTTTTGTAATTTAAAAGTGATTGGGTTTAGTTTGTTGTGGTAAGGGTTAGTTGGTGATGATTTAGAGTAGCCGAAGTAATTTAGGTGAGTCTGGCATAGTTTGTTATGATTTGTACACTTTTTTTTGTAATTTGAAGATGATATGGTTTCGTTTGTTGTGGTAAGGAATAGTTGGGGGTGATTTACTGTAGCCGAAGTAATTTAGGTGATTCTGGTATAGTTTGTTATGATTTTTAGCATTTTTTTGTAAATTTATAGTGATTGGGCTTAGTTTGTTGCTGTAAAGTGTAGTTGGGGGTGATTTTTGATAGCCGAAGTAATTTAGGTGAGTTTGGCATAGTTTGTTATGGTTAGTAGCATTTTTTTGTAATTTAAAAGAGATTGGGTTTAGTTTGTTGTGGTAAGGGTTAGTTGGTGATGATCTATGGTGGCCGAAGTAATTTAGGTGAGTTTGGCATAGTTTGCTATGGTTACTAGCATATTTTTGAAATTTAAAAGTGATTGGGTTTAGTTTGTTGTGGTAAGGGTTAGTTGGTGATGTTTTAGAGTAGCCGAAGTAATTTAGGTGACTCTGGCATAGTTTGTTATGATTTGTACAGCTTTTTTTGTAATTTTAAGATGATATGGTTTGGTTTGTTGTGGTAAGGGATAGTTGGGGGTGATTTACGGTAGCCGAAGTAATTTAGGTGATTCTGGTATAATTTGTTATGATTTTTAGCATTTTTTTGTAATTTTAAAGTGGTTGGGCTGAGTTTGTTGCTGTAAAGTGTAGTTGGGGGTGATTTTTGATAGCCGAAGTAATTTAGGTGAGTTTGGCATAGTTTGCTATGGTTAGTAGCATTTTTTTGTAATTTAAAAGTGATTGGGTTTAGTTTGTTGTGGTAAGGGTTAGTTGGTGATGATTTATGGTAGCCGAAGTAATTTAGGTGTGTTTGGCATAGTTTGCTATGGTTACTAGCATTTTTTTGTAATTTAAAAGTGATTTAGGTGATTCTGGTATAGTTTGTTATGATTTTTAGCATTTTTTTGTAATTTTAAAGTGATTGGGCTTAGTTTGTTGCTGTAAAGTGTAGTTGGGGGTGATTTTTGATAGCCGAAGTAATTTAGGTGAGTTTGGCATAGTTTGCTATGGTTAGTAGCATTTTTTTGTAATTTAAAAGTGATTGGGTTTAGTTTGTTGTGGTAAGGGTTAGTTGGAGATGATTTATGGTAGCCGAAGTAATTTAGGTAAGTTTGGCATAGTTTTCTATGGTTACTAGCATTTTTTTGTAATTTAAAAGTGATTGGGTTTAGTTTGTTGTGGTAAGGGTTAGTTGGTGATGATTTAGAGTAGCCGAAGTAATTTAGGTGAGTCTGGCATAGTTTGTTATGATTTGTACACCTTTTTTTGTAATTTGAAAATGATATGGTTTCGTTTGTTGTGGTAAAAGATAGTTGGGGGTGATTTACGGTAGCCGAAGTAATTTAGGTGATTCTGGTATAGTTTGTTATGATTTTTAGCATTTTTTTGTAATTTTATAGTGATTGGGCTTAGTTTGTTGCTGTAAAGTGTAGTTAGGGGTAATTTTTGATAGCCGAAGTAATTTAGGTGAGTTTGGCATAGTTTGCTATGGTTAGTAGCATTTTTGGTAATTTAAAAGTGATTGGGTTTAGTTTGTTGTGGTAAGGGTTAGTTGGTGATGATCTATGGTAGCCGAAGTAATTTAGGTGAGTTTGGCATAGTTTGCTATGGTTACTAGCATATTTTTGTAATTTAAAAGTGATTGGGCTTAGTTTGTTGTGGTAAGGGTTAGTTGGTGATGTTTTAGAGTAGCCGAAGTAATTTAGGTGACTCTGGCATAGTTTGTTATGATTTGTACAGCTTTTTTTGTAATTTTAAGATGATATGGTTTGGTTTGTTGTGGTAAGGGATAGTTGGGGGTGATTTACGGTAGCCAAAGTAATTTAGGTGATTCTGGTATAGTTTGTTATGATTTTTAGCATTTTTTTGTAATTTTAAATTGGTTGGGCTGAGTTTGTTGCTGTAAAGTGTAGTTGGGTGTGATTTTTGATAGCCGAAGTAATTTAGGTGAGTTTGGCATAGTTTGCTATGGTTAGTAGCATTTTTTTGTAATTTAAAAATGATTGGGTTTAGTTTGTTGTGGTAAGGGTTAGTTGGTGATGATTTAGAGTAGCCGAAGTAATTTAGGTGAGTCTGGCATAGTTTGTTATGATTTGTACACCTTTTTTCGTAATTTGAAGATGATATGGTTTCGTTTGTTGTGGTAAGGGATAGTTGGAGGTAATTTACGGTAGCCGAAGTAATTTAGGTGATTCTGGTATAGTTTGTTGTGATTTTTAGCATTTTTTTGTAATTTTAAAATGATTGGGCTTAGTTTGTTGCTGTAAAGTATAGTTGGGGATGATTTTTGATAGCCGAAGTAATTTAAGTGAGTTTGGCATAGTTTGCTATGGTAAGTGGCATTGTTTTGTAATTTAAAAGTGATTGGGTTTAGTTTGTTGTGGTAAGGGTTAGTTGGTGATGATTTATGGTAGCCGAAGTAATTTAGGTAAGTTTGGCATAGTTTTCTATGGTTACTAGCATATTTTTGTAATTTAAAGGTGATTGGGTTTAGTTTGTTGTGGTAAGGGTTAGTTGGTGATGTTTTAGAGTAGCTGAAGTAATTTAGGTGAGTCTGGCATAGTTTGTTATGATTTGTACACCTTTTTTCGTAATTTGAAGATGATATGGTTTCGTTTGTTGTGGTAAGGGATAGTTGGGGGTGATTTACGGTAGCCGAAGTAATTTAGGTAATTCTGGTATAGTTTGTTATGATTTTTAGCATTTTTTTGTAATTTTAAAGTGATTGGGTTTAGTTTGTTGCTGTAAAGTGTAGTTGGGGGTGATTTTTGATAGCCGAAGTAATTTAGTTGAGTTTGGCCTAGTTTGCTATGGTTAGTAGCATTTTTTTGTAATTTAAAAGTGATTGGGTTTAGTTTGTAGTGGTAAGGGTTAGTTGGTGATGATTTATGGTAGCCGAAGTAATTTAGGTGAGTTTGGCATTGTTTGCTATGGTTACTAGCATTTTTTTGTAATTTAAAAGTGATTGGGTTTAGTTTGTTGTGGTAAGGGTTAGTTGGTGATGATTTAGAGTAGCCGAAGTAATTTAGGTGAGTCTGGCTTAGTTTGTTATGATTTGTACACCTTTTTTTGTAATTTTAAGATGATATGGTTTGGTTTGTTGTGGTAAGGGATAGTTGGGGGTGATTTACGGTAGCCGAAGTAATTTAGGTGATTCTGGTATAGTTTGTTATGATTTTTAGCATTTTTTTGTAATTTTAAAGTGATTGGGCTTAGTTTGTTGCTGTAAAGTGTAGTTGGGGGTGATTTTTGATAGCCGAAGTTATTTAGGTGAGTTTGGCATAGTTTGCTATGGTTAGTAGCATTTTTTTATAATTTAAAAGTGATTGGGTTTAGTTTGTAGTGGTAAAGGTTAGTTGGTGATGATTTATGGTAGCCGAAGTAATTTAGGTGAGTTTGGCATTGTTTGCTATGGTTACTAGCATTTTTTTGTAATTTAAAAGTGATTGGGTTTAGTTTGTTGTGGTAAGGGTTAGTTGGTGATGATTTAGAGTAGCCGAAGTAATTTAGGTGAGTCTGGCATAGTTTGTTATGATTTGTACACCTTTTTTTGTAATTTTAAGATGATATGGTTTGGTTTGTTGTGGTAAGGGATAGTAGGGGGTGATTTACGGTAGCCGAAGTAATTTAGGTGATTCTGGTATAGCTTGTTATGATTTTTAGCATTTTTTTGTAATTTTAAAGTGATTGGGCTTAGTTTGTTGCTGTAAAGTGTAGTTGGGGGTGATTTTTGATAGCCGAAGTAATTTAGGTGAGTTTGGCATAGTTTGCTATGGTTAGTAGCATTTTTTTGTAATTTAAAAGTGATTGGGTTTAGTTTGTTGTGGTAAGGGTTAGTTGGTGATGATTTATGGTAGCCGAAGTAATTTAGGTGTGTTTGGCATAGTTTGCTATGGTTACTAGCATTTTTTTGTAATTTAAAAGTGATTTAGGTGATTCTGGTATAGTTTGTTATGATTTTTAGCATTTTTTTGTAATTTTAAAGTGATTGGGCTTAGTTTGTTGCTGTAAAGTGTAGTTGGGGGTGATTTTTGATAGCCGAAGTAATTTAGGTGAGTTTGGCCTAGTTTGCTATGGTTAGTAGCATTTTTTTGTAATTTAAAAGTGATTGGGTTTAGTTTGTTGTGGTAAGGGTTAGTTGGTGATGATTTATGGTAGCCGAAGTAATTTAGGTAAGTTTGGCATAGTTTTCTATGGTTACTAGCATTTTTTTGTAATTTAAAAGTGATTGGGTTTAGTTTGTTGTGGTAAGGGTTAGTTGGTGATGATTTAGAGTAGCCGAAGTAATTTAGGTGAGTCTGGCATAGTTTGTTATGATTTGTACACTTTTTTTTGTAATTTGAAGATGATATGGTTTCGTTTGTTGTGGTAAAAGATAGTTGGGGGTGATTTACGGTAGCCGAAGTAATTTAGGTGATTCTGGTATAGTTTGTTATGATTTTTAGCATTTTTTTGTAATTTTATAGTGATTGGGCTTAGTTTGTTGCTGTAAAGTGTAGTTGGGGGTAATTTTTGATAGCCGAAGTAATTTAGGTGAGTTTGGCATATTTTGCTATGGTTAGTAGCATTTTTGGTAATTTAAAAGTGATTGGGTTTAGTTTGTTGTGGTAAGGGTTAGTTGGTGATGATCTATGGTAGCCGAAGTAATTTAGGTGAGTTTGGCATAGTTTGCTATGGTTACTAGCATATTTTTGTAATTTAAAAGTGATTGGGCTTAGTTTGTTGTGGTAAGGGTTAGTTGGTGATGTTTTAGAGTAGCCGAAGTAATTTAGGTGACTCTGGCATAGTTTGTTATGATTTGTACAGCTTTTTTTGTAATTTTAAGATGATATGGTTTGGTTTGTTGTGGTAAGGGATAGTTGGGGGTGATTTACGGTAGCCAAAGTAATTTAGGTGATTCTGGTATAGTTTGTTATGATTTTTAGCATTTTTTTGTAATTTTAAAGTGGTTGGGCTGAGTTTGTTGCTGTAAAGTGTAGTTGGGTGTGATTTTTGATAGCCGAAGTAATTTAGGTGAGTTTGGCATAGTTTGCTATGGTTAGTAGCATTTTTTTGTAATTTAAAAGTGATTGGGTTTAGTTTGTTGTGGTAAGGGTTAGTTGGTGATGATTTATGGTAGCCGAAGTAATTTAGGTGAGTTTGGCATAGTTTGCTATTGTTACTAGCATTTTTTTGTAATTTAAAAGTGATTGGGTTTAGTTTGTGATGGTAAGGGTTAGTTGGTGATGATTTAGAGTAGCCGAAGTAATTTAGGTGAGTCTGGCATAGTTTGTTATGATTTGTACACTTTTTTTTGTAATTTTAAGATGATATGGTTTGGTTTGTTGTGGTAAGGGATAGTTGGGGGTGATTTACGGTAGCCGAAGTAATTTAGGTGATTCTGGTATAGTTTGTTATGATTTTTAGCATTTTTTTGTAATTTTAAAGTGATTGGGCTTAGTTTGTTGCTGTAATGTGTAGTTGGGGGTGATTTTTGATAGCCGAAGTAATTTAGGTGAGTTTGGCATAGTTTGCTATGGTTAGTAGCATTTTTTTGTAATTTAAAAGTGATTGGGTTTAGTTTGTTGTGGTAAGGGTTAGTTGGTGATGATTTAGAGTAGCCGAAGTAATTTAGGTGAGTCTGGCATAGTTTGTTATGATTTGTACACCTTTCTTTGTAATTTGAAGATGATATGGTTTCGTTTGTTGTGGTAAGGAATAGTTGGGGGTGATTTACGGTAGCCGAAGTAATTTAGGTGATTCTGGTATAGTTTGTTATGATTTTTAGCATTTTTTTGTAATTTTATAGTGATTGGGCTTAGTTTGTTGCTGTAAAGTGTAGTTGGGGGTGATTTTTGATAGCCGAAGTAATTTAGGTGAGTTTGGCATAGTTTGCTATGGTTAGTAGCATTTTTTTGTAATTTAAAAGTGATTGGGTTTAGTTTGTTGTGGTAAGGGTTAGTTGGTGATGATCTATGGTAGCCGAAGTAATTTAGGTGAGTTTGGCATAGTTTTCTATGGTTACTAGCATATTTTTGTAATTTAAAAGTGATTGGGTTTAGTTTGTTGTGGTAAGGGTTAGTTGGTGATGTTTTAGAGTAGCCGAAGTAATTTAGGTGACTCTGGCATAGTTTGTTATGATTTGTACAGCTTTTTTTGTAATTTTAAGATGATATGGTTTGGTTTGTTGTGGTAAGGTATAGTTGGGGGTGATTTACGGTAGCCGAAGTAATTTAGGTGATTCTGGTATAGTTTGTTATGATTTTTAGCATTTTTTTGTAATTTTAAAGTGGTTGGGCTGAGTTTGTTGCTGTAAAGTGTAGTTGGGTGTGATTTTTGATAGCCGAAGTAATTTAGGTGAGTTTGGCATAGTTTGCTATGGTTAGTAGCATTTTTTTGTAATTTAAAAGTGATTGGGTTTAGTTTGTTGTGGTAAGGGTTAGTTGGTGATGATTTATGGTAGCCGAAGTAATTTAGGTGTGTTTGGCATAGTTTGCTACGGTTACTAGCATTTTTTTGTAATTTAAAAGTGATTTAGGTGATTCTGGTATAGTTTGTTATGATTTTTAGCATTTTTTTGTAATTTTAAAGTGATTGGGCTTAGTTTGTTGCTGTAAAGTGTAGTTGGGGGCGATTTTTGATAGCCGAAGTAATTTAGGTGAGTTTGGCATAGTTTGCTATGGTTAGTAGCATTTTTTTGTAATTTAAAAGTGATTGGGTTTAGTTTGTTGTGGTAAAGGTTAGTTGGTGATGATTTATGGTAGCCGAAGTAATTTAGGTAAGTTTGGCATAGTTTCCTATGGTTACTAGCATTTTTTTGTAATTTAAAAGTGATTGGGTTTAGTTTGTTGTGGTAAGGGTTAGTTGGTGATGATTTAGAGTAGCCGAAGTAATTTAGGTGAGTCTGGCATAGTTTGTTATGATTTGTACACCTTTTTTTGTAATTTGAAGATGATATGGTTTCGTTTGTTGTGGTAAGGGATAGTTGGGGGTGATTTACGGTAGCCGAAGTAATTTAGGTGATTCTGGTATAGTTTGTTATGATTTTTAGCATTTTTTTGTAATTTTATAGTGATTGGGCTTAGTTTGTTGCTGTAAAGTGTAGTTGGGGGTGATTTTTGATAGCCGAAGTAATTTAGGTGAGTTTGGCATAGTTTGCTATGGTTAGTAGCATTTTTTTGTAATTTAAAAGTGATTGGGTTTAGTTTGTTGTGGTAAGGGTTAGTTGGTGATGATCTATGGTAGCCGAAGTAATTTAGGTGAGTTTGGCATAGTTTTCTATGGTTACTAGCAAATTTTTGTAATTTAAAAGTGATTGGGTTTAGTTTGTTGTGGTAAGGGTAAGTTGGTGATGTTTTAGAGTAGCCGAAGTAATTTAGGTGACTCTGGCATAGTTTGTTATGATTTGTACAGCTTTTTTTGTAATTTTAAGATGATATGGTTTGGTTTGTTGTGGTAAGGTATAGTTGGGGGTGATTTACGGTAGCCGAAGTAATTTAGGTGATTCTGGTATAGTTTGTTATGATTTTTAGCATTTTTTTGTAATTTTAAAGTGGTTGGGCTGAGTTTGTTGCTGTAAAGTGTAGTTGGGTGTGATTTTTGATAGCCGAAGTAATTTAGGTGAGTTTGGCATAGTTTGCTATGGTTAGTAGCATTTTTTTGTAATTTAAAAGTGATTGGGTTTAGTTTGTTGTGGTAAGGGTTAGTTGGTGATGATTTATGGTAGCCGAAGTAATTTAGGTGAGTTTGGCATAGTTTGCTATTGTTACTAGCATTTTTTTGTAATTTAAAAGTGATTGGGTTTAGTTTGTGGTGGTAAGGGTTAGTTGGTGATGATTTAGAGTAGCCGAAGTAATTTAGGTGAGTCTGGCATAGTTTGTTATGATTTGTACACTTTTTTTTGTAATTTTAAGATGATATAATTTGGTTTGTTGTGGTAAGGGATAGTTGGGGGTGATTTACGGTAGCCGAAGTAATTTAGGTGATTCTGGTGTAATTTGTTATGATTTTTAGCATTTTTTTGTAATTTTAAAGTGATTGGGCTTAGTTTGTTGCTGTAAAGTGTAGTTGGGGGTGATTTTTGATAGCCGAATTAATTTAGGTGAGTTTGGCATAGTTTGCTATGGTTAGTAGCATTTTTTTGTAATTTAAAAGAGATTGGGTTTAGTTTGTTGTGGTAAGGGTTAGTTGGTGATGATTTATGGTAGCCGAAGTAATTTAGGTGAGTTTGGCATAGTTTGCTATGGTTACTAGCATTTTTTTGTAATTTAAAAGTGATTGGGTTTAGTTTGTTGTCGTAAGGGTTAGTTGGTCATGATTTAGAGTAGCCGAAGTAATTTAGGTGAGTCTGGCATAGTTTGTTATGATTTGTACACTTTTTTTTGTAATTTTAAGATGATATGGTTTGGTTTGTTGGGGGTGATTTACGGTAGCCGAAGTAATTTAGGTGATTCTGGTATAGTTTGTTATGATTTTTAGCATTTTTTTGTAGTTTTAAAGTGATTGGGCTTAGTTTGTTGCTGTAAAGTATAGTTGGGGGTGATTTTTGATAGCCGAAGTAATTTAGGTGAGTTTGGCATAGTTTGCTATGGTTAGTAGCATTTTTTTGTAATTTAAAAGTGATTGGGTTTAGTTTGTTGTGGTAAGGGTTAGTTGGTGATGATTTATGGTAGCCGAAATAATTTAGGTAAGTTTGGCATAGTTTTCTATGGTTACTAGCATTTTTTTGTAATTTAAAAGTGATTGGGTTTAGTTTGTTGTGGTAAGGGTTAGTTGGTGATGATTTAGAGTAGCCGAAGTAATTTAGGTGAGTCTGGCATAGTTTGTTATGATTTGTACACTTTTTTTTGTAATTTGAAGATGATATGGTTTCGTTTGTTGTGGTAAGGAATAGTTGGGGGTGATTTACTGTAGCCGAAGTAATTTAGGTGATTCTGGTATAGTTTGTTATGATTTTTAGCATTTTTTTGTAAATTTATAGTGATTGGGCTTAGTTTGTTGCTGTAAAGTGTAGTTGGGGGTGATTTTTGATAGCCGAAGTAATTTAGGTGAGTTTGGCATAGTTTGTTATGGTTAGTAGCATTTTTTTGTAATTTAAAAGAGATTGGGTTTAGTTTGTTGTGGTAAGGGTTAGTTGGTGATGATCTATGGTGGCCGAAGTAATTTAGGTGAGTTTGGCATAGTTTGCTATGGTTACTAGCATATTTTTGAAATTTAAAAGTGATTGGGTTTAGTTTGTTGTGGTAAGGGTTAGTTGGTGATGTTTTAGAGTAGCCGAAGTAATTTAGGTGACTCTGGCATAGTTTGTTATGATTTGTACAGCTTTTTTTGTAATTTTAAGATGATATGGTTTGGTTTGTTGTGGTAAGGGATAGTTGGGGGTGATTTACGGTAGCCGAAGTAATTTAGGTGATTCTGGTATAATTTGTTATGATTTTTAGCATTTTTTTGTAATTTTAAAGTGGTTGGGCTGAGTTTGTTGCTGTAAAGTGTAGTTGGGTGTGATTTTTGATAGCCGAAGTAATTTAGGTGAGTTTGGCATAGTTTGCTATGGTTAGTAGCATTTTTTTGTAATTTAAAAGTGATTGGGTTTAGTTTGTTGTGGTAAGGGTTAGTTGGTGATGATTTATGGTATCCGAAGTAATTTAGGTGAGTTTGGCATAGTTTGCTATTGTTACTAGCATTTTTTTGTAATTTAAATGTGATTGGGTTTAGTTTGTGGTGGTAAGGGTTAGTTGGTGATGATTTAGAGTAGCCGAAGTAATTTAGGTGAGTCTGGCATAGTTTGTTATGATTTGTACACTTTTTTTTGTAATTTTAAGATGATATGGTTTGGTTTGTTGGGGGTGATTTACGGTAGCCGAAGTAATTTAGGTGATTCTGGTATAGTTTGTTATGATTTTTAGCATTTTTTTGTAATTTTAAAGTGATTGGGCTTAGTTTGTTGCTGTAAAGTGTAGTTGGGGGTGATTTTTGATAGCCGAAGTAATTTAGGTGAGTTTGGCCTAGTTTGTTATGGTTAGTAGCATTTTTTTGTAATTTAAAAGAGATTGGGTTTAGTTTGTTGTGGTAAGGGTGAGTTGGTGATGATTTATGGTAGCCGAAGTAATTTAGGTGAGTTTGGCATAGTTTGCTATGGTTACTAGCATTTTTTTGTAATTTAAAAGTGATTGGGTTTAGTTTGTTGTGGTAAGGGTTAGTTGGTCATGATTTAGAGTAGCCGAAGTAATTTAGGTGAGTCTGGCAGAGTTTGTTATGATTTGTACACCTTTTTTTGTAATTTTAAGATGATATGGTTTGGTTTGTTTTGGTAAGGGATAGTTGGGGGTGATTTACGGTAGCCGAAGTAATTTAGGTGATTCTCGTATAGTTTGTTATGATTTTCAGCACTTTTTTGTAATTTTAAAGTGATTGGGCTTAGTTTGTTGCTGTAAAGTATAGTTGGGGGTGATTTTTGATAGCCGAAGTAATTTAGGTGAGTTTGGCATAGTTTGCTATGGTTAGTAGCATTTTTTTGTAATTTAAAAGTGATTGGGTTTAGTTTGTTGTGGTAAGGGTTAGTTGGTGATGATTTATGGTAGCCGAAATAATTTAGGTAAGTTTGGCATAGTTTTCTATGGTTACTAGCATTTTTTTGTAATTTAAAAGTGATTGGGTTTAGTTTGTTGTGGTAAGGGTTAGTTGGTGATGATTTAGAGTAGCCGAAGTAATTTAGGTGAGTCTGGCATAGTTTGTTATGATTTGTACACCTTTTTTTGTAACTTGAAGATGATATGGTTTCGTTTGTTGTGGTAAGGGATAGTTGGGGGTGATTTACGGTAGCCGAAGTATTTTAGGTGATTCTGGTATAGTTTGTTATGATTTTTAGCATTTTTTTGTAATTTTAAAGTGATTGGGCTTAGTTTGTTGCTGTAAAGTGTAGTTGGGGGTGATTTTTGATAGCCGAAGTAATTTAGGTGAGTTTGGCATAGTTTGCTATGGTTAGTAGCATTTTTTTGTAATTTAAAAGTGATTGGGTTTAGTTTGTTGTGGTAAGGGTTAGTTGGTGATGATTTATGGTAGCCGAAGTAATTTAGGTGAGTTTGGCATAGTTTGCTATGGTTACTAGCATTTATTTGTAATTTAAAAGTGATTGGGTTTAGTTTGTTGTGGTAAGGGTTAGTTGGTGATGATTTAGAGTAGCCGAAGTAATTTAGGTGAGTCTGGCATAGTTTGTTATAATTTGTACACCTTTTTTTGAAATTTTAAAATGATATGATTTGGTTTGTTGTGGTAAGGGATAGTTGGGGGTGATTTACGGTAGCCGAAGTAATTTAGGTGATTCTGGTATAGTTTGTTAGGATTTTTAGCATTTTTTTGTAATTTTAAAATGATTGGGCTTAGTTTGTTGCTGTAAAGTATAGTTGGGGGTGATTTTTGATAGCCGAAGTAATTTAGGTGAGTTTGGCATAGTTTGCTATGGTTAGTAGCATTTTTTTGTAATTTAAAAGTGATTGGGTTTAGTTTGTTGTGGTAAGGGTTAGTTGGTGATGATTTATGGTAGCCGAAGTTATTTAGGTAAGTTTGGCATAGTTTTCTATGGTTACTAGCATTTTTTTGTAATTTAAAAGTGAGTGGGTTTAGTTTGTTGTGGTAAGGGTTAGTTGGTGATGATTTAGAGTAGCCGAAGTAATTTAGGTGAGTCTGGCATAGTTTGTTATGATTTGTACACCTTTTTTTGTAATTTGAAGATGATATGGTTTAGTTTGTTGTGGTAAGGGATAGTTGGGTGTGATTTACGGTAGCCGAAGTAATTTAGGTGATTCTGGTATAGTTTGTTATGATTTTTAGCATTTTTTTGTAATTTTATAGTGATTGGGCTTAGTTTGTTGCTGTAAAGTGTAGTTGGGGGCGATTTTTGATAGCCGAAATAATTTAGGTGAATTTGGCATAGTTTGCTATGGTTAGTAGCATTTTTTTGTAATTTAAAAGTGATTGGGTTTAGTTTGTTGTGGTAAGGGTTAGTTGGTGATGATTTATGGTATCCGAAGTAATTTAGGTGAGTTTGGCATAGTTTGCTATTGTTACTAGCATTTTTTTGTAATTTAAATGTGATTGGGTTTAGTTTGTGGTGGTAAGGGTTAGTTGGTGATGATTTAGAGTAGCCGAAGTAATTTAGGTGAGTCTGGCATAGTTTGTTATGATTTGTACACTTTTTTTTGTAATTTTAAGATGATATGGTTTGGTTTGTTGGGGGTGATTTACGGTAGCCGAAGTAATTTAGGTGATTCTGGTATAGTTTGTTATGATTTTTAGCATTTTTTTGTAATTTTAAAGTGATTGGGCTTAGTTTGTTGCTGTAAAGTGTAGTTGGGGGTGATTTTTGATAGCCGAAGTAATTTAGGTGAGTTTGGCCTAGTTTGTTATGGTTAGTAGCATTTTTTTGTAATTTAAAAGAGATTGGGTTTAGTTTGTTGTGGTAAGGGTGAGTTGGTGATGATTTATGGTAGCCGAAGTAATTTAGGTGAGTTTGGCATAGTTTGCTATGGTTACTAGCATTTTTTTGTAATTTAAAAGTGATTGGGTTTAGTTTGTTGTGGTAAGGGTTAGTTGGTCATGATTTAGAGTAGCCGAAGTAATTTAGGTGAGTCTGGCAGAGTTTGTTATGATTTGTACACCTTTTTTTGTAATTTTAAGATGATATGGTTTGGTTTGTTTTGGTAAGGGATAGTTGGGGGTGATTTACGGTAGCCGAAGTAATTTAGGTGATTCTCGTATAGTTTGTTATGATTTTCAGCACTTTTTTGTAATTTTAAAGTGATTGGGCTTAGTTTGTTGCTGTAAAGTATAGTTGGGGGTGATTTTTGATAGCCGAAGTAATTTAGGTGAGTTTGGCATAGTTTGCTATGGTTAGTAGCATTTTTTTGTAATTTAAAAGTGATTGGGTTTAGTTTGTTGTGGTAAGGGTTAGTTGGTGATGATTTATGGTAGCCGAAATAATTTAGGTAAGTTTGGCATAGTTTTCTATGGTTACTAGCATTTTTTTGTAATTTAAAAGTGATTGGGTTTAGTTTGTTGTGGTAAGGGTTAGTTGGTGATGATTTAGAGTAGCCGAAGTAATTTAGGTGAGTCTGGCATAGTTTGTTATGATTTGTACACCTTTTTTTGTAACTTGAAGATGATATGGTTTCGTTTGTTGTGGTAAGGGATAGTTGGGGGTGATTTACGGTAGCCGAAGTATTTTAGGTGATTCTGGTATAGTTTGTTATGATTTTTAGCATTTTTTTGTAATTTTAAAGTGATTGGGCTTAGTTTGTTGCTGTAAAGTGTAGTTGGGGGTGATTTTTGATAGCCGAAGTAATTTAGGTGAGTTTGGCATAGTTTGCTATGGTTAGTAGCATTTTTTTGTAATTTAAAAGTGATTGGGTTTAGTTTGTTGTGGTAAGGGTTAGTTGGTGATGATTTATGGTAGCCGAAGTAATTTAGGTGAGTTTGGCATAGTTTGCTATGGTTACTAGCATTTATTTGTAATTTAAAAGTGATTGGGTTTAGTTTGTTGTGGTAAGGGTTAGTTGGTGATGATTTAGAGTAGCCGAAGTAATTTAGGTGAGTCTGGCATAGTTTGTTATAATTTGTACACCTTTTTTTGAAATTTTAAAATGATATGATTTGGTTTGTTGTGGTAAGGGATAGTTGGGGGTGATTTACGGTAGCCGAAGTAATTTAGGTGATTCTGGTATAGTTTGTTAGGATTTTTAGCATTTTTTTGTAATTTTAAAATGATTGGGCTTAGTTTGTTGCTGTAAAGTATAGTTGGGGGTGATTTTTGATAGCCGAAGTAATTTAGGTGAGTTTGGCATAGTTTGCTATGGTTAGTAGCATTTTTTTGTAATTTAAAAGTGATTGGGTTTAGTTTGTTGTGGTAAGGGTTAGTTGGTGATGATTTATGGTAGCCGAAGTAATTTAGGTAAGTTTGGCATAGTTTTCTATGGTTACTAGCATTTTTTTGTAATTTAAAAGTGAGTGGGTTTAGTTTGTTGTGGTAAGGGTTAGTTGGTGATGATTTAGAGTAGCCGAAGTAATTTAGGTGAGTCTGGCATAGTTTGTTATGATTTGTACACCTTTTTTTGTAATTTGAAGATGATATGGTTTAGTTTGTTGTGGTAAGGGATAGTTGGGGGTGATTTACGGTAGCCGAAGTAATTTAGGTGATTCTGGTATAGTTTGTTATGATTTTTAGCATTTTTTTGTAATTTTATAGTGATTGGGCTTAGTTTGTTGCTGTAAAGTGTAGTTGGGGGCGATTTTTGATAGCCGAAATAATTTAGGTGAATTTGGCATAGTTTGCTATGGTTAGTAGCATTTTTTTGTAATTTAAAAGTGATTGGGTTTAGTTTGTTGTGGTAAGGGTTAGTTGGTGATGATCTATGGTACCGAAGTAATTTAGGTGAGTTTGGCATAGTTTGCTATGGTTACTAGCATATTTTTTAATTTAAAAGTGATTGGGTTTAGTTTGTTGTGGTAATGGTTAGTTGGTGATGTTTTAAAGTAGCCGAAGTAATTTAGGTGAGTCTGGCATAGTTTGTTATAATTGTACACCTTTTTTTGTAATTTTAAGATGATATGGTTTGGTTTGTATTGGTAAGGGATAGTTGGGGGTGATTTACGGTACCCGAATTAATTTAGGTGATTCTGGCATAGTTTGTTATGATTTTTAGCATTTTTTTGTAATTTTAAAGTGATTGGGCTTAGTTTGTTGCTGTAAAGTGTAGTTGGGGGTGATTTTTGATAGCCGAAGTAATTTAGGTGAGTTTGGCATAGTTTGCTATGGTTAGTAGCATTTTTTTGTAATTTAAAAGTGATTGGGTTTAGTTTGTTGTGGTAAGGGTTAGTTGGTGATGATTTAGAGTAGCCGAAGTAATTTAGGTGAGTCTGGCATAGTTTGTTATGATTTGTACACCTTTTTTTGTAATTTTAAGATGATATGGTTTCGTTTGTTGTGGTAAGGGATAGTTGGGGGTGATTTACGGTAGCCGAAGTAATTTAGGTGATTCTGGTATAGTTTGTTATGATTTTTAGCATTTTTTTGTAATTTTAAAGTGATTGGGCTTAGTTTGTTGCTGTAAAGTGTAGTTGGGGGTGATTTTTGATAGCCGAAGTAATTTAGGTGAGTTTGGCATAGTTTGCTATGGTTAGTAGCATTTTTTTGTAATTTAAAAGTGATTGGGTTTAGTTTGTTGTGGTAAGGGTTAGTTGGTGATGATTTAGAGTAGCCGAAGTAATTTAGGTGAGTCTGGCATAGTTTGTTATGATTTGTACACCTTTTTTTGTAATTTTAAGATGATATGGTTTCGTTTGTTGTGGTAAGGGATAGTTGGGGGTGATTTACGGTAGCCGAAGTAATTTAGGTGATTCTGGTATAGTTTGTTATGATTTTTAGCATTTTTTTGTAATTTTAAAGTGATTGGGCTTAGTTTGTTGCTGTAAAGGGTAGTTGGGGGTGATTTTTGATAGCCGAAGTAATTTAGGTGAGTTTGGCATAGTTTGCTATGGTTAGTAGCATTTTTTTTGTAATTTAAAAGTGATTGGGTTTAGTTTGTTGTGGTAAGGGTTAGTTGGTGATGATTTATGGTAGCCGAAGCAATTTAGGTGAGTTTGGCATAGTTTGCTATGGTTACTAGCATTTTTTTGTAATTTAAAAGTGATTGGGTTTAGTTTGTTGTGGTAAGGGTTAGTTGGTGATGATTTAGAGTAGCCGAAGTAATTTAGGTGAGACTGGCATAGTTTGTTATGATTTGTACACCTTTTTTTGAAATTTTAAGATGATATGGTTTGGTTTGTTGTGGTAAGGGATAGTTGGGGGTGATTTACGGTAGCCGAAGTAATTAAGGTGATTCTGGTATAGTTTGTTATGATTTTTAGCATTTTTTTGTAATTTTAAAGTGATTGGTACGTCCTTACTCGCAATAATGCAGAGTTGTGGCGCCAAGGGACGATGGCGGCGGGGCCGCGACACTTGTACAGTGGCGAGTGGGGAGCACTTCTCGACCAAGCCTCGGAAGAGAAAGTCACAGCTCGCGACGACGAGTAATAAAGAACCAAAAATTTGTAAAGTTGTTATAATAAGTTTATTGTAATAAAAAAGAAGAAAAAATACAGTCCGTTTGCTCTGCGATATTCCATTTGGTCCATCGACACGGATCGTGAATTCCAGAGAAAAAGAAGTTTGGGTGGCAGCGACGACTGGCCCAGGAAGAGAGTTCGAGGTTGACGACGATCATCCGAGGATCTCACAAAGGAGTTTGGGTGGCAGCGACGACTGGCCCAGGAAGAACGAGTTCGAGGTTGACGACGATCATCCGAGGATCTCACAAAGGAGTTTGGGTGGCAGCGACGACTGGCCCAGAACGAGTTCGAGGTAGACCAGGATCTCCCGAAAAGAAAAGACGAGCAGCAGGAAGCTTCCAGGTGGAAGAAAGACAAACCCGTGAGTCCTTTCCATTTTTCCGTGGTTAAGAATTAAGAATGGCGAATCTAAATAAGTTAAGATTCCAGAGAGGTGCCGCGAAAAGAAGTTTAACTCGAGTTCAGACCTACTTTGATGATTTAGACGCGACGTCACACGATGAAATGATTGTTACTCAATTAAAGTTAAGACTCGATAAGTTAAAAGAGGCGTTTTGTAACTTTGAAAGTATACAATCAAACATTGAAACCGAATTGTTTGAAAATAAAGCGAACGATGAGGAAATTGAACGCGAGAATTCAGAAAGGGAAAAATTTGAGACTCATTATTATCAATTGTTCGCAGAGATAACGCATGTAATTTCTAAAATTGAAGTAAGAAATAATGGTCAAAATTTAATGAATTCAACGGCGACGCCTTCACCGATGAGCTTTCCAGATACTCCGATACAATTTGCTCTTTCGGCAAAATTGCCGACGTTAAAATTACCCACGTTTTCAGGATCTTTAGACAAGTGGTTAGAGTTGCGCGATGTATTTGTTTCATTGATTGAAAATAATAATTCTCTGGATAGCATCCAAAAGTTCCATTATTTGAAATCAGTTTTGCAAGGCGAAGCGCTTGCATTATTGGAATCAATTCCGGTAACAGCAAGTAATTATAACGTAGCCTGGTCAACATTAATTGAACGGTACGAAAATACGGAATTAATTGTTTCTAATTATTTGAAGGGATTATTTGAGATTCCAACGTTGACAAAAGAAAACTTGCAAGACTTGCGACACATCAATGACGTATTTAATAAAAATTTGCGTTCATTGCAAATGCTGGGTGAACCAACAGAACACTGGGACACCTTACTCATTTATCTAATAAGTTCTAAATTAGATACCCGTACCAAGCGTGATTGGATGGCCTTTAAACGGCCCGGAGAAAAAGCGACGATGAATGACATAAAGCGTTTTTTGCGTGAGAAATGCGAGTTACTAGAACAATTGGCATTTAAACCACAAGAAAACAAGAATAATTATCGATTTAAAGTCACTGAAAAAGGTACTAAGGTGAATTCATTCGTGACCCATCAAAGGCCTAGTTTTGAGTGTTACTTTTGTAAGAAAGATCATTCGATTTTTAAGTGTCAAGAGTTCTTGAAATTCAATATTAACGAACGAGTTAATGAAGTAAAGAAACTAAAATTATGTTTCAATTGTTTTAATCCAAATCATGGTGCAGAAAAATGTGAAAGACCAAAATGCAAACAGTGCAAGGAATCGCACAATTCGCTTTTACATAAAACCCCAGACGCTGATGTAGCGACATTGTTATTACACAATATTACGGCCGGCGGAGTGTGCAATTCTTCGAAGTCAAATCGGCTAGTCAGCTTTTCGCTCCTTTCAACCGCCGTCGTTAATATTGTCGGAGACAAAACAAGATTTCCGGTTCGCATGTTATTAGACCCCGGCTCACAAAGTAATTTCATCACAGAGAAATTGGTGAATCGCTTAAATCTAAAGAAAACCGCGATTAACTTCACCTTATCGGGAATAGGCGGCGAGACTTCGTTTCCTGTAAAACACAAAACCGAGATCGACATACGGGCGAGAAACGACAGCTTCGCAAAACACATGACGTGCCTAATCTTAAATAAAATCACCCAACCATTACCGAATGTGAGTTTTGACGCGACTAATTTTAACATTCTGGAAAACATAAATCTAGCTGACCCAACATTCAACGAAACGGGCGAAATTGACTTACTCTGCGGAGTCGGTCTGTTTTACGACCTTCTTTTGCCGCATAAGTTGAAACTGGAAAATGGTTTAATTATCCAAAATACCAAAATGGGATGGATAATCGGCGGTCAGTTTGATCAAGCAGAAACGAATTCTGCAAAGAAGGCATCGGTTGCATTACATTGCATGAGCGTAGAAAATGAGGAATCGGAAGGGGACCTAGATTCACGCCTTACAAAATTCTGGGAGATTGAGGAGTGTCAGTCATACGTTAAGGGAGAAAGCGATCCATGTGAGATTAATTTTAAAAAGAACGTGAAACGCGATTGCGACGGACGGTTTATTGTAAAAATTCCCTTCAAGGACAATGTATTTGATTTGGGCAACAGTAAACATGTAGCATTGAAACGTTTTCAGTCACTCGAAGGGAAACTCACGCAAGACAATTCACTGAAGTTGCAATATTGCGATTTAATGAAAGAGTACGAGCATTCGGGACATATGAAGTTAATCTCAGATGGAATAGATAACCTGGATGACGGCACTGCTTATTATCTCCCACATCATGCGGTGATAAAAAAAACCAGCCTCACGACAAAATGCCGTGTGGTATTTGACGCGTCAGCCAAGAGTGATAATGATTTCTCTCTGAACGATGTGCATCATGCAGGGCCAATCGTGCAGAGCGAATTATTTGACATTTTATTGAGGTTCAGACAACACAAATATGTTATAAGTGCTGACATTTCGAAAATGTTTCGCCAGATATGGGTAGACCCAGAACAAACACGTTTCCTTCGAATCTTTTGGAGATCAGACCCCACGCAGAATTTGAGATGTTACGAATTGCAGACTGTGACATTCGGCAGCAGCGTCACCTTTTTAGCGACGCGTTGCCTCGTTGAATTAGCCGAACAACATCAATTTTCGCATCCTGAAGCAAGCCAAATTATTAAGAATGATTTCTATGTGGACGACTTGTTGACTGGTCATGACTCGAAACAGGAACTTTTGAAGTTACAATCTGATATTTCAAAAATACTTATAAGTGGTGGTTTTCCTTTGCGAAAATGGTTATCAAACAAAAGGGGTTTACACGAGAACTTCGAAATAAATTCTGATCTAGAAGCAGGAATTTTACACCTTGGCGAAAACCAACAAAACAAAACTTTAGGTGTCTACTGGAATGCGAATGCTGATACAATTGAGTACAAAATAAAAATCCGAGCGCAACCGGTAGTAACAAAACGCTCAATCCTTTCTGTAATTAGCCAGATTTTCGATCCTTTAGGATTGGTCGGACCTGTCGTGATAAATGCAAAAATGATTCTGCAACTGTTGTGGCGAGAAACTTTGAATTGGGACCAACCCGTTTCAAATATTTTGAGAGAAAGGTGGCTCAATTTTTGTGAAGATTTGTCACATTTAAATACCTTTAAGATTGAACGCCATGCATTATTATCAGACGCGGATTGTTTTGAACTACATACATTTGTGGGCGCTAATAGGGAACTATTACAATTTTTTAAAGTCGAGAATGAAAATATTACAAACGCTATGTCGAAAGAAGGAATAACGTGGAAATTCATTCCGGCAAGATCGCCAAATTTTGGAGGTATTTGGGAATCCAACGTGAAGTGCGTCAAACGACATTTAACACGCGAGATCGGTAACACTTCTTTGCATTATGAGGATATGATGACGGTATTGGTTCAGATAGAAGGCATTCTTAACTCGAGGCCACTATATCCCTCATCCTCTGACCCAACAGACTTGATACCTCTAACACCTGCTCATTTTTTAATTGGACGTCCACTTTCGACTACACCTGAGGCAAACGTATTGAACATTCCGAAGAACCGTTTGGAACACTTCCGGCGTCTACAAGGCATCGTCCAACGATTTTGGAAACGGTGGAGCCATGAATACATAATGGAACTGCAGCAACGCCTTAAATAGAAAAATGACTTTCCAACGTTACTCAAGGTGGGATCGTTAGTGTTAATGCAAGAAGACAATCAGCCGACGTTTAAGTGGGCTCTTGCGCGAGTACACGAATTACACCCTGGTGAAGACAAGATAGTTCGCGTAGTTTCAGTACGATTATCAAACGGTGTAATTTTAAAACGCTCCATTAAAAAACTGTGTGTTTTACCGAATTAGAAAGAAGATCAAGGACTTCAAAGACAATTTTAATTTAATGTTTGTTTTGAAATGTTGTGATTTCAAGGCCGGCGGTATGGTACGTCCTTACTCGCAATAATGCAGAGTTGTGGCGCCAAGGGACGATGGCGGCGGGGCCGCGACACTTGTACAGTGGCGAGTGGGGAGCACTTCTCGACCAAGCCTCGGAAGAGAAAGTCACAGCTCGCGACGACGAGTAATAAAGAACCAAAAATTTGTAAAGTTGTTATAATAAGTTTATTGTAATAAAAAAGAAGAAAAAATACAGTCCATTTGCTCTGCGATATTCCAGTGATTGGGCTTAGTTCGTTGCTGTAAAGTATAGTTGGGGGTGATTTTTGATAGCCGAAGTAATTTAGGTGAGTTTGGCATAGTTTGCTATGGTTAGTAGCATTTTTTTGTAATTTAAAAGTGATTGGGTTTAGTTTGTTGTGGTAAGGGTTAGTTGGTGATGTTTTATGGTAGCCAAAGTAATTTAGGTAAGTTTGGCATAGTTTTATATGGTTACTAGCATTTTTTTGTAATTTAAAAGTGATTGGGTTTAGTTTGTTGTGGTAAGGGTTAGTTGGTGATGATTTAGAGTAGCCGAAGTAATTTAGGTGAGTCTGGCATAGTTTGTTATGATTTGTACACCTTTTTTTGTAATTTGAAGATGATATGGTTTCGTTTGTTGTGGTAAGGGATAGTTGGGGGTGATTTTTGATAGCCGAAGTAATTTAGGTGAGTTTGGCATAGTTTGCTATGGTTAGTAGCATTTTTTTGTAATTTAAAAGTGATTGGGTTTAGTTTGTTGTGGTAAGGGTTAGTTGGTGATGATTTATGGTAGCCGAAGTAATTTAGGTGAGTTTGGCATAGTTTGCTATGGTTAGTAGTATTTTTTTGTAATTTAAAAGTGATTGGGTTTAGTTTGTTGTGGTAAGGGTTAGTTGGTGATGATTTATGGTAGCCGAAGTAATTTAGGTGAGTTTGGCTTAGTTTGCTAAGGTTACTAGCATTTTTTTGTAATTTAAAAGTGATTGGGTTTAGTTTGTTGTGGTAAGGGTTAGTTGGTGATGATTTAGAGTAGCCAAAGTAATTTAGGTGAATCTGGCATAGTTTGTTATGATTTGTACATCTTTTTTTGTAATTTGAAGATGATATGGTATCGTTTGTTGTGGTAAGGGATAGTTGGGAGTGATTTACGGTAGCCGAAGTAATTTAGGTGATTCTGGTATATTTTGTTATGATTTTTAGCATTTTTTTGTAATTTTATAGTGATTGGGCTTAGTTTGTTGCTGTAAAGTGTAGTTGGGGGTGATTTTTGATAGCCGAAGTAATTTAGGTAAGTTTGGCATAGTTTGCTATGGTTAGTAGCATTTTTTTGTAATTTAAAAGTGATTGGGTTTAGTTTGTTGTGGTAAGGGTTAGTTGGTGATGATCTATGGTAGCCGAAGTAATTTAGGTGAGTTTGGCATAGTTTGTTATGATTTGTACACCTTTTTTTGTAATTTTAAGATGATATGGTTTGGTTTGTTGTGGTAAGGGATAGTTGGGGGTGATATACGGTAGCCGAAGTAATTTAGGTGATTCTGGTATAGTTTGTTATGATTTTTAGCATTTTTTTGTAATTTTAAAGTGATTGGGTTGAGTTTGTTGCTGTAAAGTGTAGTTGGGGGTGATTTTTGATAGCCGAAGTAATTTAGGTGAGTTTGGCATAGTTAGCTATGGTTAGTAGCATTTTTTTGTAATTTAAAAATGATTGGGTTTAGTTTGTTGTGGTAAGGGTTAGTTGGTGATGATTTATGGTAGCCGAAGTAATTAAGGTGAGTTTGGCATAGTTTGCTATGGTTACTAGCATTTTTTTGTAATTTAAAAGTGATTGGGTTTAGTTTGTTGTGGTAAGGGTTAGTTGGTGATGATTTAGAGTAGCCGAAGTAATTTAGGTGAGTCTGGCATAGTTTGTTATGATTTGTACAACTTTTTTTGTAATTTTAAGATGATATGGTTTGGTTTGTTGTGGTAAGGGATAGTTGGGGGTGATTTACGGTAGCCGAAGTAATTTAGGTGATTCTGGTATAGTTTGTTATGATTTTTAGCATTTTTTTGTAATTTTATAGTGATTGGGCTTAGTTTGTTGCTGTAAAGTGTAGTTGGGGGTGATTTTTGATAGCCGAAGTAATTTAGGTGAGTTTGGCATAGTTTGCTATGGTTAGTAGCAATTTTTTGTAATTTAAAAGTGATTGGGTTTAGTTTGTTGTGGTAAGGGTTAGTTGGTGATGATCTATGGTAGCCGAAGTAATTTAGGTGAGTTTGGCATAGTTTGCTATGGTTACTAGCATATTTTTGTAATTTAAAAGTGATTGGGTTTAGTTTGTTGTGGTAAGGGTTATTTGGTGATGTTTTAGAGTAGCCGAAGTAATTTAAGTGAGTCTGGCATAGTTTGTTATGATTTGTACACCTTTTTTTGTAATTTTTAGATGATATGGTTTGGCTTGTTGTGGCGAGGGATAGTTGGGGGTGATTTACGGTAGCCGAAGTAATTTAGGTGATTCTGGTATAGTTTGTTATGATTTTTAGCATTTTTTTGTAATTTTAAAGTGATTGGGCTTAGTTTGTTGCTGTAAAGTGTAGTTGGGGGTGATTTTTGATAGCCGAAGTAATTTAGGTGAGTTTGACATAGTTTGCTATGGTTAGTGGTATTTTTTTGTAATTTAAAAGTGATTGGGTTTAGTTTGTTGTGGTAAGGGTTAGTTGGTGATGATTTATGGTAGCCGAAGTAATTTAGGTGAGTTTGGCATAGTTTGCTATGGTTA
Organism: Eledona agricola; assembly: GCA_964023215.1. Lineage (NCBI taxonomy): Eukaryota > Metazoa > Arthropoda > Insecta > Coleoptera > Tenebrionidae > Eledona > Eledona agricola. Next base: position 10,595,333 of record OZ026855.1, on the reverse strand, counting down.
CTAGCATTTTTTTATAATTTAAAAGTGATTGGGTTTAGTTTGTTGTGGTAAGGGTTAGTTGGTGATGATTTAGAGTAGCCGAAGTAATTTAGGTGAGTCTGGCATAGTTTGTTATGATTTGTACACCTTTTTTTGTAATTTTAAGATGATATGGTTTGGTTTGTTGTGGTAAGGGATAGTTGGGGGTGATTTACGGTAGCCGAAGTAATTTAGGTGATTCTGGTATAGTTTGTTATGATTTTTAGCATTTCTTTGTAATTTTAAAATGATTGGGCTGAGTTTGTTGCTGTAAAGTGTAGTTGGGGGTGATTTTTGATAGCCGAAGTAATTTAGGTGAGTTTGGCATAGTTTGCTATGGTTAGTAGCATTTTTTGTAATTTAAAAGTGATTGGGTTTAGTTTGTTGTGGTAATGGTTAGTTGGTGATGATTTATGGTAGCCGAAGTAATTTAGGTGAGTTTGGCATAGTTTGCTATGGTTACTAGCATTTTTTTGTTATTTAAAAGTGATTGGGTTTAGTTTGTTGTGGTAAGGATTAGTTGGTGATGATTTAGAGTAGCCGAAGTAATTTAGGTGAGTCTGGCATAGTTTGTTATGATTTGTACACCTTTTTTTGTAATTTTTAGATGATATGGTTTGGTTTGTTGTGGTAAGGGATAGTTGGGGGTGATTTACGGTAGCCGAAGTAATTTAGGTGATTCTGGTATAGTTTGTTATGATTTTTAGCATTTTTTTGTAATTTTAAAGTGATTGGGCTTAGTTTGTTGCTGTAAAGTGTAGTTGGGGGTGATTTTTGATAGCCGAAGTAATTTAGGTGAGTTTGGCATAGTTTGCTATGGTTAGTGGTATTTTTTTGTAATTTAAAAGTGATTGGGTTTAGTTTGTTGTGGTAAGGGTTAGTTGGTGATGTTTTAGAGTAGCCGAAGTAATTTAGGTGAGTCTGGCATAGTTTGTTATGATTTGTACACCTTTTTTTGTAATTTTTAGATGATATGGTTTGGTTTGTTGTGGTAAGGGATAGTTGGGGGTGATTTACGGTAGCCGAAGTAATTTAGGTGATTCTGGTATAGTTTGTTATGATTTTTAGCATTTTTTTGTAATTTTAAAGTGATTGGGCTTAGTTTGTTGCTGTAAAGTGTAGTTGGGGGTGATTTTTGATAGCCGAAGTAATTTAGGTGAGTTTGACATAGTTTGCTATGGTTAGTGGTATTTTTTTGTAATTTAAAAGTGATTGGGTTTAGTTTGTTGTGGTAAGGGTTAGTTGGTGATGATTTATGGTAGCCGAAGTAATTTAGGTGAGTTTGGCATAGTTTGCTATGGTTACTAGCATTTTTTTATAATTTAAAAGTGATTGGGTTTAGTTTGTTGTGGTAAGGGTTAGTTGGTGATGATTTAGAGTAGCCGAAGTAATTTAGGTGAGTCTGGCATAGTTTGTTATGATTTGTACACCTTTTTTTGTAATTTTAAGATGATATGGTTTGGTTTGTTGTGGTAAGGGATAGTTGGGGGTGATTTACGGTAGCCGAAGTAATTTAGGTGATTCTGGTATAGTTTGTTATGATTTTTAGCATTTCTTTGTAATTTTAAAATGATTGGGCTGAGTTTGTTGCTGTAAAGTGTAGTTGGGGGTGATTTTTGATAGCCGAAGTAATTTAGGTGAGTTTGGCATAGTTTGCTATGGTTAGTAGCATTTTTTGTAATTTAAAAGTGATTGGGTTTAGTTTGTTGTGGTAATGGTTAGTTGGTGATGATTTATGGTAGCCGAAGTAATTTAGGTGAGTTTGGCATAGTTTGCTATGGTTACTAGCATTTTTTTGTAATTTAAAAGTGATTGGGTTTAGTTTGTTGTGGTAAGGGTTAGTTGGTGATGATTTAGAGTAGCCGAAGTAATTTAGGTGAGTCTGGCATAGTTTGTTATGATTTGTACACCTTTTTTTGTAATTTTAAGATGATATGGTTTGGTTTGTTGTGGTAAGGGATAGTTGGGGGTGATTTACGGTAGCCGAAGTAATTTAGGTGATTCTGGTATAGTTTGTTATGATTTTTAGCATTTCTTTGTAATTTTAAAATGATTGGGCTGACTTTGTTGCTGTAAAGTGTAGTTGGGGGTGATTTTTGATAGCCGAAGTAATTTAGGTGAGTTTGGCATAGTTTGCTATGGTTAGTAGCATTTTTTTGTAATTTAAAAGTGATTGGGTTTAGTTTGTTGTGGTAAGGGTTAGTTGGTGATGATTTATGGTAGCCGAAGTAATTTAGGTGAGTTTGGCATAGTTTGCTATGGTTACTAGCATTTTTTTGTAATTTAAAAGTGATTGGGTTTAGTTTGTTGTGGTAAGGGTTAGTTGGTGATGATTTAGAGTATCCGAAGTAATTTAGGTGAGTCTGGCATAGTTTGTTATGATTTGTACACCTTTTTTTGTAATTTTAAGATGATATGGTTTGGTTTGTTGTGGTAAAGGATAGTTGGGGGTGATTTACGGTAGCCGAAGTAATTTAGGTGATTCTGGTATAGTTTGTTATGATTTTTAGCATTTTTTTGTAATTTTAAAGTGATTGGGCTTAGTTTGTTGCTGTAAAGTGTAGTTGGGGGTGATTTTTGATAGCCGAAGTAATTTAGGTGAGTTTGGCATAGTTTGCTATGGTTAGTAGCATTTTTTTGTAATTTAAAAGTGATTGGGTTTAGTTTGTTGTGGTAAGGGTTAGTTGGTGATGATTTATGGTAGCCGAAGTAATTTAGGTGAGTTTGGCATAGTTTGCTATGGTTACTAGCATTTTTTTGTAATTTAAAAATGATTGGGTTTAGTTTGTTGTGGTAAGGGTTAGTTGGTGATGATTTAGAGTAGCCGAAGTAATTTAGGTAAGTCTGGCATAGTTTGTTATGATTTGTACACCTTTTTTTGTAATTTGAAGATGATATGGTTTCGTTTGTTGTGGTAAGGGATAGTTGAGAGTGATTTACGGTAGCCGAAGTAATTTAGGTGATTCTGGTATAGTTTGTTATAATTTTTAGCATTTTTTTGTAATTTTATAGTGATTGGGCTTAGTTTGTTGCTGTAAAGTGTAGTTGGGGGTGATTTTTGATAGCCGAAATAATTTAGGTGAGTTTGGCATAGTTTGCTATGGTTAGTAGCATTTTTTTTTTATTTAAAAGTGATTGGGTTTAGTTTGTTGTGGTAAGGGTTAGTTGGTGATGATCTATGGTAGCCGAAGTAATTTAGGTGAGTTTGGCATAGTTTGCTATGGTTACTAGCATATTTTTGTAATTTAAAAGTGACTGGGATTAGTTTGTTGTGGTAAGGGTTAGTTGGTGATGTTTTAGAGTAGCCGAAGTAATTTAGGTGAGTCTGGCATAGTTTGTTATGATTTGTACACCTTTTTTTGTAATTTTTAGATGATATGGTTTGGTTTGTTGTGGTGAGGGATAGTTGGGGGTGATTTACGGTAGCCGAAGTAATTTAGGTGATTCTGGTTTAGTTTGTTATGATTTTTAGCATTTTTTTGTAATTTTAAAGTGATTGGGCTTAGTTTGTTGCTGTAAAGTGTAGTTGGGGGTGATTTTTGATAGCCGAAGTAATTTAGGTGAGTTTGACATAGTTTGCTATGGTTAGTGGTATTTTTTTGTAATTTAAAAGTGATTGGGTTTAGTTTGTTGTGGTAAGGGTTAGTTGGTGATGATTTATGGTAACCGAAGTAATTTAGGTGAGTTTGGCATAGTTTGCTATGGTTATTAGCATTTTTTTATAGTTTAAAAGTGATTGGGTTTAGTTTGTTGTGGTAAGGGTTAGTTGGTGATGATTTAGAGTAGCCGAAGTAATTTAGGTGAGTCTGGCATAGTTTGTTATGATTTGTACACCTTTTTTGTAATTTTAAGATGATATGGTTTGGTTTGTTGTGGTAAGGGATAGTTGGGGGTGATTTACGGTAGCCGAAGTAATTTAGGTGATTCTGGTATAGTTTGTTATGATTTTTAGCATTTCTTTGTAATTTTAAAATGATTGGGCTGAGTTTGTTGCTGTAAAGTGTAGTTGGGGGTGATTTTTGCTAGCCGAAGTAATTTAGGTGAGTTTGGCATAGTTTGCTATGGTTAGTAGCTTTTTTTGTAATTTAAAAGTGATTGGGTTTAGTTTGTTGTGGTAAGGGTTAGTTGGTGATGATTTATGGTAGCCGAAGTAATTTAGGTGAGTTTGGCATAGTTTGCTATGGTTACTAGCATTTTTTTGTAATTTAAAAATGATTGGGTTTAGTTTGTTGTGGTAAGGGTTAGTTGGTGATGATTTAGAGTAGCCGAAGTAATTTAGGTAAGTCTGGCATAGTTTGTTATGATTTGTACACCTTTTTTTGTAATTTGAAGATGATATGGTTTCGTTTGTTGTGGTAAGGGATAGTTGAGAGTGATTTACGGTAGCCGAAGTAATTTAGGTGATTCTGGGATAGTTTGTTATGATTTTTAGCATTTTTTTGTAATTTTATAGTGATTGGGCTTAGTTTGTTGCGGTAAAGTGTAGTTGGGGGTGATTTTTGATAGCCGAAGTAATTTAGGTGAGTTTGGCATAGTTTGCTATGGTTAGTAGCATTTTTTTGTAATTTAAAAGTGATTGGGTTTAGTTTGTTGTGGTAAGGGTTAGTTGGTGATGATCTATGGTAGCCGAAGTAATTTAGGTGAGTTTGGCATAGTTTGCTATGGTTACTAGCATATTTTTGTAATTTAAAAGTGATTGGGATTAGTTTGTTGTGGTAAGGGTTAGTTGGTGATGTTTTAGAGTAGCCGAAGTAATTTAGGTGAGTCTGGCATAGTTTGTTATGATTTGTACACCTTTTTTTGTAATTTTTAGATGATATGGTTTGGTTTGTTGTGGTGAGGGATAGTTGGGGGTGATTTACGGTAGCCGAAGTAATTTAGGTGAGTCTGGTATAGTTTGTTATGATTTTTAGCATTTTTTTGTAATTTTAAAGTGATTGGGCTTAGTTTGTTGCTGTAAAGTGTAGTTGGGGGTGATTTTTGATAGCCGAAGTAATTTAGGTGAGTTTGACATAGTTTGCTATGGTTAGTGGTATTTTTTTGTAATTTAAAAGTGATTGTTTTTAGTTTGTTGTGGTAAGGGTTAGTTGGTGATGATTTATGGTAGCCGAAGTAATTTAGGTGAGTTTGGCATAGTTTGCTATGGTTACTAGCATTTTTTTATAGTTTAAAAGTGATTGGGTTTAGTTTGTTGTGGTAAGGGTTAGTTGGTGATGATTTAGAGTAGCCGAAGTAATTTAGGTGAGTCTGGCATAGTTTGTTATGATTTGTACACCTTTTTTGTAATTTTAAGATGATATGGTTTGGTTTGTTGTGGTAAGGGATAGTTGGGGGTGATTTACGGTAGCCGAAGTAATTTAGGTGATTCTGGTATAGTTTGTTATGATTTTTAGCATTTCTTTGTAATTTTAAAATGATTGGGCTGAGTTTGTTGCTGTAAAGTGTAGTTGGGGGTGATTTTTGATAGCCGAAGTAATTTAGGTGAGTTTGGCATAGTTTGCTATGGTTAGTAGCATTTTTTGTAATTTAAAAGTGATTGGGTTTAGTTTGTTGTGGTAAGGGTTAGTTGGTGATGATTTATGGTAGCCGAAGTAATTTAGGTGAGTTTGGCATAGTTTGCTATGGTTACTAGCATTTTTTTGTAATTTAAAAGTGATTGGGTTTAGTTTGTTGTGGTAAGGGTTATTTGGTGATGATTTAGAGTAGCCGAAGTAATTTAGGTGAGTCTGGCATAGTTTGTTATGATTTGTACACCTTTTTTTGTAATTTTTAGATGATATGGTTTGGTTTGTTGTGGTAAGGGATAGTTGGGGGTGATTTACGGTAGCCGAAGTAATTTAGGTGATTCTGGTATAGTTTGTTATGATTTTTAGCATTTTTTTGTAATTTTAAAGTGATTGGGCTTAGTTTGTTGCTGTAAAGTGTAGTTGGGGGTGATTTTTGATAGCCGAAGTAATTTAGGTGAGTTTGGCATAGTTTGCTATGGTTAGTGGTATTTTTTTGTAATTTAAAAGTGATTGGGTTTAGTTTGTTGTGGTAAGGGTTAGTTGGTGATGATTTATGGTAGCCGAAGTAATTTAGGTGAGTTTGGCATAGTTTGCTATGGTTACTAGCATTTTTTTATAATTTAAAAGTGATTGGGTTTAGTTTGTTGTGGTAAGGGTTAGTTGGTGATCATTTAGAGTAGCCGAAGTAATTTAGGTGAGTCTGGCATAGTTTGTTATGATTTGTACACCTTTTTTTGTAATTTTAAGATGATATGGTTTGGTTTGTTGTGGTAAGGGATAGTTGGGGGTGATTTACGGTAGCCGAAGTAATTTAGGTGATTCTGGTATAGTTTGTTATGATTTTTAGCATTTCTTTGTAATTTTAAAATGATTGGGCTGAGTTTGTTGCTGTAAAGTATAGTTGGGGGTGATTTTTGATAGCCGAAGTAATTTAGGTGAGTTTGGCATAGTTTGCTATGGTTAGTAGCATTTTTTTGTAATTTAAAAGTGATTGGGTTTAGTTTGTTGTGGTAAGGGTTAGTTGGTGATGATTTATGGTAGCCGAAGTAATTTAGGTGAGTTTGGCATAGTTTGCTATGGTTACTAGCATTTTTTTGTAATTTAAAAGTGATTGGGTTTAGTTTGTTGTGGTAAGGGTTAGTTGGTGATGATTTAGAGTAGCCGAAGTAATTTAGGTGAGTCTGGCATAGTTTGTTATGATTTGTACACCTTTTTTTGTAATTTTAAGATGATATGGTTTGGTTTGTTGTGGTAAAGGATAGTTGGGGGTGATTTACGGTAGCCGAAGTAATTTAGGTGATTCTGGTATAGTTTGTTATGATTTTTAGCATTTTTTTGTAATTTTAAAGTGATTGGGCTTAGTTTGTTGCTGTAAAGTGTAGTTGGGGGTGATTTTTGATAGCCGAAGTAATTTAGGTGAGTTTGACATAGTTTGCTATGGTTAGTGGTATTTTTTTGTAATTTAAAAGTGATTGGGTTTAGTTTGTTGTGGTAAGGGTTAGTTGGTGATGATTTATGGTAGCCGAAGTAATTTAGGTGAGTTTGGCATAGTTTGCTATGGTTATTAGCATTTTTTTATAGTTTAAAAGTGATTGGGTTTAGTTTGTTGTGGTAAGGGTTAGTTGGTGATGATTTAGAGTAGCCGAAGTAATTTAGGTGAGTCTGGCATAGTTTGTTATGATTTGTACACCTTTTTTGTAATTTTAAGATGATATGGTTTGGTTTGTTGTGGTAAGGGATAGTTGGGGGTGATTTACGGTAGCCGAAGTAATTTAGGTGATTCTGGTATAGTTTGTTATGATTTTTAGCATTTCTTTGTAATTTTAAAATGATTGGGCTGAGTTTGTTGCTGTAAAGTGTAGTTGGGGGTGATTTTTGATAGCCGAAGTAATTTAGGTGAGTTTGGCATAGTTTGCTATGGTTAGTAGCTTTTTTTGTAATTTAAAAGTGATTGGGTTTAGTTTGTTGTGGTAAGGGTTAGTTGGTGATGATTTATGGTAGCCGAAGTAATTTAGGTGAGTTTGGCATAGTTTGCTATGGTTACTAGCATTTTTTTGTAATTTAAAAATGATTGGGTTTAGTTTGTTGTGGTAAGGGTTAGTTGGTGATGATTTAGAGTAGCCGAAGTAATTTAGGTAAGTCTGGCATAGTTTGTTATGATTTGTACACCTTTTTTTGTAATTTGAAGATGATATGGTTTCGTTTGTTGTGGTAAGGGATAGTTGAGAGTGATTTACGGTAGCCGAAGTAATTTAGGTGATTCTGGGATAGTTTGTTATGATTTTTAGCATTTTTTTGTAATTTTAAAGTGATTGGGCTTAGTTTGTTGCTGTAAAGTGTAGTTGGGGGTGATTTTTGATAGCCGAAGTAATTTAGGTGAGTTTGACATAGTTTGCTATGGTTAGTGGTATTTTTTTGTAATTTAAAAGTGATTGTTTTTAGTTTGTTGTGGTAAGGGTTAGTTGGTGATGATTTATGGTAGCCGAAGTAATTTAGGTGAGTTTGGCATAGTTTGCTATGGTTACTAGCATTTTTTTATAGTTTAAAAGTGATTGGGTTTAGTTTGTTGTGGTAAGGGTTAGTTGGTGATGATTTAGAGTAGCCGAAGTAATTTAGGTGAGTCTGGCATAGTTTGTTATGATTTGTACACCTTTTTTGTAATTTTAAGATGATATGGTTTGGTTTGTTGTGGTAAGGGATAGTTGGGGGTGATTTACGGTAGCCGAAGTAATTTAGGTGATTCTGGTATAGTTTGTTATGATTTTTAGCATTTCTTTGTAATTTTAAAATGATTGGGCTGAGTTTGTTGCTGTAAAGTGTAGTTGGGGGTGATTTTTGATAGCCGAAGTAATTTAGGTGAGTTTGGCATAGTTTGCTATGGTTAGTAGCATTTTTTGTAATTTAAAAGTGATTGGGTTTAGTTTGTTGTGGTAAGGGTTAGTTGGTGATGATTTATGGTAGCCGAAGTAATTTAGGTGAGTTTGGCATAGTTTGCTATGGTTACTAGCATTTTTTTGTAATTTAAAAGTGATTGGGTTTAGTTTGTTGTGGTAAGGGTTATTTGGTGATGATTTAGAGTAGCCGAAGTAATTTAGGTGAGTCTGGCATAGTTTGTTATGATTTGTACACCTTTTTTTGTAATTTTTAGATGATATGGTTTGGTTTGTTGTGGTAAGGGATAGTTGGGGGTGATTTACGGTAGCCGAAGTAATTTAGGTGATTCTGGTATAGTTTGTTATGATTTTTAGCATTTTTTTGTAATTTTAAAGTGATTGGGCTTAGTTTGTTGCTGTAAAGTGTAGTTGGGGGTGATTTTTGATAGCCGAAGTAATTTAGGTGAGTTTGGCATAGTTTGCTATGGTTAGTGGTATTTTTTTGTAATTTAAAAGTGATTGGGTTTAGTTTGTTGTGGTAAGGGTTAGTTGGTGATGATTTATGGTAGCCGAAGTAATTTAGGTGAGTTTGGCATAGTTTGCTATGGTTACTAGCATTTTTTTATAATTTAAAAGTGATTGGGTTTAGTTTGTTGTGGTAAGGGTTAGTTGGTGATCATTTAGAGTAGCCGAAGTAATTTAGGTGAGTCTGGCATAGTTTGTTATGATTTGTACACCTTTTTTTGTAATTTTAAGATGATATGGTTTGGTTTGTTGTGGTAAGGGATAGTTGGGGGTGATTTACGGTAGCCGAAGTAATTTAGGTGATTCTGGTATAGTTTGTTATGATTTTTAGCATTTCTTTGTAATTTTAAAATGATTGGGCTGAGTTTGTTGCTGTAAAGTGTAGTTGGGGGTGATTTTTGATAGCCGAAGTAATTTAGGTGAGTTTGGCATAGTTTGCTATGGTTGGTAGCATTTTTTTGTAATTTAAAAGTGATTGGGTTTAGTTTGTTGTGGTAAGGGTTAGTTGGTGATGATTTATGGTAGCCGAAGTAATTTAGGTGAGTTTGGCATAGTTTGCTATGGTTACTAGCATTTTTTTGTAATTTAAAAGTGATTGGGTTTAGTTTGTTGTGGTAAGGGTTAGTTGGTGATGATTTAGAGTAGCCGAAGTAATTTAGGTGAGTCTGGCATAGTTTGTTATGATTTGTACACCTTTTTTTGTAATTTTAAGATGATATGGTTTGGTTTGTTGTGGTAAAGGATAGTTGGGGGTGATTTACGGTAGCCGAAGTAATTTAGGTGATTCTGGTATAGTTTGTTATGATTTTTAGCATTTTTTTGTAATTTTAAAGTGATTGGGCTTAGTTTGTTGCTGTAAAGTGTAGTTGGGGGTGATTTTTGATAGCCGAAGTAATTTAGGTGAGTTTGGCATAGTTTGCTATGGTTAGTAGCATTTTTTTGTAATTTAAAAGTGATTGGGTTTAGTTTGTTGTGGTAAGGGTTAGTTGGTGATGATTTATGGTAGCCGAAGTAATTTAGGTGAGTTTGGCATAGTTTGCTATGGTTACTAACATTTTTTTGTAATTTAAAAGTGATTGGGTTTAGTTTGTTGTGGTAAGGGTTAGTTGGTAATGATTTAGAGTAGCCGAAGTAATTTAGGTGAGTCTGGCATAGTTTGTTATGATTTTTACAACTTTTTTTGTAATTTTAAGATGATATGGTTTGGTTTGTTGTGGTAAGGGATAGTTGGGGGTGATTTACGGTAGCCTAAGTAATTTAGGTGATTCTGGTATAGTTTGTTATGCTTTTTAGCAATTTTTTGTAATTTTAAAGTGATTGGGCTTAGTTTGTTGCTGTAAAGTGTAGTTGGGGGTGATTTTTAATAGCCGAAGTAACTTAGGTGAGTTTGGCATAATTTGCTATGGTTAGTAGCATTTTTTTGTAATTTAAAAGTGATTGGGTTTAGTTTGTTGTGGTAAGGGTTAGTTGGTGATGATTTAGAGTAGCCGAAGTAATTTAGGTGAGTCTGGCATAGTTTGTTATGATTTGTACACCTTTTTTTGTAATTTTAAGATGATATCGTTTCGTTTGTTGTGGTAAGGGATAGTTGGGTGTGATTTACGGTAGCCGAAGTAATTTAGGTGATTTTGGTATAGTTTGTTATGATTTTTAGCATTTTTTTGTAATTTTAAAGTGATTGGGCTTAGTTTGTTGCTGTAAAGTGTAGTTGGGGGTGATTTTTGATAGCCGAAGTAATTCAGGTGAGTTTGACATAGTTTGCTATGGTTAGTGGTATTTTTTTGTAATTTAAAAGTGATTGGGTTTAGTTTGTTGTGGTAAGGGTTAGTTGGTGATGATTTATGGTAGCCGAAGTAATTTAGGTGAGTTTGGCATAGTTTGCTATGGTTACTAGCATTTTTTTATAATTTAAAAGTGATTGGGTTTAGTTTGTTGTGGTAAGGGTTAGTTGGTGATGATTTAGAGTAGCCGAAGTAATTTAGGTAAGTCTGGCATAATTTGTTATGATTTGTACACCTTTTTTTGTAATTTGAAGATGATATGGTTTCGTTTGTTGTGGTAAGGGATAGTTGAGAGTGATTTACGGTAGCCGAAGTAATTTAGGTGATTCTGGTATAGTTTGTTATGCTTTTTAGCAATTTTTTGTAATTTTAAAGTGATTGGGCTTAGTTTGTTGCTGTAAAGTGTAGTTGGGGGTGATTTTTAATAGCCGAAGTAACTTAGGTGAGTTTGGCATAATTTGCTATGGTTAGTAGCATTTTTTTGTAATTTAAAAGTGATTGGGTTTAGTTTGTTGTGGTAAGGGTTAGTTGGTGATGATTTAGAGTAGCCGAAGTAATTTAGGTGAGTCTGGCATAGTTTGTTATGATTTGTACACCTTTTTTTGTAATTTTAAGATGATATCGTTTCGTTTGTTGTGGTAAGGGATAGTTGGGTGTGATTTACGGTAGCCGAAGTAATTTAGGTGATTTTGGTATAGTTTGTTATGATTTTTAGCATTTTTTTGTAATTTTAAAGTGATTGGGCTTAGTTTGTTGCTGTAAAGTGTAGTTGGGGGTGATTTTTGATAGCCGAAGTAATTCAGGTGAGTTTGACATAGTTTGCTATGGTTAGTGGTATTTTTTTGTAATTTAAAAGTGATTGGGTTTAGTTTGTTGTGGTAAGGGTTAGTTGGTGATGATTTATGGTAGCCGAAGTAATTTAGGTGAGTTTGGCATAGTTTGCTATGGTTACTAGCATTTTTTTATAATTTAAAAGTGATTGGGTTTAGTTTGTTGTGGTAAGGGTTAGTTGGTGATGATTTAGAGTAGCCGAAGTAATTTAGGTGAGTCTGGCATAGTTTGTTATGATTTGTACACCTTTTTTTGTAATTTTAAGATGATATGGTTTGGTTTGTTGTGGTAAGGGATAGTTGGGGGTGATTTACGGTAGCCGAAGTAATTTAGGTGATTCTGGTATAGTTTGTTATGATTTTTAGCATTTCTTTGTAATTTTAAAATGATTGGGCTGAGTTTGTTGCTGTAAAGTGTAGTTGGGGGTGATTTTTGATAGCCGAAGTAATTTAGGTGAGTTTGGCATAGTTTGCTATGGTTAGTAGCATTTTTTGTAATTTAAAAGTGATTGGGTTTAGTTTGTTGTGGTAAGGGTTAGTTGGTGATGATTTATGGTAGCCGAAGTAATTTAGGTGAGTTTGGCATAGTTTGCTATGGTTACTAGCATTTTTTTGTAATTTAAAAGTGATTGGGTTTAGTTTGTTGTGGTAAGGGTTAGTTGGTGATGATTTAGAGTAGCCGAAGTAATTTAGGTGAGTCTGGCATAGTTTGTTATGATTTGTACACCTTTTTTTGTAATTTTTAGATGATATGGTTTGGTTTGTTGTGGTAAGGGATAGTTGGGGGTGATTTACGGTAGCCGAAGTAATTTAGGTGATTCTGGTATAGTTTGTTATGATTTTTAGCATTTTTTTGTAATTTTAAAGTGATTGGGCTTAGTTTGTTGCTGTAAAGTGTAGTTGGGGGTGATTTTTGATAGCCGAAGTAATTTAGGTGAGTTTGGCATAGTTTGCTATGGTTAGTGGTATTTTTTTGTAATTTAAAAGTGATTGGGTTTAGTTTGTTGTGGTAAGGGTTAGTTGGTGATGATTTATGGTAGCCGAAGTAATTTAGGTGAGTTTGGCATAGTTTGCTATGGTTACTAGCATTTTCTTATAATTTAAAAGTGATTGGGTTTAGTTTGTTGTGGTAAGGGTTAGTTGGTGATGATTTAGAGTAGCCGAAGTAATTTAGGTGAGTCTGGCATAGTTTGTTATGATTTGTACACCTTTTTTTGTAATTTTAAGATGATATGGTTTGGTTTGTTGTGGTAAGGGATAGTTGGGGGTGATTTACGGTAGCCGAAGTAATTTAGGTGATTCTGGTATAGTTTGTTATGATTTTTAGCATTTCTTTGTAATTTTAAAATGATTGGGCTGACTTTGTTGCTGTAAAGTGTAGTTGGGGGTGATTTTTGATAGCCGAAGTAATTTAGGTGAGTTTGGCATAGTTTGCTATGGTTAGTAGCATTTTTTTGTAATTTAAAAGTGATTGGGTTTAGTTTGTTGTGGTAAGGGTTAGTTGGTGATGATTTATGGTAGCCGAAGTAATTTAGGTGAGTTTGGCATAGTTTGCTATGGTTACTAGCATTTTTTTGTAATTTAAAAGTGATTGGGTTTAGTTTGTTGTGGTAAGGGTTAGTTGGTGATGATTTAGAGTAGCCGAAGTAATTTAGGTGAGTCTGGCATAGTTTGTTATGATTTGTACACCTTTTTTTGTAATTTTAAGATGATATGGTTTGGTTTGTTGTGGTAAAGGATAGTTGGGGGTGATTTACGGTAGCCGAAGTAATTTAGGTGATTCTGGTATAGTTTGTTATGATTTTTAGCATTTTTTTGTAATTTTAAAGTGATTGGGCTTAGTTTGTTGCTGTAAAGTGTAGTTGGGGGTGATTTTTGATAGCCGAAGTAATTTAGGTGAGTTTGGCATAGTTTGCTATGGTTAGTAGCATTTTTTTGTAATTTAAAAGTGATTGGGTTTAGTTTGTTGTGGTAAGGGTTAGTTGGTGATGATTTATGGTAGCCGAAGTAATTTAGGTGAGTTTGGCATAGTTTGCTATGGTTACTAGCATTTTTTTGTAATTTAAAAATGATTGGGTTTAGTTTGTTGTGGTAAGGGTTAGTTGGTGATGATTTAGAGTAGCCGAAGTAATTTAGGTAAGTCTGGCATAATTTGTTATGATTTGTACACCTTTTTTTGTAATTTGAAGATGATATGGTTTCGTTTGTTGTGGTAAGGGATAGTTGAGAGTGATTTACGGTAGCCGAAGTAATTTAGGTGATTCTGGTATAGTTTGTTATGATTTTTAGCATTTTTTTGTAATTTTATAGTGATTGGGCTTAGTTTGTTGCTGTAAAGTGTAGTTGGGGGTGATTTTTGATAGCCGAAGTAATTTAGGTGAGTTTGGCATAGTTTGCTATGGTTAGTAGCATTTTTTTGTAATTTAAAAGTGATTGGGTTTAGTTTGTTGTGGTAAGGGTTAGTTGGTGATGATCTATGGTAGCCGAAGTAATTTAGGTGAGTTTGGCATAGTTTGCTATGGTTACTAGCATATTTTTGTAATTTAAAAGTGATTGGGTTTAGTTTGTTGTGGTAAGGGTTAGTTGGTGATGTTTTAGAGTAGCCGAAGTAATTTAGGTGAGTCTGGCATAGTTTGTTATGATTTGTACACCTTTTTTTGTAATTTTTAGATGATATGGTTTGGTTTGTTGTGGTGAGGGATAGTTGGGGGTGATTTACGGTAGCCGAAGTAATTTAGGTGATTCTGGTATAGTTTGTTATGATTTTTAGCATTTTTTTGTAATTTTAAAGTGATTGGGCTTAGTTTGTTGCTGTAAAGTGTAGTTGGGGGTGATTTTTGATAGCCGAAGTAATTTAGGTGAGTTTGGCATAGTTTTCTATGGTTAGTAGCATTTTTTTGTAATTTAAAAGTGATTGGGTTTAGTTTGTTGTGGTAAGGGTTAGTTGGTAATGATTTAGAGTAGCCGAAGTAATTTAGGTGAGTCTGGCATAGTTTGTTATGATTTGTACACCTTTTTTGTAATTTTAAGATGATATGGTTTCGTTTGTTGTGGTAAGGGATAGTTGGGGGTGATTTACGGTAGCCCAAGTAATTTAGGTGATTCTGGTATAGTTTGTTATGATTTTTAGCATTATTTTGTAATTTTAAAGTGATTGGGCTTAGTTTGTTGCTGTAAAGTGTAGTAGGGGGTGATTTTTGATAGCCGAAGTAATTTAGGTGAGTTTGGCATAGTTTGCTATGGTTAGTAGCATTTTTTTGTAATTTAAAAGTGATTGGGTTTAGTTTGTTGTGGTAAGGGTTAGTTGGTAACGATTTATGGTAGCCGAAGTAATTTAGGTGAGTTTGGCATACTTTGCTATGGTTACTATAATTTTTTTGTAATTTAAAAGTGATTGGGTTTAGTTTGTTGTGGTAAGGGTTAGTTGGTGATGATTTAGAGTAGCCGAAGTAATTTAGGTGAGTCTGGCATAGTTTGTTATGATTTGTACACCTTTTTTTGTAATTTTAAGATGATATGGTTTGGTTTGTTGTGGTAAGGGATAGTTGGGGGTGATTTACGGTAGCCGAAGTAATTTAGGTGATTCTGGTTTAGTTTGTCATGATTTTTAGAATTTTTTTGAAATTTTAAAGTGATTGGGCATAGTTTGTTGCTGTAAAGTGTAGTTGGGGGTGATTTTTGATAGCCGAAGTAATTTAGGTGAGTTTGGCATAGTTTGCTATGGTTAGTAGCATTTTTTTGTAATTTAAAAGTGATTGGGTTTAGTTTGTTGTGGTAAGGGTTAGTTGGTAACGATTTATGGTAGCCGAAGTAATTTAGGTGAGTTTGGCATACTTTGCTATGGTTACTATAATTTTTTTGTAATTTAAAAGTGATTGGGTTTAGTTTGTTGTGGTAAGGGTTAGTTGGTGATGATTTAGAGTAGCCGAAGTAATTTAGGTGAGTCTGGCATAGTTTGTTATGATTTGTACACCTTTTTTTGTAATTTTAAGATGATATGGTTTCGTTTGTTGTGGTAAGGGATAGTTGGGTGTGATTTACGGTAGCCGAAGTAATTTAGGTGATTCTGGTATAGTTTGTTATGATTTTTAGCATTTTTTTGTAATTTTAAAGTGATTAGTCTTAGTTTGTTGCCGTAAAGTGTAGTTGGGGGTGATTTTTGATAGCCGAAGTAATTTAGGTGTGTTTGGCATAGTTTGCTATGGTTAGTAGCATTTTTTTGTAATTTAAAAGTGATTGGGTTTAGTTTGTTGTGGTAAGGGTTAGTTGGTGATGATTTATGGTAGCCGAAGTAATTTAGGTGAGTTTGGCATAGTTTGCTATGGTTACTAGCATTTTTTTGTAATTTAAAAGTGATTGGGTTTAGTTTGATGTGGTAAGGGTTAGTTGGTAATGATTTAGAGTAGCCGAAGTAATTTAGGTGAGTCTGGCATAGTTTGTTATGATTTGTACACCTTTTTTTGTAATTTTAAGATGATATGGTTTGGTTTGTTGTGGTAAGGGATAGTTGGGGGTGATTTACGGTAGCCGAAGTAATTTAGGTGATTCTGGTATAGTTTGTTACGATTTTTAGCATTTTTTTGTAATTTTAAAGTGATTGGGCTTAGTTTGTTGCTGTAAAGTGTAGTTGGGGGTGATTTTTGATAGCCGAAGTAATTTAGGTGAGTTTGGCATAATTTGCTATGGTTAGTAGCATTTTTTTGTAATTTAAAAGTGATTGGGTTTAGTTTGTTGTGGTAAGGGTTAGTTGGTGATGATTTAGAGTAGCCGAAGTAATTTAGGTGAGTCTGGCATAGTTTGTTATGATTTGTACACCTTTTTTTGTAATTTTAAGATGATATGGTTTCGTTTGTTGTGGTAAGGGATAGTTGGGTGTGATTTACGGTAGCCGAAGTAAATTAGGTGATTCTGGTATAGTTTGTTATGATTTTTAGCATTTTTTTGTAATTTTAGAGTGATTGGGCTGAGTTTGTTGCTGTAAAGTGTAGTTGGGGGTGATTTTTGAAAGCCGAAGTAATTTAGGTGAGTTTGGCATAGTTTGCTATGGTTAGTAGCATTTTTTTGTAATTTAAAAGTGATTGGGTTTAGTTTGTTGTGGTAAGGGTTAGTTGGTGATGATTTATGGTAGCCAAAGTAATTTAGGTGAGTTTGGCATAGTTTGCTATGGTTACTAGCATTTTTTTGTAATTTAAAATTGATTGGGTTTAGTTTGTTGTGGTAAGGGTAAGTTGGTGATGATTTAGAGTAGCCGAAGTAATTTAGGTGAGTCTGGCATAGTTTGTTATGATTTGTACACCTTTTTTTGTAATTTTAAGATGATATGGTTTGGTTTGTTGTGGTAAGGAATAGTTGGGGGTGATTTACGGTAGCCGAAGTAATTTAGGTGATTCTGGTATAGTTTGTTATGATTTTTAGCATTTTTTTGTAATTTTAAAGTGATTGGGCTTAGTTTGTTGCTGTAAAGTATAGTTGGGGGTGATTTTTGATAGCCGAAGTAATTTAGGTGAGTTTGGCATAGTTTTCTATGGTTAGTAGCATTTTTTTGTAATTTAAAAGTGATTGGGTTTAGTTTGTTGTGGTAAGGGTTAGTTGGTGATGATTTAGAGTAGCCGAAGTAATTTAGGTGAGTCTGGCATAGTTTGTTATGATTTGTACACCTTTTTTGTAATTTTAAGATGATATGGTTTCGTTTGTTGTGGTAAGGGATAGTTGGGGGTGATTTACGGTAGCGCAAGTAATTTAGGTGATTCTGGTATAGTTTGTTATGATTTTTAGCATTATTTTGTAATTTTAAAGTGATTGGGCTTAGTTTGTTGCTGTAAAGTGTAGTTGGGGGTGATTTTTGATAGCCGAAGTAATTTAGGTGAGTTTGGCATAGTTTGCTATGGTTAGTAGCATTTTTTTGTAATTTAAAAGTGATTGGGTTTAGTTTGTTGTGGTAAGGGTTAGTTGGTGATGATTTATGGTAGCCGAAGTAATTTAGGTGAGTTTGGCATAGTTTGCTATGGTTACTAGCATTTTTTTGTAATTTAAATTGATTGGGTTTAGTTTGTTGTGGTAAGGGTTAGTTGGTGATGATTTAGAGTAGCCGAAGTAATTTAGGTGATTCTGGTATAGTTTGTTATGATTTTTAGCATTTTTTTGTAATTTTAAAATGATTGGGCTTAGTTTGTTGCTGTAAAGTGTAGTTGGGGGTGATTTTTGATAGCCGAAGTAATTTAGGTGAGTTTGGCATAGTTTGCTATGGTTAGTAGCATTTTTTTGTAATTTAAAAGTGATTGGGTTTAGTTTGTTGTGGTAAGGGTTAGTTGGTGATGATTTATGGTAGCCGAAGTAATTTAGGTGAGTTTGGCATAGTTTGCTATGGTTACTAGCATTTTTTTGTAATTTAAATTGATTGGGTTTAGTTTGTTGTGGTAAGGGTTAGTTGGTGATGATTTAGAGTAGCCGAAGTAATTTAGGTGATTCTGGTATAGTTTGTTATGATTTTTAGCATTTTTTTGTAATTTTAAAGTGATTGGGCTGAGTTTGTTGCTGTAAAGTGTAGTTGGGGGTGATTTTTGATAGCCGAAGTAATTTAGGTGAGTTTGGCATAATTTGCTATGGTTAGTAGCATTTTTTTGTAATTTAAAAGTGATTGGGTTTAGTTTGTTGTGGTAAGGGTTAGTTGGTGATGATTTATGGTAGCCGAAGTAATTTAGGTGAGTTTGGCATAGTTTGCTATGGTTACTAGCATTTTTTTGTAATTTAAAAGTGATTGGGTTGAGTTTGTTGTGGCAAGGGTTAGTTGGTGATGATTTAGAGTAGCCGAAGTAATTTAGGTGAGTCTGGCATAGTTTGTTATGATTTGTACACCTTTTTTTGTAATTTTAAGATGATATGGTTTGGTTTGTTGTGGTAAGGAATAGTTGGGGGTGATTTACGGTAGCCGAAGTAATTTAGGTGATTCTGGTATAGTTTGTTATGATTTTTAGCATTTTTTTGTAATTTTAAAGTGATTGGGCTTAGTTTGTTGCTGTAAAGTGTAGTTGGGGGTGATTTTTGATAGCCGAAGTAATTTAGGTGAGTTTGGCATAGTTTGCTATGGTTAGTAGCATTTTTTTGTAATTTAAAAGTGATTGGGTTTAGTTTGTTGTGGTAAGGGTTAGTTGGTGATGATTTAGAGTAGCCGAAGTAATTTAGGTGAGTCAGGCATAGTTTGTTATGATTTGTACACCTTTTTTTGTAATTTTAAGATGATATGGTTTGGTTTGTTGTGGTAAGGGATATTTGGGGGTGATTTACGGTAGCCGAAGTAATTTAGGTGATTCTGGTATAGTTTGTTATGATTTTTAGCATTTTTTTGTAATTTTAAAGTGATTGGGCTGAGTTTGTTGCTGTAAAGTGTAGTTGGGGGTGATTTTTGATAGCCGAAGTAATTTAGGTGAGTTTGGCATAGTTTGCTATGGTTAGTAGTATTTTTTTTAATTTAAAACTGATTGGGTTTAGTTTGTTGTGGTAAGGGTTAGTTGGTGATGATTTATGGTAGCCTAAGTAATTTAGGTGAGTTTGGCATAGTTTGCTATGGTTACTAGCATTTTTATGTAATTTAAAAGTGATTGGGTTTAGTTTGTTGTGGTAAGGGTTAGTTGGTGTTGATTTAGAGTAGCCGAAGAAATTTAGGTGAGTCTGGCATAGTTTGTTATGATTTGTACACCTTTTTTTGTAATTTTAAGATGATATGGTTTGGTTTGTTGTGGTAAGGGATAGTTGAAGGTGATTTAAGGTAGCCGAAGTAATTTAGGTGATTCTGGTATAGTTTGTTATGATTTTTAGCATTTTTTTTTATTTTAAAGTGATTGGGCTGAGTTTGTTGCTGTAAAGTGTAGTTAGTGGTGATTTTTGATAGCCGAAGTAATTTAGGTGAGTTTGGCATAGTTTGCTATGGCTAGTAGCATTTTTTTGTAATTTAAAAGTGATTGGGTTTAGTTTGTTGTGGTAAGGGTTAGTTGGTGATGATATATGGTAGCCAAAGTAATTTAGGTGAGTTTGGCATAGTTTGCTATGGTTACTAGCATTTTTTTGTAATTTAAAAGTGATTGGGTTTAGTTTGTTGTGGTAAGGGTTAGTTGGTGATGATTTAGAGTAGCCGATGTAATTTAGGTGAGTCTGGCATAGTTTGTTATGATTTGTACACCTTTTTTTGTAATTTGAAGATGATATGGTTTGGTTTGTTGTGGTAAGGGATAGTTGGGGGTGATTTACGGTAGCCGAAATAATTTAGGTGATTCTGGTATAGTTTGTTATGATTTTTAGCGTTTTTTTGTAATTTTAAAGTGATTGGGCTTAGTTTGTTGCTGTAAAGTGTAGTTGGGGGTGATTTTTGATAGCCGAAGTAATTTAGGTGAGTTTGGCATAGTTTGCTAGGGTTAGTAGCATTTTTTTGTAATTTAAATGTGATTGGGTTTAGTTTGTTGTTGTAAGGATTAGTTGGTGATGATTTATGGTAGCCGAAGTAATTTAGGTGAGTTTGGCATAGTTTGCTATGGTTACTAGCATTTTTTTGTAATTTAAAAGTGATTGGGTTTAGTTTGTTGTGGTAAGGGTTAGTTGGTGATGATTTATGGTAGCCGAAGTAATTTAGGTGAGTTTGGCATAGTTTGCTATGGTTACTAGCATTTTTTTGTAATTTAAAAGTGATTGGGTTTAGTTTGTTGTGGTAAGGGTTAGTTGGTGATGATTTAGAGTAGCCGAAGTAATTTAGGTGAGTCTGGCATAGTTTGTTATGATTTGTACACCTTTTCTTGTAATTTTAAAATGATATGGTTTGGTTTGTTGTGGTAAGGGATAGTTGGGGGTGATTTACGGTAGCCGAAGTAATTTAGGTGATTCTGGTATAGTTTGTTATGATTTTTAGCATTTTTTTGTAATTTTAAAGTGATTGGGCTGAGTTTGTTGCTGTAAAGTGTAGTTGGGGGTGATTTTTGATAGCTGAAGTTATTTAGGTGAGTTTGGCATAGTTTGCTATGGTTAGTAGTATTTTTTTGTAATTTAAAAGTGATTCGGTTTAGTTTGTTGTGGTAAGGGTTAGTTGGTGATGATTTATGGTAGCCGAAGTAATTTAGGTGAGTTTGGCATAGTTTGCTATGGTTACTAGCATTTTTTTGTAATTTAATAGTGATTGGGTTTAGTTTGTTGTGGTAAGGGTTAGTTAGTGATGATTTAGAGTAGCCGAAGTAATTTAGGTAAGTCTGGCATAGTTTGTTATGATTTCTACACCTTTTTTGTAATTTTAAGATGATATGGTTTGGTTTGTTGTGGTAAGGGATAGTTGGGGGTGATTTACGGTAGCCGAAGTAATTTAGGTGATTCTGGTATAGTTTGTTATGATTTTTAGCATTTTTTTGTAATTTTAAAGTGATTGGGTTGAGTTTGTTGCTGTAAAGTGTAGTTGGGGGTGATTTTTGATAGCCGAAGTAATTTAGGTGAGTTTGGCATAGTTTGCTATGGTTAGTAGCATTTTTTTGTAATTTAAAAGTGATTGGGTTTAGTTTGTTGTGGTAAGGGTTAGTTGGTGATGATTTATGGTAGCCGAAGTAATTTAGGTGAGTTTGGCATAGTTTGCTATGGTTAGTAGCATTTTTTTGTAATTTAAAATTGATTGGGTTCAGTTTGTTGTGGTAAGGGTTAGTTGGTGATGATTTAGAGTAACCGAAGTAATTTAGGTGAGTCTGGAATAGTTTGTTATGATTTGTACACCTTTTTTTGTAATTTTAAGATGATATGGTTTTGTTTGTTGTGGTAAGGGATAGTTGGGGGTGATTTACGGTAGCCGAAGTAATTTAGGTGGTTCTGGTATAGTTTGTTATGATTTTTAGCATTTTTTTGTAATTTTAAAGTGATTGGGCTTAGTTTGTTGCTGTAAAGTGTAGTTGGGGGTGATTTTTGATAGCCGAAGTAATTTAGGTGAGTTTGGCATAGTTTGCTATGGTTAGTAGCATTTTTTTGTAATTTAAAAGTGATTGGGTTTAGTTTGTTGTGGTAAGGGTTAGTTGGTGATGATTTAGAGTAGCCGAAGTAATTTAGGTGATTCTGGTATAGTTTGTTATGATTTTTAGCTTTTTTTTGTAATTTTAAAGTGATTGGGCTTAGTTTGTTGCTGTAAAGTGTAGTTGGGGGTGATTTTTGATTGCCGAAGTAATTTAGGTGAGTTTGGCATAGTTTGCTATGGTTAGTGGCATTTTTTTGTAATTTAAAAGTGATTGGGTTTAGTTTGTTGTGGTAAGGGTTAGTTGGTGATGATTTATGGTAGCCGAAGTAATTTAGGTGAGTTTAGCATAGTTTGCTATGGTTACTAGCATTTTTTTGTAATTTAAAAGTGATTGGGTTTAGTTTGTTGTGGTAAGGGTTAGTTGGTGATGATTTAGAGTAGCCGAAGTAATTTAGGTGAGTCTGGCATAGTTTGTTATGATTTGTACACCTTTTTTTGTAATTTTAAGATGATATGGTTTGGTTTGTTGTGGTAAGGGATAGTTGGGGGTGATTTACGGTAGCCGAAGTAATTTAGGTGATTCTGGTATAGTTTGTTATAATTTTTAGCATTTTTTTGTAATTTTAAAGTGATTGGGCTTAGTTTGTTGCTGTAAAGTATAGTTGGGGTTGATTTTTGATAGCCGAAGTAATTTAGGTGAGTTTGGCATAGTTTGCTATGGTTAGTAGCATTTTTTTGTAATTTAAAAGTGATTGGGTTTAGATTGTTGTGGTAAGGGTTAGTTGGTGATGATTTATGGTAGCCGAAGTAATTTAGGTGAGTTTGGCGTAGTTTGCTATGGTTACTAGCATTTTTTTGTAATTTAAAAGTGATTGGGTTTAGTTTGTTGTGGTAAGGGTTAGTTGGTGATGATTTAGAGTAGCCGAAGTAATTTAGGTGAGTCTGGCATAGTTTGTTATGATTTGTACACCTTTTTTTGTAATTTGAAGATGATATGGTTTGGTTTGTTGTGGTAAGGGATAGTTAGGGGTGATTTACGGTAGCCGAAATAATTTAGGTGATTCTGGTATAGTTTGTTATGATTTTTAGCGTTTTTTGTAATTTTAAAGTGATTGGGCTTAGTTTGTTGCTGTAAAGTGTAGTTGGGGGTGATTTTTGATAGCCGAAGTAATTTAGGTGAGTTTGGCATAGTTTGCTATGGTTAGTAGCATTTTTTTGTAATTTAAAAGTGATTGGGTTGAGTTTGTTGTGGTAAGGATTAGTTGGTGATGATTTATGGTAGCCGAAGTAATTTAGGTGAGTTTGGCATAGTTTGCTATGGTTACTAGCATTTTTTTGTAATTTAAAAGTGATTGGGTTTAGTTTGTTGTGGTAAAAGTTAGTTGGTGATGATTTATGGTAGCCGAAGTAATTTAGGTGAGTTTGGCATAGTTTGCTATGGTTACTAGCATTTTTTTGTAATTTAAAAGTGATTGGGTTTAGTTTGTTGTGGTAAGGGTTAGTTGGTGATGATTTAGAGTAGCCGAAGTAATTTAGGTGAGTCTGGCATAGTTTGTTATGATTTGTACACCTTTTTTTGTAATTTGAAGATGATATGGTTTGGTTTGTTGTGGTAAGGGATAGTTGGGGGTGATTTACGGTAGCCGAAGTAATTTAGGTGATTCTGGTATAGTTTGTTATGATTTTTAGCATTTTTTTGTAATTTTAAAGTGATTGGGCTGAGTTTGTTGCTGTAAAGTGTAGTTGGGGGTGATTTTTGATAGCCGAAGTTATTTAGGTGAGTTTGGCATAGTTTGCTATGGTTAGCAGTATTTTTTTGTAATTTAAAAGTGATTTGGTTTAGTTTGTTGTGGTAAGGGTTAGTTGGTGATGATTTATGGTAGCCGAAGTAATTTAGGTGAGTTTGGCATAGTTTGCTATGGTTACTAGCATTTTTTTGTAATTTAATAGTGATTGGGTTTAGTTTGTTGTGGTAAGGGTTAGTTGGTGATGATTTAGAGTAGCCGAAGTAATTTAGGTGAGTCTGGCATAGTTTGTTATGATTTCTACACCTTTTTTGTAATTTTAAGATGATATGGTTTGGTTTGTTGTGGTAAGGGATAGTTGGGGGTGATTTACGGTAGCCGAAGTAATTTAGGTGATTCTGGTATAGTTTGTTATGATTTTTAGCATTTTTTTGTAATTTTAAAGTGATTGGGCTGAGTTTGTTGCTGTAAAGTGTAGTTGGGGGTGATTTTTGATAGCCGAAGTAATTTAGGTGAGTTTGGCATAGTTTGCTATGGTTAGTAGCATTTTTTTGTAATTTAAAAGTGATTGGGTTTAGTTTGTTGTGGTAAGGGTTAGTTGGTGATGATTTATGGTAGCCGAAGTAATTTAGGTGAGTTTGGCATAGTTTGCTATGGTTACTAGCATTTTTTTGTAATTTAAAAGTGATTGGGTTGAGTTTGTTGTGGCAAGGGTTAGTTGGTGATGATTTAGAGTAGCCGAAGTAATTTAGGTGAGTCTGGCATAGTTTGTTATGATTTGTACACCTTTTTTGTAATTTTAAGATGATATGGTTTGGTTTGTTGTGGTAAGGAATAGTTGGGGGTGATTTACGGCAGCCGAAGTAATTTAGGTGATTCTGGTATAGTTTGTTATGATTTTTAGCATTTTTTTGTAATTTTAAAGTGATTGGGCTTAGTTTGTTGCTGTAAAGTGTAGTTGGGGGTGATTTTTGATAGCCGAAGTAATTTAGGTGAGTTTGGCATAGTTTGCTATGGTTAGTAGCATTTTTTTGTAATTTAAAAGTGATTGGGTTTAGTTTGTTGTGGTAAGGATTAGTTGGTGATGATTTATGGTAGCCGAAGTAATTTAGGTGAGTTTGGCATAGTTTGCTATGGTTACTAGCATTTTTTTGTAATTTAAAAGTGATTGGGTTTAGTTTGTTGTGGTAAAAGTTAGTTGGTGATGATTTATGGTAGCCGAAGTAATTTAGGTGAGTCTGGCATAGTTTGTTATGATTTGTACACCTTTTTTGTAATTTTAAGATGATATGGTTTGGTTTGTTGTGGTAAGGAATAGTTGGGGGTGATTTACGGCAGCCGAAGTAATTTAGGTGATTCTGGTATAGTTTGTTATGATTTTTAGCATTTTTTTGTAATTTTAAAGTGATTGGGCTTAGTTTGTTGCTGTAAAGTGTAGTTGGGGGTGATTTTTGATAGCCGAAGTAATTTAGGTGAG
This sequence comes from Eledona agricola, assembly GCA_964023215.1. Taxonomy (NCBI): domain Eukaryota; kingdom Metazoa; phylum Arthropoda; class Insecta; order Coleoptera; family Tenebrionidae; genus Eledona; species Eledona agricola. The sequence goes on along the minus strand of OZ026855.1, from coordinate 10,570,607 downwards.
TTTGGCATAGTTTGCTATGGTTAGTAGCATTTTTTTGTAATTTAAAAGTGATTGGGTTTAGTTTGTTGTGGTAAGGGTTAGTTGGTGATGATTTAGAGTAACCGAAGTAATTTAGGTGAGTCTGGAATAGTTTGTTATGATTTGTACACCTTTTTTTGTAATTTTAAGATGATATGGTTTCGTTTGTTGTGGTAAGGGATAGTTGGGGGTGATTTACGGTAGCCGAAGTAATTTAGGTGATTCTGGTATAGTTTGTTATAATTTTTAGCATTTTTTTGTAATTTTAAAGTGATTGGGCTTAGTTTGTTGCTGTAAAGTGTAGTTGGGGGTGATTTTTGATAGCCGAAGTAATTTAGGTGAGTTTGGCATAGTTTGCTATGGTTAGTAGCATTTTTTTGTAAATTAAAAATGATTGGGTTTAGTTTGTTGTGGTAAGGGTTAGTTGGTGATGATTTAGAGTAGCCGAAGTAATTTAGGTGATTCTGGTATAGTTTGTTATGATTTTTAGCATTTTTTTGTAATTTTAAAGTGATTGGGCTTAGTTTGTTGCTGTAAAGTGTAGTTGGGGGTGATTTTTGATAGCCGAAGTAATTTAGGTGAGTTTGGCATAGTTTGCTATGGTTAGTAGCATTTTTTTGTAATTTAAAAGTGATTGGGTTTAGTTTGTTGTGGTAAGGGTTAGTTGGTGATGATTTATGGTAGCCGAAGTAATTTAGGTGAGTTTAGCATAGTTTGCTATGGTTACTAGCATTTTTTTGTAATTTAAAAGTGATTGGGTTTAGTTTGTTGTGGTAAGGGTTAGTTGGTGATGATTTAGAGTAGCCGAAGTAATTTAGGTGAGTCTGGCATAGTTTGTTATGCTTTGTACACCTTTTTTTGTAATTTTAAGATGATATGGTTTGGTTTGTTGTGGTAAGGGATAGTTGGGGGTGATTTACGGTAGCCGAAGTAATTTAGGTGATTCTGGTATAGTTTGTTATGATTTTTAGCATTTTTTTGTAATTTTAAAGTGATTGGGCTTAGTTTGTTGCTGTAAAGTATAGTTGGGGTTGATTTTTGATAGCCGAAGTAATTTAGGTGAGTTTGGCATAGTTTGCTATGGTTCGTAGCATTTTTTTGTAATTTAAAAGTGATTGGGTTTAGTTTGTTGTGGTAAGGGTTAGTTGGTGATGATTTATGGTAGCCGAAGTAATTTAGGTGAGTTTGGCATAGTTTGCTATGGTTACTAGCATTTTTTTGTAATTTAAAAGTGATTGGGTTTAGTTTGTTGTGGTAAGGGTTAGTTGGTGATGATTTAGAGTAGCCGAAGTAATTTAGGTAAGTCTGGCATAGTTTGTTATGATTTGTAGACCTTTTCTTGTAATTTTAAGATGATATGGTTTGGTTTGTTGTGGTAAGGGATAGTTGGGGGTGATTTACGGTAGCCGAAGTAATTTAGGTGATTCTGGTATAGTTTGTTATGATTTTTAGCATTTTTTTGTAATTTTAAAGTGATTGGGCTGAGTTTGTTGCTGTAAAGTGTAGTTGGGGGTGATTTTTGATAGCCGAAGTAATTTAGGTGAGTTTGGCATAGTTTGCTATGGTTAGTAGTATTTTTTGTAATTTAAAACTGATTGGGTTTAGTTTGTTGTGGTAAGAGTTAGTTGGTGATGATTTATGGTAGCCGAAGTAATTTAGGTGAGTTTGGCATAGTTTGCTATGGTTACTAGCATTTTTATGTAATTTAAAAGTGATTGGGTTTAGTTTGTTGTGGTAAGGGTTAGTTGGTGATGATTTAGAGTAGCCGAAGAAATTTAGGTGAGTCTGGCATAGTTTGTTATGATTTGTACACCTTTTTTTGTAATTTTAAGATGATATGGTTTGGTTTGTTGTGGTAAGGGATAGTTGGGGGTGATTTACGGTAGCCGAAGTAATTTAGGTGATTCTGGTATAGTTTGTTATGATTTTTAGCATTTTTTTTTTATTTTAAAGTGATTGGGCTGAGTTTGTTGCTGTAAAGTGTAGTTGGGGGTGATTTTTGATAGCCGAAGTAATTTAGGTGAGTTTGGCATAGTTTGCTATGGTTAGTAGCATTTTTTGTAATTTAAAAGTGATTGGGTTTAGTTTGTTGTGGTAAGGGTTAGTTGGTAATGATTTATGGTAGCCGAAGTAATTTAGGTGAGTTTGGCATATTTTGCTATGGTTACTAGCATTTTTTTGTAATTTAAAAGTGATTGGGTTTAGTTTGTTGTGGTAAGGGTTAGTTGGTGATGATTTAGAGTAGCCGAAGTAATTTAGGTGAGTCTGGCATAGTTTGTTATGATTTGTACACCTTTTCTTGTAATTTTAAGATGATATGGTTTGGTTTGTTGTGGTAAGGGATAGTTGGGGGTGATTTACGGTAGCCGAAGTAATTTAGGTGATTCTGGTATAGTTTGTTATGATTTTTAGCATTTTTTTGTAATTTTAAAGTGATTGGGCTGAGTTTGTTGCTGTAAAGTGTAGTTGGGGGTGATTTTTGATAGCCGAAGTAATTTAGGTGAGTTTGGCATAGTTTGCTATGGTTAGTAGTATTTTTTTGTAATTTAAAAGTGATTGGGTTTAGTTTGTTGTGGTAAGGGTTAGTTGGTGATTATTTATGGTAGCCGACGTAATTTAGGTGAGTTTGGCATAATTTGTTATAATTTCTACACCTTTTTTGTAATTTTAAGATGATATGGTTTAGTTTGTTGTGGTAAGGGATAGTTGGGGGTGATTTACGGTAGCCGAAGTAATTTAGGTGATTCTGGTATAGTTTGTTATGATTTTTAGCATTTTTTTTAAATTTTAAAGTGATTGGGCTGAGTTTGTTGCTGTAAAGTGTAATTGGGGGTGATTTTTGATAGCCGAAGTAATTTAGGTGAGTTTGGCATAGTTTGCTATGGTTAGTAGCATTTTTTTGTAATTTAAAAGTGATTGGGTTTAGTTTGTTGTGGTAAGGGTTAGTTGGTGATGATTTATGGTAGCCGAAGTAATTTAGGTGAGTTTGGCATAGTTTGCATTGGTTACTAGCATTTTTTTGTAATTTAAAAGTGATTGGGTTTAGTTTGTTGTGGTAAGGGTTAGTTGGTGATGATTTAGAGTAGCCGAAGTAATTTAGGTGAGTCTGGCATAGTTTGTTATGATTTGTACACCTTTTTTTGTAATTTTAAGATGATATGGTTTGGTTTGTTGTGGTAAGGGATAGTTGGGGGTGATTTACGGTAGCCGAAATAATTTAGGTGATTCTGGTATAGTTTGTTATGATTTTTAGCATTTTTTTGTAATTTTAAAGTGATTGGGCTGAGTTTGTTACTGTAAAGTGTAGTTGGGGATGATTTTTGATAGCCGAAGTAATTTAGGTGAGTTTGGCCTAGTTTGCTATGGTTAGTAGTAATTTTTTGTAATTTAAAAGTGATTGAGTTTAGTTTGTTGTGGTAAGGGTTAGTTTGTGATGATTTATGGTAGCCGAAGTAATTTAGGTGAGTTTGGCATAGTTTGCTATGGTTACTAGCATTTTTTTGTAATTTAAAATTGATTGGGTTTAGTTTGTAGTGGTAAGGGTTAGTTGGTGATGATTTAGAGTAGCCGAAGTAATTTAGGTGAGTCTGGCATAGTTTGTTATGATTTGTACACCTTTTTTTGTAATTTTAAAATGATATGGTTTGGTTTGTTGTGGTTAGGGATAGTTGGGGGTGATTTACGGTAGCCGAAGTAATTTAGGTGATTCTGGTATAGTTTGTTATGATTTTTAGCATTTTTTTGTAATTTTAAAGTGATTGGGCTGAGTTTGTTGCTGTAAAGTGTAGTTGGGGGTGATTTTTGATAGCCGAAGCAATTTAAGTGAGTTTGGCATAGTTTGCTATGGTTAGTAGCATTTTTTTGTAATTTAAAAGTGATTGGGTTTAGTTTGTTGTGGTAAGGGTTAGTTGGTGATGATTTATGGTAGCCGAAGTAATTTAGGTGAGTTTGGCATAGTTTGCTATGGTTACTAGCATTTTTTTGTAATTTAAAAGTGATTGGGTTTAGTTTGTTGTGGTAAGGGTTAGTTGGTGATGATTTAGAGTAGCCGAAGTAATTTAGGTGAGTCTGGCATAGTTTGTTATGATTTGTACACCTTTTTTTGTAATTTTAAGATGATATGGTTTGGTTTGTTGTGGTAAGGGATAGTTGGGGGTGATTTACGGTAGCCGAAGTAATTTAGGTGATTCTGGTATAATTTGTTATGATTTTTAGCATTTTTTTGTAATTTTAAAGTGATTGGGCTTAGTTTGTTGCTGTAAAGTGTAGTTGGGGGTGATTTTTGATAGCCAAAATAATTTAGGTGAGTTTGGCATAATTTGCTATGGTTAGTAGCATTTTTTTGTAATTTAAAAGTGATTGGGTTTAGTTTGTTGTGGTAAGGGTTAGTTGGTGATGATTTAGAGTAGCCGAAGTAATTTAGGTGAGTCTGGCATAGTTTGTTATGATTTGTACACCTTTTTTTGTAATTTTAAGATGATATGGTTTCGTTTGTTGTGGTAAGGGATAGTTGGGGGTGATTTACGGTAGCCGAAGTAATTTAGGTGATTCTGGTATAGTTTGTTATGATTTTTAGCATTTTTTTGTAATTTTAAAGTGATTGGGCTTAGTTTGTTGCTGTAAAGTGTAGTTGGGGGTGATTTTTGATAGCCGAAGTAATTTAGGTGAGTTTGGCAAAGTTTGCTATGGTTAGTAGCATTTTTTTTTTATTTAAAAGTGATTGGGTTTAGTTTGTTGTGGTAAGGGTTAGTTGGTGATGATTTATAGTAGCCGAAGTAATTTAGGTGAGTTTGGCATAGTTTGCTATGGTTACTAGCATTTTTTTGTAATTTAAAAGTGATTGGGTTTAGTTTGTTGTGGTAAGGGTTAGTTGGTGATGATTTAGAGTAGCCGAAGTAATTTAGGTGATTCTGGTATAGTTTGTTATGATTTTTAGCATTTTTTTGTAATTTTAAAGTGATTGGGCTTAGTTTGTTGCTGTAAATTGTAGTTGGGGGTGATTTTTGATAGCCGAAGTAATTTAGGTGAGTTTGGCATAGTTTGCTATGGTTAGTAGCATTTTTTTGTAATTTAAAAGTGATTGGGTTTAGATTGTTGTGGTAAGGGTTAGTTGGTGATGATTTATGGTAGCCGAAGTAATTTAGGTGAGTTTGGCATAGTTTGCTATGGTTACTAGCATTTTTTTGTAATTTAAAAGTGATTGGGTTTAGTTTGTTGTGGTAAGGGTTAGTTGGTGATGATTTAGAGTAGCCGAAGTAATTTAGGTGAGTCTGGCATAGTTTGTTAGGATTTGTACACCTTTTTTTGTAATTTGAAGATGATATGGTTTGGTTTGTTGTGTTAAGGAATAGTTGGGGCTGATTTTCGGTAGCCGAAGTAATTTAGGTGATTCTGGTATAGTTTGTTATGATTTTTAGCATTTTTTTGTAATTTTAAAGTGATTGGGCAGAGTTTGTTGCTGTAAAGTGTAGTTGGGGATGATTTTTGATAGCCGAAGTAATTTAGGTCAGTTTGGCATAATTTGCTATGGTTAGTAGCATTTTTTTGTAATTTAAAACTGATTGGGTTTAGTTTGTTGTGGTAAGAGTTAGTTGGTGATGATTTATGGTAGCCGAAGTAATTTAGGTGAGTTTGGCATAGTTTGCTATGGTTACTAGCATTTTTTTGTAATTTAAAAGTGATTGGGTTTAGTTTGTTGTGGTAAGGGTTAGTTGGTGATGATATAGAGTAGCCGAAGTAATTTAGGTGAGTCTGGCATAGTTTGTTATGATTTGTACACCTTTTTTTGTAATTTTAAGATGATATGGTTTGGTTTGTTGTGGTAAGGAATAGTTGGGGGTGATTTACGGTAGCCGAAGTAATTTAGGTGATTCTGGTATAGTTTGTTATGAATTTTAGCATTTTTTTGTAATTTTAAAATGATTGGGCTTAGTTTGTTGCTGTAAAGTGTAGTTGGGGGTGATTTTTGATAGCCGAAGTAATTTAGGTGAGTTTGGCATAATTTGCTATGGTTAGTAGCATTTTTTTGTATTTTAATAGTGATTGGGTTTAGTTTGTTGTGGTAAGGGTTAGTTAGTGATGATTTAGAGTAGCCGAAGTAATTTAGGTGAGTCTGGCATAGTTTGTTATGATTTGTACACCTTTTTTTGTAATTTTAAGATGATATGGTTTCGTTTGTTGTGGTAAGGGATAGTTGGGGGTGATTTACGGTAGCCGAAGTAATTTAGGTGATTCTGGTATAGTTTGTTATGATTTTTAGCATTTTTTTGTAATTTTAAAGTGATTGGGCTTAGTTTGTTGCTGTAAAGTGTTGTTGGGGGTGATTTTTGATAGCCGAAGTTATTTAGGTGAGTTTGGCATAGTTTGCTATGGTTAGTAGCATTTTTTTGTAATTTAAAAGAAATTGGGTTTAGTTTGTTGTGGTAAGGGTTAGTTGGTGATGATTTATGGTAGCCGAAGTAATTTAGGTGAGTTTGGCAAAGTTTGCTATGGTTACTAGCATTTTTTTGTAATTTAAAAGTGACTGGGTTTGGTTTGTTGTGGTAAGGGTTAGTTGGTGATGATTTAGTGTAGCCGAAGTAATTTAGGTGATTCTGGTATAGTTTGTTATGATTTTTAGCATTTTTTTGTAATTTTAAAGTGATTGGGCTTAGTTTGTTGCTGTAAAGTGTAGTTGGGGGTGATTTTTGATAGCCGAAGTAATTTAGGTGAGTTTGGCATAGTTTGTTATGGTTAGTAGCATTTTTTTGTAATTTAAAAGTGATTGGGTTTAGTTTGTTGTGGTAAGGGTTAGTTGGTGATGATTTAGAGTAGCCGAAGTAATTTAGGTGAGTCTGGCATAGTTTGTTATGATTTGTACACCTTTTTTTGTAATTTTAAGATGATATGGTTTGGTTTGTTGTGGTAAAGGATAGTTGGGGGTGATTTACTGTAGCCGAAGTAACTTAGGTGATTCTGGTATAGTTTGTTATGATTTTTAGCATTTTTTTGTAATTTTAAAGTGATTGGGCTTAGTTTGTTGCTGTAAAGTGTAGTTGGGGGTGATTTTTGATAGCCGAAGTAATTTAGGTGAGTTTGGCATAGTTTGCTATGGTTAGTAGCATTTTTTTGTAATTTAAAAGTGATTGGGTTTAGTTTGTTGTGGTAAGGGTTAGTTGGTGATGATTTAGAGTAGCCGAAGTAATTTAGGTGAGTCTGGCATAGTTTGTTATGATTTGTACACTTTTTTTGTAATTTTAAGATGATATGGTTTGGTTTGTTGTGGTGAGGGATAGTTGGGGGTGATTTACGGTAGCCGAAGTAATTTAGGTGATTCTGGTATAGCTTGTTATGATTTTTAGCATTTTTTTGTAATTTTAAAATGATTGGGCTGAGTTTGTTGCTGTAAAGTGTAGTTGGGGGTGATTTTTGATAGCCGAAGTAATTTGGGTGAGTTTGGCATAGTTTGCTATGGTTAGTAGTATTTTTTTGTAATTTAAAAGTGATTGGGTTTAGTTTTTTGTGGTAAGGGTTAGTTGGTGATGATTTAGAGTAGCCGAAGTAATTTAGGTGAGTCTGGCATAGTTTGTTATGATTTGTACACCTTTTTTTGTAATTTTAAGATGATATGGTTTGGTTTGTTGTGGTAAGGGATAGTTGAAGGTGATTTACGGTAGCCGAAGTAATTTAGGTGTTTCTGGTATAGTTTGTTATGATTTTTAGCATTTTTTTGTAATTTTAAAGTGATTGGGCTTAGTTTGTTGCTGTAAAGTGTAGTTGGGGTGATTTTTGATAGCCGAAGTAATTTAGGTGAGTTTGGCATAGTTTGCTATGGTTAGTAGAATTTTTTTGTAATTTAAAAGTGATTGGGTTTAGTTTGTTGTGGTAAGGGTTAGTTGGTGATGATTTAGAGTAGCCAAAGTAATTTAGGTGAGTCTGGCATAGTTTGTTATGATTTGTACACCTTTTTTGTAATTTTAAGATGATATGGTTTCGTTTGTTGTGGTAAGGGATAGTTGGGGGTGATTTACGGTAGCAGAAGTAATTTAGGTGTTTCTGGTATAGTTTGTTATGATTTTTAGCATTTTTTTGTAATTTTAAAGTGATTGGGATTAGTTTGTTGCTGTAAAGTGTAGTTGGGGGTGATTTTTGATAGCCAAAGTAATTTAGGTGAGTTTGGCATAGTTTGCTATGGTTAGTAGCATTTTTTTGTAATTTAAAAGTGATTGGGTTTAGTTTGTTGTGGTAAGGGTTAGTTGGTGATGATTTAGAGTAGCCAAAGTAATTTAGGTGAGTCTGGCATAGTTTGTTATGATTTGTACACTTTTTTGTAATTTTAAGATGATATGGTTTGGTTTGTTGTGGTAAGGAATAGTTGGGGGTGATTTACGGTAGCCGAAGTAATTTAGGTGATTCTGGTATAGTTTGTTATGATTTGTACACCTTTTTTTGTAATTTTAAGATGATATGGTTTGGTTTGTTGTGGTAAGGAATAGTTGGGGGTGATTTACGGTAGCCGAAGTAATTTAGGTGATTCTGGTATAGTTTGTTATGATTTTTAGCATTTTTTTGTAATTTTAAAGAGATTGGGCTTAGTTTGTTGCTGTAAAGTGTAGTTGGGGGTGATTTTTGATAGCCGAAGTAATTTAGGTGAGTTTGGCATAGTTTGCTATGGTTAGTAGCATTTTTTTGTAATTTAAAAGTGATTGGGTTTAGTTTGTTGTGGTAAGGGTTAGTTGGTGATGATTTAGAGTAGCCGAAGTAATTTAGGTGAGTCTGGCATAGTTTGTTATGATTTGTACACCTTTTTTTGTAATTTTAAGATAATATGGTTTTGTTTGTTGTGGTAAGGGATAGTTGGGGGTGATTTACGGTAGCCGAAGTAATTTAGGTGATTCTGGTATAGTTTGTTATGATTTTTAGCATTTTTTTGAAATTTTAAAGTGATTGGGCTTAGTTTGTTGCTGTAAAGTGTAGTTGGGGGTGATTTTTGATAGCCGAAGTTATTTAGGTGAGTTTGGCATAGTTTGCTATGGTTAGTAGTATTTTTTTGTAATTTAAAAGAGATTGGGTTTAGTTTGTTGTGGTAAGGGTTAGTTGGTAATGATTTATGGTAGCCGAAGTAATTTAGGTGAGTTTGGCATAGTTTGCTATGTTTACTAGCATTTTTTTGTAATTCAAAAGTGATTGGGTTTAGTTTGTTGTGGTAAGGGTTAGTTGGTGATGATTTATGGTAGCCGAAGTAATTTAGGTGAGTTTAGCATAGTTTGCTATGGTTACTAGCATTTTTTTGTAATTTAAAGTGATTGGGTTTAGTTTGTTGTGGTAAAGGTTAGTTGGTGATAATTTAGAGTAGCCGAAGTAATTTAGGTGAGTCTGGCATAGTTTGTTATGATTTGTACACCTTTTTTTGTAATTTTAAGATGATATGGTTTGGTTTGATGTGGTAAGGGATAGTTGGGGGTGATTTACGGTAGCCGAAGTAATTTAGGTGATTCTGGTATAGTTTGTTATGATTTTTCGCATTTTTTTGTAATTTTAAAGTGATTGGGCTTAGTTTGTTGCTGTAAAGTATAGTTGAGGTTGATTTTTGATAGCCGAAGTAATTTAGGTGAGTTTGGCATAGTTTGCTATGGTTAGTAGCATTTTTTTTTAATTTAAAAGTGATTGGGTTTAGTTTGTTGTGGTAAGGGTTAGTTGGTGATGATTTATGGTAGCCGAAGTAATTTAGGTGAGTTTAGCATAGTTTGCTATGGTTACTAGCATTTTTTTGTAATTTAAAAGTGATTGGGTTTAGTTTGTTGTGGTAAAGGTTAGTTGGTGATGATTTAGAGTAGCCGAAGTAATTTAGGTGAGTCTGGAATAGTTTGTTATGATTTTTCGCATTTTTTTGTAATTTTAAAGTGATTGGGCTTAGTTTGTTGCTGTAAAGTATAGTTGGGGTTGATTTTTGATAGCCGAAGTAATTTAGGTGAGTTTGGCATGGTTTGCTATGGTTAGTAAAATTTTTTTGTAATTTTAAAGTGATTGGGTTTAGTTTGTTGTGGTAAGGGTTAGTTGGTCATGATTTATGGTAGCCGAAGTAATTTAGGAATTTGGCATAGTTTGCTATGGTTACAAGCATTTTTTTGTAATTTAAAAGTGATTGGGTTAAGTTTGTTGTGGTAAGGGTTAGTTGGTGATGATTTATGGTAGCCGAAGTAATTTAGGTGAGCTTGGCATAGTTTGCTATGGTTACTAGCATATTTTTGTAATTTAAAAGTGATTGGGTTTAGTTTGTTGTGGTAAGGGTTAGTTGGTGATGTTCTAGAGTAGCCGAAGTAATTTAGGTGAGTCTGGCATAGTTTGTTATGATTTGTACACCTTTTTTTGTAATTTTAAGTTGATATGGTTTGGTTTGTTGTGGTAAGGGATAGTTGGGGGTGATTTACGGTAGCCGAAGTAATTTAGGTGATTCTGGTATAGATTGTTATGATTTTTAGCATTTTTTTGTAATTTTAAAGTGATTGGGCTTAGTTTGTTGCTGTAAAGTGTAGTTGGGGGTGATTTTTGATAGCCGAAGTAATTTAGGTGAGTTTGGCATAGTTTGCTATGGTTAGTAAAATTTTTTTGTAATTTTAAAGTGATTGGGTTTAGTTTGTTGTGGTAAGGGTTAGTTGGTGATGATTTATGGTAGCCGAAGTAATTTAGGTAAGTTTGGCATAGTTTGCTATGGTTACTAGCATTTTTTTGTAATTTAAAAGTGATTGGGTTTAGTTTGTTGTTGTAAGGGTTAGTTGGTGATGATTTAGAGTAGCCGAAGTAATCTAGGTGAGTCTGGCATAGTTTGTTATGATTTGTACACCTTTTTTTGTAATTTTAAGATGATATGGTTTGGTTTGTTGTGGTAAGGGTAGTTGGAGGTGATTTACGGTAGCCGAAGTAATTTAGGTGATTCTGGTATAGTTTGTTATGATTTTTAGCATTTTTTTGTAATTTTAAAGTGATTGGGCTGAGCTTGTTGCTGTAAAGTGTAGTTGGGGGTGATTATTGATAGCCGAAGTAATTTAGGTGAGTTTGGCATAGTTTGCTATGGTTAGTAGCATTTTTTTGTAATTTAAAAGTGATTGGGTTTAGTTTGTTGTGGTAAGGGTTAGTTGGTGATGATTTATGGTAGCCGAAGTAATTTAGGAATTTGGCATAGTTTGCTATGGTTACAAGCATTTTTTTGTAATTTAAAAGTGATTGGGTTAAGTTTGTCGTGGTAAGGGTTAGTTGGTGATGATTTAGAGTAGCCGAAGTAATTTAGGTGAGTCTGGCATAGTTTGTTATGATTTGTACACCTTTTTTTTTAATTTTAAGATGATATGGTTTGGTTTGTTGTGGAAAGGGATAGTTGGGGGTGATTTACGGTAGCCGAAGTATATATGTATGTAAATTAGTGGAGGGTAGTCTGTGCGACCACTGGACTTAGGCCCCAGCGGGCCCCTTGTCCTGCCTCCGTTAGGGGATCACTCCAACTGGGTCGATAGCCATCCTATTTGGTTGAAATAGTTGACCACCGTGCCCAGGGGGATCTCCCTTATGTTGGCCATTGATGGCCATTTGTCCCCAAGTATGGATTCTCTGATGGACGAAAGCGCAGTGCATTCGCAAAGTACGTGCTGCACTGTTTCGTCTTCTTGTTCACATCCTCTACAAAGTGGTGTGTGTTCTAGCTTCATTTGGTGAAGGTGTTTTCTTAAATGACAGTGCCCGGTTAGAATGCCATTGGTCATTGTCAAAAATTTGTTTGCTGCGTCCTTGCTAGGATACATTAGTAATTCCTTGGCATGGCGACAGCTGGTTGTGTCATCCCATCTCTCTTTGAATTGAGAGTGGGTGTTTTCCTTTATATGTTTTGTTCTTGCTGAGGTTGATAGCGTATTTGAGGGGCCTAAGATCTTTCTTTTGGCTGCCCTCGCCGCCAACTCGTCAGCTTTTATGTTACCCATGTTTTCCGCGTGGCCTCTAACCCAGCAAACAGAAATTGTGTTCGCTGTGGCGATCTCCGCGAGCGCTTTATGGGTTTCTAATACTGCCCTCGATACAGTTTTGTATCTTTGAAGGGACAGTAGTGCTTGTCTACTATCTGTGTAGATTCGTATCTTTTTGCCGCTGGCCTGTCAGCGTGCAATTTCTTTTGCGGCTATGGATATACCTGCCAGCTCGGTATCCGTTACGCTGGCGTATTTATCCATAGTCCAGCTGCTTCGAATTCGCAGGCTTCTTGAAAATATTCCACAGCCCGCTCCTTCTTTCTTTTTCGATCCATCCGTGAAGACCTTTATGGTCTCTTCATCGGATGTTTCGTTTGGTTTTATGTCGATTGCGTAGGGTTTGTTAAAGACAAACTGGGGGGAGATATCGTTGGTGCCTGCCTGTAGTTGAGGTATCTTCTTGACCGCCTCATCCCAAAGTCGGCGCCTTATCTCGCCACATCCTACGCTGGACTGTACACCGAGACTCTTGAGGCGTGCCATCGTTGTCAGTGCCGTTTCCTCGAGATAGATATCAAGTGGTGGCAAGCACAACATCACTTCCATCGCTCGTGTCGGTGTTGTCCGCATAGCGCCGGTTATGCACAGACATGCGGTTCTCTGTGGTCGGCTAAGTTGTGTTTGGCTGTTGTCTGTTGACTTTTTGGCCACCAAACGACGCTACCATAGGCAATCATCGGTCTCACAATTGCAGTGTATACCCACATCAGGACCTTGGGTTTCATTCCCCAGGTTTTCCCCACGGTCCTGCGGCACTGCTCGTAGAAGATGTACGCCTTTTTTATCCTTCTGTCGATGTAAAGGTTCCATGTTAGCTTGCTATCAAAGGTTACTCCAAGGTATTTCACTTTGGTCGCAAAGCTTAGTTTTGTGTTTAGAAAGCTTGGTGCTTTTAGCTTCTCCGTCTTTCTTTTTTTCGTGAAGAGAACCATCTCTGTCTTCCTGGGGTTTGCAGACAGAGTGTGTTCTCTGCACCATTTTTCAGTTATTCTCAGCGCCTCCTGTGCTCTGTCGCACAAGATGCTTTCGAACTTACCACTAAGCAGGATTGTTAAATCGTCTGCGTATGCAATGGTGTAGAAGCCTTGGGAGTTGAGTCGACGCAAAAGGCTGTCGAGAACCAAGTTCCACAGCAGCGGAGATAAAACTCCGCCCTGCGGACAGCCTCTCGCGACTTTACATCTCACCATCTTGTCTCCCACACTGATTTTTACTGCTCTGTTTGAGAGCATGTTTGCTATCCAGCCCCGGATGGTGGGGTGTACGTTCCTTTCCGTCAGGGCTGCATCAATCTTTTGGAAGGTGGTTTTATCAAATGCACTTTCTATGTCTAGAAATATACCCAGGGTGGACTCTTTGTTGTCCAATGATCTTTCAATCCGACTAGTGACCAAGTGTAGGGCACTGTCAGTGGATCTGCCTGGAGTGTATGCCTGTTGGTTTGGATGCAATGTGTCAGCAATTGTTTCCCTCAGGTGGCGTTCGCACAGTCTTTCCATCGTCTTTAGTAAGAACGAGGTCAGGCTTATGGACCGGTATGCTTTGGGGGTGGTGTAATCCATTCTCCCCGCTTTTGGGATGAGCACGGCTTTTACCTCTCTCCAGTCTTTTGGGATGTACTGGTGTGCAAGGCACGACCTGAACAGTCCCACCAGGTGCGGCAGCAGTTCTTCCAGGCCCCACTGGAGTAGTGCTGGATGTATGCCGTCGCTTCCTGGTGATTTGAATGGGGAGAAGCTCTGTAGTGCCCATCTTATTCTTTATTCTCCAACAATTCGTTCTAAAATTTCCCATTCCGGATCCGAAGGGTTGGTGTCAGGTTCATCTGGCCATTCTTCCCGTTCGGTTGGAACCGAGTCCGGGAAGTGAGTCTGCATAAGCAGCTCTAGGCTTTCTTGTAGGTCGGTGGTTCGTGTACCATCTTCCTTGGTTAGGAGACCCAAGTCATGCTCCTTATCTTTTGCGAGGATCTTATAAAGTCTTGCCACCTGCGAGTGATTTTCGATCTCCTCGCAGTAGGCTCTCCACGCTGCTCTTTGTCTTTTCCTGACTGTTTTTTTAAACTCTCTTAGGAGTGTTTTGTATTGGTCCCAGTCTGAGCCGGGTCCCTTTCGTTTGGCTTTGTTGAAAGCTGCCCGAGTTCTAATTTTGAGGTCGCTCAATTCCTGGGTCCACCATTTGGTAGCTTCTCCAGGTTGAGCCGATGTCCTCAGGGGGCAGGATGTTTCAAAAGCTTTTTTAATCTTATTTTGTATGTCCTTGACATATTGTTCTATTTCGACGCAGCTGTTAGGTGCGCGACATTGTGTATGTTTAAGTCCCTCCCGGAGTTGATTGAGATATTTATCTCTGTCTGTCCTTCGGGGGTCCCTAAACAATCTCGCGGGTGTCCTAGTGAGGTCGATTTCGAATTTTATCCACTGGTGGTCAGACATCGTAATCGAATCTGATACGCGCCAGTTGCGGATTGTTCTCGATATGTGCGCCGTAGCGATCGTTATATCTATTACTGTTTGACTCTTAGCGTTGACAAATGTCGGAACGCAGCCTCTGTTGGTGATGCAGAGGTTGTTTCCGCTTATGTAATCGAAAAGAGACTCACCCCTTGCGTTGTTGTCCTTACTGCCCCAGGTCACGTGGTGTGCGTTTGCGTCGCATCCCACGATGACTTCCCATTTCTGGGAGTGACAGTACGCTATCAGGTCCTCCAGTTCCCTTGTTGGTGGTGGGATGGTCGCGTCTATTGGGAGGTACGCTGAAGCTAGGACTAAAACGGTCGGTTTGCCGGCCACTACCCATTCCACCTTTACGGCCGTTAGGTCAGATGTTGACAGGTGTTGGAGTGGTTCGGTTTTTATATGCCGAGGGACGTAGACCGCTGTCCTCGGCTTCTCTGTAGTGGGCGTGCTAAAAGTGCGTCCAGTTAGTTTTGATAACCCTGAAATCTTGGATTTGACTATCCAGGGTTCCTGAATTAGTGCCAGTGCATTCTGATCCATATCCAGGTGCCGGCATAAAGTTGCCGTTGCAGCCCTGCTATGGTGCAGATTGCACTGGACTATTTTTACCTCCTTGTTTGCAGTGCCCATTGGGCTGCCTGGTGGTTGTTTTTTTTTTAGTTGGTGGCCTCGGTTTCCATCCCTTGTGGGGAGGCTGCCTTGGCCGCTGTTGTTTCCAGGTCTGGAGGTGCAGCTTCGTGTGTTGCTGCTTCCTCCTTTCCTGGTTCTTCCCGTTTGACCCTCAGGGTGAGGTGGCGGAAGAGATAAGAAATCTTCATGCCTTCCTCTCTTAGGGTCTTCATGTCCTCATCTCCGATGCCGAAGACGAGGAGATGCCCTCGCGGGTTGGTCTTCGCCTCATGGTGGAAGACGCACCATTTGCCCACCGTCACCTCCGCGTTCTGACTCGCTAGGCGACGGATGACAAGCTCCTTCTCGGCGAGGGGAGTTTCCTCCTCCTCAGGGATCCAGAGCGATGCCTTCGTCAGCCTAGGAAGCTGGTCCGAACGGATGACGGCTAGCTCGGCGTCCTTCCAGGGCTTTAGGGTGTTTACAGTGGCCTTAAGCCACTGTATTCCTTTGTCGTTGTCGCAGACAACCCTGATTATTTCACCAGAGTATGTCCACGACTCGAACGTTGGAGTTTGCGAGCTTGACGAAGGCGACAGTATTGTTTTGTCGAGGGCCTCCGTCATGGCTCGTTTGACAAGAGCGGCCCTCTCTGCAGTTATTTTGCCGAGGGGGTTGCTCCTATCTATTATTGCAACCTTGAGGTGGCTCGTGGCTGCTTCTTTATAGCTGGTCGGTGGAGGGGCCGTTCTGGTCCTTTTGTGACGTCTCGGCGTCACCTCCGCCGAATTATCCGACCGGCTGCGTTTTTTCGAGGGGGGGTTTGCTCCCCTGGTTTTTGTCGACGCCGGCGGCACTCCACTAGGGTTCCTAGCCTCCTTGGGGGGATGTTGTCCCCTTTTCTGAGGCGGCACACCTTTGGGAGGCACTACCTGCGCTTGTTTTGGTCCGCCAGAGGTAGAGGGCAGCTGTGCTTGGGCAGCAGCCTGCATTTTTGCCTTCTTCCTCCTCTTGACCTCCGCCCCACAGAGTCGCTTCCCTCTGCGTCGGCCTTCTTTCCGTTCCTGCGAGGAAACAGATGTTTTTTGTGGCGAGCATGGCTGCTCTGCCACTGTTGGTGGTTGTGGCGAGCGTTGGCGCTCAGCCACTGTTTTTTGGTTGGCTTTTGTATTGTCCATACCTGAGTTTGAGGTTTCATCCTCCCAGCTCCCCACCCACCACGGAGTCCCATACGGGGACGCCACATGGCAAGCCCATGTGGACGTCAGGGCTACTGTTTGGATATAGACCCCAGAGGCGAGCAACGCAGAGAGGAGGTTGTGCGTCGCTGTACACCGGAGCCACCGGTGCCCAGCTTCGCAGTCTCCCACGCGCCCCTCTGCCTCCAAAAGTCTCTCCCTATCGGCCCTCTGACGGGACGACACAGCCGGTTGATCGGAGTGGGTTAGTTCCGACCGCCCGTCTAGGAGAAATCCAGGCCAAAGTGGTGTGTTGCTGGGACTCCAGGCGTACCTGGGCCCAACTCAACCACCAGGATCCTTTCATCTAGCCGAAGTAATTTAGGTGATTCTGGTATAGTTTGTTATGATTTTTAGCATTTTTTTGTAATTTTAAAGTGATTGGGCTTAGTTTGTTGCTGTAAAGTGTAGTTGGCGGTGATTTTTGATAGCCGAAGTAATTTAGGTGAGTTTGGCATAGTTTGCTATGGTTAGTAGCATTTTTTTGTAATTTAAAAGTTATTGGGTTTAGTTTGTTGTGGTAAGGGTTAGTTGGTGATGATTTAGAGTAGCCGAAGTAATTTAGGTGAGTCTGGCATAGTTTGTTATGATTTGTACACCTTTTTTTGCAATTTTAAGATGATATGGTTTCGTTTGTTGTGGTAAGGGATAGTTGGGGGTGATTTACGGTAGCCGAAGTAATTTAGGTGATTCTGGTATAGTTTGTTATGATTTTTAGCATTTTTTTGTAATTTTAAAGTGATTGGGCTTAGTTTGTTGCTGTAAAGTGTAGTTGGCGGTGATTTTTGATAGCCGAAGTAATTTAGGTGAGTTTGGCATAGTTTGCTATGGTTAGTAGCTTTTTTTTGTAATTTAAAAGTGATTGGGTTTAGTTTGTTGTGGTAAGGGTTAGTTGGTGATGATTTAGAGTAGCCGAAGTAATTTAGGTGAGTCTGGCATAGTTTGTTATGATTTGTACACCTTTTTTTGTAATTTTAAGATGATATGGTTTCGTTTGTTGTGGTAAGGGATAGTCGGGGGTGATTTACGGTAGCCGAAGTAATTTAGGTGATTCTGGTATAGTTTGTTATGATTTTTAGCATTTTTTTGTAATTTTAAAGTGATTGGGCTTATTTTGTTGCTGTAAAGTGTAGTTGGGGTTGATTTTTGATAGCCGAAGTAATTTAGGTGAGTTTGGCATAGTTTGCTATGGTTAGTAGTATTTTTTTGTAATTTAAAAGTGATTGGGTTTAGTTTGTTGTGGTAAGGGTTAGTTGGTGATGATTTATAGTAGCCGAAGTAATTTAGGTGAGTTTGGCATAGTTTGCTATGGTTACTAGCATTTTTTTGTAATTTAAAAGTGATTGGGTTTAGTTTTTTGTGGTAAGGGTTAGTTGGTGATGATTTAGAGTAGCCGAAGTAATTTAGGTGAGTCTGGCATAGTTTGTTATGATTTGTACACCTTTTTTTTTAATTTTAAGATGATATGGTTAGGTTTGTTGTGGTAAGGGATAGTTGGGGGAGATTTACGGTAGCCGAAGTAATTTAGGTGATTCTGGTATAGTTTGTTATGATTTTTAGCATTTTTTTGTAATTTTAAAGCGATTGGGCTTAGTTTGTTGCTGTAAAGTGTAGTTGGGTTGATTTCTGATAGCCGAAGTAATTTAGGTGAGTTTGGCATAGTTTGCTATGGTTAGTAGCATTTTTTTGTAATTTAAAAGTGATTGGGTTTAGTTTGTTGTGGTAAGGGTTAGTTGGTATTGATTTATGATAGCCGAAGTAATTTAGGTGAGTTTGGCATAGTTTGCTATGGTTACTAGCATTTTTTTGTAATTTAAAAGTGATTGGGTTTAGTTTGTTGTGGTAAGGATTAGTTGGTGATGATTTAGAGTAGCCGAAGTAATTTAGGTGAGTCTGGCATAGTTTGTTATGATTTGTACACCTTTTTTTGTAATTTTAAGATGATATGGTTTGGTTTGTTGTGGTAAGGGATAGTTGGGGGTGATTTACGGTAGCCGAAGTAATTTAGGTGATTCTGGTATAGTTTGTTATGATTTTTAGCATTTTTTTGTAATTTTAAAGTGATTGGGCTTAGTTTGTTGCTGTAAAGTGTAGTTGGGTGTGATTTTTGATAGCCGAAGTAATTTAGGTGAGTTTGGCATAGTTTGCTATGGTTAGTAGTATTTTTTTGTAATTTAAAAGTGATTGGGTTTAGTTTGTTGTGGTAAGGGTTAGTTGGTGATGATTTATGGTAGCCGAAGTAATTTAGGTGAGTTTGGCATAGTTTGCTATGGTTACTAGCATTTTTTTGTAATTTAAAAGTGATTGGGTTTAGTTTGTTGTGGTAAGGGTTAGTTGGTGATGATTTATGGTAGCCGAAGTAATTTAGGTGAGCTTGGCATAGTTTGCTATGGTTACTAGCATATTTTTGTAATTTAAAAGTGATTGGGTTTAGTTTGTTGTGGTAAGGGTTAGTTGGTGATGTTCCAGAGTAGCCGAAGTAATTTAGGTGAGTCTGGCATAGTTTGTTATGATTTGTACACCTTTTTTTGTAATTTTAAGTTGATATGGTTTGGTTTGTTGTGGTAAGGGATAGTTGGGGGTGATTTACGGTAGCCGAAGTAATTTAGGTGATTCTGGTATAGATTGTTATGATTTTTAGCATTTTTTTGTAATTTTAAAGTGATTGGGCTTAGTTTGTTGCTGTAAAGTGTAGTTGGCGGTGATTTTTGATAGCCGAAGTAATTTAGGTGAGTTTGGCATAGTTTGCTATGGTTAGTAGTATTTTTTTGTAATTTAAAAGTGATTGGGTTTAGTTTGTTGTGGTAAGGGTTAGTTGGTGATGATTTATGGTAGCCGAAGTAATTTAGGTGAGTTTGGCATAGTTTGCTATGGTTACTAGCATTTTTTTGTAATTTAAAAGTGATTGGGTTTAGTTTGTTGTGGTAAGGGTTAGTTGGTGATGATTTATGGTAGCCGAAGTAATTTAGGTGAGCTTGGCATAGTCTGCTATGGTTACTAGCATATTTTTGTAATTTAAAAGTGATTGGGTTTAGTTTGTTGTGGTAAGGGTTAGTTGGTGATGTTCCAGAGTAGCCGAAGTAATTTAGGTGAGTCTGGCATAGTTTGTTATGATTTGTACACCTTTTTTTTTAATTTTAAGATGATATGGTTTGGTTTGTTGTGGAAAGGGATAGTTGGGGGTGATTTACGGTAGCCGAAGTAATTTAGGTGATTCTGGTATAGTTTGTTATGATTTTTAGCATTTTTTTGTAATTTTAAAGTGATTGGGCTTAGTTTGTTGCTGTAAAGTGTAGTTGGCGGTGATTTTTGATAGCCGAAGTAATTTAGGTGAGTTTGGCATAGTTTGCTATGGTTAGTAGCATTTTTTTGTAATTTAAAAGTGATTGGGTTTAGTTTGTTGTGGTAAGGGTTAGTTGGTGATGATTTATGGTAGCCGAAGTAATTTAGGAGTTTGGCATAGTTTGCTATGGTTACTAGCATTTTTTTGTAATTTAAAAGTGATTGGGTTAAGTTTGTCGTGGTAAGGGTTAGTTGGTGATGATTTAGAGTAGCCGAAGTAATTTAGGTGAGTCTGGCATAGTTTGTTATGATTTGTACACCTTTTTTTTTTAATTTTAAGATGATATGGTTTGGTTTGTTGTGGAAAGGGATAGTTGGGGGTGATTTACGGTAGCCGAAGTAATTTAGGTGATTCTGGTATAGTTTGTTATGATTTTTAGCATTTTTTTGTAATTTTAAAGTGATTGGGCTTAGTTTGTTGCTGTAAAGTGTAGTTGGCGGTGATTTTTGATAGCCGAAGTAATTTAGGTGAGTTTGGCATAGTTTGCTATGGTTAGTAGCATTTTTTTGTAATTTAAAAGTGATTGGGTTTAGTTTGTTGTGGTAAGGGTTAGTTGGTGATGATTTAGAGACGCCGAAGTAATTTAGGTGAGTCTGGCATAGTTTGTTATGATTTGTACACCTTTTTTTGCAATTTTAAGATGATATGGTTTCGTTTGTTGTGGTAAGGGATAGTTGGGAGTGATTTACGGTAGCCGAAGTAATTTAGGTGATTCTGGTATAGTTTGTTATGATTTTTAGCATTTTTTTGTAATTTTAAAGTGATTGGGCTTAGTTTGTTGCTGTAAAGTGTAGTTGGCGGTGATTTTTGATAGCCGAAGTAATTTAGGTGAGTTTGGCATAGTTTGCTATGGTTAGTAGCATTTTTTTGTAATTTAAAAGTGATTGGGTTAATTTGTTGTGGTAAGGGTTAGTTGGTGATGATTTAGAGTAGCCGAAGTAATTTAGGTGAGTCTGGCATAGTTTGTTATGATTTGTACACCTTTTTTTGTAATTTTAAGATGATATGGTTTCGTTTGTTGTGGTAAGGGATAGTCGGGGGTGATTTACGGTAGCCGAAGTAATTTAGGTGATTCTGGTATAGTTTGTTATGATTTTTAGCATTTTTTTGTAATTTTAAAGTGATTGGGCTTATTTTGTTTCTGTAAAGTGTAGTTGGGGGTGATTTTTGATAGCCGAAGTAATTTAGGTGAGTTTGGCATAGTTTGCTATGGTTAGTAGTATTTTTTTGTAATTTAAAAGTGATTGGGTTTAGTTTGTTGTGGTAAGGGTTAGTTGGTGATGATTTATGGTAGCCGAAGTAATTTAGGTGAGTTTGGCATAGTTTGCTATGGTTACTAGCATTTTTTTGTAATTTAAAAGTGATTGGGTTAAGTTTGTCGTGGTAAGGGTTAGTTGGTGATGATTTAGAGTAGCCGAAGTAATTTAGGTGAGTCTGGCATAGTTTGTTATGATTTGTACACCTTTTTTTTTAATTTTAAGATGATATGGTTTGGTTTGTTGTGGAAAGGGATAGTTGGGAGTGATTTACGGTAGCCGAAGTAATTTAGGTGATTCTGGTATAGTTTGTTATGATTTTTAGCATTTTTTTGTAATTTTAAAGTGATTGGGCTTAGTTTGTTGCTGTAAAGTGTAGTTGGCGGTGATTTTTGATAGCCGAAGTAATTTAGGTGAGTTTGGCATAGTTTGCTATGGTTAGTAGCATTTTTTTGTAATTTAAAAGTGATTGGGTTTAGTTTGTTGTGGTAAGGGTTAGTTGGTGATGATTTAGAGTAGCCGAAGTAATTTAGGTGAGTCTGGCATAGTTTGTTATGATTTGTACACCTTTTTTTGTAATTTTAAGATGATATGGTTTCGTTTGTTGTGGTAAGGGATAGTCGGGGGTGATTTACGGTAGCCGAAGTAATTTAGGTGATTCTGGTATAGTTTGCTATGGTTAGTAGCATTTTTTTGTAATTTAAAAGTGATTGGGTTTAGTTTGTTGTGGTAAGGGTTAGTTGGTGATGATTTAGAGACGCCGAAGTAATTTAGGTGAGTCTGGCATAGTTTGTTATGATTTGTACACCTTTTTTTGCAATTTTAAGATGATATGGTTTCGTTTGTTGTGGTAAGGGATAGTTGGGAGTGATTTACGGTAGCCGAAGTAATTTAGGTGATTCTGGTATAGTTTGTTATGATTTTTAGCATTTTTTTGTAATTTTAAAGTGATTGGGCTTAGTTTGTTGCTGTAAAGTGTAGTTGGCGGTGATTTTTGATAGCCGAAGTAATTTAGGTGAGTTTGGCATAGTTTGCTATGGTTAGTAGCATTTTTTTGTAATTTAAAAGTGATTGGGTTAATTTGTTGTGGTAAGGGTTAGTTGGTGATGATTTAGAGTAGCCGAAGTAATTTAGGTGAGTCTGGCATAGTTTGTTATGATTTGTACACCTTTTTTTGTAATTTTAAGATGATATGGTTTCGTTTGTTGTGGTAAGGGATAGTCGGGGGTGATTTACGGTAGCCGAAGTAATTTAGGTGATTCTGGTATAGTTTGTTATGATTTTTAGCATTTTTTTGTAATTTTAAAGTGATTGGGCTTATTTTGTTTCTGTAAAGTGTAGTTGGGGGTGATTTTTGATAGCCGAAGTAATTTAGGTGAATTTGGCATAGTTTGCTATGGTTAGTAGTATTTTTTTGTAATTTAAAAGTGATTGGGTTTAGTTTGTTGTGGTAAGGGTTAGTTGGTGATGATTTATGGTAGCCGAAGTAATTTAGGTGAGTTTGGCATAGTTTGCTATGGTTACTAGCATTTTTTTGTAATTTAAAAGTGATTGGGTTAAGTTTGTCGTGGTAAGGGTTAGTTGGTGATGATTTAGAGTAGCCGAAGTAATTTAGGTGAGTCTGGCATAGTTTGTTATGATTTGTACACCTTTTTTTTTTAATTTTAAGATGATATGGTTTGGTTTGTTGTGGAAAGGGATAGTTGGGAGTGATTTACGGTAGCCGAAGTAATTTAGGTGATTCTGGTATAGTTTGTTATGATTTTTAGCATTTTTTTGTAATTTTAAAGTGATTGGGCTTAGTTTGTTGCTGTAAAGTGTAGTTGGCGGTGATTTTTGATAGCCGAAGTAATTTAGGTGAGTTTGGCATAGTTTGCTATGGTTAGTAGCATTTTTTTGTAATTTAAAAGTGATTGGGTTTAGTTTGTTGTGGTAAGGGTTAGTTGGTGATGATTTAGAGTAGCCGAAGTAATTTAGGTGAGTCTGGCATAGTTTGTTATGATTTGTACACCTTTTTTTGTAATTTTAAGATGATATGGTTTCGTTTGTTGTGGTAAGGGATAGTCGGGGGTGATTTACGGTAGCCGAAGTAATTTAGGTGATTCTGGTATAGTTTGTTATGATTTTTAGCATTTTTTTGTAATTTTAAAGTGATTGGGCTTATTTTGTTGCTGTAAAGTGTAGTTGGGGGTGATTTTTGATAGCCGAAGTAATTTAGGTGAGTTTGGCATAGTTTGCTATGGTTAGTAGTATTTTTTTGTAATTTAAAAGTGATTGGGTTTAGTTTGTTGTGGTAAGGGTTAGTTGGTGATGATTTATGGTAGCCGAAGTAATTTAGGTGAGTTTGGCATAGTTTGCTATGGTTACTAGCATTTTTTTGTAATTTAAAAGTGATTGGGTTTAGTTTTTTGTGGTAAGGGTTAGTTGGTGATGATTTAGAGTAGCCGAAGTAATTTAGGTGAGTCTGGCATAGTTTGTTATGATTTGTACACCTTTTTTTTTAATTTTAAGATGATATGGTTTGGTTTGTTGTGGTAAGGGATAGTTGGGGGTGATTTACGGTAGCCGAAGTAATTTAGGTGATTCTGGTATAGTTTGTTATGATTTTTAGCATTTTTTTGTAATTTTAAAGCGATTGGGCTTAGTTTGTTGCTGTAAAGTGTAGTTGGGTTGATTTCTGATAGCCGAAGTAATTTAGGTGAGTTTGGCATAGTTTGCTATGGTTAGTAGCATTTTTTTGTAATTTAAAAGTGATTGGGTTTAGTTTGTTGTGGTAAGGGTTAGTTGGTATTGATTTATGATAGCCGAAGTAATTTAGGTGAGTTTGGCATAGTTTGCTATGGTTACTAGCATTTTTTGGTAATTTAAAAGTGATTGGGTTTAGTTTGTTGTTGTAAGGGATAGTTGGTGATGATTTAGAGTAGCCGAAGTAATTTAGGGTAGTCTGGCATAGTTTGTTATGATTTGTACACCTTTTTTTGTAATTTTAAGATGATATGGTTTGGTTTGTTGTGGTAAGGGTAGTTGGGGGTGATTTACGGTAGCCGAAGTAATTTAGGTGATTCTGGTATAGTTTGTTATGATTTTTAACATTTTTTTGTAATTTTAAAATGATTGGGCTTAGTTTGTTGCTGTAAAGTGTAGTTGGGGGTGATTTTTGATAGCCGAAGTAATTTAGGTGAGTTTGGCATAGTTTGCTATGGTTAGTCGCATTTTTTTGTAATTTAAAAGTGATTGGGTTTAGTTTGTTGTGGTAAGGGTTAGTTGGTGATGATTTATTGTAGCCGAAGTAATTTAGGTGAGTTTGGCATAGTTTGCTATGGTTACTAGCATTTTTTTGTAATTTAAAAGTGATTGGGTTTAGTTTGTTGTGGTAAGGGTTAGTTGGTGATGATTTAGAGTAGCCGAAGTAATTTAGGTGAGTCTGGCATAGTTTGTTATGATTTGTACACCTTTTTTTGTAATTTTAAGATGATATGGTTTGGTTTGTTGTGGTTAGGGATAGTTGAAGGTGATTTACGGTAACCGAAGTAATTTAGGTGATTCTGGTATAGTTTGTTATGATTTTTAGCATTTTTTTGTAATTTTAAAGTGAATGGGCTTAGTTTGTTGCTGTAAAGTATAGTTGGGTGTGATTTTTGATAGCCGAAGTAATTTAGGTGAGTTTGGCATAGTTTGCTATGGTTAGTAGCATTTTTTTGTAATTTAAAAGTGATTGGGTTTAGTTTGTTGTGGTAAGGGTTAGTTGGTGATGATTTATGGTAGCCGAAGTAATTTAGGTAAGTTTGGCATAGTTTTCTATGGTTACTAGCATTTTTTTGTAATTTAAAAATGATTGGGTTTAGTTTGTTGTGGTAAGGGTTAGTTGGTGATGATTTAAAGTAGCCGAAGTAATTTAGGTGAGTCTGGCATAGTTTGTTATGATTTGTACACTTTTTTTTGTAATTTGAAGATGATATGGTTTCGT
The DNA here is from genome assembly GCA_964023215.1 of Eledona agricola. Taxonomy (NCBI): domain Eukaryota; kingdom Metazoa; phylum Arthropoda; class Insecta; order Coleoptera; family Tenebrionidae; genus Eledona; species Eledona agricola. The sequence continues at coordinate 10,545,721 of OZ026855.1, read as the reverse complement.
TTGTTGTGGTAAGGGATAGTTGGGGGTGATTTACGGTAGCCGAAGTAATTTAGGTGAATCTGGTATAGTTTGTTATGATTTTTAGCATTTTTTTGTAATTTTAGAGTGATTGGGCTTAGTTTGTTGCTGTAAAGTGTAGTTGGGGGTGATTTTTGATAGCCGAAGTAATTTAGGTGAGTTTGGCATAGTTTGCTATGGTTAGTAGCATTTTTTTGTAATTTAAAAGTGATTGGGTTTAGTTTGTTGTGGTAAGGGTTAGTTGGTGATGATCTATGGTAGCCGAAGTAATTTAGGTAAGTTTGGCATAGTTTGCCATGGTTACTAGCATATTTTTGTAATTTAAAAGTGATTGGGTTTAGTTTGTTGTGGTAAGGGTTAGTTGGTGATGTTTTAGAGTAGCCGATGTAATTTAGGTGAGTCTGGCATAGTTTGTTATGATTTGTACACCTTTTTTTGTAATTTTAAGTTGATATGGTTTGGTTTGTTGTGGTAAGGGATAGTTGGGGGTGATTTACGGTAGCCGAAGTAATTTAGGTGATTCTGGTATAGTTTGTTATGATTTTTAGCATTTTTTTGTAATTCTAAAATGATTGGGCTTAGTTTGTTGCTGTAAAGTGTAGTTGGGGGTGATTTTTGATAGCCGAAGTAATTTAGGTGAGTTTGGCATAGTTTGCTATGGTTAGTAGTATTTTTTTGTAATTTAAAAGTGATTGGGTTTGGTTTGTTGTGGTAAGGGTTAGTTGGTGATGATTTATGGTAGCCGAAGTAATTTAGGTAAGTTTGGCATAGTTTGCTATGGTTACTAGCATTTTTTGGTAATTTAAAAGTGATTGGGTTTAGTTTGTTGTTGTAAGGGTTAGTTGGTGATGATTTAGAGTAGCCGAAGTAATTTAGGTTAGTCTGGCATAGTTTGTTATGATTTGTACACCTTTTTTTGTAATTTTAAGATGATATGGTTTGGTTTGTTGTGGTAAGGGTAGTTGGGGGTGATTTACGGTAGCCGAAGTAATTTAGGTGATTCTGGTATAGTTTGTTATGATTTTTAGCATTTTTTTGTAATTTTAAAGTGATTGGGCTGAGTTTGTTGCTGTAAAGTGTTGTTGGGGGTGATTTTTGATAGCCGAAGTAATTTAGGTGAGTTTGGCATAGTTTGCTATGGTTAGTAGCATTTTTTTGTAATTTAAAAGTTATTGGGTTTAGTTTGTTGTGGTAAGGGTTAGTTGGTGATGATTTATGGTAGCCGAAGTAATTTAGGTGAGTTTGGCATAGTTTGCTATGGTTACTAGCATTTTTTTGTAATTGAAAAGTGATTGGGTTAAGTTTGTCGTGGTAAGGGTTAGTTGGTGATGATTTAGAGTAGCCGAAGTAATTTAGGTGAGTCTGGCATAGTTTGTTATGATTTGTACACCTTTTTTTTTAATTTGAAGATGATATGGTTTGGTTTGTTGTGGAAAGGGATAGTTGGGGGTCATTTACGGTAGCCGAAGTAATTTAGGTGATTCTGGTATAGTTTGTTATGATTTTTAACATTTTTTTGTAATTTTAAAGTGATTGGGCTTAGTTTGTTGCTGTAAAGTGTAGTTGGGGGTGATTTTTGATAGCCGAAGTAATTTAGGTGAGTTTGGCATAGTTTGCTATGGTTAGTCGCATTTTTTTGTAATTTAAAAGTGATTGGGTTTAGTTTGTTGTGGTAAGGGTTAGTTGGTGATGATTTATTGTAGCCGAAGTAATTTAGGTGAGTTTGGCATAGTTTGCTATGGTTACTAGCATTTTTTTGTAATTTAATGGTGATTGGGTTTAGTTTGTTGTGGTAAGGGTTAGTTGGTGATGATTTAGAGTAGCCGAAGTAATTTAGGTGAGTCTGGCATAGTTTGTTATGATTTGTACACCTTTTTTGTAATTTTAAGATGATATGGTTTGGTTTGTTGTGGTAAGGGATAGTTGGGGGTGATTTACGGTAACCGAAGTAATTTAGGTGATTCTGGTATAGTTTGTTATGATTTTTAGCATTTTTTTGTAATTGTAAAGTGATTGGGCTTAGTTTGTTGCTGTAAAGTATAGTTGGGGGTGATTTTTGATAGCCGAAGTAATTTAGGTGAGTTTGGCATAGTTTGCTATGGTTAGTAGCATTTTTTTGTAATTTAAAAGTGATTGGGATTAGTTTGTTGTGGTAAGGGTTAGTTGGTGATGATTTATGGTAGCCGAAGAAATTTAGGTAAGTTTAGCATAGTTTTCAATGGTTACTAGCATTTTTTTGTAATTTAAAAGTGATTGGGTTTAGTTTGTTGTGGTAAGGGTTAGTTGGTGATGATTTAGAGTAGCCGAAGTAATTTAAGTGAGTCTGGCATAGTTTGTTATGATTTGTACACCTTTTTTTGTAATTTGAAGATGATATGGTTTCGTTTGTTGTGGTAAGGGATAGTTGGGGGTGATTTACGGTAGCCGAAGTAATTTAGGTTATTCTGGTATAGTTTGTTATGATTTTTAGCATTTTTTTGTAATTTTATAGTGATTGGGCTTAGTTTGTTGCTGTAAAGTGTAGTTGGGGGTGATTTTTGCTAGCCGAAGTAATTTAGGTGAGTTTGGCATCGTTTGCTATGGTTAGTAGCATTTTTTTGTAATTTAAAAGTGATTGGGTTTAGTTTGTTGTGGTAAGGGTTAGTTGGTGATGATCTATGGTAGCCGAAATAATTTAGGTGAGTTTGGCATAGTTTGCTATGGTTACTAGCATATTTTTGTAATTTAAAAGTGATTGGGTTTAGTTTGTTTTGGTAAGGGTTAGTTGGTGATGTTTTAGAGTAGCCGAAGTAATTTAGGTGAGTCTGGCATAGTTTGTTATGATTTGTACACCTTTTTTTGTAATTTTAAGATGATATGGTTGGTTTGTTGTGGTAAGGGATAGTTGGGGGTGATTTACGGTAGCCGAAGTAATTTAGGTGATTCTGGTATAGTTTGTTATGATTTTTAGCATTTTTTTGTAATTTTAAAGTGATTGGGCTTAGTTTGTTGCTGTAAAATGTAGTTGGGGGTGATTTTTGATAGCCGAAGTAATTTAGGTGAGTTTGGCATAGTTTGCTATGGTTAGTAGTATTTTTTTGTAATTTAAAAGTGATTGGGTTTAGTTTGTTGGGGTAAGGGTTAGTTGGTGATGATTTATGTTAGCCGAAGTAATTTAGGTGAGTTTGGCATAGTTTGCTATGGTTACTAGCATTTTTTTAATTTAAAAGTTATTGGGTTTAGTTTGTTGTGGTAAAAGTTAGTTGGTGATGATTTAGAGTAGCCGAAGTAATTTAGGTGAGTCTGGCATAGTTTGTTATGATTTGTACACCTTTTTTGTAATTTTAAGATGATATGGTTTAGTTTGTTGTGGTAAGGGATAGTTGGGGGTGATTTACGGTAGCCGAAGTAATTTAGGTGATTCTGGTATAGTTTGTCATGATTTTTAGCATTTTTTTGTAATTTTAAAGTGATTGGGCTTAGTTTGTTGCTGTAAAGTGTAGTTGGGGGTGATTTTTGATAGCCGAAGTAATTTAGGTGAGTTTGGCATAGTTTGCTATGGTTAGTAGTATTTTTTTGTAATTTAAAAGTGATTGGGTTTAGTTTGTTGTGGTAAGGGTTAGTTGGTGATGATTTAGAGTAGCCGAAGTAATTTAGGTTAGTCTGGCATTGTTTGTTATGATTTGTACACCTTTTTTTGTAATTTTAAGATGATATAGTTTGGTTTGTTGTGGTAAGGGATAGTTGGGGGTGATTTACGGTAGCCGAAGTAATTTAGGAGATTCTGGTATAGTTTGTTATGATTTTTAGCATTTTTTTGTAATTTTAAAGTGATTGGGCTTAGTTTGTTGCTGTAAAGTGTAGTTGGAGGTGATTTTTGATATTCGAAGTAATTTAGGTGAGTTTGGCATAGTTTGCTATGGTTAGTAGTATTTTTTTGTAATTTAAAAGTGATTGGGTTTAGTTTGTTGTGGTAAGGGTTAGTTGATGATGATTTAGAGTAGCCGAAGTAATTTAGGTGAGTCTCTCATAGTTTGTTATAATTTGTACACCTTTTTTTGTAATTTTAAGATGATATGGTTTGATTTGTTGTGGTAAGGGATAGTTGGGGGTGATTTACGGTAGCCGAAGTAATTTAGGTGATTCTGGTATAGTTTGTTATGATTTTTAGCATTTTTTTGTAAATTTAAAGCGATTGGGCTTAGTTTGTTGCTGAAAAGTGTAGTTGGGTTGATTTTTGATAGCCGAAGTAATTTAGGTAAGTTTGGCATAGTTTGCTATGGTTAGTAGCATTTTTTTGTAATTTAAAAGTGATTGGGTTTAGTTTGTTGTGGTAAGGGTTAGTTGGTGATGATTTATGGTAGCTGAAGTAATTTAGGTGAGTTTGGCATAGTTTGCTATGGTTACTAGCATTTTTTTGTAATTTAAAAGTGATTGGGTTTAGTTTGTTGTGGTAAGGGTTAGTTGGTGATGATTTAGAGTAGCCGAAGTAATTTAGGTGAGTCTGGCATAGTTTGTTATGATTTGTACACCTTTTTTTTAATTTTAAGATTATATGGTTTGGTTTGTTGTGGTAAGGGATAGTTGGGGGTGATTTACGGTAGCCGAAGTAATTTAGGTGATTCTGGTATAGTTTGTTATGATTTTTAGCATTTTTTTGTAATTTTAAAGTGATTGGGCTTAGTTTGTTGCTGTAAAGTGTAGTTGGGGGTGATTTTTGATAGCCGAAGTAATTTAGGTGAGTTTGGCATAGTTTGCTATGGTTAGTAGCATTTTTTTGTAATTTAAAAGTGATTGGGTTTAGTTTGTTGTGGTAAGGGTTAGTTGGTGATGATTTAGAGTAGCCGAAGTAATTTAGGTGAGTCTGGCATAGTTTGTTATGATTTGTACACCTTTTTTTGTAATTTTAAGATGATATAGTTTCGTTTGTTGTGGTAAGAGATAGTTGGGGGTGATTTACGGTAGCCGAAGTAATTTAGGTGATTCTGGTATAGTTTGTTATGATTTTTAGCATTTTTTTGTAATTTTAAAGTGATTGGGCTTAGTTTGTTGCTGTAAAGTGTAGTTGGGGGTGATTTTTGATAGCCGAAGTAATTTAGGTGAGTTTGGCATAGTTTGCTATGGTTAGTAGCATTTTATTGTAATTTAAAAGTGATTGGGTTTAGTTTGTTGTGGTAAGGGTTAGTTGGTGATGATTTAGAGTAGCCGAAGTAATTTAGGTGATTCTGGTATAGTTTGTTATGATTTTTAGCATTTTTTTGTAATTTTAAAGTGACTGGGCTTAGTTTGTTGCTGTAAAGTGTAGTTGGGGGTGATTTTTGATAGCCAAAGTAATTTAGGTGAGTTTGGCATAGTTTGCTATGGTTACTAGCATTTTTTTGTAATTTAAAAGTGATTGGGTTTAGTTTGTTGTGGTAAGGGTTAGTTGGTGATGATTTAGAGTAACCGAAGTAATTTAGGTGAGTCTGGCATAGTTTGTTATGATTTGTACACCTTTTTTTGTAATTTTAAGATGATATGGTTTGGTTTGTTGTGGTAAGGGATAGTTGGAGGTGATTTACGGTAGCCGAAGTAATTTAGGTGATCTATATATATAAAGCGAAGTGTCCTCACTGACACACTCATTCATCTACACACTGATTCATAATCAACCCACAGCCCAAACCGTGAGGGCTGGAGACTTGAAATTTTAGACACGGGTGTATCATGTGCCGAAAGTGAACACTAAGAAGGGATTTTGCGAAATTCGGCCCGGTTCCATTGTAATTCAATAAAAACCGGCTAAAATAAACAAAAAATGATCGGATCGCGGAGACCGTGTTTATGTTAGAAGCACGTATCTAGCCAAAACAACTTCGACGACGGGCGACCTGTTTACATTAAAAGCACTTATTTAACCTAAACAATTTCAACGTCGAGTTTCTGCTTTTGTGATCAAATTTTTACCGTACTTAGCGAGGCCGCGGATATTTTTATTATAATCTTGATTTCAATTATAATGTCAATCCGTGACTCAATTAAAAATTACAAAACCACTGCAAATTTAATCCGTCTACATTAAACATCCTCAAATATCTCTTACAATTGCAAACTTTACCAAATCAACCCCAAAAAATTCCCGAACTACGCCAAACTGACATAAATTAGATCCGCCGTTATCTTAAATCAGCCCTTACCACCCTTTAGCAACCCCAAGTAACTCCAATCACTTTAAAATAAAACAAAATGACACAAATCATAGCAAACTATGCCTAACTCACCTAAATTACTTCGGCTACCATAAATCACCCCCAACTACCCCTTACCACCCCAAAATAAACCCAATTACTTTAAAATTACAAAAAATTATACACACCATAGCAAACTATGTCAAACTCACCTAAATTACTTCGGCTACCATAAATCACCCCCAACTACCCCTTACAACCCCAAAATAAGCCCAATCACTTTAAAATTACAAAAAATGTTACAAGCCATATCAAACTATGCCAAACTCATCTAAATTACTTCGGCTTCCATAAATCACCCCCAACTACCCCTTACCCCCCAAAATAGGCTCAATCACTTTAAAATTACAAAAAAAATCTACAAACCGTAGCAAACTATGCCAAACTCCCCTAAATTACTTCGGCTACCATAAATCACCCCGAACTACCCCTTACCATCCCAATATAAGCCCAATCACTTTAAAATTACAAAAAATGCTACAAACCATAGCAAACTATTCCAAAGTCACCTAAATTACTTCGGCTATCATAAATCACCCCCAACTACCCCTTACCCCCCAAAATAGGCTCAATCACTTTAAAATTACAAAAAATTATACACACCATAGCAAACTATGTCAAACTCCCCTAAATTACTTCGGCTACCATAAATCACCCCGAACTACCCCTTACCATCCCAATATAAGCCCAATCACATTAAAATTACAAAAAATGCTACAAACCATAGCAAACTATTCCAAAGTCACCTAAATTACTTCGGCTATCATAAATCATCCCCAACTACCCCTTACGACCCCAAACTCAGCCCAATCACTTTAAAATTACAAAAAATGTTACAAGCAATATCAAACTATGCCAAACTCATCTAAATTACTTCGGCTACCATAAATCACCCCCAACTACCCTTTACCACCCCAAACTAAGCCCAATCACTTTAAAATTACAAAAAATGATACAAACCATAGCAAACTATGCCAAACTCACCCAAATTACTTCAGCTACCATAAATCGCCCCCAACTACCCCCTACCACCCCAAAATAAGCCCAATCACTTTAAAATTACAAAAAATTCTACAAACCATAGCAAACTATGCCAAACTCCCATAAATTACTTCGGCTACCATAAATCACCCCCAACTACCCCTTACCAACCACAAACTAAACCCAATCATTTTAAAATTACAAAAAATGCTGCAAACCATAGCAAACTATGCCAAACTCACTTAAATTACTTCGGCTATCATAAATCACCCCCAACTCCCCTTACCACCCCAAAATAAGCCCAATTACTTTAAAATTACAAAAAATTATACAAACCATAGCAAATTACGTCAAACTCACCTAAATTACTTCGGCTACCATAAATCATCCCCAACTACCCCTTACGACCCCAAAATTAGCCCAATCACTTTAAAATTACGAAAAATGCTACAAACCATAGCAAACTATCTCAAACTCACCTGAATTACTTCGGCTACCAAAAATCACCCCCAACTACCCCTTACCACCCCAAACTAAGCCCAATCACTTTAAAATTACAAAAAATGCTACAAACCATAGCAAACTATTCCAAACTCACCTAAATTACTTCGGCTCCCATAAATCACCCCCAACTACCCCTTACAACCCCAAAATAAGCCCAATCACTTTAAAATTACAAAAAATGTTACAAGCCATATCAAACTATGCCAAACTCATCTAAATTACTTCGGCTTCCATAAATAACCCCCAACTACCCCTTACCACCCCAAAATAGGCTCAATCACTTTGAAATTAAATAAAAAAATTTACAAACCGTAGCAAACTATGCCAAACTCCCCTAAATTACTTCGGCTACCATAAATCACCCCCAACTACCCCTTACCACCCCAAAATAAGCCCAATCACTTTAAAATTACAAAAAATGCTACAAACCATAGCATACTATGCCAAACTCACTTAAATTACTTCGGCTACCATAAATCACCCTCAACTACCCCTTACCAACCACAAACTAAGCCCAATCACTTTAAAATTACAAAAAATGCTACAAACCATAGCAAACTATGCCAAACTCACTTAAATTACTTCGGCTACCATAAATCACCCCCAACTACCCCTTACCAACCACAAACTAAACCCAATCACTTTAAAATTACAAAAAATGCTGCAAACCATAGCAAACTATGCCAAACTCACTTAAATTACTTCGGTTATCATAAATCACCCCCAACTACCCCTTACCATCCCCAAAATAAGCCCAATTACTTTAAAATTACAAAAAATTATACAAACCATAGCAAACTATGTCAAACTCACCTAAATTACTTCGGCTACCATAAATGACCCCCAACTACCTCTTACCACCCCAAAATATGCCCAATCACGGTAAAATTACAGAAAATGTTACAAACCATATTAAACTATGTCAAACTCACTTAAATTACTTCGGCTACCATAAATCACTCCCAACTACCCCTTACCACCCTAAAATAAGCCCAATCGCTTTAAAATTACAGAAAATGTTACAAACCATAGCAAACTATGTCAAACTCACCTAAATGACTTCGGCTGCCATAAATCACCCCCAACTACCCCTTACCACCCCAAAATAAGCCCAATTACTTTAAAATTACAAAAATTATACAAACCATAGCAAACTATGTCAAACTCACCTAAATTACTTCGGCTACCATAAATCACCCCCAACTACCCCTTACCACCCCAAAATATGCCCAATCACTTTAAAATTACAGAAAATGTTACAAACAATAGCAAACTATGTCAAACTCACCTAAATTACTTCGGCTACCATAAATCACCCCCAACTACCCCTTACCACCCCAAAATAAGCCCAATTACTTTAAAATTACAAAAATTATACAAGCCATAGCAAACTATGTCAAACTTACCTAAATTACTTCGGCTACCATAAATCACCCCCAACTACTCCTTACCGCCCCAAAATTAGCCTAATCACTTTAAAATTACAAAAAATGCTACAAAACATAGCAAGCTATGCCAAACTCACTTAAATTACTTTGGCTACCATAAATTAATAATAATTTTCAATCAAAATCTTCTATTTAGTTGTGTCATTTATAAATGCCTTATCGTATTAAATCATAAAATATTAATAAATATCTGCACCTAAAATATATTGTTTCGACTAATAGACGTTATTCTGCATATTAAATATGCCGATATCTATTTTGATTCTCTTCCATCTTCCAATAAATATTTGTTTCAGTTGAGATGCAAACATAAACGTATTTCTGAATTGCAACACGCTGACGGGGCAAGCCCTACCTTTTCAACATGCGTGCATTTGTATAAACAGCTCTATGGTTTTTAACTTTAAAGAGGTATAAAGGCGGTGTAAGCGCTAGATTTTCGTAAAAATATCTGAAAAATTCGAAATTCTGCAATAGAATTACAGAACTATCTTTGTGTTCGATAGTAAATTTATACTTGGAGTGGCACTGCCAACCCTGCCACCCCTGACGAGGACCCTGTTGACTACTCTCCTTCCAGGTAAACTTTATAAATCAACGGCAAAATAATTTAGGGCGCCTGAATGTGAAAATGTCAGTGTGTAATAAGTTCAGACTGACATGGAACACTTGAAATTTCGATATTTGTTTGTAATTCGTCACAGGTCCATGAAGGAATGCATGTTAATGTAAACAAGTGTTAGTTTGTTGGAGAGGCCGAATAAGATTTTTACATTATTGAAGCAGCTGGAGCCTGCTACGTTAAGGGCAAGGTCACAAACGTGAAAAGGCGATGCTCGATTTAGTTTGATTGAGTATCTATGCAGAAATTCGCACATACCAAGCGTTGGTTAAGCCTTTCTTATCGTTTCTTAGAATTCGAGAATTGCTGGTTCAGCGTGTGGAGCAGTACTCGATCGCGGTGTTTAATTTTAACACAACTACATTTTTGAAAATTGCTGCTCCAGCGTCGGAAACTGTTCGCAAAATCGCCAAATTCGATGAGGCGACGCATCAGTGTTCGAAGGTCTTCCGCTATCAAATAAAGGATTTTAATTTAACATTTGATCCTCGCGTTAACCAAATCTGCCCCCAATGAATTTTCGAAAAATTACCAGCGTCGAACCGGACTCCACTTATATTTGTACGCTAATTTTTATTTTCAGTTAATGGTAGTGGTGTATTTGTTTTTCACCAAATTTGCCCCGGCTGAAATCCGAAATTTTCACCGTTGTATGTACCAGAGATCATTCATACCCTTAATAATTATGTGCTTATACACGTTTTACACTATTTATTTTACGTACACTGTGTTTATTATTGCTTTACATCATTTATAACTAAGATGGAGAAGTTTGAAAATCTAGCGATGTACAAATACCACACCGTATTATAAAAGGTGATGGAAATTGTCTTTTTTTATATCTATGGTATTGGTATTGATATTTTAGTACTGGAACGGAAGCTCAAGAGTGTGTTAATGTAAACAGGTGTGAGTCCGTCGGAGAGACCGAATAAGATTTTTACATCCACCATATTCCCGTCAAAATATTTATTTATTATAGAATGTTAATTTTGCCGTTAACAAAATTTGTTCCCAATCACCATCGTCGTACCGGACGACCGTTCAGTTAATGATAATGGTGTATTTATTTTTCACCAAATCTGCCTCGGCTGAAATCCAAAATTTACAGCGTTGGACCAGACATTACTGACATTGATACGCGTTTTACACTGTTTATTTTACGTAACTACATTGTGTTCATTATTGCTTTACATTATTTATAACTAAGATGGACAAATTTGAAAATCTAGCGATGCACAAATACCATAAAATACCACATTTTACCACATAGCAAAATTTTAATACTGGAAAGGGAGCTCAAAAGGTTCGCACTTTAATTGTCCAACCAGTTAGGGCCAGGTTTTAATAATTTTTGTGCAGTTCAGAAGGAGATAAGTGTTTGTTTATTCCGGAGATAAGTCAAAATCATCTACATACTGTTCTGTTTGTGAGTTGACTGCAGCAAGAGGAATCGTTCCATTGTGTTTTCAATTTTATCATAACATGATCAGCTAATTTGTAAACTTCGATTTCCCCGAAAATTATATAAAGTTAATTTCGATTTCCTGGAATCGCTTATAGAACAACTGCCTAAAGAGTCTATTCAAAAATTTTCATCTCAGATATCAACCAAGGTATCCTCTTTGTCCAAATCATATTGAAGTACCCGGTCCTGGCAACGCAGGTTAATTTCATCATATTTGTTTATTTTGTGATTGGAAAAGTAGAGCATTCGTGTTTAATTGTATTATAATGTCGATTAGTCAACATCACCACTTTAGTCAACACTGAGTTTATTTAATCTACGTCCGGGCAACGCCGGGTACATTCAGCTAGTTCTGGTATAGTTTGTTATGATTTTTAGCATTTTTTTGTAATTTTAAAGTGATTGGGCTTAGTTTGTTGCTGTAAAGTATAGTTGGGGGTGATTTTTGATAGCCGAAGTAATTTAGGTGAGTTTGGCATAGTTTGCTATGGTTAGTAGCATTTTTTTGTAATTTAAAAGTGATTGGGTATAGTTTGTTGTGGTAAGGGTTAGTTGGTGATGATTTAGAGTAGCCGAAGTAATTGAGGTGAGTCTGGCATAGTTTGTTATGATTTGTACACCTTTTTTTGTAATTTGAAGATGATATGGTTTCGTTTGTTGTGGTAAGGGATAGTTGGGGGTGATTTACGGTAGCCGAAGTAATTTAGGTGATTCTGGTATAGTTTGTTATGATTTTTAGCATTTTTTTGTAATTTTATAGTGATTGGGCTTAGTTTGTTGCTGTAAAGTGTAGTTGGGGGTGAGTTTTGATAGCCAAAGTAATTTAGGTGAGTTTGGCATCGTTTGCTATGGTTAGTAGTATTTTTTTGTAATTTAAATGTGATTGGGTTTAGTTTGTTGTGGTAAGGGTTAGTTGGTGATGATTTATGGTAGCTGAAGTAATTTAGGTGAGTTTGGCATAGTTTGCTATGGTTAATAGAATTTTTTTGTAATTTAAAAATGATTGGGTTTAGTTTGTTGTGGTAAGGATTAGTTGGTGATGATTTTGAGTAGCCGAAGTAATTTAGGTGAGTCTGGCATAGTTTGTTATGATTTGTACACCTTTTTTTGTAATTTTAAGATGATATGGTTTGGTTTGTTGTGGTAAGGAATAGTTGGGTGTGATTTACGGTAGCCGAAGTAATTTAGGTGATTCTGGTATAGTTTGTTATGATTTTTAGCATTTTTTTGTAATTCTAAAGTGATTGGGCTTAGTTTGTTGCTGTAAAGTGTAGTTGGGGGTGATTTTTGATAGCCGAAGTAATTTAGGTGAATTTGGCATAGTTTGCTATGGTTAGTAGTATTTTTTTGTAATTTAAAAGTGATTTGGTTTAGTTTGTTGTGGTAAGGTTTAGTTGGTGATGATTTAGAGTAGCCGAAGTAATTTAGGTGAGTCTGGCATAGTTTGTTATAATTTGTACACCTTTTTTTGTAATTTTAAGATGATATGGTTTGATTTGTTGTGGTAAGGGATAGTTGGGGGTGATTTACGGTAGCCGAAGTAATTTAGGTGATTCTGGTATATATTGTTATGATTTTTAGCATTTTTTTGTAATTTTAAAGCGATTGGGCTTAATTTGTTGCTGTAAAGTGTAGTTGGGTTGATTTTTGATAGCCGAAGTAATTTAGGTGAGTTTGGCATAGTTTGCTATGGTTAGTAGCATTTTTTTGTAATTTAAAAGTGATTGGGTTTAGTTTGTTGTGGTAAGGGTTAGTTGGTATTGATTTATGATAGCCGAAGTAATTTAGGTGAGTTTGGCATAGTTTGCTATGGTTACAAGCATTTTTTTGTAATTTAAAAGTGATTGGGTTTAGTTTGTTGTGGTAAGGGTTAGTTGGTGATGATTTAGAGTAGCCGAAATAATTTAGGTGAGTCTGGCATAGTTTGTTATGATTTGTACATCTTTTTTTGTAATTTTAAAATGATATGGTTTGGTTTGTTGTGGTAAGGGATAGTTGGGGGTGATTTACGGTAGCCGAAGAAATTTAGGTGATTCTGGTATAGTTTGTTATGATTTTTAGCATTTTTTTGTAATTTTAAAATGATTGGGCTTAGTTTGTTGCTGTAAAGTGTAGTTGGGGGTGATTTTTGATAGCCGAAGTAATTTAGGTGAGTTTGGCATAGTTTGCTATGGTTAGTAGCATTTTTTTGTAATTTAAAGAATATTGGGTTTAGTTTGTTGTGGTAAGGATTAGTTGGTGATGATTTATGGTAGCCGAAGTAATTTAGGTGAGCTTGGCATAGTTTGCTATGGTTACTAGCATTTTTTTGTAATTTAAAAGTGATTGGGTTTAGTTTGTTGTGGTAAGGGTTAGTTGGTGATGATTTAGAGTAGCCGAAGTAATTTAGGTGAGTCTGGCATAGTTTGTTATGATTTGTACACCTTTTTTTGTAATTTTAAGATGATATGGTTTGGTTTGTTGTGGTAAGGGATAGTTGGGGGTGATTTACGGTAGCCGAAGTAATTTAGGTGATTCTGGTATAGTTTGTTATGATTTTTAGCACTTTTTTGTAATTTTAAAGCGATTGGGCTTAGTTTGTTGCTGTAAAGTGTAGTTGGGTTGATTTTTGATAGCCGAAGTAATTTAGGTAAATTTGGCATAGTTTGCTATGGTTAGTAGCATTTTTTTGTAATTTAAAAGTGATTAGGTTTAGTTTGTTGTGGTAAGAGTTAGTTGGTGATGATTTATGGTAGCTGAAGTAATTTAGGTGAGTTTGGCATAGTTTGCTATGGTTACTAGCATTTTTTTGTAATTTAAAAATTATTGGGTTTAGTTTGTTGTGGTAAGGGTTAATTGGTGATGATTTAGAGTAGCCGAAGTAATTTAGGTGAGTCTGGCATAGTTTGTTATGATTTGTACACCTTTTTTTTAAATTTTAAGATGATATGGTTTGGTTTGTTGTGGTAAGGGATAGTTGGGGGTGATTTACGGTAGCCGAAGTAATTTAGGTGATTCTGGTATAGTTTGTTATGATTTTTAGCATTTTTTTGTAATTTTAAAGTGATTGGGCTTAGTTTGTTGCTGTAAAGTGTAGTTGGGGGTGATTTTTGATAGCCGAAGTAATTTAGGTGAGTTTGGCATAGTTTGCTATGGTTAGTAGCATTTTTTGTAATTTAAAAGTGATTGGGTTTAGTTTGTTGTGGTAAGGGTTAGTTGGTGATGATTTAGAATAGCCGAAGTAATTTAGGTGAGTCTGGCATAGTTTGTTATGATTTGTACACCTTTTTTTGTAATTTTAAGATGATATAGTTTCGTTTGTTGTGGTAAGGGATAGTTGGGGGTGATTTACGGTAGCCGAATTAATTTAGGTGATTCTGGTATAGTTTGTTATGATTTTTAGCATTTTTTTGTAATTTTAAAGTGATTGGGCTTAGTTTGTTGCTGTAAAGTGTAGTTGGGGGTGATTTTTGATAGCCGAAGTAATTGAGGTGAGTTTGGCATAGTTTGCTATGGTTAGTAGCATTTTTTTGTAATTTAAAAGTGATTGGGTTTAGTTTGTTGTGCTAAGGGTTAGTTGGTGATGATTTATTGTAGCCGAAGTAATTTAGGTGAGTTTGGCATAGTTTGCTATGGTTACTAGCATTTTTTTGTAATTTAAAAGTGATTGGGTTTAGTTTGTTGTGGTAAGGGTTAGTTGGTGATGATTTAGAGTAGCCGAAGTAATTTAGGTGAGTCTGGCATAGTTTGTTATGATTTGTACACCTTTTTTTTAAATTTTAAGATGATATGGTTTAGTTTGTTGTGGTAAGGGATAGTTGGGGGTGATTTACGGTAGCCGAAGTAATTTAGGTGATTCTGGTATAGTTTGTTATGATTTTTAGCATTTTTTTGTAATTTTAAAGTGATTGGGCTTAGTTTGTTGCTGTAAAGTGTAGTTGGGGGTGATTTTTGATAGCCGAAGTAATTTAGGTGAGTTTGGCATAGTTTGCTATGGTTAGTAGCATTTTTTGCAATTTAAAAGTGATTGGGTTTAGTTTGTTGTGGTAAGGGTTAGTTGGTGATGATTTAGAATAGCCGAAGTAATTTAGGTGAGTCTGGCATAGTTTGTTATGATTTGTACACCTTTTTTTGTAATTTTAAGATGATATAGTTTCGTTTGTTGTGGTAAGGGATAGTTGGGGGTGATTTACGGTAGCCGAATTAATTTAGGTGATTCTGGTATAGTTTGTTATGATTTTTAGCATTTTTTTGTAATTTTAAAGTGATTGGGCTTAGTTTGTTGCTGTAAAGTGTAGTTGGGGGTGATTTTTGATAGCCGAAGTAATTGAGGTGAGTTTGGCATAGTTTGCTATGGTTAGTAGCATTTTTTTGTAATTTAAAAGTGATTGGGTTTAGTTTGTTGTGCTAAGGGTTAGTTGGTGATGATTTATTGTAGCCGAAGTAATTTAGTTGAGTTTGGCATAGTTTGCTATGGTTACTAGCATTTTTTTGTAATTTAAAAGTGATTGGGTTTAGTTTGTTGTGGTAAGGGTTAGTTGGTGATGATTTAGAGTAACCGAAGTAATTTAGGTGAGTCTGGCATAGTTTGTTATGATTTGTACACCTTTTTTTGTAATTTTAAGATGATATGGTTTGGTTTGTTGTGGTAAGGGATAGTTGGAGATGATTTACGGTAGCCGAAGTAATTTAGGTGATTCTGGTATAGTTTGTTATGATTTTTAGCATTTTTTTGTAATTTTAAAGTGATTGGGCTTAGTTTGTTGCTGTAAAGTATAGTTGGGAGTGATTTTTGATAGCTGAAGTAATTTAGGTGAGTTTGGCATAGTTTGCTATGGTTAGTAGCATTTTTTTGTAATTTAAAAGTGATTGGGTTTAGTTTATTGTGGTAAGGGTTAGTTGGTGATGATTTATGGTAGCCGAAGTAATTTAGGTAAGTTTGGCATAGTTTTCTATGGTTACTAGCACTTTTTTGTAATTTAAAAGTGATTGGGTTTAGTTTGTTGTGGTAAGGGTTAGTTGGTGATGATTTAGAGTAGCCGAAGTAATTTAGGTGAGTCTGGCATAGTTTGTTATGATTTGTACACCTTTTTTTGTAATTTGAAGATGATATGGTTTCGTTTGTTGTGGTAAGGGATAGTTGGGGGTGATTTACGGTAGCCGAAGTAATTTAGGTAATTCTGGTATAGTTTGTTATGATTTTTAGCATTTTTTTGTAATTTTATAATGATTGGGCTTAGTTTGTTGCTGTAAAGTGTAGTTGGGGGTGATTTTTGATAGCCGAAGTAATTTAGGTGGGTTTGGCATCGTTTGCTCTGGTTAGTAGCATTTTTTTGTAATTTAAAAGTGATTGGGTTTAGTTTGTTGAGGTAAGGGTTAGTTGGTGATGATCTATGGTAGCCGAAGTAATTTAGGTAAGTTTGGCATAGTTTGCTATGGTTACTAGCATATTTTTGTAATTTAAAAGTGATTGGGTTTAGTTTGTTGTGGTAAGGGTTAGTTGGTGATGATTTAGAATAGCCGAAGTAATTTAGGTGAGTCTGGCATAGTTTGTTATGATTTGTACACCTTTTTTTGTAATTTTAAGATGATATAGTTTCGTTTGTTGTGGTAAGGGATAGTTGGGGGTGATTTACGGTAGCCGAATTAATTTAGGTGATTCTGGTATAGTTTGTTATGATTTTTAGCATTTTTTTGTAATTTTAAAGTGATTGGGCTTAGTTTGTTGCAGTAAAGTGTAGTTGGGGGTGATTTTTGATAGCCGAAGTAATTGAGGTGAGTTTGGCATAGTTTGCTATGGTTAGTAGCATTTTTTTGTAATTTAAAAGTGATTGGGTTTAGTTTGTTGTGCTAAGGGTTAGTTGGTGATGATTTATTGTAGCCGAAGTAATTTAGGTGAGTTTGGCATAGTTTGCTATGGTTACTAGCATTTTTTTGTAATTTAAAAGTGATTGGGTTTAGTTTGTTGTGGTAAGGGTTAGTTGGTGATGATTTAGAGTAGCCGAAGTAATTTAGGTGAGTCTGGCATAGTTTGTTATGATTTGTACACCTTTTTTTTAAATTTTAAGATGATATGGTTTGGTTTGTTGTGGTAAGGGATAGTTGGGGGTGATTTACGGTAGCCGAAGTAATTTAGGTGATTCTGGTATAGTTTGTTATGATTTTTAGCATTTTTTTGTAATTTTAAAGTGATTGGGCTTAGTTTGTTGCTGTAAAGTGTAGTTGGGGGTGATTTTTGATAGCCGAAGTAATTTAGGTGAGTTTGGCATAGTTTGCTATGGTTAGTAGCATTTTTTGTAATTTAAAAGTGATTGGGTTTAGTTTGTTGTGGTAAGGGTTAGTTGGTGATGATTTAGAATAGCCGAAGTAATTTAGGTGAGTCTGGCATAGTTTGTTATGATTTGTACACCTTTTTTTGTAATTTTAAGATGATATAGTTTCGTTTGTTGTGGTAAGGGATAGTTGGGGGTGATTTACGGTAGCCGAATTAATTTAGGTGATTCTGGTATAGTTTGTTATGATTTTTAGCATTTTTTTGTAATTTTAAAGTGATTGGGCTTAGTTTGTTGCTGTAAAGTGTAGTTGGGGGTGATTTTTGATAGCCGAAGTAATTGAGGTGAGTTTGGCATAGTTTGCTATGGTTAGTAGCATTTTTTTGTAATTTAAAAGTGATTGGGTTTAGTTTGTTGTGCTAAGGGTTAGTTGGTGATGATTTATTGTAGCCGAAGTAATTTAGGTGAGTTTGGCATAGTTTGCTATGGTTACTAGCATTTTTTTGTAATTTAAAAGTGATTGGGTTTAGTTTGTTGTGGTAAGGGTTAGTTGGTGATGATTTAGAGTAACCGAAGTAATTTAGGTGAGTCTGGCATAGTTTGTTATGATTTGTACACCTTTTTTTGTAATTTTAAGATGATATGGTTTGGTTTGTTGTGGTAAGGGATAGTTGGGGGTGATTTACGGTAGCCGAAGTAATTTAGGTGATTCTGGTATAGTTTGTTATGATTTTTAGCATTTTTTTGTAATTTTAAAACGTTTGGGCTTAGTTTGTTGCTGTAAAGTGTAGTTGGGTTGATTTTTGATAGCCGAAGTAATTTAGGTGAGTTTGGCATAGTTTGCTATGGTTAGTAGCATTTTTTTGTAATTTAAAAGTGATTGGGTTTAGTTTGTTGTGGTAAGGGTTAGTTGGTGATGATTTAGAGTAGCCGAAGTAATTTAGGTGAATCTGGCATAGTTTGTTATGATTTGTACACCTTTTCTTGCAATTTTAAGATGATATGGTTTGATTTGTTGTGGTAAGGGATAGATGGGGGTGGTTTACGGTAGCCGAAGTAATTTAGGTGATTCTGGTATAGTTTGTTATAATTTGTACACCTTTTTTTGTAATTTTAAGATGATATGGTTTGATTTGTTGTGGTAAGGGATAGATGGGGGTGATTTACGGTAGCATTTTTTTGTAATTTAAAAGTGATTGGGTTTAGTTTGTTGTGGTAAGGGTTAGTTGGTGATGATTTAGAGTAGCCGAAGTAATTTAGGTGAGTCTGGCATAGTTTGTTATGATTTTTAGCATTTTTTTGTAATTTTAAAGTGATTGGGCTTAGTTTGTTGCTGTAAAGTGTAGTTGGGGGTGATTTTTGATAGCCGAAGTAATTGAGGTGAGTTTGGCATAGTTTGCTATGGTTAGTAGCATTTTTTTGTAATTTAAAAGTGATTGGGTTTAGTTTGTTGTGGTAAGGGTTAGTTGGTGATGATTTAGAGTAACCGAAGTAATTTAGGTGAGTCTGGCATAGTTTGTTATGATTTGTACACCTTTTTTTGTAATTTTAAGATGATATGGTTTGGTTTGTTGTGGTAAGGGATAGTTGGAGATGATTTACGGTAGCCGAAGTAATTTAGGTGATTCTGGTATAGTTTGTTATGATTTTTAGCATTTTTTTGTAATTTTAAAGTGATTGGGCTTAGTTTGTTGCTGTAAAGTATAGTTGGGAGTGATTTTTGATAGCTGAAGTAATTTAGGTGAGTTTGGCATAGTTTGCTATGGTTAGTAGCATTTTTTTGTAATTTAAAAGTGATTGGGTTTAGTTTATTGTGGTAAGGGTTAGTTGGTGATGATTTATGGTAGCCGAAGTAATTTAGGTAAGTTTGGCATAGTTTTCTATGGTTACTAGCACTTTTTTGTAATTTAAAAGTGATTGGGTTTAGTTTGTTGTGGTAAGGGTTAGTTGGTGATGATTTAGAGTAGCCGAAGTAATTTAGGTGAGTCTGGCATAGTTTGTTATGATTTGTACACCTTTTTTTGTAATTTGAAGATGATATGGTTTCGTTTGTTGTGGTAAGGGATAGTTGGGGGTGATTTACGGTAGCCGAAGTAATTTAGGTAATTCTGGTATAGTTTGTTATGATTTTTAGCATTTTTTTGTAATTTTATAATGATTGGGCTTAGTTTGTTGCTGTAAAGTGTAGTTGGGGGTGATTTTTGATAGCCGAAGTAATTTAGGTGGGTTTGGCATCGTTTGCTCTGGTTAGTAGCATTTTTTTGTAATTTAAAAGTGATTGGGTTTAGTTTGTTGAGGTAAGGGTTAGTTGGTGATGATCTATGGTAGCCGAAGTAATTTAGGTAAGTTTGGCATAGTTTGCTATGGTTACTAGCATATTTTTGTAATTTAAAAGTGATTGGGTTTAGTTTGTTGTGGTAAGGGTTAGTTGGTGATGATTTAGAATAGCCGAAGTAATTTAGGTGAGTCTGGCATAGTTTGTTATGATTTGTACACCTTTTTTTGTAATTTTAAGATGATATAGTTTCGTTTGTTGTGGTAAGGGATAGTTGGGGGTGATTTACGGTAGCCGAATTAATTTAGGTGATTCTGGTATAGTTTGTTATGATTTTTAGCATTTTTTTGTAATTTTAAAGTGATTGGGCTTAGTTTGTTGCTGTAAAGTGTAGTTGGGGGTGATTTTTGATAGCCGAAGTAATTGAGGTGAGTTTGGCATAGTTTGCTATGGTTAGTAGCATTTTTTTGTAATTTAAAAGTGATTGGGTTTAGTTTGTTGTGCTAAGGGTTAGTTGGTGATGATTTATTGTAGCCGAAGTAATTTAGGTGAGTTTGGCATAGTTTGCTATGGTTACTAGCATTTTTTTGTAATTTAAAAGTGATTGGGTTTAGTTTGTTGTGGTAAGGGTTAGTTGGTGATGATTTAGAGTAGCCGAAGTAATTTAGGTGAGTCTGGCATAGTTTGTTATGATTTGTACACCTTTTTTTTAAATTTTAAGATGATATGGTTTGGTTTGTTGTGGTAAGGGATAGTTGGGGGTGATTTACGGTAGCCGAAGTAATTTAGGTGATTCTGGTATAGTTTGTTATGATTTTTAGCATTTTTTTGTAATTTTAAAGTGATTGGGCTTAGTTTGTTGCTGTAAAGTGTAGTTGGGGGTGATTTTTGATAGCCGAAGTAATTTAGGTGAGTTTGGCATAGTTTGCTATGGTTAGTAGCATTTTTTGTAATTTAAAAGTGATTGGGTTTAGTTTGTTGTGGTAAGGGTTAGTTGGTGATGATTTAGAATAGCCGAAGTAATTTAGGTGAGTCTGGCATAGTTTGTTATGATTTGTACACCTTTTTTTGTAATTTTAAGATGATATAGTTTCGTTTGTTGTGGTAAGGGATAGTTGGGGGTGATTTACGGTAGCCGAATTAATTTAGGTGATTCTGGTATAGTTTGTTATGATTTTTAGCATTTTTTTGTAATTTTAAAGTGATTGGGCTTAGTTTGTTGCTGTAAAGTGTAGTTGGGGGTGATTTTTGATAGCCGAAGTAATTGAGGTGAGTTTGGCATAGTTTGCTATGGTTAGTAGCATTTTTTTGTAATTTAAAAGTGATTGGGTTTAGTTTGTTGTGCTAAGGGTTAGTTGGTGATGATTTATTGTAGCCGAAGTAATTTAGGTGAGTTTGGCATAGTTTGCTATGGTTACTAGCATTTTTTTGTAATTTAAAAGTGATTGGGTTTAGTTTGTTGTGGTAAGGGTTAGTTGGTGATGATTTAGAGTAACCGAAGTAATTTAGGTGAGTCTGGCATAGTTTGTTATGATTTGTACACCTTTTTTTGTAATTTTAAGATGATATGGTTTGGTTTGTTGTGGTAAGGGATAGTTGGGGGTGATTTACGGTAGCCGAAGTAATTTAGGTGATTCTGGTATAGTTTGTTATGATTTTTAGCATTTTTTTGTAATTTTAAAACGTTTGGGCTTAGTTTGTTGCTGTAAAGTGTAGTTGGGTTGATTTTTGATAGCCGAAGTAATTTAGGTGAGTTTGGCATAGTTTGCTATGGTTAGTAGCATTTTTTTGTAATTTAAAAGTGATTGGGTTTAGTTTGTTGTGGTAAGGGTTAGTTGGTGATGATTTAGAGTAGCCGAAGTAATTTAGGTGAATCTGGCATAGTTTGTTATGATTTGTACACCTTTTCTTGCAATTTTAAGATGATATGGTTTGATTTGTTGTGGTAAGGGATAGATGGGGGTGGTTTACGGTAGCCGAAGTAATTTAGGTGATTCTGGTATAGTTTGTTATAATTTGTACACCTTTTTTTGTAATTTTAAGATGATATGGTTTGATTTGTTGTGGTAAGGGATAGATGGGGGTGATTTACTGTAGCATTTTTTTGTAATTTAAAAGTGATTGGGTTTAGTTTGTTGTGGTAAGGGTTAGTTGGTGATGATTTAGAGTAGCCGAAGTAATTTAGGTGAGTCTGGCATAGTTTGTTATAATTTGTACACCTTTTTTTGTAATTTTAAGATGATATGGTTTGATTTGTTGTGGTAAGGGATAGATGGGGGTGATTTACGGTAGCCGAAGTAATTTAGGTGATTCTGGTATAGTTTGTTATGATTTTTAGCATTTTTTTGTAATTTTAAAGTGATTGGGCTTAGTTTGTGGCTGTAAAGTGTAGTTGGGGGTGATTTTTGATATCCGAAGTAATTTAGGTGAGTTTGGCATAGTTTGCTATGGTTAGTAGCATTTTTTTGTAATTTAAAAGTGATTGGGTTTAGTTTGTTGTGGTAAGGGTTAGTTGGTGATGATTTAGAGTAGCCGAAGTAATTTAGGTGAGTCTGGCATAGTTTGTTATAATTTGTACACCTTTTTTTGTAATTTTAAGATGATATGGTTTGATTTGTTGTGGTAAGGGATAGTTGGGGGTGATTTACGGTAGCCGAAGTAATTTAGGTGATTCTGGTATAGTTTGTTATGATTTTTAGCATTTTTTTGTAATTTTAAAACGATTGGGCTTAGTTTGTTGCTGTAAAGTGTAGTTGGGTTGATTTTTGATAGCCGAAGTAATTTAGGTGAGTTTGGCATAGTTTGCTATGGTTAGTAGCATTTTTTTGTAATTTAAATTGATTGGGTTTAGTTTGTTGTGGTAAGGGTTAGTTGGTGATGATTTAGAGTAGCCGAAGTAATTTAGGTGAGTGTGGCATAGTTTGTTTTTATTGTACACCTTTTTTTGTAATTTTAAGATGATATGGTTTGGTTTGTTGTGGTAAGGGATCTTTGGGGGTTATTTACGGTAGCCGAAGTAATTTAGGTAATTCTGGTATAGTTTGTTATAATTTTTAGCATTTTTTTGTAATTTTAAAGTGATTGGGCTTAGTTTGTTGCTGTAAAGTGTAGTTGGGGGTGATTTTTGATAGCCGAAGTAATTTAGGTGAGTTTGGCATAGTTTTCTATGGTTAGTAGCATTTGTTTGTAATTTAAAAGTGATTGGGTTTAGTTTGTTGTGGTAAGGGTTAGTTGGTGATGATTTATGGTAGCCGAAGTAACTTAGGTGAGTTTAGCATAGTTTGCTATGGTTACTAACATTTTTTTGTAATTTAAAAGTGATTGGGTTTAGTTTGTTGTGGTAAGGGTTAGTTGGTGATGATTTAGAGTAGCCGAAGTAATTTAGGTGAGTCTGGCATAGTTTGTTATGATTTGTACACCTTTTCTTGTAATTTTAAGATGATATGGTTTGATTTGTTGTGGTAAGGGATAGATGGGGGTGATTTACGGTAGCCGAAGTAATTTAGGTGATTCTGGTATAGTTTGTTATGATTTTTAGCATTTTTTTGTAATTTTAAAGTGATTGGGCTTAGTTTGTGGCTGTAAAGTGTAGTTGGGGTTGATTTTTGATATCCGAAGTAATTTAGGTGAGTTTGGCATAGTTTGCTATGGTTAGTAGCATTTTTTTGTAATTTAAAAGTGATTGGGTTTAGTTTGTTGTGGTAAGGGTTAGTTGATGATGATTTAAGGTAGCCGAAGTAATTTAGGTGAGTCTGGCATAGTTTGTTATAATTTGTACACCTTTTTTTGTAATTTTAAGATGATATGGTTTGATTTGTTGTGGTAAGGGATAGTTGGGGGTGATTTACGGTAGCCGAGGTAATTTAGGTGATTCTGGTATAGTTTGTTATGATTTTTAGCATTTTTTTGTAATTTTAAAGTGATTGGGCTTAGTTTGTTGCTGTAAAGTGTAGTTGGGGGTGACTTTTGATAGCCGAAGTAATTTAGGTGAGTTTGGCATAGTTTGCTATGGTTAGTAGCATTTTTTTGTAATTTAAAAGTGATTGGGTTTAGTTTGTTGTGGTAAGGGTTAGTTGGTGATGATTTATGGTAGCCGAAGTAATTTAGGTGAGTTTGGCATAGTTTGCTATGGTTACTAGCATTTTTTTGTAATTTAAAAGTGATTGGGTTTAGTTTGTTGTGGTAAATGTTAGTTGGTGATGATTTAGAGTAGCCGAAGTAATTTAGGTGAGTGTGGCATAGTTTGTTATGATTTGTACACCTTTTTTGTAATTTTAAGATGATATGGTTTGGTTTGTTGTGGTAAGGGATCTTTGGGGGTGATTTACGGTAGCCGAAGTAATTTAGGTGATTCTGGAATAGTTTGTTATAATTTTTAGCATTTTTTTGTAATTTTAAAGTTATTGGGCTTAGTTTGTTGCTGTAAAGTGTAGTTGGGGGTGATTTTTGATATCCGAAGTAATTTAGGTGAGTTTGGCATAGTTTGCTATGGTTAGTAGCATTTTTTTGTAATTTAAAAGTGATTGGGTTTAGTTTGTTGTGGTAAGGGTTAGTTGGTGATAATTTAGAGTAGCCGAAGTAATTTAGGTGAGTCTGGCATAGTTTGTTATGATTTGTACAACTTTTCTTGTAATTTTAAGATGATATGGTTTGGTTTGTTGTGGTAAGGGATAGTTGGGGGTGATTTACGGTAGCCGAAGTAATTTAGGTGATTCTGGTATAGTTCGTTATGATTTTTAGCATTTTTTTGTAATTTTAAAGTGATTGGGCTTAGTTTGTTGCTGTAAAGTGTAGTTGGGGGTGATTTTTGATAGCCGAAGTAATTTAGGTGAGTTTGGCATAGTTTGCAATGGTTAGTAGCATTTTTTTGTAATTTAAAAGTGATTGGGTTTAGTTTGTTGTGGTAAGGGTTAGTTGGTGATGATTTATGGTAGCCGAAGTAATTTAGGTGAGTTTGGCATAGTTTGCTATGGTTACTAGCATTTTTTTGTAATTTTAAAGTGATTGGGTTTAGTTTGTTGTGGTA
This sequence comes from Eledona agricola, assembly GCA_964023215.1. Lineage (NCBI taxonomy): Eukaryota > Metazoa > Arthropoda > Insecta > Coleoptera > Tenebrionidae > Eledona > Eledona agricola. Next base: position 10,520,922 of record OZ026855.1, on the reverse strand, counting down.
AGGGTTAGTTGGTGATGATTTAGAGTAGCCGAAGTAATTTATGTGAGTTTGGCATAGTTTGTTATGGTTTGTAAACCTTTTTTTGTAATTTTAAGATGATATAATTTGGTTTGTTTTAGTAAGGGATAGTTGGAGGTGATTTACGGTAGCCGAAGTAATTTAGGTGATTCTGGTATAGTTTGTTATGATTTTTAGCATTTTTTTGTAATTTTAAAATGATTGGGCATAGTTTGTTGCTGTAAAGTGTAGTTGGAGGTGATTTTTGATAGCCGAAGTAATTTAGGTGAGTTTGGCATAGTTTGCTATGGTTAGTAGCATTTTTTTGTAATTTAAAAGTGATTGGGTTTTGTTTGTTGTGGTAAGGGTTAGTTGGTGATGATTTATAGTAGCCGAAGTAATTTAGGTGAGTCTGGCATAGTTTGTTATGATTTGTACACCTTTTTTTGTAATTTTAAGATGATATGGTTTGGTTTGTTGTGGTAAGGGATAGTTGGGGGTGATTTACGGTAGCCGAAGTAATTTAGGTGATTCTGGTATAGTTTGTTATGATTTTTTGAATTTTTTTGTAATTTTAAAGTGATTGGGCTTAGTTTGTTGCTGTAAAGTGTAGTTGGGGGTGATTTTTGATAGCCGAAGTAATTTAGGTGAGTTTGGCATAGTTTGCTATGGTTAGTAGCATTTTTTTGTAATTTAAAAGTGATTGGGTTTAGTTTGTTGTGGTAAGGGTTAGTTGGTGATGATTTATGGTAGCCGAAGTAATTTAGGTGAGTTTGGCATAGTTTGCTATGGTTACTAGCATTTTTTTGTAATTTAAAAGTGATTGGGTTTAGTTTGTTGTGGTAAGGGTTAGTTGGTGATGATTTAGAGTAGCCGAAGTAATTTAGGTGAGTCAGGCATATCTATATATATAAAGCGAAGTGTCCTCACTGACACACTCATTCATCTACACACTGATTCATAATCAACCCACAGCCCAAACCGTGAGGGCTGGAGACTTGAAATTTTAGACACGGGTGTATCATGTGCCGAAAGTGAACACTAAGAAGGGATTTTGCAAAATTCGGCCCGGTTCCTTTGTAATTCAATAAAAACCGGCTAAAATAAACAAAAAATGATCGGATCGCGGAGACCGTGTTTATGTTAGAAGCACGTATCTAGCCAAAACAACTTCGACGACGGGCGACCTGTTTACATTAAAAGCACTTATTTAACCTAAACAATTTCAACGTCGAGTTTCTGCTTTTGTGATCAAATTTTTACCGTACCTAGCGAGGCCGCGGATATTTTTATTATAATCTTGATTTCAATTATAATGTCGATCCGTGACTCAATTAAAAATTACAAAACCACTGCAATTTTAATCCGTCTACATTAAACATCCTCAAATATCTCTTACAATTGCAAACTTTACCAAATCAACCCCAAAAAATTCCCGAACTACGCCAAACTGACATAAATTAGATCTGCCGTTATCTTAAATCAGCCCTTACCACCCTTTAGCAACCCCAAGTAACTCCAATCACTTTAAAATAAAACAAAATGACACAAATCATAGCAAACTATGCCTAACTCACCTAAATTACTTCGGCTACCATAAATCACCCCCAACTACCCCTTACCACCCCAAAATAAACCCAATTACTTTAAAATTACAAAAAATTATACAAACCATAGCAAACTATGTCAAACTCACCTAAATTACTTCGGCTACCATAAATCACCCCCAACTACCCCTTACAACCCCAAAATAAGCCCAATCACTTTAAAATTACAAAAAATGTTACAAGCCATATCAAACTATGCCAAACTCATCTAAATTACTTCGGCTTCCATAAATCACCCCCAACTACCTCTTACCACCCCAAAATAGGCTCAATCACTTTAAAATTACAAAAAAAATCTACAAACCGTAGCAAACTATGCCAAACTCCCCTAAATTACTTCGGCTACCATAAATCACCCCGAACTACCCCTTACCACCCCAATATAAGCCCAATCACTTTAAAATTACAAAAAATGCTATAAACCATAGCAAACTATTCCAAAGTCACCTAAATTACTTCGGCTACCATAAATCACCCCAACTACCCCTTACCACCCCAAACTAAGCCCAATCACTTTAAAATTACAAAAAATGATACAAACCATAGCAAACTATGCCAAACTCACCCAAATTACTTCGGCTACCATAAATCACCCCCAACTACCCCTTACCACCCCAAAATAAACCCAATTACTTTAAAATTACAAAAAATTATACAAACCATAGCAAACTATGTCAAACTCACCTAAATTACATCGGCTACCATAAATCACCCCCAACTACCCCTTATAACCCCAAAATAAGCCCAATCACTTTAAAATTACAAAAAATGTTACAAGCCATATCAAACTATGCCAAACTCATCTAAATTACTTCGGCTTCCATAAATCACCCCCAACTACCCCTTACCACCCCAAAATAGGCTCAATCACTTTTAAATTACAAAAAAAATCTACAAACCGTAGCAAACTATGCCAAACTCCCCTAAATTACTTCGGCTACCATAAATCATCCCCAACTACCCCTTACCACCCCAAAATAAACCCAATCACTTTAAAATTACAAAAAATGTTACAAGCAATATCAAACTATGCCAAACTCATCTAAATTACTTCGGCTACCATAAATCAACCCAACTACCCCTTACCACCCCAAACGAAGCCCAATCACTTTAAAATTACAAAAAATGATACAAACCATAGCAAACTATGCCAAACTCACCCAAATTACTTCGGCTACCATAAATCACCCCCAACTCCCCTTACCACCCCAAAATAAGCCCAATTACTTTAAAATTACAAAAAATTATACAAACCATAGCAAATTATGTCAAACTCACCTAAATTACTTCGGCTACCATAAATCACCCCCAACTACCCCTTACGACCCCAAAATTAGCCCAATCACTTTAAAATTACGAAAAATGCTACAAACCATAGCAAACTATCTCAAACTCACCTGAATTACTTCGGCTACCATAAATCACCCCCAACTACCCCTTACCGCCCCAAACTAAGCCCAATCACTTTAAAATTACAAAAAATGCTACAAACCATAGCAAACTATTCCAAACTCACCTAAATTACTTCGGCTCCCATAAATCACCCCCAACTACCCCTTACCACCCCAAAATAAGCCCAATCACTTTAAAATTACAAAAAATGCTACAAACCATAACAAACTATTCCAAAGTCACCTAAATTACTTCGGCTTTCATAAATCATCCCCAACTACCCCTTACCACCCCAAAATAAGCCCAATCACTTTAAAATTACTAAATATTCTACAAACCATAGCAAACTATGCCTAACTCACCTAAATTACTTCGGCTACCATAAATCACCCCCAACTAACCCCTACCACTCCAAAATATGCCCAATCACTTTAAAATTACAAAAAATTCTACAAACCATAACAAACTATGCCAAACTCCCCTAAATTACTTCGGCAACCATAAATCACCCCCAACTACCCCTTACAACCCCAAAATAAGACCAATCACTTTAAAATTACAAAAAATGCTACATACTATAGCAAACTATGCCAAACTCATATAAATTACTTCGGCTACCATAAATCACCCCCAACTACCCCTTACCAACCACAAACTAAACCCAATCACTTTAAAATTACAAAAAATGCTACAAACTATAGCAAACTATGTCAAACTCACCTAAATTACTTCGGGTACCATAAATCACCCCCAACTACCCCTTACAACCCCAAAATAAGCCCAATAACTTTAAAATTACAAAAAATGTTACAAGCCATATCAAACTATGCCAAACTCATCTAAATTACTTCGGCTTCCATAAATCACCCCCAACTACCCCTTACCACCCCAAAATAGGCTCAATCACTTTGAAATTACAAAAAAAATCTACAAACCGTAGCAAACTATGCCAAACTCCCCTAAATTACTTCGGCTACCATAAATCACCCCGAACTACCCCTTACAACCCCAAAATAAGCCCAATCACTTTAAAATTACAAAAAATGCTACAAACCATAGCAAACTATCCCAAACTCACTTAAATTACTTCGGCTACCATAAATCACCCCCAACTACCCCTTACCAACCACAAACTAAGCCCAATCACTTTAAAATTACAAAAAATGCTACAAACCATAGCAAACTATGCCAAACTCACTTAAATTACTTCGGCTACCATAAATCACCCCCAACTACCCCTTACCAACCACAAACTAAGCCCAATCATTTTAAAATTACAAAAAATGCTACAAACCATAGCAAACTATGCCAAACTCACTTAAATTACTTCGGCTACCATAAATCACCCCCAACTACCCCTTACCAACCACAAACTAAACCCAATCACTTTAAAATTACAAAAAATACTGCAAACCATAGCAAACTATGCCAAACTCACTTAAATTACTTCGGCTATCATAAATCACCCCCAACTACCCCTTACCACCCCAAAATAAGCCCAATTACTTTAAAATTACAAAAAATTATACAAACCATAGCAAACTATGTCAAACACACCTAAATTACTTCGGCTACCATAAATCACCCCCAACTACCCCTTACTACCCCAAAATATGCCCAATCACTTTAAAATTACAGAAAATGTTACAAACCATAGCAAACTATGTCAAACTCACTTAAATTACTTCGGCTACCATAAATCACCCCCAACTGCCCCTTACCAACCACAAACTAAACCCAATCACTTTAAAATTACAAAAAATGCTGCAAACCATAGCAAACTATGCCAAACTCACTTAAATTACTTCGGCTATCATAAATCACCCCCAACTACCCCTTACCACCCCAAAATAAGCCCAATTACTTTAAAATTACAAAAAATTATACAAACCATAGCAAACTATGTCAAACTCACCTAAATTACTTCGGCTACCATAAATCACCCCCAACTACCCCTTACCACCCCAAAATATGCCCAATCACTTTAAAATTACAAAAATTATACAAACCATAGCAAACTATGTCAAACTCACCTAAATTACTTCGGCTACCATAAATCACCCCCAACTACCCCTTACCACCCCAAAATAAGCCCAATTACTTTAAAATTACAAAAATTATACAAGCCATAGCAAACTATGCCAAACTCACTTAAATTACTTCGGCTACCATAAATTAATAATAATTTTCAATCAAAATCTTCTATTTAGTTGTGTCATTGATAAATGCCTTATCGTATTAAATCATAAAATATTAATAAATATCTGCACATAAAATATATTGTTTCGACTAATAGACGTTATTCTGCATATTAAATATGCTGATATCTATTTTGATTCTCTTCCACCTTCCAATAAATATTTGTTCCAGTTGAGATGCAAACATAAACGTATTTCTGAATTGCAACACGCTGACGGGGCAAGCCTTACCTTTTCAAGATGCGTGCATTTGTATAAACAGCTCTATGGTTTTTAACTTTAAAGAGGTATAAAGGCGGTGTAAGCACTAGATTTTCGTAAAAATATCTGAAAAATTCGAAATTCTGCAATAGAATTACAGAACTATCTTTGTGTTTGATAGTAAATTTATACTTGGAGTGGTTTCCCTTCCAGGGAAACTTTATAAATCAACGGCAAAATATTTTAGGGCGCCTGAATGTGAAAATATCACTGTGTAATAAGTTCAGACTGACATGGAACACTTGAAATTTCGATATTTGTTTGTAATTCGTCACAGGTCCATGAAGGAATGCATGTTAATGTAAACAAGTGTTAGTTTGTTGGAGAGACCGAATAAGATTTTTAACATTCCCGTGAAAATATTTATTTACTTTAGAATGTTAATTTTTTAAATTCATTTCTTGAAAATTATGACGGGCCTTACGAGTACACCTGTGCGAGTATTATTTGAAACTTTGGAAAACAACGACAAAATTCTTTAGGGCGCCTGGATTTGAAAATATAACTCTTTGTAATAAGTTTAGACTGACTAGAGTGAAAAGAAAGGAGCTTGCACCCAGAAACGAAGTTAAATGGAACACTTGAAGTTGCAATATTTGTTTGTAATTCGTCACAAGTCCATGAAGGAATGCGTGTTATGTAAACAAATGTGAGTTTATTGGAGAGGCCGAATAAGATTTTTACATTATTGAAGCAGCTGGAGCCTGCCACGTCAAGGGCAAGGTCACAAACGTGAAAAGGCGATGCTCGATTTAGTTTGATTGAGTATCTATGCAGAAATTCGCACATACCAAGCGTGGGTTAAGCCTTTCTTATCGTTTCTTAGAATTCGAGAATTGCTGGTTCAGCGTGTGGAGCAGTACTCGATCGCGGTGTTTAATTTTAACACAACTACAACTGTGAAAATTGCTGCTCCAGCGTCGGAAACTGTTCGCAAAATCGCCAAATTCGATGAGGCGACGCATCAGTGTTCGAAGGTCTACCGCTATCAAATAAAGTATTTTAATTTAACATTTGATCCTCGCGTTAACCAAATCTGCCCCCAATCAATTTTCGAAAAATTACCAGCGTCGAACCGGACTCCACTTATATTTGTACGCTAATTTTTATTTTCAGTTAATGGTAGTGGTGTATTTGTTTTTCACCAAATTTGCCCCGGCTGAAATCCGAAATTTTCACCGTTGTATGTACCAGAGATCATTCATACCTTTAATAATTATGTGCTTATACACGTTTTACACTATTTATTTTACGTACACTGTGTTTAATATTGCTTTACATCATTTATAACTAAGATGGAGAAGTTTGAAAATCTAGCGATGTACATATACCACACCGTATTATGAAAGGTGCTGGAAATTGTCTTTTTTTATATCTATGGTATTGGTATTGATATTTTATTACTGGAACGGAAGCTCAAGAGTGTGTTAATGTAAACAGGTGTAAGTCCGTCGGAGAGACCGAATAAGATTTTTACATCCACCATATTCCCGTCAAAATATTTATTTATTTTAGAATGTTAATTTTGCCGTTAACAAAATTTGTTCCCAATCACCATCGTCGTACCGGACGACCGTTCAGTTAATGATAATGGTGTATTTATTTTTCACCAAATCTGCCTCGGCTGAAATCCAAAATTTACAGCGTTGGACCAGACATTACTGACATTGATACGCGTTTTACACTGTTTATTTTACGTAAATACATTGTGTTCATTATTGCTTTACATCATTTATAACTAAGATGGACAAGTTTGAAAATCTAGCGATGCACAAATACCATAAAATACCACATTTTACCACATACCAAAATTTTAATACTGGAAAGGGAGCTCAAAAGGTTCGCACTTTAATTGTCCAACCAGTTAGGGCCAGGTTTTAATAATTTTTGTGCAGTTCAGTAGGAGATAAGTGTTTGTTTATTCCGGAGATAAATCAAAATCATCTACATACTGTTCTGTTTGTGAGTTGACTGCAGCAAGAGGAATCGTTCCATTGTTCTTTCGATTTCCCCGAAAATTATATAAAGTTAATTTCGATTTCCTGGAATCGCATATAGAACAACTGCCTAAAGAGTCTATTCAAAATTTTTCATCTCAGATATCAACCAAGGTATCCTCTTTGTCTAAATCATATTGAAGTACCCGGTCCTGGCAACGCAGGTTAATTTCAGCATATTTGTTTATTTTGTGATTGGAAAAGTAGAGCATTCCTGTTTAATTGTATTATAATGTCGATTAGTCAACATCACCACTTTAGTCAACACTGAGTATATTTAATCTACGTCCGGGCAACGCCGGGTACATTCAGCTAGTTTTGTTATAATTTGTACACCTTTTTTTGTAATTTTAAGATGATATGGTTTGGTTTGTTGTGGTAAGGGATCTTTGGGGGTGATTTACGGTAGCCGAAGTAATTTAGGTGATTCTGGAATAGTTTGTTATAATTTTTAGCATTTTTTTGTAATTTTAAAATGATTGGGCTTAGTTTGTTGCTGTAAAGTGTAGTTGGGGGTGATTTTTGATATCCGAAGTAATTTAGGTGAGTTTGGCATAGTTTGCTATGGTTAGTAGCATTTTTTTGTAATTTAAAAGTGATTGGATTTAGTTTGTTGTGGTAAGGGTTAGTTGGTGATGATTTAGAGTAGCCGAAGTAATTTAGGTGAGTCTGGCATAGTTTGTTATGATTTGTACACCTTTTCTTGTAATTTTAAGATGATATGGTTTGGTTTGTTGTGGTAAGGGATAGTTGGGGGTGATTTACGGTAGCCGAAGTAATTTAGGTGATTCTGGTATAGTTCGTTATGATTTTTAGCATTTTTTTGTAATTTTAAAGTGATTGGGCTTAGTTTGTTGCTGTAAAGTGTAGTTGGGGGTGATTTTTGATAGCCGAAGTAATTTAAGTGAGTTTGGCATAGTTTGCTATGGTTAGTAGCATTTTTTTGTAATTTAAAAGTGATTGGGTTTAGTTTGTTGTGGTAAGGGTTAGTTGGTGATGATTTATGGTAGCCGAAGTAATTTAGGTGAGTTTGGCATAGTTTGCTATGGTTACTAGCATTTTTTTGTAATTTAAAAGTGATTGGGTTTAGTTTGTTGTGGTAAGGGTTAGTTGGTGATGATTTAGAGTAGCCGAAGTAATTTATGTGAGTCTGGCATAGTTTGTTATGATTTGTAAACCTTTTTTTGTAATTTTAAGATGATATGGTTTGGTTTGTTTTGGTAAGGGATAGTTGGGGGTGATTTACGGTAGCCGAAGTAATTTAGGTGATTCTGGTATAGTTTGTTATGATTTTTAGCATTTTTTTGTAATTTTAAAATTATTGGGCTTAGTTTGTTGCTGTAAAGTGTAGTTGGAGGTGATTTTTGATAGCCGAAGTAATTTAGGTGAGTTTGGCATAGTTTGCTATGGTTAGTAGCATTTTTTTGTAATTTAAAAGTGATTGGGTTTTGTTTGTTGTGGTAAGGGTTTGTTGGTGATGATTTATAGTAGCCGAAGTAATTTAGGTGAGTCTGGCATAGTTTGCTATGGTTACTAGCATTTTTTGGTAATTTAAAAGTGATTGGGTTTAGTTTGTTGTGGTAAGGGTTAGTTGGTGATGATTTAGAGTAGCCGAAGTAATTTAGGTGAGTCAGGCATATTTTGTTATAATTTGTACACCTTTTTTTGTAATGTTAAGATGATATGGATTGGTTTGTTGTGGTAAGGGATAGTTGGGGGTGATTTACGGTAGCCGAAGTAATTTAGGTGATTCTGGTATAGTTTGTTATGATTTTTAGCATTTTTTTGTAATTTTAAAGTGATTGGGCTTAGTTTGTTGCTGTAAAGTGTAGTTGGGTGTGATTTTTGATAGCCGAAGTAATTTAGGTGAGTTTGGCATAGTTTGTTATGGTTAGTAGCATTTTTTTGTAATGTAAAAATGATTGGGTTTAGTTTGTTGTGGTAAGGGTTAGTTGGTGATGATTTATGGTAGCCGAAGTAATTTAGGTAAGTTTGGCATAGTTTGCTATGGTTACTAGCATTTTTTTGTAATTTAAAAGTGATTGGGTTTAGTTTGTTGTGGTAAGGATTAGTTGGTGATGATTTAGAGTAGCCGAAGTAATTTAGGTTAGTCTGGCATAGTTTGTTATGATTTGTACACCTTTTTTTGTAATTTTAAGATGATATGGTTTGGTTTGTTGTGGTAAGGCATAGTTGGGGGTGATTTACGGTAGCCGAAGTAATTTAGGTGATTCTGGTATAGTTTGTTATGATTTTTGGCATTTTTTTGTAATTTTAAAGCGATTGGGCTTAGTTTGTTGCTGTAAAATGTAGTTGGGGGTGATTTTTGATAGCCGAAGTAATTTAGGTAAGTTTGGCATAGTTTGCTATGGTTACTAGCATTTTTTTGTAATTTAAAAGTGATTGGGTTTAGTTTGTTGTGGTAAGGATTAGTTGGTGATGATTTAGAGTAGCCGAAGTAATTTAGGTTAGTCTGGCATAGTTTGTTATGATTTGTACACCTTTTTTTGTAATTTTAAGATGATATGGTTTGATTTGTTGTGGTAAGGGATAGTTGGGGTGATTTACGGTAGCCGAAGTAATTTAGGTGATTCTGGTATAGTTTGTTATGATTTTTGGCATTTTTTTGTAATTTTAAAGCGATTGGGCTTAGTTTGTTGCTGTAAAGTGTAGTTGGGGGTGATTTTTGATAGCCGAAGTAATTTAGGTGAGTTTGGCATAGTTTGCTATAGTTAGTAGCATTTTTTTGTAATTTAAAAGTGATTGGGTTTAGTTTGTTGTGGTAAGGGTTAGTTGGTGATGATTTAGAGTAGCCGAAGTAATTTAGGTGAGTCTGGCATAGTTTGTTATAATTTGTACACCTTTTTTTGTAATTTTAAGATGATATGGTTTGATTTGTTGTGGTAAGGGATAGTTGGGGGTGATTTACGGTAGCCGAAGTAATTTAGGTGATTCTGGTATAGTTTGTTATGATTTTTAGCATTTTTTTGTAATTTTAAAGCAATTGGGCTTAGTTTATTGCTGTAAAGTGTAGTTGGGTTGATTTTTGATAGCCGAAGTAATTTAGGTGAGTTTGGCATATTTTACTATGGTTAGTAGCATTTTTTTGTAATTTAAAAGTGATTGGATTTAGTTTGTTGTGGTAAGGGTTAGTTGTTATTGATTTATGATAGCCGAAGTAATTTAGGTGAGTTTGGCATAGTTTGCTATGGTTACTAGCATTTTTTTGTAATTTAAAAGTGATTGGGTTTAGTTTGTTGTGGTAAGGATTAGTTGGTGATGATTTAGAGTAGCCGAAGTAATTTAGGTTAGTCTGGCATAGTTTGTTATGATGTGTACACCTTTTTTTGTAATTTTAAGATGATATGGTTTGGTTTGTTGTGGTAAGGCATAGTTGGGGGTGATTTACGGTAGCCGAAGTAATTTAGGTGATTCTGGTATAGTTTGTTATGATTTTTGGCATTTTTTGTAATTTTAAAGCGATTGGGCTTAGTTTGTTGCTGTAAAGTGTAGTTGGGGGTGATTTTTGATAGCCGAAGTAATTTAGGTAAGTTTGGCATAGTTTGCTATGGTTACTAGCATTTTTTTGTAATTTAAAAGTGATTGGGTTTAGTTTGTTGTGGTAAGGATTAGTTGGTGATGATTTAGAGTAGCCGAAGTAATTTAGGTTAGTCTGGCATAGTTTGTTATGATTTGTACACCTTTTTTTGTAATTTTAAGATGATATGGTTTGATTTGTTGTGGTAAGGGATAGTTGGGGGTGATTTACGGTAGCCGAAGTAATTTAGGTGATTCTGGTATAGTTTGTTATGATTTTTGGCATTTTTTTGTAATTTTAAAGCGATTGGGCTTAGTTTGTTGCTGTAAAGTGTAGTTGGGGGTGATTTTTGATAGCCGAAGTAATTTAGGTGAGTTTGGCATAGTTTGCTATAGTTAGTAGCATTTTTTTGTAATATAAAAGTGATTGGGTTTAGTTTGTTGTGGTAAGGGTTAGTTGGTGATGATTTAGAGTAGCCGAAGTAATTTAGGTGAGTCTGGCATAGTTTGTTATAATTTGAACACCTTTTTTTGTAATTTTAAGATGATATGGTTTGATTTGTTGTGGTAAGGGATAGTTGGGGGTGATTTACGGTAGCCGAAGTAATTTAGGTGATTCTGGTATAGTTTGTTATGATTTTTAGCATTTTTTTGTAATTTTAAAGCGATTGGGCTTAGTTTATTGCTGTAAAGTCTAGTTGGGTTGATTTTTGATAGCCGAAGTAATTTAGGTGAGTTTGGCATAGTTTACTATGGTTAGTAGCATTTTTTTGTAATTTAAAAGTGATTGGGTTTAGTTTGTTGTGGTAAGGGTTAGTTGTTATTGATTTATGATAGCCGAAGTAATTTAGGTGAGTTTGGCATAGTTTGCTATGGTTACTAGCATTTTTTTGTAATTTAAAAGTGATTGGGTTTAGTTTGTTGTGGTAAGGGTTAGTTGGTGATGATTTAGAGTAGCCGAAGTAATTTAGGTGAGTCTGGCATAGTTTGTTATGATTTGTACACCTTTTTTTGTAATTTGAAGATGATATGGTTTCGTTTGTTGTGGTAAGGGATAGTTGGGGGTGATTTACAGTAGCCGAAGTAATTTAGGTGATTCTGGTATAGTTTGTTATGATTTTTAGCATTTTTTTGTAATTTTATAGTGATTGGGCTTAGTTTGTTGCTGTAAAGTGTAGTTGGGGGTGATTTTTGATAGCCGAAGTAACTTAGGTGAATTTGGCATTGTTTGCTATGGTTAGTAGCATTTTTTTGTAATTTAAAAGTGGTTGGGTTCAGTTTGTTGTGGTAAGGGTTAGTTGGTGATGATCTATGGTAGCCGAAGTAATTTAGGTGAGTTTGGCATAGTTTGCTATGGTTACTAGCATATTTTTGTAATTTAAAAGTAAATGGGTTTAGTTTGTTGTGGTAAGGGTTAGTTGGTGATGATTTAGAGTAGCCGAAGTAATTTAGGTGAGTCTGGCATAGTTTGTTATGATTTGTACACCTTTTTTTGTAATTTTAAGATGATATGGTTTGGTTTGTTGTGGTAAGGGATAGTTGGGGGTGATTTACGGTAGCCGAAGTAATTTAGGTGATTCTGGTATGGTTTGTTATGATTTTTAGCATTTTTTTGTAATTTTAAAATGATTGGGCTTAGTTTGTTGCTGTAAAGTGTAGTTGGGGGTGATTTTTGATAGCCGAAGTAATTTAGGTGAGTTTTGCATAGTTTGCTATAGAAAGTAGCATTTTTTGTAATTCAAAAGTGATTGGGTTTAGTTTGTTGTGGTAAGGGTTAGTTGGTGATGATTTATGGTAGCCGAAGTAATTTAGGTAAGTTTGGCATAGTTTGCTATGGTTACTAGCATTTTTTTGTAATTTAAAAGTGATTGGGTTTAGTTTGTTGTGGTAAGGGTTAGTTGGTGATGATTTAGAGTAGCCGAAGAAATTTAGGTTAGTCTGGCATAGTTTGTTATGATTTGTACACCTTTTTTTGTAATTTTAAGATGATATGGTTTGGTTTGTTGTGGTAAGGGATAGTTGGGGGTGATTTACGATAGCCGAAGTAATTTAGGTGATTCTGGTATCGTTTGTTATGATTTTTAGCATTTTTTTGTAATTTTAAAGTGATTGGGCTTAGTTTGTTGCTGTAAAGTGTAGTTGGGGGTGATTTTTGATAGCCGAAGTAATTTAGGTGAGTCTGGCATAGTTTGTTATGATTTGTACACCTTTTTTTGTAATTTGAAGATGATATGGCTTCGTTTGTTGTGGTAAGGGATAGTTGGGGGTGACTTACGGTAGCCGAAGTAATTTAGGTGATTCTGGTATAGTTTGTTATGATTTTTAGCATTTTTTTGTAATTTTATAGTGATTGGGTTTAGTTTGTTGCTGTAAAGTGTAGTTGGGGGTGATTTTTGATAGCCGAAGTAATTTAGGTGAATTTGGCATAGTTTGCTATGGTTAGTAGCATTTTTTTGTAATTTAAAAGTGATTGGGTTTAGTTTGTTGTGGTAAGGGTTAGTTGGTGATGATCTATGGTAGCCGAAGTAATTTAGGTGAGTTTGGCATAGTTTGCTATGGTTACTAGCATATTTTTGTAATTTAAAAGTAAATGGGTTTAGTTTGTTGTGGTAAGGGTTAGTTGGTGATGATTTAGAGTAGCCGAAGTAATTTAGGTGAGTCTGGCATAGTTTGTTATGATTTGTACACCTTTTATTGTAATTTTAAGATGATATGGTTTGGTTTGTTGTGGTAAGGGATAGTTGGGGGTGATTTACGGTAGCCGAAGTAATTTAGGTGATTCTGGAATGGTTTGTTATGATTTTTAGCATTTTTTTGTAATTTTAAAATGATTGGGCTTAGTTTGTTGCTGTAAAGTGTAGTTGGGGTGATTTTTGATAGCCGAAGTAATTTAGGTGAGTTTGGCATAGTTTGCTATGGTTAGTAGCATTTTTTTGTAATTTAAAAATGATTGGGTTTAGTTTGTTGTGGTAAGGGTTAGTTGGTGATGATTTATGGTAGCCGAAGTAATTTAGGTAAGTTTGGCATAGTTTGCTATGGTTACTAGCATTTTTTTGTAATTTAAAAGTGATTGGGTTTAGTTTGTTGTGGTAAGGGTTAGTTGGTGATGATTTAGAGTAGCCGAAGTTATTTAGGTTAGTCTGGCATAGTTTGTTATGATTTGTACACCTTTTTTTGTAATTTTAAGATGATATGGTTTGGTTTGTTGTGGTAAGGGATAGTTGGGGGTGATTTACGGTAGCCGAAGTAATTTAGGTGATTCTGGTATAGTTTGTTATGATTTTTAGCATTTTTTTGTAATTTTAAAGTGATTGGGCTTAGTTTGTTGCTGTAAAGTGTAGTTGGGGGTGATTTTTGATAGCCGAAGTAATTTAGGTGAGTTTTGCATAGTTTGCTATAGATAGTAGCATTTTTTTGTAATTCAAAAGTGATTGGGTTTAGTTTGTTGTGGTAAGGGTTAGTTGGTGATGATTTATGGTAGCCGAAGTAATTTAGGTAAGTTTGGCATAGTTTGCTATGGTTACTAGCATTTTTTTGTAATTTAAAAGTGATTGGGTTTAGTTTGTTGTGGTAAGGGTTAGTTGGTGATGATTTAGAGTAGCCGAAGTAATTTAGGTTAGTCTGGCATAGTTTGTTATGATTTGTACACCTTTTTTTGTAATTTTAAGATGATATGGTTTGGTTTGTTGTGGTAAGGGATAGTTGGGGGTGATTTACGATAGCCGAAGTAATTTAGGTGATTCTGGTATAGTTTGTTATGATTTTTAGCATTTTTTTGTAATTTTAAAGTGATTGGGCTTAGTTTGTTGCTGTAAAGTGTAGTTGGGGGTGATTTTTGATAGCCGAAGTAATTTAGGTGAGTCTGGCATAGTTTGTTATGATTTGTACACCATTTTTTGTAATTTGAAGATGATATGGTTTCGTTTGTTGTGGTAAGGGATAGTTGGGGGTGATTTACGGTAGCCGAAGTAATTTAGGTGATTCTGGTATAGTTTGTTATGATTTTTAGCATTTTTTTGTAATTTTATAGTGATTGGGCTTAGTTTGTTGCTGTAAAGTGTAGTTGGGGGTGATTTTTGATAGCCGAAGTAATTTAGGTGAGTTTGGCATAGTTTGCTATGGTTAGTAGCATTTTTTTGTAATTTAAAAATGATTGGGTTTAGTTTGTTGTGGTAAGGGTTAGTTGGTGATGATTTATGGTAGCCGAAGTAATTTAGGTAAGTTTGGCATAGTTTGCTATGGTTACTAGCATTTTTTTGTAATTTAAAAGTGATTGGGTTTAGTTTGTTGTGGTAAGGGTTAGTTGTTGATGATTTAGAATAGCCGAAGTAATTTAGGTTAGTCTGGCATAGTTTGTTATGATTTGTACACCTTTTTTTGTAATTTTAAGATGATATGGTTTGGTTTGTTGTGGTAAGGGATAGTTGGGGGTGATTTACGGTAGCCGAAGTAATTTAGGTGATTCTGGTATAGTTTGTTATGATTTTTAGAATTTTTTTGTAATTTTAAAGTGATTGGGCTTAGTTTGTTGCTGTAAAGTGTAGTTGGGGGTGATTTTTGATAGCCGAAGTAATTTAGGTGAGTTTGGCATAGTTTGCAATGGTTCGTAGCATTTTTTTGTAATTTAAAAGTGATTGGGTTTAGTTTGTTGTGGTAAGGGTTAGTTGGTGATGATTTAGAGTAGCCGAAGTAATTTAGGTGAGTCTGGCATAGTTTGTTATAATTTGTACACCTTTTTTTGTAATTTTAAGATGATATGGTTTGATTTGTTGTGGTAAGGGATAGTTGGGGGTGATTTACGGTAGCCGAAGTAATTTAGGTGATTCTGGTATAGTTTGTTATGATTTTTAGCATTTTTTTGTAATTTTAAAGCGATTGGGCTTAGTTTGTTGCTGTAAAGTGTAGTTGGGTTGATTTTTGATAGCCGAAGTAATTTAGGTGAGTTTGGCATAGTTTGCTATGGTTAGTAGCATTTTTTTGTAAATTAAAAGTGATTGGGTTTAGTTTGTTGTGGTAAGGGCTAGTTGGTATTGATTTATGATAGCCGAAGTAATTTAGGTGAGTTTGGCATAGTTTGCTATGGTTACTAGCATTTTTTTGTAATTTAAAAGTGATTGGGTTTAGTTTGTTGTGGTAAGGGTTAGTTGGTGATGATTTAGAGTAGCCGAAGTAATTTAGGTGAGTCTGGCATAGTTTGTTATGATTTGTACACCTTTTTTTGTAATTTGAAGATGATATGGTTTCGATTGTTGTGGTAAGGGATAGTTGGGGGTGATTTACGGTAGCCGAAGTAATTTAGGTGATTCTGGTATAGTTTGTTATGATTTTTAGCATTTTTTTGTAATTTTATAGTGATTGGGCTTCGTTTGTTGCTGTGAAGTGTAGTTGGGGGTGATTTTTGATAGCCGAAGTAATTTAGGTGAATTTGGCATAGTTTGCTATGGTTAGTAGCATTTTTTTGTAATTTAAAAGGGATTGGGTTTAGTTTGTTGTGGTAAGGGTTAGTTGGTGATGATCTATGGTAGCCGAAGTAATTTAGGTGAGTTTGGCATAGTTTGCTATGGTTACTAGCATATTTTTGTAATTTAAAAGTGATTGGGTTTAGTTTGTTGTGGTAAGGGTTAGTTGGTGATGTTTTAGAGAAGCCGAAGTAATTTAGGTGAGTCTGGCATAGTTTGTTATGATTTGTACACCTTTTTTTGTAATTTTAAGATGATATGGTTTGGTTTGTTGTGGTAAGGGATAGTTGGGGGTGATTTACGGTAGCCGAAGTAATTTAGGTGAGTTTGGCATAGTTTGCTATGGTTAGTAGCATTTTTTTGTAAATTAAAAGTGATTGGGTTTAGTTTGTTGTGGTAAGGGTTAGTTGGTGTTGATTTATGATAGCCGAAGTAATTTAGGTGAGTTTGGCATAGTTTGCTATGGTTACCAGCATTTTTTTGTAATTTAAAAGTGATTGGGTTTAGTTTGTTGTGGTAAGGGTTAGTTGGTGATGATTTAGAGTAGCCGAAGTAATTTAGGTGAGTCTGGCATAGTTTGTTATGATTTGTACACCTTTTTTTGTAATTTGTAGATGATATGGTTTCGTTTGTTGTGGTAAGGGATAGTTGGGGGTGATTTACGTAGCCGAAGTAATTTAGGTGATTCTGGTATAGTTTGTTATGATTTTTAGCATTTTTTTGTAATTTTATAGTGATTGGGCTTAGTTTGTTGCTGTAAAGTGTAGTTGGGAGTGATTTTTGATAGCCGAAGTAATTTAGGTGAATTTGGCATAGTTTGCTATGGTTAGTAGCATTTTTTTGTAATTTAAAAGGGATTGGGTTTAGTTTGTTGTGGTAAGGGTTAGTTGGTGATGATCTATGGTAGCCGAAGTAATTTAGGTGAGTTTGGCATAGTTTGCTATGGTTACTAGCATATTTTTGTAATTTAAAAGTGATTGGGTTTAGTTTGTTGTGGTAAGTGTTAGTTGGTGATGTTTTAGAGTAGCCGAAGTAATTTAGGTGAGTCTGGCATAGTTTGTTATGATTTGTACACCTTTTTTTTTAATTTTAAGATGATATGGTTTGGTTTGTTGTGGTAAGGGATAGTTGGGGGTGATTTACGGTAGCCGAAGTAATTTAGGTGATTCTGGTATAGTTTGTTATGATTTTTAGCATTTTTTGTAATTTTAAAGTGATTGGGCTTAGTTTGTTGCTGTAAAGTGTAGTTGGGGGTGATTTTTGATAGCCGAAGTAATTTAGGTGAGTTTGGCATAGTTTGCTATGGTTACTAGCATTTTTTTGTAATTTAAAAGTGATTGGGTTTAGTTTGTTGTGGTAAGGGTTAGTTGGTGATGATTTAGAGTAGCCGAAGTAATTTAGGTGAGTCTGGCATAGTTTGTTATGATTTGTACACCTTTTTTTGTAATTTGTAGCTGATATGGTTTCGTTTGTTGTGGTAAGGGATAGTTGGGGGTGATTTCCGGTAGCCGAAGTAATTTAGGTGATTCTAGTATAGTTTGTTATTATTTTTAGCATTTTTTTGTAATTTTATAGTGAATGGGCTTAGTTTGTTGCTGTAAAGTGTAGTTGGGGGTGATTTTTGATAGCCGAAGTAATTTAGGTGAGTTTGGCATAGTTTGCTATGGTTAGTAGCATTTTTTTGTAATTTAAAAGTGATTGGGTTTAGTTTGTTGTGGTAAGGGTTAGTTGGTGATGATCTATGGTAGCCGAAGTAATTTAGGTGAGTTTGGCATAGTTTGCTATGGTTACTAGCATATTTTTGTAATTTTAAAGTGATTGGGTTTAGTTTGTTGTGGTAAGGATTAGTTGGTGATGTTTTAGAGTAGCCGAAGTAATTTAGGTGAGTCTGGCATAGTTTGTTATGATTTGTACACCTTTTTTTGTAATTTTAAGATGATACGGTTTAGTTTGTTGTGGTAAGGGATAGTTGGGGGTGATTTACGGTAGCCGAAGTAATTTAGGTGATTCTAGTATAGTTTGTTATGATTTTTAGCATTTTTTTGTAATTTTAAAGTGATTGGACTTAGTTTGTTGCTGTAAAGTGTAGTTGGGGGTGATTTTTGATAGCCGAAGTAATTTAGGTGAGTTTGGCATAGTTTGCTATTGTTAGTAGCATTTTTTTGTAATTTAAAAGTGATTGGGTTTAGTTTGTTGTTGTAAGGGTTATTTGGTGATGATTTATGGTAGCCGAAGTAATTTAGGTGAGTTTGGCATAGTTTGCTATGGTTACTAGAATTTTTTTGTAACTTAAAAGTGATTGGGTTTAGTTTGTTGTGGTAAGGGTTAGTTGGTGATGATTTAGAGTAGCCGAAGAAATTAAGGTGAGTCTGGCATAGTTTGTTATGATTTGTACACCTTTTTTTCTAATTTTAAAATAATATGGTTTGGTTTGTTGTACTAAGGAATAGTTGGGGGTGATTTACGGTAGCCGAAGTAATTTATGTGATTCTGGTATAGTTTGTTATGATTTTTAGCATTTTTTTGTAATTTTAAAGTGATTGGGCTTAGTTTTTTGCTGTAAACTGTAGTTGGGGGTGATTTTTGATAGCCGAAGTAATTTAGGTGAGTTTGGCATAGTTTGCTATGGTTAGTAGCATTTTTTGTAATTTAAAAGTGATTGGGTTTAGTTTGTTGTGGTAAGGGTTAGTTGGTGATGATTTATGGTAGCCGAAGTAATTTAGGTGAGTTTGGCATAGTTTGCTATGGTTACTAGCATTTTTTTGTAATTTAAAAGTGATTGGGTATAGTTTGTTGTGGTAAGGGTTAGTTGGTGATGATTTAGAGTAGCCGAAGTAATTTATGAGTCTGGCATAGTTTGTTACGATTTGTACACATTTTTTTGTAATTTTAAGATGATATGGTTTGGTTTGTTGTGGTAAGGGATAGTTGGGGGTGATTTACGGTAGCCGAAGTAATTTAGGTGATTCTGGTATAGTTTGTTATGATTTTTAGCATTTTTTTGTCATTTTAAAATGATTGGGCTTAGTTTGTTGCTGTAAAGTGTAGTTGGGGGTGATTTTTGATAGCCGAAGTAATTTAGGTGAGTTTGGCATATTTTGCTATGGTTAGTAGCATTTTTTTGTAATTTAAAAGTGATTGGGTTTAGTTTGTTGTGGTAAGGGTTAGTTGGTGATGGTTTATGGTAGCCGAAGTAATTTAGGTGAGTTTGGCATAGTTTGCTATGGTTAGTATCATTTTTTTGTAATTTAAAAGTGATTGGGTTTAGTTTGTTGTGGTAAGGGTTAGTTGGTGATGATTTAGAGTAGCCGAAGTAATTTAGGTGAGTCTGGCATAGTTTGTTATGATATGAACCCTTTTTTTTGTAATTTTAAGATGATATGGTTTGGTTTGTTGTGGTAAGGGATAGTTGGGGGTGATTTACGGTAGCCGAAGCAATTTAGGTGATTCTGGTATAGTTTTTTATGATTTTTAGCATTTTTTTGTAATTTTAAAGTGATTGGGCTTAGTTTGTTGCTGTAAAGTGTAGTTGGGGGTGATTTTTGATAGCCGAAGTAATTTAGGTGAGTTTGGCATAGTTTGCTATGGTTACTAGCACTTTTTTGTAATTTAAAAGTGATTGGGTTTAGTTTGTTGTGGTAAGGGTTAGTTGGTGATGATTTAGAGTAGCCGAAGTAATTTAGGTGAGTCAGGCATAGTTTGTTATAATTTGTACACCTTTTTTTGTAATTTTAAGATGATATGGTTTGGTTTGTTGTGGTAAGGGATAGTTGGGGGTGATTTACGGTAGCCGAAGTAATTAAGGTGATTCTGGTATAGTTTGTTATGATTTTTAGCATTTTTTTGTAATTTTAAAGTGACTGGGCTTAGTTTATTGCTGTAAAGTGTAGTTGGGTGTAATTTTTGATAGCCGAAGTAATTTAGGTGAGTTTGGCATAGTTTGCTATGGTTAGTAGCATTTTTTTGTAATTTAAAAGTGATTGGGTTTAGTTTGTTGTGGTAAGGGTTAGTTGGTGATGATTTATGGTAGCCGAAGTAATTTAGGTGAGTTTGGCATAGTTTGCTATGGTTACTTGCATTTTTTTGTAATTTAAAAGTGATTGGGTATAGTTTGTTGTGGTAAGGGTTAGTTGGTGTTGATTTAGAGTAGCCGAAGTAATTTATGAGTCTGGCATAGTTTGTTACGATTTGTACACCTTTTTTTGTAATTTTAAGATGATATGGTTTGGTTTGTTGTGGTAAGGGATAGTTGGGGGTGATTTACGGTAGCCGAAGTAATTTAGGTGATTCTGGTATAGTTTGTTATGATTTTTAGCCTTTTTTTGTCATTTTAAAATGATTGAGCTTAGTTTGTTGCTGTAAAGTGTAGTTGGGGGTGATTTTTGATAGCCGAAGTAATTTAGGTGAGTTTGGCATATTTTGCTATGGTTAGTAGCATTTTTTTGTAATTTAAAAGTGATTGGGTTTAGTTTGTTGTGGTAAGGGTTAGTTGGTGATGGTTTATGGTAGCCGAAGTAATTTAGGTGAGTTTGGCATAGTTTGCTATGGTTAGTAGCATTTTTTTGTAATTTAAAAGTGATTGGGTTTAGTTTGTTGTGGTAAGGGTTAGTTGGTGATGATTTAGAGTAGCCGAAGTAATTTAGGTGAGTCTGGCATAGTTTGTTATGATATGAACCCTTTTTTTTGTAATTTTAAGATGATATGGTTTGTTGTGGTAAGGGATAGTTGGGGGTGATTTACGGTAGCCGAAGTAATTTAGGTGATTCTGGTATAGTTTTTTATGATTTTTAGCATTTTTTGTAATTTTAAAGTGATTGGGCTTAGTTTGTTGCTGTAAAGTGTAGTTGGGGGTGATTTTTGATAGCCGAAGTAATTTAGGTGAGTTTGGCATAGTTTGCTATGGTTACTAGCACTTTTTTGTAATTTAAAAGTGATTGGGTTTAGTTTGTTGTGGTAAGGGTTAGTTGGTGATGATTTAGAGAAGCCGAAGTAATTTAGGTGAGTCAGGCATAGTTTGTTATAATTTGTACACCTTTTTTTGTAATTTTAAGATGATATGGTTTGGTTTGTTGTGGTAAGGGATAGTTGGGGGTGATTTACTGTAGCCGAAGTAATTTAGGTGATTCTGGTATAGTTTGTTATGATTTTTAGCATTTTTTTGTAATTTTAAAGCGATTGGGCTTAGTTTGTTGCTGTAAAGTGTAGTTGGGGATGATTTTTGATAGCCGAAGTAATTTAGGTCAGTTTGGCATAGTTTGCTAAGGTTACTAGTATTTTTTTGTAATTTAAAAGAGATTGGGTTTAGTTTGTTTTGGTAAGGGTTAGTTGGTGATGATTTAGAGTAGCCGAAGTAATTTAGGTTACTCTGGCATAGTTTGTTATGATTTGTACACCTTTTTTTGTAATTTTAAGATGATATGGTTTGGTTTGTTGTGGTAAGGGATAGTTGGGGGTGATTTATGGAAGCCGAAGTAATTTAGGTGATTCTGGTATAGTTTGTTATGATTTTTAGAATTTTTTTGTAATTTTAAAGTGATTGGGCTTAGTTTGTTGCTGTAAAGTGTAGTTGGGGGTGATTTTTGATAGCCGAAGTAATTTAGGTGAGTTTGGCATAATTTGCTATGGTTAGTAGCATTTTTTTGTAATTTAAAAGTGATTGGGTTTAGTTTGTTGTGGTAAGGGTTAGTTGGTGATGATTTAGAGTAGCCGAAGTAATTTAGGTGAGTCTGGCATAGTTTGTTATAATTTGTACACCTTTTTTTGTAATTGTAAGATGATATGATTTGATTTGTTGTGGTAAGGAATAGTTGGGGGTGATTTACGGTACCCGAAGTAATTTAGGTGATTGTGGTATAGTTTGTTATGATTTTTAGCATTTTTTTGTAATTTTAAAGCGATTGGGCTTAGTTTGTTGCTGTAAAGTGTAGTTGGGTTGATTTTTGATAGCCGAAGTAATTTAGGTGAGTTTGGCATAGTTTGCTATGGTTAGTAGCATTTTTTTGTAATTTAAAAGTGATTGGGTTTAGTTTGTTGTGGTAAGGGTTAGTTGGTATTGATTTATGATAGCCGAAGTAATTTAGGTGAGTTTGGCATAGTTTGCTATGGTTACTAGCTTTTTTT
Source organism: Eledona agricola (assembly GCA_964023215.1). NCBI lineage: Eukaryota > Metazoa > Arthropoda > Insecta > Coleoptera > Tenebrionidae > Eledona > Eledona agricola. Next base: position 10,498,354 of record OZ026855.1, on the reverse strand, counting down.
TTTATTTAAAAGTGATTGGGTTTAGTTTGTTGTGGTAAGGGTTAGTTGGTGATGATTTAGAATAGCCGAAGTAATTTAGGTGAGTCTGGCATAGTTTGTTATGATTTGTACACCTTTTTTTGTAATTTGAAGATGATATGGTTTCGTTTGTTGTGGTAAGGGATAGTTGGGGGTGATTTACGGTAGCCGAAGTAATTTAGGTGATTCTGGTATAGTTTGTTATGATTTTTAGCATTTTTTTGTAATTTTATAGTGATTGGGCTTAGTTTGTTGCTGTAAAGTGTAGTTGGGGGTGATTTTTGATAGCCGAAGTAATTTAGGTGAATTTGGCATAGTTTGCTATGGTTAGTAGCATTTTTTTGTAATTTAAAAGTGATTGGGTTTAGTTTGTTTTGGTAAGGGTTAGTTGGTGATGATCTATGGTAGCCGAAGTAATTTAGGTGAGTTTGGCATAGTTTGCTATGGTTACTAGCATATTTTTGTAATTTAAAAGTGATTGGGTTTAGTTTGTTGTGGTAAGGGTTAGTTGGTGATGATTTAGAGTAGCCGAAGTAATTTAGGTTAGTCTGGCATAGTTTGTTATGATTTGTACACCTTTTTTTGTAATTTTAAGATGATATGGTTTGGTTTGTTGTGGAAAGGGATAGTTGGGGGTGATTTACGGTAGCCGAAGTAATTTAGGTGATTCTGGTATAGTTTGTTATGATTTTTAGCATTTTTTTGTAATTTTAAAGTGATTGGGCTTAGTTTGTTGCTGTAAAGTGTAGTTGGGGGTGATTTTTGATAGCCGAAGTAATTTAGGTGAGTTTGGCATAGTTTGCTATGGTTAGTAGCATTTGTTTGTAATTTAAAAGTGATTGGGTTTAGTTTGTTGTGGTAAGGGATAGTTGGGGGTGATTTACGGTAGCCGAAGTAATTTAGGTGATTCTGGTATAGTTTGTTATGATTTTTAGCATTTTTTTGTAATTTTAAAGTGATTGGGCTTAGTTTGTTGCTGTAAAGTATTGTCGCGAACGACCTTTTGTGGGTTGATATTTATTAAGAAGACTATTTTCGAATGTCCCTCTCACAATTTTTATCTAAATCAATAACAACAACTCTAAAACAAAAACTGCTATGCCTACCAAAATCAACTACGATAACTACCATGTCCTAACCCACTTGGTTAATTATCACATTCATCACACTCTCCCCTTCTTAAGTTTCGACGTCCTCGTTGACCAACGGCTCATCTTTCTTGTTGTATGGATACAAGCGGTCCCTGTGTATTACCTTGGGCTTTCTTTGTCCCATTCGTATTCGGAACACTACATCGCTTAAACACTTTACAATTTCGTAAGGACCTTCCCAATTTCTTTGAAGTTTTGGACATCTTCCCTTCCGACGTCTCGGGTTGTAGAACCAGACGGCATCTCCTACCTTGTACTTAGGTCCAGTCGCTCGAAAGTCGTATCTCGCTTTCATCCGGTCACTTGCGGTCTGGATCTTGTCCCTTGCCGACTCATGAACAGCCCATAAAGTGTTTTGATGATTCTGTACCCATTCGGGCAACTGCTGATCGATAAGTACAGGTGGTCGGCCAAAAAGCAGGTCGACAGGCAACCTGAGTTCTCGACCCATCATCATTTTCGCTGGAGTATATTGCGTGGTCTCATTAACGGCTGTCCTGTACGCTAACATACATAGTGGAATTTTCCTGTCCCAGTCTCTCTGGTTTTCACTGATGAATTTTGCTAAGTAGTCCAAAATGGTCTTATTGAAACGCTCCACCATGCCATCTGATTGAGGATGAAGCGGCGTTGTCCTCGTCTTGTTGATCCTCAACAACTTCATCATTGAAGTAAACAGCTCCGACTCGAAATTTCTTCCTTGATCAGAGTGAAGTTCCATGGGGACCCCAAATCTGCTTACGACATTCTCAATCAGCACCTCAGCAACTGTCACTGCCTCTTGATTTGGCACTGGAAGCGCTTCGGGCCATTTCGTGAAGTAATCCATCACAACAACCAAGTACTTATTTCCACGTTCCGTGGTAGGCAATGGACCTAAAATGTCGACAGCAATTCTTTCAAATGGAGAACCTACGTTGAACTGCTGCATCTTCGACTTCCTCCTACTTGATGGGCCCTTTCTGGAGTTGCAAACGTCGCAAGTCTTACAATATGTTTTTACGTCTTCGCGGCATCCTATCCAGTAGAACCTTTCTCGTACTTTTTCTAGCGTTTTCTTTACGCCAAAATGTCCTCCGGTGCTTCCATCATGCAACTGTTTCATAATATCCCATCGCAGTTTTAGAGGAATTACAAGTTTCTCTTTCGCAACCTGTCCATCAACGTCTTCCCAAAGCCGATACAACACATCGTTCTTAAATCTTAAGGAATCCCATTGCGCCAGGTACGCTTTCACCAACGGTTTAAGGTGAGACACTTCTTCAAATTTAGGCTTTTTATTTTCTTTGAGAAACTCAATGACTTTCTTTAAAACAACATCTTTAGCTTGTTCTTTCTGGAATGCTTCAATGGAAAGTAAACTGTCTTCTTTGAATTCTTCTATTCTTGTGATGTTGATTTTGCATTCTCGTTCTTCTTGTTGAGACAAATCATTACACACCAGTGGTGGTACAAACTCAGAGCAGGCAGGTACAGTGAAATTTTCCGGTGCGGTTACCTCTATGTTTTCTGACGTTAAGCTTCTGCTAGCCATAACAATCTCCTCGTCACCGATCACCAACACATTCTTGGCCAAATCCACAACGCATCTGTTTTCCCGAAGAAATTCCATGCCAAGGATGCATTCGTCAGTAACTACAGTACTGTAAACTCGATGTTTCTTCGAGAAGTCACCAATTCGGATTCTCACTTCTTGAACTGCCAACACAGGAATATTGTCGCCACTCGCTGTCTTTAACACAATTCTTGGATAGACCGCCCTCTCTTCCCTCTTCTCTTGTGCAACCTTTTTGAAGATTTTCGGATGTAAGATGGTCACATGTGCGCCAGTGTCGACTAACATGCGACAAGGAACATCTTCTACGAAACCGTCGACCACAGGACTTTCTTCAATTTTCAGTGCCATCAACTCTATAACGATGGGGCTTTGATGTTCTTGCCTAGCCAGCCTCCGCCCCTCTAGACTGGCTAATAAGAGTTTTCCGACGCCGTATTGATGCCGCATTCTGCCGTTTTCTTCTTTTTTAAAAAATGTTCGGCAGTTTGATCTTACGTGTCCTTCCTGCCCACAACGCCAACACGTGAACCTCGGCAAATCGCTTTTGTCTTCTTTCTTTGATAACTTCTCTTTGCGTGAGACGTACTTGACTGTTTTCACTACCGGTGCTACTTCTTCTTCTTCTATTTCGATGTTTCTTATCTTTCTTGACATGCTCGCCTCCTTGAGTATTCCCTCAATTTCTAGCGCTTTTACTAAGGCCTCTTGGAGAGTCTTTGGGTTGGACAAGTGGACCATTTTCTTAACTTCCCAGTCTGCGATACCCCACACAAACTGACGCATTGCTTCCAGTTCTTGAATCTTCGTTGATGCGTCTCCATAAACTCTCCTGACAAGATCTTGAATTTCGTAGGCAAACGTCTGCAGATCTTCTTTTGGCAGCTGGGTTCTACACCGAAGCTGACTATGTAGAAGCGATTGCAGCTGCGCATCACCGAATCTTAATCTAAGCGCTGACGTTAGCCTTCCATAATCAAGGCGCTGATCGACCGGTAGATTCAGCAGTACGCTCAAAGCCGTCTCTCGTAGCATACTTGCCAAAACACTTGCTTTTTCCCGCTGGTCCCATGCGTTCATATCGGCGATGATTTCAAACTGGGTGTGGTATTCTTCCCAGGACGATTTACCATTAAACAGACTTGGCTTTAACTTTATCTTGCTGCTTTGACCAATAGTTTCGTTGAAGGAGTGAACGGGTGTAGATGTAGTACTTTTCTTCAAACCTTTCATCTTTTCCATATCGTCTTGTATTCGGACAATATTTTGCTGTACCTCTTCAAACTTCTTTTCAAAAGATTCTTTTATTGCATTAAGCGCCTTCAAAATTACCCCCTGCTCTTCGGCCATTTTTCTGGTCACTGGCATTCACTAATCTATATATATAAAGCGAAGTGTCCTCACTGACACACTAATCTACACATCTACACATTCACTGATTCACCGACAACCCACAGCCCAAACCGTGAGGGCTGGCGACTTGAAATTTTAGACACGGGTGTATCATGTGCCGAAACTGAACACTAAGAAGGGATTTTGCAAAATTCGGCCCGGTTCCTTTGTAATTCAATAAAAACCGGCTAAAATAAACAAAAAATGATCCGATCGCGGAGACCGTGTTTATGTTAGAAGCACGTATCTAGCCAAAACAACTTCGACGACGGGCGACCGGTTTACATTAAAAGCACTTATTTAACCTAAACAATTTCAACGTCGAGTTTCTGCTTTCGTGATCATACTTTTGCCGTACCTAGCGAGGCCGCCGATATTTCAATTATAATTTTGATTTCAATTATAATGTCGATCCGTGACTCAATTAAAAATTACCAAATCACTCCAAATTTAATCCGTCAACATTAAACATCCTCAAATATCTCTTACCACTGCAAACTTTACCAAATCAACCCCAAAAAATTCCCGAACTAAGCCAAACTGACATAAATTAGATCCGTTATCTTAAATCATCCCTTACCACCCTTTAGCAACCCCAAGTAACTCCAATCACTTTAAAATAAAACAAAATGACACAAATCATAGCAAACTATCCCTAACTCACCTAAATTACTTCGGCTACCATAGATCACCCCCAACTACCCCTTACCACCCCAAACTCAGCCCAATCACTTTAAAATTACAAAAAATGTTACAAGCAATATCAAACTATGCCAAACTCATCTAAATTACTTCGGCTTCCATTAATCACCCCCAACTACCCCTTACCTCCCCAAAATAGTCTCAATCACCTTAAAATTACAAAAAAATTCTACAAAACGTAGCAAACTGTGCCAAACTCCCCTAAATTACTTCGGCTACCATAAATCACCCCCACCTGCCCCTTACAACCCCAAAATAAGCCCAATCACTTTAAAATTACAAAAAATTCTACAAACCATACCAAACTATGCCAAACTCACTTAAATTACTTCGGCTATCATAAATCACCCCGAACTACCCCTTACAACCCCAAAATAAGCCCAATCACTTTAAAATTACAAAATATTCAACAAATCATAGCAAACTATGCCTAACTCACCTAAATTACTTCGACTACCAGAAATCACCCCCAACTACCCCTTACCACCCCAAAATAAGCCCAATCACTTTAAAATTACAAAAAATGCTACAAACCATAGCAAACTATGCCTAACTCACCTAAATTACTTCGGCTACCATAAATCACCCTCAGCTACCCCTTACAACCCCAAAATAAGCCCAATCACTTTAAAATTACAAAAAATTCTACAAACCATACCAAACTATGCCAAACTCACTTAAATTACTTCGGCTATCATAAATCACCCCGAACTACCCCTTACAACCCCAAAATAAGCCCAATCACTTTAAAATTACAAAATATTCAACAAATCATAGCAAACTATGCCTAACTCACCTAAATTACTTCGGCTTCCATTAATCACCCCCAACTACCCCTTACCTCCCCAAAATAAGCCCAATCACTTTAAAATTATAAAAAATGCTACAAACCATAGCAAACTATGCCGAACTCACTTAAATTACTTCGGCTATCATAAATCACCCCCAACTAACCCTTACCAGCCCTAACTCATCCCAATCACTTTAAAATTACAAAAAATGCTAGAAACCATAGCAAACTATGCCTAACTCACCTAAATTACTTCGGCTAACATAAATCACCCCCAACTACCCCTTACTACCCCAAAATAAGCCCAATCACTTTAAAATTATAAAAAATGCTACAAACCATAGCAAACTATGCCAAACTCCCCTAAATTACTTCGGCTACCATAAATCACCCCGAACTACCCCTTACAACCCCAAAATAAACCCAATCACTTTAAAATTACAAAATATTCAACAAATCATAGCAAATTATGCCTAACTCACCTAAATTACTTCGGCTACCATAAATCACCCCCAACTACCCCTTACCACCCCAAAATAAGCCCAATCACTTTAAAATTACAAAAAATGCTACAAACCATAGCAAACTATGCCAAACTCACTTAAATTACTTTGGCTTCTATAAATCACCCCCAACTACCCCTTACCACCCCGAAATAGGCTCAATCACTTTAAAATTACAAAAAAATTCTACAAACCGTAGCAAACTATGCCAAACTCCCCTAAATTACTTCGGCTACCATAAATCACCCCGAACTACCCCTTACAACCCCAAAATAAGCCCAATCACTTTAAAATTACAAAATATTCAACAAATCATAGCAAACTATGCCTAACTCACCTAAATTACTTCGGCTACCATAAATCACCCCCAACTACCCCTTACCACCCCAAAATAAGCCCAATCACTTTAAAATTACAAAAAATGCTACAAACCATAGCAAACTATGCCTAACTCACCTAAATTACTTCGGCTACCATAAATCACCCCCAACTACCCCTTACCACCCCAAAATAAGCGCAATCACTTTAAAATTACGAAAAATGCTACAAGCCATAGCAAACTATCTCAAACTCACCTGAATTACTTCGGCTACCATAAATCACCCCCAACTACCCCTTACCACCCCAAACTAAGCCCAATCACTTTAAAATTACAAAAAATGCTACAAACCATAGCAAACTATTCCAAACTCACCTAAATTACTTCGGCTACCATAAATCACCCCCAACTACCCCTTACCGCCCCAAAATTAGCCTAATCACTTTACAATTACAAAAATGCTACAAAACATAGCAAGCTATGCCAAACTCACTTAAATTACTTCGGCTACCATAAATTAATAATCGTTTTCAATCAAAATCTTCTATTTGGTTGTGTTATTTATAAATGCCTTATCGTATTAAATCATAAAATATTAATAAATATCTGCACATAAAATATATTGTTCCGACTAATAGTCGTTATTCTGAATATTAAATATGCTGATACCTATTTTGATTTTCTTCCATCTTCCAATAAATATTTGTTCCAGTTGAGATGCAAACATGAACGTATTTCTGAATTGCAACACGCTGACGGGGCAAGCCCTACCTTTTCAACATGCGTGCATTTGTATAAACAGCTCTATTGTTTTTAACTTTAAAGAGGTATAAAAGCGGTGTAAGCGCTAGAGTTTCGTAAAAATATCTAAAAAATTCGAAATTCTGCAATTGAATCAGAACTATCTTTGTGTTCGATAGTAAATTTATACTTGGAGTGGCACTGCCAACCCTGCCACCCCTGACGAGGCACCTGCTGACTACTCTCCTTCCAGGGAAACTTTATAAATCAACGTCAAAATAATTTAGGGCGCCTGAATGTGAAAATATCACTGTGTAATAAGTTCAGACTGACATGGAACACTTGAAATTTCGATATTTGTTTGTAATTCGTCACAGGTCCATGAAGGAATGCATGTTAATGTAAACAAGTGTTAGTTTGTCGGAGAGACCGAATAAGATTTTTAACATTCCTGTCAAAATATTTATTTACTTTAGAATGTTAATTTCTTAAATTGATTTTGTGAAAATTATGACGGGCCATACGAGTACACCTGTGCGAGTATTATTTGGTACATACAAATTAATCTCTTTTGTTATCCAAATTGTTTTTATACGCACTAGGCACGTGCACCTCATATAATTGTGAAAATTGCTGCTTCAGCGTCTGGAACGCTGGTACTCAACGTCGCCAAGGTCGAGACGACGCATCGGTATTCGAAGTTCTATCGCTATTAAATAAATTATTTTAATATAATATTCCCGATTTGTTCTTGCCGTTAACCAAAACTCTCCCCAACCGATTTTCGAAAAATTTCCAGCGTCGGACCGGACTTCATTTATTTTCGTACGCTAATTTTTACGTTCAGTTAATGATAGTGGTGTATTTGTTCTTCACCAAACCTGCTCCGGCCGAAATCCGAAATTTTCACTGACATCACACGTTTAAGTATTGTATGCTTATACACGATTTATTTACACTATTTATTTTACGTACATTGCGTTCATTATTGTTCTGCATTATTTATAACTAAGATGGAGCAGTTTGAAAATCTAATAGTAAGCGAAGAACAAATACCACCACGTATAATTCCCGTGAAAAGTGATGGAAATAGACTTTCTTACTATCTTTCCTATTGCATTTTTAATACCGGAAATAGAGCTCAAGAGCGAAGAATAACTTCGACTTTTTTTATACATAATTCCTAAATACTTCGTTTTTATGGTGTAAAATGTTGTATTTATATATTTCAACATTGTCTTTAACGTTGTCAGAGAACTAAATGGGAATAATTTGGAATAATTTAGCTTCTATGTCAACTCTCCTTCTCTTGAAACTTTTGAAAACAACGACAAAATTCTTTAGGGCGCCTGGATTTGAAAATATAACTCTGTGTAATAAGTTTAGACTGACTAGAGTGAAAAGAAAGGAGCTTGCACCCAGAAACGAAATTAAATGGAACACTTGAATTTGAAATATTTGTTTGTAATTCGTCACAAGTCCATGAGGGAACGCGTGTTAATGTAAACAAATGTGAGTTTATTGGAGAGGCCGAATAAGATTTTTACATTATTGAAGCAGCTGGAGCCTGCCACGTCAAGGGCAAGGTCAGAAACGTGAAAAGGCGATGCTCGATTTAGTTTGATTGAGTGTCTATGCAGAAATTCGCACATACCAAGCGTTGGATAAGCCTTTCTTATCGTTTCTTAGAATTCGAGAATTGCTGGTTCAGCGTGTGGAGCAGTACTCGATCGCGGTGTTTAATTTTAACACAACTACAATTGTGAAAATTGCTGCTCCAGCGTCGGAAACTGTTCGCAAAGTCGCCAAATTCGATGAGGCGACGCATCAGTGTTCGAAGGTCTACCGCTATCAAATAAAGTATTTTAATTTAACATTTGATCCTCGCGTTAACCAAATCTGCCCCCAATCAATTTTCGAAAAATTATCAGCATCGGACCGGACTCCACTTATATTTGTACGCTAATTTTTACGTTTAGTTAATGATAGTGGTGTATTTGTTTTTCACCAAATTTGCCCCGAAATTTTCACCGTTGTATGTACCAGATATCACTGACATTCATACCATAAGCGCTAAATTTTCGTGAAAATATCTGAAAAATTCATAATTCTGCAACTGAATTACAGAACTAATTTTGTGTTCGATAGTAAATTTATACTTGGAGTGGCACTGCCAACCCTGCCACCCCTGACGAGCCCCACTGCTGACTACTTTCCTTCCAGAAAAATTTTTGAAATCAGCGGCAAAATAAATTTAGGGCATTTGGATGTGAAAATATCACTATGTAATAAGTTCAGACTGACAAGAGTGAAAAAAACCGCTTGCATCCAGAAACGAAATCAAATGGAACACTTGAACACAATTTAGATATTTGTTTGTAATTCGTCACAGGTCCATGAAGGCATGCATGTTAATATAAACAAGTGTTAGTATGTCGGAGATGCCGAATAAGATTTTTACACCCACCACATTCCCGTCAAAATATGTATTTACTTTAGTATGTTAATTCATTTTGTGCAAATTATGACGGGCCAGTCGAGTACACCTGCGCGAGTATTATTTGGTAATCCAAATTCTTTTAATACGCACTAGGCACGTGCACCTAATATAATTGTTAAAATTGCTGCTTCAGCGTCTGGAACGCTGGTACGCCAAGGTCGAGGCGACGCATCAGTATTCGAAGTTCTATCGCTATTAAATTAATTTTTTTAATATAATATTCCCGATTTGTTCTTGACGTTAAGTAAATATCTCCCCAATCGATTTTCGAAAAATTACCATCGTCGTACCGGTCTCCACTTATATACCGTACGCTAATTTTTACGTTCATTTAATGATAGTGGTGTATTTGATCTTCACCAAACCTGCTCCGGCCAAAATCCGAAATTTGCAGTTTTACCGGATTTCACTGATATCATAAGTAATGTGTGCTTATACACGATTTACACTATTTATTTTATGTACATTGTGTTCATTATTGTTCTGCATTATTTATAACTAAGATGGAGGAATAGTAAGCGGGGTACAAATACCACCACGTATAATTCCTCTGAAAAGTGATGGAAATAGTCTTTTTTACTATCTTTCCTATTGCATTTTATTACCGAAAATAGAGCTCAAGAGGTTCGCACTATAATTGTTCATTTTTAAATTACCAAATTTTCTGTATATTTTACCTGAATACGTTAAACACCCCTAAACATAATGTACCATTCCAAACTACTCTCAAAAATCATACACTTGCCATTCCAAACTAAAATGTAAAAAAATTACGAATTACAAGCAAACTACGCTAAACTCGCATAAATTACTTCGACTTCCGCTATATCACCCCAACCACTTCTTACCAAGCCAAACTAAACCCAATCGCATTAAAATTACCAAAAGTTTCGTTTAATCCGCCAAAGCTAAACCCCGCCAACCATCAATAACCATTCAAAACAATCCCCAAAAAAACCTTATCATCCGAAACTACACCAAATACATCGTTTTTATGGTGTGAAATTATGTATTTATATATTTCAACATTCTTCGACGACATTCTTTAACGTTGTTAGAGAACTAAATGGGAATAATTTGGAATAGTTCAGCTTCTCTGTCAACTCTCCTTCTCTTGAAGAGTGAAAAAGAGTGAAAAAAAAGGAGCTTGCACCCAGAAACGAAATTATCGTAATTTTCCAAATCATATTGAAGTACCCGGTCCTGGCAATGCAGGTTAATTTCAGCAAATTTGTTTATTTTGTGATTGGAAAAGTAGAGCATTCCTGTTTAATCTATATATATAAAGCGAAGTGTCCTCACTGACACACTCATTCATTCACTCATTCATCTACACATCTACACACTGATTCATAATCAACCCACAGCCCAAACCGTGAGGGCTGGAGACTTGAAATTTTAGACACGGGTGTATCATGTGCCGAAACTGAACACTAAGAAGGGATTTTGCGAAATTCGGCCCGGTTCCTTTGTAATTCAATAAAAACCGGCTAAAATAAACAAAAAATGATCGGATCGCGGAGACCGTGTTTATGTTAGAAGCACGTATCTAGCCAAAACAACTTCGACGACGGGCGACCGGTTTACATTAAAAGCACTTATTTAACCTAAACAATTTCAACGTCGAGTTTCTGCTTTCGTGATCATACTTTTGCCGTACCTAGCGAGGCCGCAGATATTTCAATTATAATTTTGATTTCAATTATAATGTCGATCCGTGACTCAATTAAAAATTACCAAATCACTCCAAATTTAATCCGTCAACATTAAACATCCTCAAATATCTCTTACCACTGCAAACTTTACCAAATCAACCCCAAAAAATTCCCGAACTATGCCAAACTGACATAAACTAGATCCGTTATTTTAAATCATCCCTTACCACCCCTTAGCAACCCCAAGCAACTCCAATCACTTTAAAATAAAACAAAATGACACAAATCATGGCAGATTAAGTCCAACTCACACATATTATTTCGTCTACCAAAAATCACCCCCAACTACCCCTTACCACCCCAAAATAAGCCCAATCACTTTAAAATTACAAAAAATGTTACAAACCTTACCAAACTATGCCAAACTCATCTAAATTACTTTGGCTTCCATAAATCACCCCCAACTACCCCTTACCACCCCAAAATAAGCCCAATCACTTTAAAATTATCAAAAATGCTACAAACCATAGCAAACTATGCCTAACTCACCTAAATTACTTCGGCTAACATAAATCACCCCCAACAACCCCTTACTACCCCAAAATAAGCCCAATCACTTTAAAATTACAAAAAATGCTACAAACCATAGCAAACTATGCCAAACTCACTTAAATTACTTCGGCTATCATAAATCACCCCCAACTACCCCTTACCACCCCTAACTCATCCCAATCACTTTAAAATTACAAAAAATGCTACAAACCATAGCAAACTATGCCTAACTCACCCAAATTACTTCGGCTAACATAAATCACCCCCAACAACCCCTTACTACCCCAAAATAAGCCCAATCACTTTAAAATTACAAAAAATGCTACAAACCATAGCAAACTATGCCAAACTCACTTAAATTACTGCGGCTATCATAAATTACCCCCAACTACCCCTTACCGCCCCTAACTCATCCCAATCACTTTAAAATTACAAAAAATGCTACAAACCATAGCAAACTATGCCTAACTCACTTAAATTACTTCGGCTAACATAAATCACCCCCAACTACCCCTTACCACCCCTAACTCATCCCAATCACTTTAAAATTACAAAAAATGCTACAAACCATAGCAAACTATGCCTAACTCACCTAAATTACTTCGGCTAACATAAATCACCCCCAACAACCCCTTACTACCCCAAAATAAGCCCAACCACTTTAAAATTACAAAAAATGCTACAAACCATAGCAAACTATGCCTAACTCACCTAAATTACTTCGGCTAACATAAATCACCCCCAACAACCCCTTACTACCCCAAAATAAGCCCAATCACTTTAAAATTACAAAAAAATGCTACAAACCATAGCAAACTATGCCTAACTCACCTAAATTACTTCGGCTACCATAAATCAGCCCCAACTACCCCTTACCACCCCAAAATAAGCCCAATCACTTTAAAATTACAAAAAATGCTACAAACCATAGCAAACTATGCCAAACTCACTTAAATTACTTCGGCTAACATAAATCACCTCCAACAACCCCTTACTACCCCAAAATAAGCCCAATCACTTTAAAATTACAAAAAAATGCTACAAACCATAGCAAACTATGCCTAACTCACCTAAATTACTTCGGCTAACATAAATCACCCCCAACAACCCCTTACTACCCCAAAATAAGCCCAATCACTTTAAAATTACAAAAAATGCTACAAACTATAGCAAACTATGCCTAACTCACCTAAATTACTTCGGCTAACATAAATCACCCCCAACAACCCCTTACTACCCCAAAATAAGCCCAATCACTTTAAAATTACAAAAAAATGCTACAAACCATAGCAAACTATGCCTAACTCACCTAAATTACTTCGGCTACCATAAATCAGCCCCAACTACCCCTTACCACCCCAAAATAAGCCCAATCACTTTAAAATTACAAAAAATGCTACAAACCATAGCAAACTATGCCAAACTCACTTAAATTACTTCGGCTATCATAAATCACCCCCAACTACCCCTTACCACCCCAAACTTAGCCCAATCACTTTAAAATTACAAAAAATGTTACAAGCCTTATCAAACTATGCCAAACTCATCTAAATTACTTTGGCTTCCATAAATCACCCCCAACTACCCCTTACCACCCCAAACTCAGCCCAATCACTTTAAAATTACAAAAAATGTTACAAGCCTTATCAAACTATGCCAAACTCATCTAAATTACTTTGGCTTCCATAAATCACCCCCAACTACCCCTTACCACCCCTAACTCATCCCAATCACTTTAAAATTACAAAAAATGCTACAAACCATAGCAAACTATGCCTAACTCACCCAAATTACTTCGGCTAACATAAATCACCCCCAACAACCCCTTACTACCCCAAAATAAGCCCAATCACTTTAAAATTACAAAAAATGCTACAAACCATAGCAAACTATGCCAAACTCACTTAAATTACTTCGGCTATCATAAATCACCCCCAACTACCCCTTACCACCCCTAACTCATCCCAATCAGTTTAAAATTACAAAAAATGCTACAAACCATAGCAAACTATGCCTAACTCACCTAAATTACTTCGGCTAACATAAATCACCCCCAACAACCCCTTACTACCCCAAAATAAGCCCAATCACTTTAAAATTACAAAAAAATGCTACAAACCATAGCAAACTATGCCTAACTCACCTAAATTACTTCGGATACCATAAATCACCCCCAACTACCCCTTACCACCCCAAAATAAGCCCAATCACTTTAAAATTACAAAAAATGCTACAAACCATAGCAAACTATGCCAAACTCACTTAAATTACTGCGGCTACCATAAATCACCCCCAACTACCCCTTACCAACCACAAACTAAACCCAATCACTTTAAAATTACAAAAAATGCTACAAACCATAGCAAACTATGCCAAACTCACTTAAATTACTTCGGCTATCATAAATCACCCCCAACCACCCCTTACCACCCCAAACTCAGCCCAATCACTTTAAAATTACAAAAAATGTTACAAGCCATATCAAACTATGCCAAACTCATCTAAATTACTTTGGCTTCCATAAATCACCCCCAACTTCCCCTTACCACCCCAAAATAGGCTCAATCACTTTAAAATTACAAAAAAATTCTACAAATCGTAGCAAACTATGCCAAACTCCCCTAAATTACTTCGGCTACCATAAATCACCCCGAACTACCCCTTACAACCACAAAATAAACCCAATCACTTTAAAATTACAAAAAATGCTACAAACCATAGCAAACTATGCCAAACTCACTTAAATTACTTTGGCTTCTATAAATCACCCCCAACTACCCCTTACCACCCCAAAATAGGCTCAATCACTTTAAAATTACAAAAAAATTCTACAAACCGTAGCAAACTATACCAAACTCCCCTAAATTACTTCGGCTACCATAAATCACCCCGAACTACCCCTTACAACCCCAAAATAAGCCCAATCACTGTAAAATTACAAAATATTCAACAAATCATAGCAAATTATGCCTAACTCACCTAAATTACTTCGGCTACCATAAATCACCCCCAACTACCCCTTACAACCCTAAAATTAGCCCAATCACTTTAAAATTACGAAAAATGCTACAAACCATAGCAAACTATCTCAAACTCACCTGAATTACTTTGGCTACCATAAATCACCCCCAACTACCCCTTACCACCCGAAACTAAGCCCAATCGCTTTAAAATTACAATAAATGCTACAAACCATAGCAAACTCTTCCAAACTTACCTAAATTACTTCGGCTACCATAAGTCACCCCCAACTACCCCTTACCAACCACAAACTAAACCCAATCACTTTAAAATTACAAAATATTCTACAAACCATAGCAAACTATGCCAAACTCACTTAAATTACTTCGGCTATCATAAATCACCCCCAACTACCCCTTACCACCCCAAAATAAGCCCTATTACTTTAAAATTACAAAAAATTATACAAACCATAGCAAACTATTCCAAACTCACCTAAATTACTTCGGCTACCATAAATCACCCCCAACTACCCCTTACCGCCCCAAAATTAGCCTAATCACTTTAAAATTACAAAAATGCTACAAAACATAGCAAGCTATGCCAAACTCACTTAAATTACTTCGGCTACCATAAATAAATAATCGTTTTCAATCAAAATCTTCTATTTGGTTGTGTTATTTATAAATGCCTTATCGTATTAAATCATAAAATATTAATAAATATCTGCACATAAAATATATTGTTCCGACTAATAGTCGTTATTCTGAATATTAAATAGGCTGATACCTATTTCGATTCTCTTCCACCTTCCAATAAATATTTGTTCCAGTTGAGATGCAAACATAAACGTATTTCTGAATTGCAACACGCTGACGGGGCAAGCCCTACCTTTTCAACATGCGTGCATTTGTATAAACAGCTCTATGGTTTTTAACTTTAAAGAGGTATAAAGGCGGTGTAAGCGCTAGAGTTTCGTAAAAATATCTGAAAAATTCGAAATTCTGCAATTGAATCAGAACTATCTTTGTGTTCGATAGTAAATTTATACTTGGAGTGGCACTGCCAACCCTGCCACCCCTGACGAGGCACCTGCTGACTACTCTCCTTTCAGGCAAACTTTATAAATCAACGTCAAAATAATTTAGGGCGCCTGAATGTGAAAATATCACTGTGTAATAAGTTCAGACTGACATGGAACACTTGAAATTTCGATATTTGTTTGTAATTCGTCACAGGTCCATGAAGGAATGCATGTTAATGTAAACAAGTGTTAGTTTGTTGGAGAGACCGAATAAGATTTTTAACATTCCTGTCAAAATATTTATTTACTTTAGAATGTTAATTTTTTAAATTCATTTCGTGAAAATTATGACGGGCCATACGAGTACACCTGTGCGAGTATTATTTGGTACATACAAATTAATCTCTTTTGTTATCCAAATTGTTTACATACGCACTAGGCACGTGCACCTCATATAATTGTGAAAATTGCTGCTTCAGCGTCTGAAACGCTGGTACTCAACGTCGCCAAGGTCGAGGCGACGCATCGGTATTCGAAGTTCTATCGCTATTAAATAAATTATTTTATTCCCGATATTCCCGATTTGTTCTTGCCGTTAACCAAAACTCTCCCCAATCGATTTTCGAAAAATTTCCAGCGTCGGACCGGACATCACTTATTATCGTACGCTAATTTTTACGTTCAGTTAATCATAGTGGTGTATTTGTTCTTCACCAAACCTGCTCCGGCCAAAATCCGAAATTTTCACTGACATCATACGCTTAAGTATTGTGTGCTTATACACGATTTACACTATTTATTTTACGTACATTGCGTTCATTATGGTTCTGCATTATTTATAACTAAGATGGAGCAGTTTGAAAATCTAATAGTAAGCGGAGAATAAATACCACCATGCATAATTCCCGTGAAAAGTGATGGAAATAGTCTTTCTTACTATCTTACCTATTACATTTTTAATACCGGAAATAGAGCTCAAGGGCGAAGAATAACTTCGACTTTTTTTATACATAATTCCTAAATACTTCGTTTTTATGGTGTAAAATTTTGTATCTATATATTTCAACATTGTCTTTAACGTTGTCAGAGAACTAAATAGGAATAATTTGGAATAATTTAGCTTCTATGTCAACTCTCCTTCTCTTGAAACTTTGGAAAACAACGACAAAATTCTTTAGGGCGCCTGGATTTGAAAATATAACTTTGCATAATAAGTTTAGACTGACTAGAGTGAAAAGAAAGGAGCTTGCACCCAGAAACGAAATTAAATGGAACACTTGAAGTTGCAATATTTGTTTGTAATTCGTCAGAAGTCCATGAGGGAATGCGTGTTAATGTAAACAAATGTGAGTTTATTGGAGACGCCGAATAAGATTTTTACATTATTGAAGCAGCTGGAGCCTGCCACGTCAAGGGCAAAGTCACAAACGTGAAAAAGCAATGCTCGATTTAGTTTGATTGAGTATCTATGCAGAAATTCGCACATACCAAGCGTTGGATAAGTATTTCTTATCGTTTCTTAGAATTCGAGAATTGCTGGTTCAGCGTGTGGAGCAGTACTCGATCGCGGTGTTTAATTTTAACACAACTACAATTGTGAAAATTGCTGCTCCAGCGTCGGAAACTGTTCGCAAAGTCGCCAAATTCGATGAGGCGACGCATCAGTGTTCGAAGGTCTACCGCTATCAAATAAAGTATTTTAATTTAACCTTTGATCCTCGCGTTAACCAAATCTGCCCCCAATCAATTTTCGAAAAATTACCAGCGTCGAACCGGATTCCACTTATATTTGTACGCTAATTTTTTCTTTCAGTTAATGGTAGTGGTGTATTTGTTTTTCACCAAATTTGCCCCGGCTGAAATCCGAAATTTTCACCGTTGTATGTATATACCAGAGATCACTGACATTCATACCCTTAATAATTATGTGCTTATACACGTTTTACACTATTTATTTTACGTTCACTGTATTTATTATTGCTTTACATCATTTATAACTAAGATGGAGAAGTTTGAAAATCTAGCGATGTACAAATACCACACCGTATTATGAAAGGTGATGGAAATTGTCTTTTTTTATATCTATGGTATTGGTATTGATATTTTAATACTGGAACGTAAGCTCAATAGGTTGGCACTTTAATTGTTCAACAAGTGTGTGTTAATGTAAACAGGTGTGAGTCCGTCGGAGAGACCGAATAAGATTTTTACATCCACCATATTCCCGTCAAAATATTTATTTATTTTAGAATTTTAATTTTGCCGTTAACAAAATTTGTTCCCAATCACCTTCGTCGTACCGGACGACCGTTCAGTTAATGATAATGGTGTATTTATTTTTCACCAAATCTGCCTCGGCTGAAATCCAAAATTTACAGCGTTGGACCAGACATTACTGACATTGATACGCGTTTTACACTGTTTATTTTACGTAAATACATTGTGTTCATTATTGCTTTACATCATTTATAACTAAGATGGACAAGTTTGAAAATCTAGCGATGCACAAATACCATAAAATACCACATTTTACCACATACCAAAATTTTAATACTGGAAAGGGAGCTCAAAAGGTTCGCACTTTAATTGTCCAACCAGTTAGGGCCAGGTTGTAATAATTTTTGTGCAGTTCAGAAGGAGATAAGTGTTTGTTTATTCCGGAGATAAGTCAAAATCATCTACATACTGTTCTGTTTGTGAGTTGACTGCAGCAAGAGGAATTGTTCCATTGTGTTTTCAATTTTATCATAACATGATCAGCTAATTTGTAAACTTCGATTTCCCCTAAAATTATATAAAGTTAATTTCGATTTCCTGGAATCGCTTATAGAACAACTGCCTAAAGAGTCTATTCAAAATTTTTCATCTCAGATATCAACCAAGGTATCCTCTTTGTCCAAATCATATTGAAGTACCCGGTCCTGGCAACGCAGGTTAATTTCAGCATATTTGTTTATTTTGTGATTGGAAAAGTAGAGCATTCCTGTTTAATTGTATTATAATGTCGATTAGTCAACATCACCACTTTAGTCAACACTGAGTTTATTTAATCTACGTCCGGGCAACGCCGGGTAGATTCAGCTAGTTGTATTATAATGTCGATTAGTCTACATCACAAATACACCACTTTTGTCAACACTGCGTTTATTTAATCTACGTCCGGGCAACGCCGGGTACATTCAGCTAG
The DNA here is from genome assembly GCA_964023215.1 of Eledona agricola. Taxonomy (NCBI): domain Eukaryota; kingdom Metazoa; phylum Arthropoda; class Insecta; order Coleoptera; family Tenebrionidae; genus Eledona; species Eledona agricola. The sequence goes on along the minus strand of OZ026855.1, from coordinate 10,479,304 downwards.
TCTATATATATAAAGCGAAGTGTCCTCACTGACACACTCATCTACACATCTACACATTCACTGATTCACCGACAACCCACAGCCCAAACCGTGAGGGCTGGCGACTTGAAATTTTAGACACGGGTGTATCATGTGCCGAAACTGAACACTAAGAAGGGATTTTGCGAAATTCGGCCCGGTTCCTTTGTAATTCAATAAAAACCGGCTAAAATAAACAAAAAATGATCCGATCGCGGAGACCGTGTTTATGTTAGAAGCACGTATCTAGCCAAAACAACTTCGACGACGGGCGACCGGTTTACATTAAAAGCACTTATTTAACCTAAACAATTTCAACATCGAGTTTCTGCTTTCGTGATCATACTTTTGCCGTACCTAGCGAGGCCGCCGATATTTCAATTATAATTTTGATTTCAATTATAATGTCGATCCGTGACTCAATTAAAAATTACCAAATCACTCCAAATTTAATCCGTCAACATTAAACATCCTCAAATATCTCTTACCACTGCAAACTTTACCAAATCAACCCCAAAAAATTCCCGAACTAAGCCAAACTGACATAAATTAGATCCGTTATCTTAAATCATCCCTTACCACCCTTTAGCAACCCCAAGTAACTCCAATCACTTTAAAATAAAACAAAATGACACAAATCATAGCAAACTATCCCTAACTCACCTAAATTACTTCGGCTACCATAAATCACCCCCAACTACCCCTTACCGCCCCAAACTCAGCCCAATCACTTTAAAATTACAAAAAATGTTACAAGCAATATCAAACTATGCCAAACTCATCTAAATTACTTCGGCTTCCATTAATCACCCCCAACTACCCCTTACCTCCCCAAAATAGGCTCAATCACTTTAAAATTACAAAAAATGCTATAAACCATAGCAAACTATGCCAAACTCACTTAAATTACTTCGGCTATCATAAATCACCCCCAACTACCCCTTACCACCCCTAACTCATCCCAATCACTTTAAAATTACAAAAAATGCTACAAACCGTAGCAAACTATGCCAAACTCACCTAAATTACTTCGGCTAACATAAATCACCCCCAACAACCCCTTACTACCCCAAAATAAGCCCAATCACTTTAAAATTACAAAAAAATGCTACAAACCATAGCAAACTATGCCTAACTCCCCTAAATTACTTCGGCTACCATAAATCACCCCCAACTACCCCTTACAACCCCAAAATAAACCCAATCACTTTAAAATTACAAAAAATTCTACAAACCATACCAAACTATGCCAAACTCACTTAAATTACTTCGGCTATCATAAATCACCCCCAACTACCCCTTGCCACCCCTAACTCATCCCAATCACTTTAAAATTACAAAAAATGCTACAAACCATAGCAAACTATGCCTAACTCACCTAAATTACTTCGGCTAACATAAATCACCCCCAACAACCCCTTACTACCCCAAAATAAGCCCAATCACTTTAAAATTACAAAAAATGCTATAAACCATAGCAAACTATGCCAAACTCACTTAAATTACTTCGGCTATCATAAATCACCCCCAACTACCCCTTACCACCCCTAACTCATCCCAATCACTTTAAAATTACAAAAAATGCTACAAACCGTAGCAAACTATGCCAAACTCACCTAAATTACTTCGGCTAACATAAATCACCCCCAACAACCCCTTACTACCCCAAAATAAGCCCAATCACTTTAAAATTACAAAAAAATGCTACAAACCATAGCAAACTATGCCTAACTCCCCTAAATTACTTCGGCTACCATAAATCACCCCGAACTACCCCTTACAACCCCAAAATAAACCCAATCACTTTAAAATTACAAAAAATTCTACAAACCATACCAAACTATGCCAAACTCACTTAAATTACTTCGGCTATTATAAATCACCCCCAACTACCCCTTGCCACCCCTAACTCATCCCAATCACTTTAAAATTACAAAAAATGCTACAAACCATAGCAAACTATGCCTAACTCACCTAAATTACTTCGGCTAACATAAATCACCCCCAACAACCCCTTACTACCCCAAAATAAGCCCAATCACTTTAAAATTACAAAAAAATGCTACAAACCATAGCAAACTATGCCAAACTCACTTAAGTTACTTCGGCTATCATAAATCACCCCCAACTACCCCTTACCACCCCTAACTCATCCCAATCACTTTAAAATTACAAAAAATGCTACAAACCGTAGCAAACTATGCCAAACTCACCTAAATTACTTCGGCTAACATAAATCACCCCCAACAACCCCTTACTACCCCAAAATAAGCCCAATCACTTTAAAATTACAAAAAATTGCTACAAACTATAGCAAACTATGCCTAACTCACCTAAATTACTTCGGCTACCATAAATCACCCCCAACTACCCCTTACCACCCCAAAATAAGCCCAATCACTTTAAAATTACAAAAAATGCTACAAACCATAGCAAACTATGCCAAACTCACTTAAATTACTTTGGCTTCTATAAATCACCCCCAACAACCCCTTACTACCCCAAAAAAAGCCCAATCACTTTAAAATTACAAAAAAATTCTACAAACCGTAGCAAACTATGCCAAACTTCCCTAAATTACTTCGGCTGCAATAAATCACCCCGAACTACCCTTTACCACCCCCAAAATAAACCCAATCACTTTAAAATTACAAAATATTCAACAAATTATAGCAAACTATGCCTAACTCACCTAAATTACTTCGGCTACCATAAATCACCCCCAACTACCCCTTACCATCCCAAAATAAGCCCAATCACTTTAAAATTACAAAAAATGCTACAAACCATAGCAAACTATGCCAAACTCACTTTAATTACTTTGGCTTCTATAAATCACCCCCAACAACCCCTTACTACCCCAAAAAAAACCCAATCACTTTAAAATTACAAAATATTCAACAAATCATAGCAAACAATGCCTAACTCACCTAAATTACTTCGGCTACCATAAATCATCCCCAACTACCCCTTACCACCCCCAAAATAAGCCCAATCACTTTAAAATTACAAAAAAATGCTACAAACCATAGCAAACTATGCCTAACTCACCTAAATTACTTCGGCTAACATAAATCACCCCCAACAACCCCTTACTACCCCAAAATAAGCCCAATCACTTTGAAATTACAAAAAATGCTACAAACCATAGCAAACTATGCCTAACTCACCTAAATTACTTCGGCTACCATAAATCACCCCCAACTACCCCTTACCACCCCAAACTAAGCCCAATCACTTTAAAATTACAAAAAATGCTACAAACAATAGCAAACTATACCAAACTCACCTAAATTACTTCGGCTACCATAAATCACCCCCAACTACCCCTTACCGCGCCAAAATTAGCCTAATTACTTTAAAATTACAAAAATGCTACAAAACATAGCAAGCTATGCCAAACTCACTTAAGTTACTTCGGCTACCATAAATTAATAATCGTTTTCAATCAAAATCTTCTATTTGGTTGTGTTATTTATAAATGCCTTATCGTATTAAATCATAAAATATTAATAAATATCTGCACATAAAATATATTGTTCCGACTAATAGTCGTTATTCTGAATATTAAATATGCTGATACCTATTTTGATTCTCTTCCACCTTCCAATAAATATTTGTTCCAGTTGAGATGCAAACATAAAGGTATTTCTGAATTGCAACACGCTGACGGGGCAAGCCCTACCTTTTCAACATGCGTGCATTTGTATAAACAGCTCTATGGTTTTTAACTTTAAAGAGGTATAAAGGCGGTGTAAGCGCTAGAGTTTCGTAAAAATATCTGAAAAATTCGAAATTCTGCAATTGAATCAGAACTATCTTTGTGTTCGATAGTAAATTTATACTTGGAGTGGCACTGCCAACCCTGCCACCCCTGACGAGGCACCTGCTGACTACTCTCCTTCCAGGGAAACTTTATAAATCAACGTCAAAATAATTTAGGGCGCCTGAATGTGAAAATATCACTGTGTAATAAGTTCAGACTGACATGGAACACTTGAAATTTCGATATTTGTTTGTAATTCGTCACAGGTCCATGAAGGAATGCATGTTAACGTAAACAAGTGTTAGTTTGTCGGAGAGACCGAATAAGATTTTTAACATTCCTGTCAAAAAATTTATTTACTTTAGAATGTTAATTTCTTAAATTGATTTTGTGAAAATTATGACGGGCCATACGAGTACACCTGTGCGAGTATTATTTGGTACATACAAATTAATCTCTTTTGTTATCCAAATTGTTTTTATACGCACTAGGCACGTGCACCTCATATAATTGTGAAAATTGCTGCTTCAGTGTCTGGATCGCTGGTACTCAACGTCGCCAAGGTCAAGGCGACGCATCGGTATTCAAAGTTCTATCGATATTAAATAAATTATTTAAATATAATATTCCCGATTTGTTCTTGCCGTTAACCAAAACTCTCCCCAATCGATTTTCGAAAAATTTCCAGTGTCGGACCGGACTTCACTTATTTTCGTACGCTAATTTTTACGTTCAGTTAATGATAGCGGTGTATTTGTTCTTCACCAAACCTGCTCCGGCCGAAATCCGAAATTTTTACTGACATCATACGCTTAAGTATTGTATGCTTATACACGATTTATTTACACTATTTATTTTACGTACATTGCGTTCATTATTGTTCTGCATTATTTATAACTAAGATGGAGCAGTTTGAAAATCTAATAGTAAGCGGAGAACAAATACCACCACGTATAATTCCCGTGAAAAGTGATGGAAATAGTCTTTCTTACTATCTTTCCTATTGCATTTTTAATACCGGAAATAGAGCTCAAGAGCGAAGAATAACTTCGACTTTTTTTATACCTAATTCCTAAATACTTCGTTTTTATGGTGTAAAATTTTGTATTTATATATTTCAACATTGTCTTTAACGTTGTCAGAGAACTAAATGGGAATAATTTGGAATAATTTAGCTTCTATGTCAACTCTCCTTCTCTTGAAACTTTTGAAAACAACGACAAAATTCTTTAGGGCGCCTGGATTTGAAAATATCACTCTGTGTAATAAGTTTAGACTGACTAGAGTGAAAAGAAAGGAGCTTGCACCCAGAAACGAAATTAAATGGAACACTTGAAGTTGCAATATTTGTTTGTAATTCGTCACAAGTCCATGAAGGAATGCGTGTTAATGTAAACAAATGTAAGTTTATTGGAGAGGCCGAATAAGATTTTTACATTATTGAAGCAGCTGGAGCCTGCCACGTCAAGGGCAAGGTCACAAACGTTAAAAGGCGATGCTAGATTTAGTTTGATTGAGTATCTATGCAGAAATTCGCACATACCAAGCTTTGGATAAACCTTTCTTATCGTTTCTTAGAATTCGAGAATTGCTGGTTCAGCGTGTGGAGCAGTACTCGATCGCGGTGTTTAATTTTAACACAACTACAATTGTGAAAATTGCTGCTCCAGCGTCGGAAACTGTTCGCAAAATCGCCAAATTCGATGAGGCGACGCATCAGTGTTCGAAGGTCTACCGCTATCAAATAAAGTATTTTAATTTAAAATTTGATCCTCGCGTTAACCAAATCTGCCCCCAATCAATTTTCGAAAAATTACCAGCGTCGAACCGGAATCCACTTATATTTGTACGCTAATTTTTACTTTCAGTTAATGGTAGTGGTGTATTTGTTTTTCACCAAATTTGCCCCGGCTGAAATCCGAAATTTTCACCGTTGTATGTACCAGAGATCACTGACATTCATACCCTTAATAATTATGTGCTTTTACACGTTTTACTCTATTTATTTTTCGTACACTGTGTTTATTATTGCTTTACATCATTTATAACTAAGATGGAGAAGTTTGAAAATCTAGCGATGTACAAATACCACACCGTATTATGAAAGGTGATGGAAATTGTCTTTTTTTATATCTATGGTATTGGTATTGATATTTTAATACTGGAACGGAAGCTCAAGAGGTTGGCACTTTAATTGTTCAACAAGTGTGTGTTAATGTAAACAGGTGTGAGTCCGTCGGAGAGACCGAATAAGATTTTTACATCCACCATATTCCCGTCAAAATATTTATTTACTTTAGTATGTTCATTTTGTGCAAATTATGACGGGCCAGTCGAGTACACCTGCGCGAGTATTATTTGGTAATCCAAATTCTTTTAATACGCACTAGGCACGTGCACCTAATATAATTGTTAAAATTGCTGCTTCAGCGTCTGGAACGCTGGTACTCAACGTCGCCAAGGTCGAGGCGACGCATCAGTATTCGAAGTTCTATCGCTATTAAATAAATTTTTTTAATATAATATTCCCGATTTGTTCTTGACGTTAAGTAAATATCTCCCCAATCGATTTTCGAAAAATCACCATCGTCGTACCGGACTCCACTTATATACCGTACGCTAATTTTTACGTTCATTTAATGATAGTGGTGTATTTGATCTTCACCAAACCTGCTCCGGCCAAAATCCGAAATTTGCAGTTTTACCGGATTTCACTGACATCATAAGTAACGTGTGCTTATACACGATTTACACTATTGATTTTATGTACATTGTGTTCATTATTGTTCTGCATTATTTATAACTAAGATGGAGCAATAGTAAGCGGGGTACAAATACCACCACGTATAATTCCTCTGAAAAGTGATGGAAATAGTCTTTTTTACTATCTTTCCTATTGCATTTTATTACCGAAAATAGAGCTCAAGAGGTTCGCACTATAATTGTTCATTTTAAAATTACCAAATTTTCTGTATATTTTACCTGAATACGTTAAACACCCCTAAACATAATGTACCATTCCAAACTACTCTCAAAAATCATACACTTGCCATTGCAAACTACCCCACATCAAACTAAAATGTAAAAAAATTACGAATTACAAGCAAACTACGCTAAACTCGCATAAATTACTTCGACTTCCGCTATATCACCCCAACCACTTCTTACCAAGCCAAACTAAACCCAATCGCATTAAAATTACCAAAAGTTTCGTTTAATCCTCCAAAGCTAAACCCCGCCAACCATCAATAACCATTCAAAACAATCCCCAAAAAGAACCTTATCATCCGAAACTACACCAAATACATCGTTTTTATGGTGTGAAATTATGTATTTATATATTTCAACATTCTTCGACGACATTCTTTATCGTTGTTAGAGAACTAAATGGGAATAATTTGGAATAATTTAGCTTCTATGTCAACTCTCCTTCTCTTGAAACTTTTGAAAACAACGACAAAATTCTTTAGGGCGCCTGGATTTGAAAATATAACTCTGTGTAATAAGTTTAGACTGACTAGAGTGAAAAGAAAGGAGCTTGCATCCAGAAACGAAATTAAATGAAACACTTGAAGTTGAAATATTTGTTTGTAATTCGTCACAAGTCCATGAGGGAATGCGTGTTAATGTAAACAAATGTGAGTTTATTGGAGAGGCCGAATAAGATTTTTACATTATTGAAGCAGCTGGAGCCTGCCACGTCAAGGGCAAGGTCAGAAACGTGAAAAGGCGATGCTCGATTTAGTTTGATGCAGAATGTATGCATAAATATATATGCAGAAATTCGCACATACCAAGCGTTGGATAAGCCTTTCTTATCGTTTCTTAGAATTCGAGAAGTGCTGGTTCAGCGTGTGGAGCAGTACTCGATCGCGGTTTTTAATTTTAACACAACTACAATTGTGAAAATTGCTGCTCCAGCGTCGGAAACTGTTCGCAAAGTCGCCAAATTCGATGAGGCGACGCATCAGTGTTCGAAGGTCTACCGCTATCAAATAAAGTATTTTAATTTAACATTTGATCCTCGCGTTAACCAAATCTGCCCCCAATCAATTTTCGAAAAATTATCAGCATCGGACCGGACTCCACTTATATTTGTACGCTAATTTTTACGTTTAGTTAATGATAGTGGTGTATTTGTTTTTCACCAAATTTGCCCCGAAATTTTCACCGTTGTATGTACCAGATATCACTGACATTCATACCAGTGGCGGTATGCGCTAAATTTTCGTGAAAATATCTGAAAAATTCATAATTCTGCAACTGAATTACAGAACTAATTTTGTGTTCGATAGTAAATTTATACTTGGAGTGGCACTGCCAAACCTGCCACCCCTGACGAGCCCCACTGCTGACTACTTTCCTTCCAGAAAAATTTTTGAAATCAGCGGCAAAATAAATTTAGGGCATTTGGATGTGAAAATATCACTATGTAATAAGTTCAGACTGACAAGAGTGAAAAAAACCGCTTGCATCCAGAAACGAAATCAAATGGAACACTTGAATACAATTTAGATATTTGTTTGTAATTCGTCACAGGTCCATGAAGGCATGCATGTTAATGTAAACAAGTGTTAGTTTGTCGGAGATGCCGAATAAGATTTTTACACCCACCACATTCCCGTCAAAATATTTATTTACTTTAGTATGTTAATTCATTTTGTGCAAATTATGACGGGCCAGTCGAGTACACCTGCGCGAGTATTATTTGGTAATCCAAATTCTTTTAATACGCACTAGGCACGTGCACCTAATATAATTGTTAAAATTGCTGCTTCAGTGTCTGGAACGCTGGTACTCAACGTCGCCAAGGTCGAGGCGACGCATCAGTATTCGAAGTTCTATCGCTATTAAATTAATTTTTTTAATATAATATTCCCGATTTGTTCTTGACGTTAAGTAAATATCTCCCCAATCGATTTTAGAAAAATTACCATCGTCGTACCGGACTCCACTTATATACCGTACGCTAATTTTTACGTTCATTTAATGATAGTGGTGTATTTGATCTTCACCAAACCGGCTCCGGCCAAAATCCGAAATTTGCAGTTTAACCGGATTTCACTGACATCATAAGTAATGTGTGCTTATACACGATTTACACTATTTATTTTATGTACATTGTGTTCATTATTGTTCTGCATTATTTATAACTAAGATGGAGGAATAGTAAGCGTGGTACAAATACCACCACGTATAATTCCTCTGAAAAGTGATGGAAATAGTCTTTTTTACTATCTTTCCTATTGCATTTTATTACCGAAAATAGAGCTCAAAAGGTTCGCACTATAATTGTTCATTTTAAAATTACCAAATTTTCTGTATATTTTACCTGAATACGTTAAACACCCCTAAACATAATTCTTTTAATACGCACTAGACACGTGCACCTAATATAATTGTTAAAATTGCTGCTTCAGCGTCTGGAACGCTGGTACTCAACGTCGCCAAGGTCGAGGCGACGCATCAGTATTCGAAGTTCTATCGCTATTAAATTATTTTTTTTAATATAATATTCCCGATTTGTTCTTGACGTTAAGTAAATATCTCCCCAATCGATTTTCGAAAAATTACCATCGTCGTACCGGTCTCCACTTATATACCGTACGCTAATTTTTACGTTCATTTAATGATAGTGGTGTATTTGATCTTCACCAAACCTGCTCCGGCCAAAATCCGAAATTTGCAGTTTTACCGGATTTCACTGACATCATAAGTAATGTGTGCTTATACACGATTTACACTATTTATTTTATGTACATTGTGTTCATTATTGTTCTGCATTATTTATAACTAAGATGGAGGAATAGTAAGCGGGGTACAAATACCACCACGTATAATTCCTCTGAAAAGTGATGGAAATAGTCTTTTTTACTATCTTTCCTATTGCATTTTATTACCGAAAATAGAGCTCAAAAGGTTCGCACTATAATTGTTCATTTTAAAATTACCAAATTTTCTGTATATTTTACCTGAATACGTTAAACACCCCTAAACATAATTCTTTTAATACGCACTAGGCACGTGCACCTAATATAATTGTTAAAATTGCTGCTTCAGCGTCTAGAACGCTGGTACTCAACGTCGCCAAGGTCGAGGCGACGCATCAGTATTCGAAGTTCTATCGCTATTAAATTATTTTTTTTAATATAATATTCCCGATTTGTTCTTGACGTTAAGTAAATATCTCCCCAATCGATTTTCGAAAAATTACCATCGTCGTACCGGTCTCCACTTATATACCGTACGCTAATTTTTACGTTCATTTAATGATAGTGGTGTATTTGATCTTCACCAAACCTGCTCCGGCCAAAATCCGAAATTTGCAGTTTTACCGGATTTCACTGACATCATAAGTAATGTGTGCTTATACACGATTTACACTATTTATTTTATGTACATTGTGTTCATTATTGTTCTGCATTATTTATAACTAAGATGGAGGAATAGTAAGCGGGGTACAAATACCACCACGTATAATTCCTCTGAAAAGTGATGGAAATAGTCTTTTTTACTATCTTTCCTATTGCATTTTATTACCGAAAATAGAGCTCAAGAGGTTCGCACTATAATTGTTCATTTTTAAATTACCAAATTTTCTGTATATTTTACCTGAATACGTTAAACACCTCTAAACATAATGTACCATTCCAAACTACTCTCAAAAATCATACACTTGCCATTCCAAACTACCCCACATCAACCTAAAATGTAAAAAAATTACGAATTACAAGCAAACTACGCTAAACTCGCATAAATTACTTCGACTTCCGCTATATCACCCCAACCACTTCTTACCAAGCCAAACTAAACCCAATCGCATTAAAATTACCAAAAGTTTCGTTTAAGCCGCCAAAGCTAAACCCCGCCAACCATCAATAACCATTCAAAACAATCCCCAAAAAAAACCTTATCATCCGAAACTACACCAAATACATCGTTTTTATGGTGTGAAATTATGTATTTATATATTTCAACATTTTTCGACGACATTCTTTAACGTTGTTAGAGAACTAAATGGGAATAATTTGGAATAGTTCAGCTTCTCTGTCAACTCTCCTTCTCTTGAAGAGTGAAAAAGAGTGAAAAAAAAGGAGCTTGCACCCAGAAACGAAATTATCGTAATTTTCCAAATCATATTGAAGTACCCGGTCCTGGCAATGCAGGTTAATTTCAGCAAATTTGTTTATTTTGTGATTGGAAAAGTAGAGCATTCCTATTTAATTGTATTATAATGTCGATTAGTCTACATCACAAATACACCACTTTTGTCAACACTGCGTTTATTTAATCTACGTCCGGGCAACGCCGGGTACATTCAGCTAGTTCTTCTCAATAAAGCCTTGTGAAAAACCTTCCACAAGATCCCACTTCTGACACCAATGTCGCGAACGACCTTTTGTGGGTTGATATTTATTAAGAAGACTATTTTCGAATGTCCCTCTCACAATTTTTATCTAAATCAATAACAACAACTCTAAAACAAAAACTGCTATGCCTACCAAAATCAACTCCGATAACTACCATGTCCTAACCCACTTGGTTAATTATCACATTTATCACAGTATAGTTGGGGGTGATTTTTGATAGCCGAAGTAATTTAGGTGAGTTTGGCATAGTTTGCTATGGTTAGTAGCATTTTTTTGTAATTTAAAAGTGATTGGGTTTAGTTTGTTGTGGTAAGGGTTAGTTGGTGATGATTTATGGTAGCCGAAGTAATTTAGGTAAGTTTGGCATAGTTTTCTATGGTTACTAGCATTTTTTTGTAATTTAAAAGTGATTGGGTTTAGTTTGTTGTGGTAAGGGTTATTTGGTGATGATTTAGAGTAGCCGAAGTAATTTAGGTGAGTCTGGCATAGTTTGTTATGATTTGTACACCGTTTTTTGTAATTTGAAGATGATATGGTTTCGTTTGTTGTGGTAAGGGAGAGTTGGGGGTGATTTACGGTAGCCGAAGTAATTTAGGTGATTCTGGTATAGTTTGTTATGATTTTCAGCATTTTTTTGTAATTTAAAAGTGATTGGGTTTAGTTTGTTGTGATAAGGGTTAGTTGGTGATGATTTATGGTAGCCGAAGTAATTTAGGTGAGTTTGGCATAGTTTGCTATAGTTACTAGCATTTTTTTGTAATATAAAAGTGATTGGGTTTAGTTTGTTGTGGTAAGGGTTAGTTGGTGATCATTTAGAGTAGCCGAAGTAATTTAGGTGAGTCTGGCATAGTTTGTTATAATTTGTACACCTTTTTTGTAATTTTAAGATGATATGGTTTGGTTTGTTGTGGTAAGGGATAGTTGGGGGTGATTTACGGTAGCCAAAGTAATTTAGGCGATTCTGGTATAGTTTGTTGTGATTTTTAGCATTTTTTGTAATTTTAAAGTGATTGGGCTTAGTTTGTTGCTGTAAAGTGTAGTTGGGGGTGATTTTTGATAGCCGAAGTAATTTAGGTGAGTTTGGCATAGTTTGCTATGGTTAGTAGCATTTTTTTTGTAATTTAAAAGTGATTGGGCTTAGTTTGTTGTGCTAAGGGTTAGTTGGTGATGATTTATGTTAGCCGAAGTAATTTAGGTGAGTTTGGCATAGTTTGCTATGGTTACTAGCATTTTTTTGTAACTTAAAAGTGATTGGGTTTAGTTTGTTGTGGTAAGGGTTAGTTGGTGATGATTTAGAGTAGCCGAAGTAATTTAGGTGATTCTGGCATAGTTTGTTATGATTTGTACACTTTTTTTTGTAATTTTAAGATGATATGGTTTGGTTTGTTGTGGTAAGGGATAGTTGGGGGTGATTTACGGTAGCCGAAGTAATTTAGGTGATTCTGGTATAGTTTGTTATGATTTTTAGCATTTTTTTGTAATTTTATAGTGATTGGGCTTAGTTTGTTGCTGTAAAGTGTAGTGGGGGGTGATTTTTGATAGCCGAAGTATTTTAGGTGAGTTTGGCATAGTTTGCTATGGTTAGTAGCATTTTTTTGTAATTTAAAAGTGATTGGGTTTAGTTTGTTGTGGTAAGGGTTAGTTGGTGATGATCTATGGTAGCCGAAGTAATTTAGGTGAGTTTGGCATAGTTTGCTATGATTTGTACACCTTTTTTTGTAATTTTAAGATGATATGGTTTGGTTTGTTGTGGTAAGGGATAGTTGGGTGTGATTTACGGTAGCCGAAGTAATTTAGGTGATTCTGGTATAGTTTGTTATGATTTTTAGCATTTTTTTGTAATTTTAAAGTGATTGGGCTTAGTTTGTTGCTGTAAAGTGTAGTTGGGGGTGATTTTTGATAGCCGAAGTAATTTAGGTGCGTTTGGCATAGTTTTCTATGGTTAGTAGTATTTTTTTGTAATTTAAAAGTGATTGGGTTTAGTTTGTTGTGGTAAGGGTTAGTTGGTGATGATTTATAGTAGCCGAAGTAATTTAGGTGAGTTTGGCATAGTTTGCTATGGTTACTAGCATTTTTTTGTAATTTAAAAGTGATTGGGTTTAGTTTGTGGTGGTAAGGGTTAGTTGGTGATGATTTAGAGTAGCCGAAGTAATTTAGGTGAGTCTGGCATAGTTTGTTATGATTTGTACACCTTTTTTTGTAATTTTAAGATGATATGGTTTGGTTTGTTGTGGTAAGGGATAGTTGGGGGTGATTTACGGTAGCCGAAGTAATTTAGGTAATTCTGGTATAGTTTGTTATGATTTTTAGCATTTTTTTGTAATTTTATAGTGATTGGGCTTAGTTTGTTGCTGTAAAGTGTAGTTGGGGGTGATTTTTGATAGCCGAAGTAATTTAGGTGAGTTTTGCTTAGTTTGGTATGGTTAGTAGCATTTTTTTGTAATTTAAAAGTGATTGGGTTTAGTTTGTTGTGGTAAGGGTTAGTTGGTGATGATTTATGGTAGCCGAAGTAATTTAGGTGAGTTTGGCATAGTTTGCCATGGTTACTAGCATTTTTTTGTAATTTAAAAGTGATTGGGTTTAGTTTGTTGTGGTAAGGGTTAGTTGGTGATGATTTAGAGTAGCCGAAGTAATTTAGGTAAGTGTGGCATAGTTTGTTATGATTTGTACACCTTTTTTTGTAATTTTAAGATGATATGGTTTGGTTTGTTGTGGTAAGGGATAGTTGGGGGTGATTTACGGTAGCCGAAGTAATTTAGGTGATTCTGGTATAGTTTGTTACGATTTTTAGCATTTTTTTGTAATTTTAAAGTGATGAACTTAGTTTGTTGCTGTAAAGTGTAGTTGGGTTTGATTTTTGATAGCCGAAGTAATTTAGGTGAGTTTGGCATAGTTTGCTATGGTTAGTAGCATTTTTTTGTAATTTAAAAGTGATTGGGTTTAGTTTGTTGTGGTAAGGGTTAGTTGGTGATGATTTATGGTAGCCGAAGTAATTTAGGTGAGTTTAGCAAAGTTTGCTATGGTTACTAGCATTTTTTTGTAATTTAAAAGTGATTTGGTTTAGTTTGTTGTGGTAAGGGTTAGTTGGTGATGATTTAGAGTAGCCGAAGTAATTTAGGTGAGTCTGGCATAGTTTGTTATGATTTGTACACTTTTTTTGTAATTTTAAGATGATATAGTTTGGTTTGTTGTGGTAAGGGATAGTTGGGGGTGATTTACGGTAGCCGAAGTAGTTTAGGTGATTCTGGTATAGTTTGTTATGATTTTTAGCATTTTTTTGTAATTTTAAAGTGATTGGGCTTAGTTTGTTTCTGTAAAGTGTAGTTGGAGGTGATTTTTGATAGCCGAAGTAATTTAGGTTAGTCTGGCATAGTTTGTTATGATTTGTACACTTTTTTTTGTAATTTTAAGATGATATGGTTTGGTTTGTTGTGGTAAGGGATAGTTGGGGGTGATTTACGGTAGCCGAAGTAATTTAGGTGATTCTGGTATAGTTTGTTATGATATTTAGCATTTTTTTGTAATTTTAAAGTAATTGGGCTTAGTTTGTTGCTGTAAAGTGTAGTTGGGGGTGATTTTTGATAGCCGAAGTAATTTAGGTGAGTTTGGCAGAGTTTGCTATGGTTACTAGCATTTTTTTGTAATTTAAAAGTGATTGGGTTTAGTTTGTTGTGGTAAGGGTTAGTTGGTGATGATTTAGAGTAGCCGAAGTAATTTAGGTGAGTCTGGCATAGTTTGTTATGATTTGTACACTTTTTTTGTAATTTTAAGATGATATGGTTTGGTTTGTTGTGATAAGGGATAGTTGGGGGTGATTTACGGTAGCCGAAGTAATTTAGGTGATTCTGGTATAGTTTGTTATAATTTTTAGCATTTTTTTGTAATTTAAAAGTGATTGGGTTTAGTTTGTTGTGATAAGGGTTAGTTGGTGATGATTTATGGTAGCCGAAGTAATTTAGGTGAGTTTGGCATAGTTTGCTATAGTTACTAGCATTTTTTTGTAATCTAAAAGTGATTGGGTTTAGTTTGTTGTGGTAAGGGTTAGTTGGTTATCATTTAGAGTAGCCGAAGTAATTTAGGTGAGTCTGGCATAGTTTGTTATAATTTGTACATTTTTTTGTAATTTTAAGATGATATGGTTTGGTTTGTTGTGGTAAGGGATAGTTGGTGATGATTTAGAGTAGCCGAAGTAATTTAGGTGAGTCTGGCATAGTTTGATATGATTTGTACACCATTTTTTGTAATTTTAAGATGATATGGTTTGGTTTGTTGTGGTAAGGTATACTTGGGGGTGATTTACCGTAGCCGAAGTAATTTAGGTGATTCTGGTATAGTTTGTTATGATTTTTAGCATTTTTTTGTAATTTAAAAGTGATTGGGTTTAGTTTGTTGTGGTAAGGGTTAGTTGGTGATGATTTAGAGTAGCCGAAGTAATTTAGGTGAGTCTGGCATAGTTTGTTATGATTTGTACACTATTTTTTGTAATTTTAAGATGATATGGTTTGGTTTGTTGTGGTAAGAAATAGTTGGGGGTGATTTACGGTAGCCAAAGTAATTTAGGCGATTCTGGTATAGTTTGTTATCATTTTTAGCATTTTTTTGTAATTTAAAAGTGATTGGGTTTAGTTTGTTGTGGTAAGGGTTAGTTGGTGGTGATTTAGAATAGCCGAAGTAATTCAGGTGAGTCTGGCATAGTTTGTTATAATTTGTACACCTTTTTTGTAATTTTAAGATGATATGGTTTGGTTTGTTGTGGTAAGGGATAGTTGGGGGTGATTTACGGTAGCCAAAGTAATTTAGGTGATTCTGGTATAGTTTGTTATGATTTTTAGCATTTTTTTGTAATTTAAAAGTGATTGGGTTTAGTTTGTTGTGATAAGGGTTAGTTGGTGATGATTTATGGTAGCCGAAGTAATTTAGGTGAGTTTGGCATAGTTTGCTATAGTTACTAGCATTTTTTTGTAATCTAAAAGTGATTGGGTTTAGTTTGTTGTGGTAAGGGTTAGTTGGTGATGATTTAGAGTAGCCGAAGTAATTTAGGTGAGTCTGGCATAGTTTGTTATAATTTGTACACCTTTTTTGTAATTTTAAGATGATATGGTTTGGTTTGTTGTGGTAAGGGATAGTTGGGGGTGATTTACGGTAGCCGAAGTAATTTAGGTGATTCTGGTATAGTTTGTTATGATTTTTAGCATTTTTTTGTAATTTAAAAGTGATTGGGTTTAGTTTGTTGTGATAAGGGTTAGTTGGTGATGATTTATGGTAGCCGAAGTAATTTAGGTGAGTTTGGCATAGTTTGCTATAGTTACTAGCATTTTTTTGTAATCTAAAAGTGATTGGGTTTAGTTTGTTGTGGTAAGGGTTAGTTGGTGATGATTTAGAGTAGCCGAAGTAATTTAGGTGAGTCTGGCATAGTTTGTTATGATTTGTACACCTTTTTTTGTAATTTTAAGATGATATGGTTTGGTTTGTTGTGGTAAGGAATAGTTGGGGGTGATTTACGGTAGCCGAAGTAATTTAGGTGATTCTGGTATAGTTTGTTATGATTTTTAGCATTTTTTTGTAATTTTAAAGTGATTGGGTTTAGTTTGTTGCTGTAAAGTGTAGTTGGGGGTGATTTTTGATAGCCGAAGTAATTTAGGTGAGTTTGGCATAGTTTGCTATGGTTAGTAGCATTTTTTTGTAATTTAAAAGTGATTGGGTTTAGTTTGTTGTGGTAAGGGTTAGTTGGTGATTATTTATGATAGCCGAAGTAATTTAGGTGAGTTTGGCATAGTTTGCTATGGTTACTAGCATTTTTTTGTAATTTAAAGGTGATTGGGTTTAGTTTGTTGTGGTAAGAGTTAGTTGGTGATGATTTACAGTAGCCGAAGTAATTTAGGTGAGTCTGGCATAGTTCGTTATGATTTGTACACCTTTTTTTGTAATTTTAAGATGATATGGTTTGGTTTGTTGTGGTAAGGGATAGTTGGGGGTGATTTACGGTACCCGAAGTAATTTAGGTGATTCTGGTATAGTTTGTTATGTTTTTTAGCATATCTTTGTAATTTTAAAGTGATTGGGCTTAGTTTGTTGCTGTAAAGTGTAGTTGGGGGTGATTTTTGATAGCCGAAGTAATTTAGGTAAGTTTGGCCTAGTTTGCTATGGTTAGTAGCATTTTTTTGTAATTTAAAAGTGATTGGGTTTAGTTTGTTTTGCTAAGGGTTAGTTGGTGATGATTTATGGTAGCCGAAGTAATTTAGGTCAGTTTGGCATAGTTTGCTCTGGTTACTAGCATTTTTTTGTAATTTAAAAGTGATTGGGTTTAGTTTGTTGTGGTAAGGGTTAGTTGGTGATGATTTAGAGTAGCCGAAGTAATTTAGGTGAGTCTGGCATAGTTTGTTATGATTTGTACACTTTTTTGTAATTTTAAGATGATATGGTTTGGTTTGTTGTGGTAAGGGATAGTTGGGGGTGATTTACGGTAGCCGAAGTAATTTAGGTGATTCTGGTATAGTTTGTTATGATTCTTAGCATTTTTTTGTAATTTAAAAGTGATTGGGTTTAGTTTGTTGTGGTAAGGGTTAGTTGGTGATTATTTATGGTAGCCGAAGTAATTTAGGTGAGTTTGGCATAGCTTGCTATGGTTACTAGAATTTTTTTGTAATTTAAAAGTGATTGGGTTTAGTTTGATGTGGTAAGGGTTAGTTGGTGATGACTTAGAGTAGCCGAAGTAATTTAGGTAAGTATGGCATAGTTTGTTATGATTTGTACACCTTTTTTTGTAATTTTAAGATGATATGGTTTGGTTTGTTGTGGTAAGGGATAGTTGGGGGTGATTTACGGTAGCCGAAGTAATTTAGGTGATTCTGGTATAGTTTGTTATGATTTTTAGCATTTTTTTGTAATTTAAAAGTGATTGGGTTTAGTTTGTTGTGGTAGGGGTTAGTTGGTGATGATTTATGCTAGCCGAAGTAATTTAGGTGAGTTTTGCATAGTTTGCTATGGTTACTAGCATTTTTTTGTAATTTAAAAGTGATTGGGTTTAGTTTGTTGTGGTAAGGGTTAGTTGGTGATGATTTAGAGTAGCCGAAGTAATTTAGGTGAGTCTGGCATAGTTTGTTATGATTTGTACACCTTTTTTTGTAATTTTAAGATGATATGGTTTGGTTTGTTGTGGTAAGGGATAGTTGGGGGTGATTTACGGTACCCGAAGTAATTTAGGTGATTCTGGTATAGTTTGTTAGGTTTTTTAGAATTTTTTTGTAATTTTAAAGTGATTGGGCTTAGTTTGTTGCTGTAAAGTGTAGTTGGGGGTGATTTTTGATAGCCGAAGTAATTTCGGTGAGTTTGGCATAGTTTGCTATGGTTAGTAGCATTTTTTTTAATTTAAAAGTGATTGGGTTTAGTTTGTTGTGCTAAGGGTTAGTTGGTGATGATTTATGGTAGCCGAAGTAATTTAGGTGAGTTTGGCATAGTTTGCTATGGTTACTAGCATTTTTTTGTAATTTAAAAGTGATTGGGTTTAGTTTGTTGTGGTAAGGGTTAGTTGGTGATGATTTAGAGTAGCCGAAGTAATTTAGGAGAGTCTGGCATAGTTTGTTATGATTTGTACACCTTTTTTTGTAATTTTAAGATGATATGGTTTGGTTTGTTGTGGTAAGGGATAGTTGGGGGTGATTTACGGTAGCCGAAGTAATTTAGGTGATTCTGGTATAGTTTGTTATGATTTTTAGCATTTTTTTGTAATTTAAAAGTGATTGGGTTTAGTTTGTTGTGGTAAGGGTTAGTTGGTAATGATTTATGGTAGCCGAAGTAATTTAGGTGAGTTTGGCATAGTTTGCTATGGTTACTAGCATTTTTTTGTAATTTAAAAGTGATTGGGTTTAGTTTGTTGTGGTAAGGGTTAGTTGGTGATGACTTAGAGTAGCCGAAGTAATTTAGGTGAGTCTGGCATAGTTTGTTATGATTTGTACACCTTTTTTTGTAATTTTAAGATGATATGGTTTGGTTTGTTGTGGTAAGGGATAGTTGGGGGTGATTTACGGTAGCCGAAGTAATTTAGGTGATTCTGGTATAGTTTGCTATGGTTAGTAGCATTTTTTTGTAATTTAAAAGTGATTGGGTTTAGTTTGTTGTGGTAAGGGTTAGTTGGTGATGATTTATGGTAGCCGAAGTAATTTAGGTGAGTTTGGCATAGTTTGCTATGGTTACTAGCATTTTTTTGTAATTTGAAAGTGATTGGGTTTAGTTTGTTGTAGTAAGGGTTAGTTGGTGATGATTTAGAGTAGCCGAAGTAATTTAGGTGAGTCTGGCATAGTTTGTTATGATTTGTACACCTTTTTTTGTAATTTTAAGAAGATATGGTTTGGTTTGTTGTGGTAAGGGATAGTTGGGGGTGATTTACGGTAGCCGAAGTAATTTATGTGATTCTGGTATAGTTTGTTATGATTTTTAGCATTTTTTTGTAATTTAAAAGTGATTGGGTTTAGTTTGTTGTGGTAAGGGTTAGTTGGTGATGATTTATGGTAGCCGAAGTAATTTAGGTGAGTTTGGCATAGTTTGCTATGGTTACTAGCATTTTTTTGTAATTTAAAAGTGATTGGGTTTAGTTTGTTGTGGTAAGGGTTAGTTGGTGATGATTTACAGTAGCCGAAGTAATTTAGGTGAGTCTGGCATAGTTTGTTATGATTTGTCGAATCCCGGACGGGCTTCCGTGGACTCGTTGAAATTTGTCGAAGAACAAAACACAAATGCCACACACACGACAGACCAATTGGTTTTAGTGTACCAGCCACACGGATGCGAATGATAGACAGTACACGAAAAACCAACTCTTTGTAATTCAAACTCATTCGAACTCTGCACTTACTACCATCGAAATCTTGCACTTACTACCATCGAAATCTTGCACTTACTACCATCGAAATGACAGAAAATTGGCCATGTCAAGGCTTATAAAGACAACCCCCATCCGTCCAAAACTGGTCATCCGACAACGGTTGGGGGTGAACTTTCACCACCCATTTGGAAAAACCCAGCCCCGGGGTGAAACAACCGTTGCCATTGTCGGCACCATCAAATTGGACGGACAGGAAGTCTGTCTCGGCCGCACACAAAGATACATGAATTTTGACAAAAACTCATAAACTAATTTCACATTTTCTCCTTTCTAAGCTACCATAAACTAAGACAGGAAGCAGACAATTCGGTACCGGCAAACTGGTACCGAACATACCGCCCCCTTTGAACTAACCTAGTTCAACATACACGTCGAAAAGGCTCTCTCACAAGACAAAACAAAACATTGAAAGAAACACTGCTTCAACAAACAAATTTGAGAACTATATACATTGTCTTAACACTAAACTGGAAAACATCCTTAACTGATACAAAACATATTTCAAAAACTAAAATAGAAATTCAAAATCAAAAATTGTAACACTCTCAATTAATTACAATTTCACGTCTCTTGCGATAAACGATCGCCTAGCTGATCGCACGCCTCGTTTGATCTCTTGAAACTTGCAATGTCTACATCCACATGCATTAACAAGGTACCACAAACACGACAATTACAAATTACACACTAATCTGTAACAAAAGGAAATTTGGAATTTTTCCAGAACACAACAATTAGTAATCAAAAACCCCTTCAAGGTACAAAACACAAACAGAGCAATCCGAAACAAAGAAATTGGAAGGTTTGATTAACTAAGTCCCTAAGATTACGTTTTTAAATGTCTCCTTTAAATTCTACGCAACACTTGCGCAACGCGCGCCTTTCATGACCCTTGGTCGCACGCACAAACACTACACGCACTAACAAACCAGGACGAGATGCCGAGGCGAACCTGGACCCATCTTTTGATGAGGTGGTGGCTGGTTGTCCTCGGAGATGTTGTCCAAATACCCGACAGACAGATCACGGTCTGGAGCAAACACTTGGGGCAGACTCCCAGCTGTATCACATACTCGCAAACTCATTCGCAAGCCACATGTAGGCGAAGTCGCGCTACTTCTCGAAATCGGGACAGCCTGCTCGTGGGGAGGTCGTCCAAGTTGTATTCGCTGCATGAAATCGCCATGCCCCTGCTCATTGAGTGGCCAAAGGGTCGAGGGTAAAGGTCGACACATGGAAAGGACAAAGGATGTGTGGGACGGGATTTTGTACCGTTCCCGA
The DNA here is from genome assembly GCA_964023215.1 of Eledona agricola. Lineage (NCBI taxonomy): Eukaryota > Metazoa > Arthropoda > Insecta > Coleoptera > Tenebrionidae > Eledona > Eledona agricola. Next base: position 10,457,988 of record OZ026855.1, on the reverse strand, counting down.
CTCGACCATGGTATGATTTGAATTTCCGCGACGTTTCGTTCGGTCTTCACTGCGACACGTTTCAATTGGGATTTCACCGAACCCGACAATTGGTACAAGACTTTCCAAGCTCGCTGGCGGCGGAATATCAAAATCGCTAATGAAATGAATGAGATTGCTCGTTGCAATTCGCGCAATCTCCACTTTGAATCGTAATAACTCGCTTTTTCCGCATCGATGCCGCTAAACCACGATTTCTTTCGCGCCCTCGACGAATTAATCGGTTCTAAACACACATAGTTCAGCGGCCACTTGTCACTTGCATGACGACGAAACTTTGGGCCACGTGCCCAAGTCATTTGCCTCGATGGCGACTTGAATTTGACACCTCTGCGATTGAGGTTCGCGGACTCGCTAGCGGAAATCGCACGCCGCCATTCCACCGAAGCGCTCAAAAATCGGACTTCCGCTCCGCGAATCGCGTTTGACCCTTGCTGATCCGCGGACGACTCCTTCAACCGAACTCTTTTACTCGTGCTACTTGTCACTCCACTCAATTTCGTGACGTGTAGTTTGGGACAATTCGCGCTCTTTGCGATTGATTTCGCTAATCGGAGAGCCGTACCGAGCTCCGATTGCGGTTTTGAAACAATTGTTCGAAGTGACTCGTTATTCTTCGAATCAATCAACACAACTCCACAGTCGCTGTCTGGCACACCTGAGCGATCGTGAAGCAAAACAAAGTACTTCTCGGGAAGCTCCCGAATGCACCACATGAAACTTAATTTGACCTCGCGGCCAAGTTCCGATTCCGATCCGTACCGCGGCCGGTTCCGCGAGTAAGTCGGAGAATTGCGACCATGCATTTGTAACTTGCATGGCGCCACCTGGTCCACTGACCATTTCAATTTAGGCGGTTTTCCACAAAAGAATTGCTTGCGCGTCGCAGGCAAACTCGCACATCTTTCTAAACCGATTGCACTTGATCGTATCGACGATCCGAACATTTTCATTGCATTCTCGCTCGCGTGTGTAAAACGCTTCGAGCCACAGTCGCGCTTGCCTCGCGCGAAACGTTTTTCTCGCCGACAGAATCTCACGGTTCGCGATTCCGGCACTCGGGCACGGCTTATCACGACGCTGGTCGTTTTAATTTCGGCGATTCCGCGGCTGTTCACGTTGTTCAAGTCGGAATCGTTTTCCGTACTTGCTACCTCGTTATTTTCGCGAGTTTTCTTCTCAATGAACATGCTGTCCTTGACGCACGTCGTCTTCGGACTCGTTTGAGCGAACACTTCGCTCCCAACTTCTTCGCGGTCAGCATTCGACAAACCCTTTCGCGTCTCGCCGTTCTCGCTCAACGGTTGACAGGCGCGATTGCTCGATTGACACGTCTCGATGTTTGTCAATTTTGGTAGCTCTTCTACCCGTTTCTCGATTTCGTGTGACGGTTCGATCTCGTCGTCGTCACGTTCACTCTGGCACCTCGAGGTGCGCGCTGTTTTCTCTTCTTGAGATACATTGATCGAAACTTGCGCTTCCGGTACCTGAATCTCGCTAACTAGATCAGACGCGGGTTTGCGCGATCTACCGATTCCGCCGTCTTGATCACCGAAGACAGGTCCGAAAGCCGCGTTTGTGTTCCCCGGTGGAACCGACGTTGCCATTAAAGTCGCGGGGTGTGGCGCCCCCCCTTGCAATAGATTCGCGCTTAAGTCGCGGACTTGATTAACACGCTTCTTAAACTCATCGCGTTCAATCGCGTCGCTTAGATCCCGACGCATTGTTTCTATTTCGAATTGCGCGTTGTCAAACTGTGTGATCGCTTCCTCCAGTCCGGAGAGTACTACTTCTAGACCGATCTCGCCGAACTCGTTGAAAAGCCCTTCCATGCGCCCATGTATACGACGGGCCTTGCCCTTAGCTATCGCGCGCCGCCGACATAACTCGTGCAAATTGTCAGTCATCCTTATGAATTTTATCGCAATGTAAACCGAATGAAGTTACTCGTAACACGGATTCCGTTGGATTGGTAAGCCAGTTCGCGTAACTGCTACCGTGCACAAATTGCCGAATCGAAGCGGTGGATTCGGGAAAGGAATGAAACTCAGGACTGACCTTTTCGCTGACTTCGTTGTTGGACTGGACGACTTCTCGGAGTTGTCCTTGTTGTTGGGACTTCTTGTAGTTGACCTTGTTGCTTGACAACTTCTTGTAATTGTCCTTGTTGTTTGACAACTTCCTGTAATTGTCCTTGCTGGTTGACAACTTCTTGTAATTGTCCCACCAGTTGCTTGACGTCTACTCGGAGTCGTCTATCTGGTTGACGGCTTCTTGGAGTCGTCCCACCAATTGCTAGCTCGTTTGCTTCGCTTCTTGTAAACTGCTGTCGCTGTGATCCGGCTCAAAGGACCAAAAATATCGAATCCCGGACGGGCTCCCGTGGACTCGTTGAAATTAGGCGAAGAACAAAACACAAATGCCACACACACACGACAGACCAGCTGGTTTTAGTGTACCAGCCACACGGATCCGAATGATAGACAGTACACGAAAAACCAACTTTTTGTAATTCAAACACATTCGAACTCTGCACTTACTACCATCGAAATCACAGAAAATTGGCCATGTCAAGGCTTATAAAGACAACCCCCATCCGTCCAAAACAGGTCATCCGACAACGGTTGGGGGTGAACTTTCACCACCCATTTGGAAAAACCTAGCCCCGGTGTGAAACAACCGTTGCCATTGTCGGCACCATCAAATTGGACGGACAGGAAGTCTGTCTCGGCCGCACACAAAGAAACATGAATCTTGACAAAAACTCATAAACTAATTTCACTCTTTCTCCTTTCTAAGCTACCATAAACTAAGACAGGAAGCAGATAATTCGGTACCGGCGAACTGGTACCGAACATGATTTGTACACCATTTTTTGTAATTTTAAGATGATATGGTTTGGTTTGTTGTGGTAAGGGATACTTGGGGGTGATTTACGGTAGCCGAAGTAATTTAGGTGATTCTGGTATAGTTTGTTATGATTTTTAGCATTTTTTTGTAATTTAAAAGTGATTGGGTTTAGTTTGTTGTGGTAAGGGTTAGTTGGTGATGATTTATGGTAGCCGAAGTAATTTAGGTGAGTTTGGCATAGTTTGCTATGGTTACTAGCATTTTTTTGTAATTTAAAAGTGATTGGGTTTAGTCTGTTGTGGTAAGGGTTAGTTGGTGATGATTTAGAGTAGCCGAAGTAATTTAGGTGAGTCTGGCATAGTTTGTTATGATTTGAACACCTTTTTTTGTAATTTTAAGATAATATGGTTTCATTTGCTGTAGTAAGGGATAGTTTGGGGTTATTTACGGTAGCCGAAGTAATTTAGGTGATTCTGGTATAGTTTGTTATGATTTTTAGCATTTTTTTTGTAATTTTAAAGTGATTGGGCTTAGTTTGTTGCTGTAAAGTGTAGTTTGGGGTGATTTTTGATAGCCGAAGTAATTTAGGTGAGTTTGGCATAGTTTGCTATGGTTAGTAGCATTTTTTTGTAATTTAAAAGTGATTGGGTTTAGTTTGTTGTGGTAAGGATTAGTTGGTGATGATTTATGGTAGCCGAAGTAATTTAGGTGAGTTTGGCATAGTTTGCTATGGTTACTAGCATTTTTTTGTAATTTAAAAGTGATTGGGTTTAGTTTGTTCTGGTAAGGGTTAGTTGGTGATGATTTATGGTAGCCAAAGTAATTTAGGTGAGTTTGGCATAGTTTGCTATGGTTACTAGCATTTTTTTGTAATTTAAAAGTGATTGGGTTTAGTTTGTTGTGGTAAGGGTTAGTTGGTGATGATTTAGAGTAGCCGAAGAAATTTAGGTGAGTCTGGCATAGTTTGTTATGATTTGTACACCTTTTTTTGTAATTTTAAGATAATATGGTTTCATTTGCTGTGGTAAGGGATAGTTTGGGGTTATTTACGGTAGCCGAAGTAATTTAGGTGATTCTGGTATAGTTTGTTATAATTTTTAGCATTTTTTTTGTAATTTTAAAGTGATTGGGCTCAGTTTGTTGCTGTAAAGTGTAGTTGGGGGTGATTTTTGATAGCCGAAGTAATTTAGGTGAGTTTGGCATAGTTTGCTATGGTTAGTAGCATTTTTTTGTAATTTAAAAGTGATTGGGTTTAGTTTGTTGTGGTAAGGGTTAGTTGGTGATGATTTATGGTAACCGAAGTAATTTAGGTGAGTTTGGCATAGTTTGCTATGGTTACTAGCATTTTTTTGTAATTTAAAAGTGATTGGGTTTAGTTTTTTGTGGTAAGGGTTAGTTGGTGATGATTTAGAGTAGCCGAAGTAATTTAGGTGAGTCTGGCATAGTTTGTTATGATTTGTACAGCTTTTTTTGTAATTTTAAGATGATATGGTTTGGTTTGTTGTGGTAAGGGATAGTTAGGGGTGATTTACGGTAGCCGAAGTAATTTAGGTGATTCTGGTATAGTTTGTTATGATTTTTAGCATTTTTTTGTAATTTAAAAGTGATTGGGTTTAGTTTGTTGTGGTAAGGGTTAGTTGGTGATGATTTATGGTAGCCGAAGTAATTTAGGTGAGTTTGGCATAGTTTGCTATGGTTACTAGCATTTTTTTGTAATTTAAAAGTGATTGGGTTCAGTTTGTTGTGGTAAGGGTTAGTTGGTGATGATTTACGGTAGCCGAAGTAATTTAGGTGTTTCTGGTATAGTTTGTTATGATTTTTAGCATTTTTTTGTAATTTTAAAGTGATTGGGCTTAGTTTGTTGCTGTAAAGTGTAGTTGGGGGTGATTTTTGATAGCCGAAGTAATTTAGGTGAGTTTGGCATAGTTAGCTATGGTTAGTAGCATTTTTTTGTAATTTAAAAGTGATTGGGTTTAGTTTGTTGTGGTAAGGGTTAGTTGGTGATGATTTATGGTAGCCGAAGTAATTTAGGTGAGTTTGGCATAGTTTGCTATGGTTACTAGCATTTTATTGTAATTTAAAAGTGATTGGGTTTAGTTTGTTGTGGTAAGGGTTAGTTGGTGATGATTTAGAGTAGCCGAAGTAATTTAGGTGAGTCTGGCATAGTTTGTTATGATTTGTACACGTTTTTTTGTAATTTTAAGATGATATGTTTTGGTTTTTTGTGGTATTGGTTAGTTGGTAATGATTTATGGTAGCCGAAATAATTTAGGTGAGTTTGGCATAGTTTGCAATGGTTACTTGCATTTTTTTGTAATTTAAAAGTGATTGGGTTTAGTTTGTTGTGGTAAGGGTTAGTTGGTGGTGATTTATGGTAGCCGAAGTAATTTAGATGAGTTTGGCATAGTTTGCTATGGATACTAGCATTTTTTTGTAATTTAAAAGTGATTGGGTTTAGTCTGTTGTGGTAAGGGTTAGTTGGTAATGATTTAGAGTAGCCGAAGTAATTTAGGTGAGTCTGGCATAGTTTGATATGATTTGTACACCTTTTTTTGTAATTTTAAGATGGTATAGTTTGGTTTGTTGTGGTAAGGGATAGTTGGGGGTGATTTACGATAGCCGAAGTAATTTAGGTGATTCTGGTATAGTTTGTTATTATTTTTAGAATTTTTTTGTAATTTAAAAATGATTGGGTTTAGTTTGTTGTGGTAAGGGTTAGTAGGTGATGATTTATGGTAGCCGAAGTAATTTAGGTGAGTTTGGCATAGTTTGCTATGGTTACTAGAATTTTTTTGTAATTTAAAAGTGATTGGGTTTAGTTTGTTGTGGTAAGGGTTAGTTGGTGATGATTTAGAATACCCGAAGTAATTTAGGTGAATCTGGCATAGTTTGTTATGATTTGTACAGCTTTATTTGTAATTTTAAGATGATATGGTTTGGTTTGTTGAGGTAAGGAATAGTTGGGGGTGATTTACGGTAGCCGAAGTTATTTAGGTAATTCTGGTATAGTTTGTTATGATTTTTAGCTTTTTTTTGTAATTTTAAAGTGATTGGGCTTATTTTGTTGCTGTAAAGTGTAGTTGGGGGTGATTTTTGATGGCCGAAGTAATTTAGGTGAGTTTGGCATAGTTAGCTATGGTTAGTAGCATTTTTTTTGTAATTTAAAAGTGATTGGGTTTAGTTTGTTGTGGTAAGGGTTAGTTGGTGATGATTTAGGGTAGCCGAAGTAATTTAGGTGAGTTTGGCATAGTTTGCTATGGTTACTAGCATTTTTTTGTAATTTAAAAGTGATTGGGTTTAGTTTGTTGTGGTAAGGGTTAGTTGGTGATGATTTAGAGTAGCCGAAGTAATTTAGGTGAGTCTGGCATAGTTTGTTATGATTTGTACACGTTTTTTTGTAATTTTAAGATGATATGGTTTGGTTTTTTGTGGTAAGGGTTAGTTGGGGGTGATTTACGGTAGCCGAAGTAATTTAGGTGATTCTGGTATAGTTTGTTATGATTTTTAGCATTTTTTTTGTAATTTTAAAGTGATTGGGCTTAGTTTGTTGCTGTAAAGTGTAGTTGGGGGTGATTTTTGATAGCCGAAGTAATTTAGGTAAGTTTGGCATAGTTTGCTATGGTTAGTAGCATTTTTTTGTAATTTAAAAGTAATTGGGTTTAGTTTGTTGTGGTAAAGGTTAGTTGGTGATGATTTATGGTAGCCGAAGTAATTTCGGTGAGTTTGGCATAGCTTGCTATGGTTACTAGCATTTTTTTGTAATTTAAAAGTGATTGGGTTTAATTTGTTGTGGTAAGGGTTAGTTGGTGATGATTTAGAGTAGCCGAAGTAATTTAGGTGAGTCTGGCATAGTTTGTTATGATTTGTACACCTTTTTTTATAATTTTAAGATGGTATAGTTTGGTTTGTTGTGGTAAGGGATAGTTGGGGGTGATTTACGATAGCCGAAGTAATTTAGGTGATTCTGGTATAGTTTGTTATTATTTTTAGAATTTTTTTGTAATTTAAAAATGATTGGGTTTAGTTTGTTGTGGTAAGGGTTAGTTGGTGATGATTTATGGTAGCCGAAGTAATTTAGGTGAGTTTGGCATAGTTTGCTATGGTTACTAGCATTTTTTTGTAATTTAAAAGTGATTGGGTTTAGTTTGTTGTGGTAAGGGTTAGTTGGTGATGATTTAGAATAGCCGAAGTAATTTAGGTGAGTCTGGCATAGTTTGTTATGATTTGTACAGCTTTATTTGTAATTTTAAGATGATATGGTTTGGTTTGTTGTGGTAAGGGATAGTTGGGGGTGATTTACGGTAGCCGAAGTTATTTAGGTGATTCTGGTATAGTTTGTTATGATTTTTAGCATTTGTTTGTAATTTTAAAGTGATTGGGCTTAGTTTGTTGCTGTAAAGTGTAGTTGGGGGTGATTTTTGATAGCCGAAGTAATTTAGGTGAGTTTGGCATAGTATGCTATGGTTAGTAGCATTTTTTTGTAATTTAAAAGTGATTGGGTTTAGTTTGTTGTGGTAAGGGTTAGTTGGTGATGATTTATTGTAGCCGAAGTAATTTAGGTGAGTTTGGCATAGTTTGCTATGGTTACTAGCATTTGTTTGTAATATAAAAGTGATTGGGTTTAGTTTGTTGTGGTAAGGGTTAGTTGGTGATGATTTAGAGTAGCCGAAGTAATTTAGGTGAGTCTGGCATAGTTTGTTATGATTTGTACACCTTTTTTTGTAATTTTAAGATGATATGGTTTGGTTTGTTGTGGTAAGGGATAGTTGGGGGTGATTTACGGTAGCCGAAGTAATTTAGGTGAGTTTGGCATAGTTTGCTATGGTTAGTAGCATTTTTTTGTAATTTAAAAGTGATTGGGTTTAGTTTGTTGTGGTAAGGGTTAGTTGGTTATGATTTACAGTAGCCGAAGTAATTTAGGTGAGTCTGGCATAGTTTGTTATAATTTGTACACCTTTTTTTGTAATTTTAAGATGATATGGTTTGGTTTGTTGTGGTAAGGGATAGTTGGGGGTGATTTACGGTAGCCGAAGTAATTTAGGTGAGTTTGGCATAGTTTGCTATGGTTAGTAGCATTTTTTTGTAATTTAAAAATGATTGGGTTTAGTTTGTTGTGGTAAGGGTTAGTTGGTGATGATTTATGGTACCCGAAGTAATTTAGGTGAGTTTGGCATAGTTTGCTATGGTTACTGGCATTTTTTTGTAATTTAAAAGTGATTGGGTTTAGTTTGTTGTGGTAAGGGTTAGTTGGTGATGATTTAGAGTAGCCGAAGTAATTTAGGTGAGTCTGGCATAGTTTGTTATGATTTGTACACCTTTTTTTGTAATTTTAAGATGATATGGTTTGGTTTGTTGTGGTAAGGGATTGTTGGGGGTGATTTACGGTAGCCGAAGTAATTTAGGTGAATCTGGTATAGTTTGTTATGATTTTTAGCATTTTTTTGTAATTTTAAAGTGATTGGGTTTAATTTGTTGCTGTAAAGTGTAGTTGGGGGTGATTTTTGATAGCCGAAGTAATTTAGGTGAGTTTGGCATAGTTTGCTATGGTTAGTAGCATTTTTGTGTAATTTAAAAGTAATTGGGTTTAGTTTGTTGTGGTAAGGGTTAGTTGGTGATGATTTATGGTAGCCGAAGTAATTTAGGTGAGTTTGGCATTGTTTGCTATAGTTACTAGCATTTTTTTGTAATTTAAAACTGATTGGGTTTAGTTTGTTGTGGTAAGGGTTAGTTGGTGATGATTTAGAGTAGCCGAAGTAATTTAGGTAAGTCTGGCATTGTTTGTTATGATTTGTACACCTTTTTTTGGGAATTTTAAGATGATATGGTTTGGTTTGTTGTGGTAAGGGTTAGTTGGTGATGATTTATGGTAGCCGAAGTAATTTAGGTGAGTTTGGCATAGTTTGCTATGGTTACTAGCACTTTTTTGTAATTTAAAAGTGATTGGGTTTAGTTTGTTGTGGTAAGGGTTAGTTGGTTATGATTTAGAGTAGCCGAAGTAATTTAGGTGAGTCTGGCATAGTTTGTTATGATTTGTACACCTTTTTTGTAATTTTAAGATGATATGGTTTAGTTTGTTGTGGTAAGGGTTAGTTGGTGATGATTTATGGTAGCCGAAGTAATTTAGGTGAGTTTGGCATAGTTTGCTATGGTTACTAGCACTTTTTTGTAATTTAAAAGTGATTGGGTTTAGTTTGTTGTGGTAAGGGTTAGTTGGTTATGATTTAGAGTAGCCGAAGTAATTTAGGTGAGTCTGGCATAGTTTGTTATGATTTGTACACCTTTTTTGTAATTTTAAGATGATATGGTTTGGTTTGTTGTGGTAAGGGATAGTTGGGGGTGATTTACGGTAGCTGAAGTAATTTAGGTTTTTCTGGTATAGTTTGTTATGATTTTTAGCATTTTTTTGTAATTTAAAAGCGATTGGGTTAAGTTTGTTGTGGTAAGGGTTAGTTGGTGATGATTTATGGTAGCCGAAGTAATTTAGGTGAGTTTGGTATAGTTTGCTATGATTTGTACACCTTTTTTGTAATTTTAAGATGATATGGTTTAGTTTGTTGTGGTAAGGGTTAGTTGGTGATGATTTATGGTAGCCGAAGTAATTTAGGTGAGTTTGGCATAGTTTGCTATGGTTACTAGCACTTTTTTGTAATTTAAAAGTGATTGGGTTTAGTTTGTTGTGGTAAGGGTTAGTTGGTTATGATTTAGAGTAGCCGAAGTATTTTAGGTGAGTCTGGCATAGTTTGTTATGATTTGTACACCTTTTTTGTAATTTTAAGATGATATGGTTTGGTTTGTTGTGGTAAGGGATAGTTGGGGGTGATTTACGGTAGCCGAAGTAATTTAGGAGATTCTGGTATAGTTTGTTATGATTTTTAGCATTTTTTTGTAATTTAAAAGCGATTGGGTTAAGTTTGTTGTGATAAGGGTTAGTTGGTGATGATTTATGGTAGCCGAAGTAATTTAGGTGAGTTTGGCATAGTTTGCTAAGGTTACTAGCATTTTTTTGTAATTTAAAAGTGATTGGGTTTAGTTTGTTATGGTAAGGGATAGTTGGTGTTGATTTAGATTAGCCGAAGTAATTTAGGTGAGTCTGGCATAGTTTGTTATGATTTGTACACCTTTTTTGTAATTTTAAGATGATATGGTTTAGTTTGTTGTGGTAAGGGTTAGTTGGTGATGATTTATGGTAGCCGAAGTAATTTAGGTGAGTTTGGCATAGTTTGCTATGGTTACTAGCACTTTTTTGTAATTTAAAAGTGATTGGGTTTAGTTTGTTGTGGTAAGGGTTAGTTGGTTATGATTTAGAGTAGCCGAAGTAATTTAGGTGAGTCTGGCATAGTTTGTTATGATTTGTACACCTTTTTTGTAATTTTAAGATGATATGGTTTGGTTTGTTGTGGTAAGGGATAGTTGGGGGTGATTTACGGTAGCTGAAGTAATTTAGGTTTTTCTGGTATAGTTTGTTATGATTTTTAGCATTTTTTTGTAATTTAAAAGCGATTGGGTTAAGTTTGTTGTGGTAAGGGTTAGTTGGTGATGATTTATGGTAGCCGAAGTAATTTAGGTGAGTTTGGTATAGTTTGCTATGATTTGTACACCTTTTTTGTAATTTTAAGATGATATGGTTTGGTTTGTTGTGGTAAGGGATAGTTGGGGGTGATTTACGGTAGCCGAAGTAATTTAGGTTTTTCTGGTATAATTTGTTATGATTTTTAGCATTTTTTTGTAATTTAAAAGTGATTGGGTTTAGTTTGTTGTGGTAAGGGTTAGTTGGTGATGATTTATGGTAGCCGAAGTAATTTAGGTGAGTTTGGTATAGTTTGCTATGATTACTAGCATTTTTTTGTAATTTAAAAGTGATTGGGTTTAGTTTGTTGTGGTAAGGGTTAGTTGGTGATGATTTAGAGTAGCCGAAATAATTTAGGTGAGTCTGGCATAATTTGTTATGATTTGTACACCTTTTTTTGTAATTTTAAGATGATATGGTTTGGTTTGTTGTGGTAAGGGATAGTTGGGGGTGATTTACGGTAGCCGAAGTAATTTAGGTTTTTCTGGTATAATTTGTTATGATTTTTAGCATTTTTTTGTAATTTTAAAGTGATTGGGCTTAGTTTGTTGCTGTAAAGTGTAGTTGGGGGTGATTTTTGATAGCCGAAGTAATTTAGGTGAGTTTGGCATAGTTTGCTATAATTAGTAGCATTTTTTTGTAATTTAAAAGTGATTGGGTTTAGTTTGTTGTGGTAAAGGTTAGTTGGTGATGATTTATGGTAGCCGAAGTAATTTAGGTGAGTTTGGCATAGTTTGCTATGGTTACTAGCATTTTTTGTGATTTAAAAGTGATTGGGTTTAGTTTGTTGTGGTAAGGGTTAGTTGGTGATGATTTAGAGTAGCCGAAGTAATTTAGGTGAGTCTGGCATAGTTTGTTATGATTTGTACACCTTTTTTTGTAATTTTAAGATGATATGGTTTGGTTTGTTGTGGTAAGGGATGGCTGGGGGTGATTTACGGTAGCCGAAGTAATTTAGGTGATTCTGGTATAGTTTGTTATGATTTTTAGCATTTTTTTGTAATTTTAAAGAGATTGGGCTTAGTTTGTTGCTGTAAAGTGTAGTTGGGGGTGATTTTTGATAGCCGAAGTAATTTAGGTGAGTTTGGCATAGTTTGCTTTGGTTAGTAGCATTTTTTTGTAATTTAAAAGTGATTGGGCTTAGTTTGTTGTGGTAAGGGTTAGTTGGTGATGATTTATGGTAGCCGAAGTAATTTAGGTGAGTTTGGCATAGTTTGCTATGGTTACTAGCATTTTTTTTTAATTTAAAAGTGATTGGGTTTAGTTTGTTGTGGTAAGGGTTAGTTGGTGATGATTTAGAGTAGCCGAAGTAATTTAGGTGAGTCTGGCATAGTTTGTTATGATTTGTACACCTTTTTTTGTAATTTTAAGATGATATGGTTTGGTTTGTTGTGGTAAGGGATAGTTGGGGGTGATTTACGGTAGCCGAAGTAATTTAGGTGATTCTGGTATAGTTTGTTATGATTTTTAGCATTTTTTTGTAATTTAAAAGTGATTGGCTTTAGTTTGTTGTGGTAAGGGTTAGTTGGTGATGATTTATGGTAGCCGAAGTAATTTAGGTGAGTTTGGCATAGTTTGCTATGATTTGTACACCTTTTTTTGTAATTTTAAGATGATATGGTTTGGTTTGTTGTTGTAAGGGATAGTTGGGGGTGATTTACGGTAGCCGAAGTAATTTAGGTGATTCTGGTATAGTTTTGTTATGATTTTTAGCATTTTTTGTAATTTAAAAGTGATTGGGTTTAGTTTGTTGTGGTAAGGGTTAGTTGGTGATGATTTATGGTAGCCGAAGTAATTTAGGTGAGTTTGGCATAGTTTGCTATGATTTGTACACCTTTTTTTGTAATTTTAAGATGATATGGTTTGGTTTGTTGTTGTAAGGGATAGTTGGGGGTGATTTACGGTAGCCGAAGTAATTTAGGTGATTCTGGTATAGTTTTGTTATGATTTTTAGCATTTTTTGTAATTTAAAAGTGATTGGGTTTAGTTTGTTGTGGTAAGGGTTAGTTGGTGATGATTTATGGTAGCCGAAGTAATTTAGGTTAATTTGGCATAGTTTGCTATGGTTACTAGCATTTTTTTGTAATTTAAAAGTGATTGGGTTTAGTTTGTTGTGGTAAGGGTTAGTTGGTGATGATTTATGGTAGCAGATGTAATTTAGGTTAGTTTGGCATAGTTTGCTATGGTAACTAGCATTTTTTTGTAATTTAAAAGTGATTGGGTTTAGTTTGTTGTGGTAAGGGTTAGTTGGTGATGATTTAGAGTAGCCGAAGTAATTTAGGTGAGTCTGGCATAGTTTGTTATGATTTGTACACCTTTTTTTGTAATTTTAAGATGATATGGTTTGGTTTGTTGTGGTAAGGGATAGTTGGGGGTGATTTACGGTAGCCGAAGTAATTTAGGTGATTCTGGTATAGTTTGTTATGATTTTTAGCATTTTTTTGTAATTTTAAAGTGATTGGGCTTAGTTTGTTGCTGTAAAGTGTAGTTGGGGGTGATTTTTGATAGCCGAAGTAATTTAGGTGAGTTTGGCATAGTTTGCTATGGTTAGTAGCATTTTTTTGTAATTTAAAAATGATTGGGTTTAGATAGTTGTGGTAAGGGTTAGTTGGTGATGATTTATGGTAGCCGATGTAATTTGGGTGAGTTTGGCATAGTCTGCTATGGTAACTAGCATTTTTTTGTAATTTAAAAGTGATTGGGTTTAGTTTGTTGTGCTAAGGGTTAGTTGGTGATGATTTAGAGTAGCCGAAGTAATTTAGGTGAGTCTGGCATAGTTTGTTATGATTTGTACACCTTTTTTTGTAATTTTATGATGATATGGTTTGGTTTGTTGTGGTAAGGGATAGTTGGGGGTGATTTACGGTAGCCGAAGTAATTTAGGTGATTCTGGTATAGTTTGTTATGATTTTAAGCATTTTTTTGTAATTTTAAAGTGATTGGTCTTAGTTTGTTACTGTAAAGTGTAGTTAAGGGTGATTTTTGATAGCCAAAGTAATTTAGGTGAGTTTGGCATAGTTTGCTATGGTTAGTAGCATTTGTTTGTAATTTAAAAGTGATTGGGTTTAGATTGTTGTGGTAAGGGTTAGTTGGTGATGATTTATGGTAGCCGAAGTAATTTAGGTGAGTTTGGCCTAGTTTGCTATGGTTACTAGCATTTTTTTGTAATTTAAAAGTGATTGGGTTTAGTTTGTTGTGGTAAGGGTTAGTTGGTGATGATTTAGAGTAGCCGAAGTAATTTAGGTGAGTCTGGCATAGTTTGTTATGATTTGTACACCTTTTTTTGTAATTTTAAGATGATATGGTTTGGTTTGTTGTGGTAAGGGATAGTTGGGGGTGATTTACGGTAACCGAAGTAATTTAGGTGATTCTGGTATAGTTTGTTATGATTTTTTAGCATTTTTTGTAATTTCAAAATGATTGGGCTTAGTTTGTTGCTGTAAAGTGTAGTTGGGGGTGATTTTTGATAGCCGAAGTAATTTAGGTGAGTTTGGCATAGTTTGCAATGGTTAGTAGCATTTTTTTGTAATTTAAAAGTGATTGGGTTTAGTTTGTTGTGGTAAGGGTTTGTTGGTGATGATTTATGGTAGCCGAAGTAATTTAGGTGAGTTTGGCATAGTTTGCTATGGTTAGTAGCATTTTTTTGTAATTTAAAAGTGATTGGGTTTAGTTTGTTGTGGTAAGGGTTAGTTGGTGATGATTTATGGTAGCCGATGTAATTTAGGTTAGTTTGGCACAGTTTGCTATGGTAACTAGCATTTTTTTGTAATTTAAAAGTGATTGGGTTTAGTTTGTTGTGGTAAGGGTTAGTTGGTGATGATTTAGAGTAGCCGAAGTAATTTAGGTGAGTCTGGCATAGTTTGTTATGATTTGTACACCTTTTTTTGTAATTTTAAGATGATATGGTTTGGTTTGTTGTGGTAAGGGATAGTTGGGGGTGATTTACGGTAGCCGAAGTAATTTAGGTGATTCTGGTATAGTTTGTTATGATTTTTAGCATTTTTTTGTAATTTTAAAGTGATTGGGCTTAGTTTGTTGCTGTAAAGTGTAGTTGGGGGTGATTTTTGATAGCCGAAGTAATTTAGGTGAGTTTGGCATAGTTTGCTATGGTTAGTAGCATTTTTTTGTAATTTAAAAATGATTGGGTTTAGATAGTTGTGGTAAGGGTTAGTTGGTGATGATTTATGGTAGCCGATGTAATTTGGGTGAGTTTGGCATAGTCTGCTATGGTAACTAGCATTTTTTTGTAATTTAAAAGTGATTGGGTTTAGTTTGTTGTGGTAAGGGTTAGTTGGTGATGATGTAGAGTAGCCGAAGTAATTTAGGTGAGTCTGGCATAGTTTGTTATGATTTGTACACCTTTTTTTGTAATTTTAAGATGATATGGTTTGGTTTGTTGTGGTAAGGGATAGTTGGGAGTGATTTACGTTAGCCGACGTAATTTAGGTGATTCTAGTATAGTTTGTTATGATTTTTAGCATTTTTTTGTAATTTTAAAGTGATTGGGCTTAGTTTGTTGCTGTAAAGTGTAGTTGGGGGTGATTTTTGATAGCCGAAGTAATTTAGGTGAGTTTGGCATAGTTTGCTATGGTTAGTAGCATTTTTTTGTAATTTAAAAGTGATTGGGTTTAGTTTGTTGTGGTAAGAGTTAGTTGGTGATAATTTATGGTAGCCGAAGTAATTTAGGTGAGTTTGGCATAGTTTGCTATGGTTACTAGCATTTTTTTGTAATTTAAAAGTGATTGGGTTTAGTTTGTTGTGGTAAGGGTTAGTTGGTGATGATTTAGAGTAGCCGAAGTAATTTAGGTGAGTCTGGCATAGTTTGTTATGATTTGTACACCTTTTTTTGTAATTTTATGATGATATGGTTTGGTTTGTTGTGGTAAGGGATAGTTGGGGGTGATTTACGGTAGCCGAAGTAATTTAGGTGATTCTGGTATAGTTTGTTATGATTTTAAGCATTTTTTTGTAATTTTAAAGTGATTGGTCTTAGTTTCTTGCTGTAAAGTGTAGTTAAGGGTGATTTTTGATAGCCAAAGTAATTTAGGTGAGTTTGGCATAGTTTGCTATGGTTAGTAGCATTTTTTTGTAATTTAAAAGTGATTGGGTTTAGATTGTTGTGGTAAGGGTTAGTTGGTGATGATTTATGGTAGCCGAAGTAATTTAGGTGAGTTTGGCCTAGTTTGCTATGGTTACTAGCATTTTTTTGTAATTTAAAAGTGATTGGGTTTAGTTTGTTGTGGTAAGGGTTAGTTGGTGATGATTTAGAGTAGCCGAAGTAATTTAGGTGAGTCTGGCATAGTTTGTTATGATTTGTACACCTTTTTTTGTAATTTTAAGATGATATGGTTTGGTTTGTTGTGGTAAGGGATAGTTGGGGTTGATTTACGGTAACCGAAGTAATTTAGGTGATTCTGGTATAGTTTGTTATGATTTTTAGCATTTTTTGTAATTTCAAAGTGATTGGGCTTAGTTTGTTGCTGTAAAGTGTAGTTGGGGGTGATTTTTGATAGCCGAAGTAATTTAGGTGAGTTTGGCATAGTTTGCTATGGTTAGTAGCATTTTTTTGTAATTTAAAAGTGATTGGGTTTAGTTTGTTGTGGTAAGGGTTTGTTGGTGATGATTTATGGTAGCCGAAGTAATTTAGGTGAGTTTGGCATAGTTTGCTATGGTTAGTAGCATTTTTTTGTAATTTAAAAATGTTTGGGTTTAGTTTGTTGTGGTAAGGGTTAGTTGGTGATGATTTATGGTAGCCGAAGTAATTTAGGTGAGTTTGGCATAGTTTGCTATGGTTACTAGCATTTTTTTGTAATTTAAAAGTGATTGGGTTTAGTTTGTTGTGGTAAGGGTTACTTGGTGATGATTTATGGTAGCCGAAGTAATTTAGGTGAGTCTGGCATAGTTTGTTATGGTTTGTACACCTTTTTTTGTAATTTTAAGATGATATGGTTTGGTTTGTTGTGGTAAGGGATAGTTGGGGGTGACTTACGGTAACCGAAGTAATTTAGGTGATTCTGGTATAGTTTGTTATGATTTTTAGCATTTTTTGTAATTTCAAAGTGATTGGGCTTAGTTTGTTGCTGTAAAGTGTAGTTGGGGGTGATTTTTGATAGCCGAAGTAATTTAGGTGAGTTTGGCATAGTTTGCTATGGTTAGTAGCATTTTTTTGTAATTTAAAAGTGATTGGGTTTAGTTTGTTGTGGTAAGGGTTTGTTGGTGATGATTTATGGTAGCCGAAGTAATTTAGGTGAGTTTGGCATAGTTTGCTATGGTTAGTAGCATTTTTTTGTAATTTAAAAATGTTTGGGTTTAGTTTGTTGAGGTAAGGGTTAGTTGGTGATGATTTATGGTAGCCGAAGTAATTTAGGTGAGTTTGGCATAGTTTGCTATGGTTACTAGCACTTTTTTGTAATTTAAAGGTGATTGGGTTTAGTTTGTTGTGGTAAGGGTTAGTTGGTGATAATTTATGGTAGCCGAAGTAATTTAGGTGAGTTTGGCATAGTTTGCTATGGTTACTAGCATTTTTTTGTAATTTAAAAGTGATTGGGTTTAGTTTGTTGTGGTAAGGGTTAGTTGGTGATGATTTAGAGTAGCCGAAGTAATTTAGGTGAGTCTGGCATAGTTTGTTATGATTTGTACACCTTTTTTTGTAATTTTAAAATGATATGGTTTGGTTTGTTATGGTAAGGGATAGTTGGGGGTGATTTACGGTAGCCGAAGTAATTTAGGTGATTCTGGTATAGTTTGTTATGATTTTTAGCATTTTTTTGTAATTTAAAAGTGATTGGGTTTAGTTTGTTGTGGTAAGGGTTAGTTGGTAATGATTTATGGTAGCCGAAGTAATTTAGGTGAGTTTGGCATAGTTTGCTATGGTTACTAGCATTTTTTTGTAATTTAAAAGTGATTGGGTATAGTTTGTTGTGGTAAGGGTTAGTTGGTGATGATTTAGAGTAGCCGAAGTAATTTAGATGAGTCTGGCATAGTTTGTTATGATTTGTACACCTTTTTTTGTAATTTTAAGCTGATATGGTTTGGTTTGTTGTGGTAAGGGATAGTTGGGGGTGATTTACGGTAGCCGAAGTAATTTAGGTGATTCTGGTATAGTTTGTTATGATTTTTAGCATTTTTTTGTAATTTTAAAGTGATTGGGCTTACTTTGTTGCTGTAAAGTGTAGTTGGGGGTGATTTTTGATAGCCGAAGTAATTTAGGTGAGTTTGGCATAGTTTGCTATAATTAGTAGCATTTTTTTGTAATTTAAAAGTGATTGGGTTTAGTTTGTTGTGGTAAAGGTTAGTTGGTGATGATTAATGGTAGCCGAAGTAATTTAGGTGAGTTTGGCATAGTTTGCTATGGTTACTAGCATTTTTTGTGATTTAAAAGTGATTGGGTTTAGTTTGTTGTGGTAAGGGTTAGTTGGTGATGATTTAGAGTAGCCGAAGTAATTTAGGTGAGTCTGGCATAGTTTGTTATGATTTGTACACCTTTTTTTGTAATTTTAAGATGATATGGTTTGGTTTGTTGTGGTAAGGGATAGTTGGGGGTGATTTACGGTAGCCGAAGTAATTTAGGTGATTCTGGTATAGTTTGTTATGATTTTTAGCATTTTTTTGTAATTTAAAAGTGATTGGCTTTAGTTTGTTGTGGTAAGGGTTAGTTGGTAATGATTTATGGTAGCCGAAGTAATTTAGGTGAGTTTGGCATAGTTTGCTATGGTTACTAGCATTTTTTTGTAATTTAAAAGTGATTGGGTATAGTTTGTTGTGGTAAGGGTTAGTTGGTGATGATTTAGAGTAGCCGAAGTAATTTAGATGAGTCTGGCATAGTTTGTTATGATTTGTACACCTTTTTTTGTAATTTTAAGATGATATGGTTTGGTTTGTTGTGGTAAGGGATAGCTGGGGGTGATTTACGATAGCCGAAGTAATTTAGGTGATTCCGGTATAGTTTGTTATGATTTTTAGCATTTTTTTGTAATTTTAAAGAGATTGGGCTTAGTTTGTTGCTGTAAAGTGTAGTTGGGGGTGATTTTTGATAGCCGAAGTAATTTAGGTGAGTTTGGCATAGTTTGCTATGGTTAGTAGCATTTTTTTGTAATTTAAAAGTGATTGGGTTTAGTTTGTTGTGGTAAGAGTTAGTTGGTGATAATTTATGGTAGCCGAAGTAATTTAGGTGAGTTTGGCATAGTTTGCTATGGTTACTAGCATTTTTTTGTAATTTAAAAGTGATTGGGTTTAGTTTGTTGTGGTAAGGGTTAGTTGGTGATGATTTAGAGTAGCCGAAGTAATTTAGGTGAGTCTGGCATAGTTTGTTATGATTTGTACACCTTTTTTTGTAATTTTATGATGATATGGTTTGGTTTGTTGTGGTAAGGGATAGTTGGGGGTGATTTACGGTAGCCGAAGTAATTTAGGTGATTCTGGTATAGTTTGTTATGATTTTAAGCATTTTTTTGTAATTTTAAAGTGATTGGTCTTAGTTTGTTGCTGTAAAGTGTAGTTAAGGGTGATTTTTGATAGCCAAAGTAATTTAGGTGAGTTTGGCATAGTTTGCTATGGTTAGTAGCATTTTTTTGTAATTTAAAAGTGATTGGGTTTAGATTGTTGTGGTAAGGGTTAGTTGGTGATGATTTATGGTAGCCGAATTAATTTAGGTGAGTTTGGCCTAGTTTGCTATGGTTACTAGCATTTTTTTGTAATTTAAAAGTGATTGGGTTTAGTTTGTTGTGGTAAGGGTTAGTTGGTGATGATTTAGAGTAGCCGAAGTAATTTAGGTGAGTCTGGCATAGTTTGTTATGATTTGTACACCTTTTTTTGTAATTTTAAGATGATATGGTTTGGTTTGTTGTGGTAAGGGATAGTTGGGGTTGATTTACGGTAACCGAAGTAATTTAGGTGATTCTGGTATAGTTTGTTATGATTTTTAGCATTTTTTTGTAATTTAAAAGTGATTGGGTTTAGTTTGTTGTGGTAAGGGTTAGTTGGTAATGATTTATGGTAGCCGAAGTAATTTAGGTGAGTTTGGCATAGTTTGCTATGATTACTAGCATTTTTTTTTAATTTAAATGTGATTGGGTTTAGTTTGTTGTGGTAAGGGTTAGTTGGTGATGATTTAGAGTAGCCGAAGTAATTTAGGTGAGTCTGGCATAGTTTGTTATGATTTGTACACCTTTTTTTGTAATTTTAAGATGATATGGTTTGGTTTGTTGTGGTAAGGGATAGTTGGGGGTGATTTACGGTAGCCGAAGTAATTTAGGTGATTCTGGTATAGTTTG
Source organism: Eledona agricola (assembly GCA_964023215.1). Taxonomy (NCBI): domain Eukaryota; kingdom Metazoa; phylum Arthropoda; class Insecta; order Coleoptera; family Tenebrionidae; genus Eledona; species Eledona agricola. Next base: position 10,438,260 of record OZ026855.1, on the reverse strand, counting down.
TTATGATTTTAAGCATTTTTTTGTAATTTAAAAGTGATTGGCTTTAGTTTGTTGTGGTAAGGGTTAGTTGGTGATGATTTATGGTAGTCGAAGTAATTTAGGTGAGTTTGGCATAGTTTGCTATGATTTGTACACCTTTTTTTGTAATTTTAAGATGATATGGTTTGGTTTGTGGTTGTAAGGGATAGTTGGGGGTGATTTACGGTAGCCGAAGTAATTTAGGTGATTCTGGTATAGTTTGTTATGATTTTTAGCATTTTTTTGTAATTTAAAAGTGATTGGGTTTAGTTTGTTGTGGTAAGGGTTAGTTGGTGATGATTTATGGTAGCCGAAGTAATTTAGGTGAGTTTGGCCTAGTTTGCTATGGTTACTAGCATTTTTTTGTTATTTAAAAGTGATTGGGTTTAGTCTGTTGTGGTAAGTGTTAGTTGGTGATGATTTAGAGTAGCCGAAGTAATTTAGGTGAGTCTGGCATAGTTTGTTATGATTTGTACACCTTTTTTGTAATTTTAAGATGATATGGTTTGGTTTGTTGTGGTAAGGGATAGTTGGGGGTGATTTACGGTAGCAGAAATAATTTAGGTGATTCTGGTATAGTTTGTTATGATTTTTAGCATTTTTTGTAATTTTAAAGTGTTTGGGCTTAGTTTGTTGCTGTAAAGTGTAGTTGGGGGTGATTTTTGATAGCCGAAGTAATTTAGGTGAGTTTGGCATAGTTTGCTATGGTTAGTAGCATTTTTTTGTAATTTAAAATTGATTGGGTTTAGTTTGTTGTGGTAAGGGTTAGTTGGTGATGATTTATGGTAGCCGAAGTAATTTAGGTTAGTTTGGCATAGTTTGCTATGGTTACTAGCATTTTTTTGTAATTTAAAAGTGATTGGGTTTAGTTTGTTGTGGTAAGGGTTAGTTGGTGATGATTTATGGTAGCCGATGTAATTTAGGTTAGTTTGGCATAGTTTGCTATGGTAACTAGCATTTTTTTGTAATTTAAAAGTGATTGGGTTTAGTTTGTTGTGGTAAGGGTTAGTTGGTGATGATTTAGAGTAGCCGAAGTAATTTAGGTGAGTCTGGCATAGTTTGTTATGATTTGTACACCTTTTTTTGTAATTTTAAGCTGATATGGTTTGGTTTGTTGTGGTAAGGGATAGTTGGGGGTGATTTACGGTAGCCGAAGTAATTTAGGTGATTCTGGTATAGTTTGTTATGATTTTTAGCATTTTTTTGTAATTTTAAAGTGATTGGGCTTAGTTTGTTGCTGTAAAGTGTAGTTGGGGGTGATTTTTGATAGCCGAAGTAATTTAGGTGAGTTTGGCATAGTTTGCTATGGTTAGTAGCATTTTTTTGTAATTTAAAAATGATTGGGTTTAGATAGTTGTGGTAAGGGTTAGTTGGTGATGATTTATGGTAGCCGATGTAATTTGGGTGAGTTTGGCATAGTCTGCTATGGTAACTAGCATTTTTTTGTAATTTAAAAGTGATTGGGTTTAGTTTGTTGTGCTAAGGGTTAGTTGGTGATGATTTAGAGTAGCCGAAGTAATTTAGGTGAGTCTGGCATAGTTTGTTATGATTTGTACACCTTTTTTTGTAATTTTAAGATGATATGGTTTGGTTTGTTGTGGTAAGGGATAGTTGGGAGTGATTTACGTTAGCCGAAGTAATTTAGGTGATTCTAGTATAGTTTGTTATGATTTTTAGCATTTTTTTGTAATTTTAAAGTGATTGGGCTTAGTTTGTTGCTGTAAAGTGTAGTTGGGGGTGATTTTTGATAGCCGAAGTAATTTAGGTGAGTTTGGCATAGTTTGCTATGGTTAGTAGCATTTTTTTGTAATTTAAAAGTGATTGGGTTTAGTTTGTTGTGGTAAGAGTTAGTTGGTGATAATTTATGGTAGCCGAAGTAATTTAGGTGAGTTTGGCATAGTTTGCTATGGTTACTAGCATTTTTTTGTAATTTAAAATTGATTGGGTTTAGTTTGTTGTGGTAAGGGTTAGCTGGTGATGATTTAGAGTAGCCGAAGTAATTTAGGTGAGTCTGGCATAGTTTGTTATGATTTGTACACCTTTTTTTGTAATTTTATGATGATATGGTTTGGTTTGTTGTGGTAAGGGATAGTTGGGGGTGATTTACGGTAGCCGAAGTAATTTAGGTGATTCTGGTATAGTTTGTTATGATTTTAAGCATTTTTTTGTAATTTTAAAGTGATTGGTCTTAGTTTGTTGCTGTAAAGTGTAGTTAAGGGTGATTTTTGATAGCCAAAGTAATTTAGGTGAGTTTGGCATAGTTTGCTATGGTTAGTAGCATTTTTTTGTAATTAAAAGTGATTGGGTTTAGATTGTTGTGGTAAGGGTTAGTTGGTGATGATTTATGGTAGCCGAAGTAATTTAGGTGAGTTTGGCATAGTTTGCTATGGTTACTAGCATTTTTTTGTAATTTAAAGTGATTGGGTTTGGTTTGTTGTGGTAAGGGATAGTTGGGGGTGATTTACGGTAACCGAAGTAATTTAGGTGATTCTGGTATAGTTTGTTATGATTTTTAGCATTTTTTGTAATTTCAAAGTGATTGGGCTTAGTTTGTTGCTGTAAAGTGTAGTTGGGGGTGATTTTTGATAGCCGAAGTAATTTAGGTGAGTTTGGCATAGTTTGCTATGGTTAGTAGCATTTTTTTGTAATTTAAAAATGTTTGGGTTTAGTTTGTTGTGGTAAGGGTTAGTTGGTGATGATTTATGGTAGCCGAAGTAATTTAGGTGAGTTTGGCATAGTTTGCTATAGTTACTAGCATTTTTTTGTAATTTAAAAGTGATTGGGTTTAGTTTGTTGTTGTAAGGGTTAGTTGGTGATGATTTATGGTAGCCGAAGTAATTTAGGTGAGTCTGGCATAGTTTGTTATGGTTTGTACACCTTTTTTTGTAATTCTAAGATGATATGGTTTGGTTTGTTGTGGTAAGGGATAGTTGGGGGTGACTTACGGTAACCGAAGTAATTTAGGTGATTCTGGTATAGTTTGTTATGATTTTTAGCATTTTTTGTAATTTCAAAGTGATTGGGCTTAGTTTGTTGCTGTAAAGTGTAGTTGGGGGTGATTTTTGATAGCCGAAGTAATTTAGGTGAGTTTGGCATAGTTTGCTATGGTTAGTAGCATTTTTTTGTAATTTAAAAGTGATTGGGTTTAGTTTGTTGTGGTAAGGGTTTGTTGGTGATGATTTATGGTAGCCGAAGTAATTTTGGTGAGTTTGGCATAGTTTGCTATGGTTAGTAGCATTTTTTTGTAATTTAAAAATGTTTGGGTTTAGTTTGTTGAGGTAAGGGTTAGTTGGTGATGATTTATGGTAGCCGAAGTAATTTAGGTGAGTTTGGCATAGTTTGCTATGGTTACTAGCATTTTTTTGTAATTTAAAAGTGATTGGGTTTAGTTTGTTGTGGTAAGGGTTAGTTGGTGATAATTTATGGTAGCCGAAGTAATTTAGGTGAGTTTGGCATAGTTTGCTATGGTTACTAGCATTTTTTTGTAATTTAAAAGTGATTGGGTTTAGTTTGTTGTGGTAAGGGTTAGTTGGTGATGATTTAGAGTAGCCCAAGTAATTTAGGTGAGTCTGGCATAGTTTGTTATGATTTGTACACCTTTTTTTGTAATTTTATGATGATATGGTTTGGTTTGTTGTGGTAAGGGATAGTTGGGGGTGATTTACGGTAGCCGAAATAATTTAGGTGATTCTGGTATAGTTTGTTATGATTTTAAGCATTTTTTTGTAATTTTAAAGTGATTGGGCTTATTTTGTTGCTGTAAAGTGTAGTTGGGGGTGATTTTTGATAGCCGAAGTAATTTAGGTGAGTTTGGCATAGTTTGCTATGGTTAGTAGCATTTTTTTGTAATTTAAAAGTGATTGGGTTTAGATTGTTGTGGTAAGGGTTAGTTGGTGATGATTTATGGTAGCCGAAGTAATTTAGGTGAGTTTGGCATAGTTTGCTATGGTTACTAGCATTTTTTTGTAATTTAAAAGTGATTGGGTTTAGTTTGTTGTGGTAAGGGTTAGTTGGTGATGATTTATGGTAGCCGAAGTAATTTAGGTGAGTCTGGCATAGTTTGTTATGATGTGTACACCTTTTTTTGTAATTTTAAGATGATATGGTTTGGTTTGTTGTGGTAAGGGATAGTTGGGGGTGATTTACGGTAACCGAAGTAATTTAGGTGATTCTGGTATAGTTTGTTATGATTTTTAGAATTTTTTTGTAATTTTAAAGTGATTGGGCTTAGTTTGTTGCTGTAAAGTGTAGTTGGGGGTGATTTTTGATAGCCGAAGTAATTTAGGTGAGTTTGGCATAGTTTGCTATGGTTAGTAGCATTTTTTTGTAATTTAAAAGTGATTGAGTTTAGTTTGTTGTGGTAAGGGTTAGTTGGTGATGATTTATGGTAGCCGAAGTAATTTAGGTGAGTTAGGCATAGTTTGCTATGGTTTTTTTTTTTTTGTAATTCAAAAGTGATTGGGTTTAGTTTGTTGTGGTGAGGGTTAGTTGGTGATGATTTAGAGTAGCCGAAGTAATTTAGGTGAGTCTGGCATAGTTTGTTATGATTTGTACACCTTTTTTTGTAATTTTAAGATGATATGGTTTGGTTTGTTGTGGTAAGGGATAGTTGGGAGTGATTTATGGTAGCCGAAGTAATTTAGGTGATTCTGGTATAGTTTGTTATGATTTTTAGCATTTTTTTGTAATTTTAAAGTGATTGGGCTTAGTTTGTTTCTGTAAAGTGTAGTTGGGGGTGATTTTTGATAGCCGAAGTAATTTAGGTGAGTTTAGCATAGTTTGCTATGGTTTGTAGGATTTTTTTGTAATTTAAAAGTGATTGGGTTTAGTTTGTTGTGGTAAGGGTTAGTTGGTGATGACTTATGGTAGCCGAAGTAATTTAGGTGAGTTTGGCATAGTTTGCTATGGTTACTAGCATTTTTTTGTAATTTAAAAGTGATTGGGTTTAGTTTGTTGTGGTAAGGGTTACTTGGTGATGATTTAGAGTAGCCGAAGTAATTTAGGTGAGTCTGGCATAGTTTGTTATGATTTGTACACCTTTTTTTGTAATTTTAAGATGATATGGTTTGGTTTGTTGTGGTAAGGGATAGTTGGGGGTGATTTACGGTAGCCGAAGTAATTTTGGTGATTCTGGTATAGTTTGTTATGATTTTTAGCATTTTTTTGTAATTTTAAAGTGATTGGGCTTAGTTTATTGCTGTAAAGTGTAGTTGGGGGTGATTTCTGATAGCCGAAGTAATTTAGGTAAGTTTGGCATAGTTTGCTATGGTTAGTAGCATTTTTTTGTAATTTAAAAGTGATTGGGTTTAGTTTGTTGTGGTAAGGGTTAGTTGGTGATGATTTATGGTAGCCGAAGTAATTTAGGTTAGTTTGGCATAGTTTGCTATGGTTACTAGCATTTTTTTGTAATTTAAAAGTGATTGGGTTTAGTTTGTTGTGGTAAGGGTTAGTTGGTGATGATTTAGAGTAGCCAAAGTAATTTAGGTGAGTTTGGCATAGTTTGCTATGGTAACTAGCATTTTTTTGTAATTTAAAAGTGATTGGGTTTAGTTTGTTGTGGTAAGGGTTAGTTGGTGATGATTTAGAGTAGCCGAAGTAATTTAGGTGAGTCTGGCATAGTTTGTTATGATTTGTACACCTTTTTTTGTAATTTTAAAATGATATGGTTTGGTTTGTTGTGGTAAGGGATTGTTGGAGGTAATTTACGGTAGCCGAAGTAATTTATGTGATTCTGGTATAGTTTGTTATGATTTTTAGCATTTTTTTGTAATTTTAAAGTGATTGGGCTTAGTTTGTTGCTGTAAAGTGTAGTTGGGGGTGATTTTTGATAGCCGAAGTAATTTAGGTGAGTTTGGCATAGTTTGCTATGGTTAGTAGCATTTTTTTGTAATTTAAAAGTGATTGGGTTTAGTTTGTTGTGGTAAGGGTTAGTTGGTGATGATTTATGGTAGCCGAAGTAATTTAGGTGAGTTTGGCATAGTTTGCTATGGTTACTAGCATTTTTTTGTAATTTAAAAGTGATTGGGTTTAGTTTGTTGTGGTAAGGGTTAGTTGGTGATGATTTAGAGTAGCCGAAGTAATTTAGGTGAGTCTGGCATAGTTTGTTATGATTTGTACACTTGTTTTTGTAATTTTAAGATGATATGGTTTGGTTTGTTGTGGTAAGGGATAGTTGGGGGTGATTTACGGTAGCCGAAGTAATTTAGGTGATTCTGGTATAGTTTGTTATGATTTTTAGCATTTTTTTGTAATTTAAAAGTGATTGGGTTTAGTTTGTTGTGGTAAGGGTTACCTGGTGATGATTTAGAGTAGCCGAAGTAATTTAGGTGAGTCTGGCATAGTTTGTTATGATTTGTACACCTTTTTTTGTAATTTTAAGATGATATGGTTTGGTTTGTTGTGGTAAGGGATAGTTGGGGGTGATTTACGGTAGCCGAAGTAATTTAGGTGATTCTGGTATAGTTTGTTATGATTTTTAGCATTTTTTTGTAATTTAAAAGTGATTGGGTTTAGTTTGTTGTGGTAAGGGTTAGCTGGTGATGATTTATGGTAGCCGAAGTAATTAAGGTGAGTTTGGCATAGTTTGCTATGGTTACTAGCATTTTTTTGTAATTTAAAAGTGATTGGGTTTAGTTTGTTGTGGTAAGGGTTAGTTGGTGATGATTTATGGTAGCAGAAGTAATTTAGGTGAGTTTGGCATAGTTTGCTATGGTTACTAGCATTTTTTTGTAATTTAAAAGTGATTGGGTTTAGTTTGTTGTGGTAAGGGTTAGTTGGTGATGATTTAGAGTAGCCGAAGTAATTTAAGTGAGTCTGGCATAGTTTGTTATGATTTGTACACCTTTTTTTGTAATTTTAAGATGATATGGTTTGGTTTGTTGTGGTAAGGGATAGCTGGGGGTGATTTACGGTAGCCGAAGTAATTTAGGTGATTCTGGTATAGTTTGTTATGATTTTTAGCATTTTTTTGTAATTTAAAAGTGATTGGGTTTAGTTTGTTGTGGTAAGTTTAGTTGGTGATGATTTATGGTAGCCGAAGTAATTTAGGTGAGTTTTGCATAGTTTGCTATGGTTACTAGCATTTTTTTGTAATTTAAAAGTGATTGGGTTTAGTTTGTTGTGGTAAGGGTTAGTTGGTGATGATTTATGGTAGCAGAAGTAATTTAGGTGAGTTTGGCATAGTTTGCTATGGTTACTAGCATTTTTTTGTAATTTAAAAGTGATTGGGTTTAGTTTGTTGTGGTAAGGGTTAGTTGGTGATGATTTAGAGTAGCCGAAGTAATTTAGGTGAGTCTGGCATAGTTTGTTATGATTTGTACACTTGTTTTTGTAATTTTAAGATGATATGGTTTGGTTTGTTGTGGTAAGGGATAGTTGGGGGTGATTTACGGTAGCCGAAGTAATTTAGGTGATTCTGGTATAGTTTGTTATGATTTTTAGCATTTTTTTGTAATTTAAAAGTGATTGGGTTTTGTTTGTTGTGGTAAGGGTTAGTTGGTGATGATTTAGAGTAGCCGAAGTAATTTAGGTGAGTCTGGCATAGTTTGTTATAATTTGTACACTTTTCTTTGTAATTTTAAGATGATATGGTTTGGTTTGTTGTGGTAAGGGATAGTTGGGGGTGATTTACGGTAGCCGAAGTAATTTAGGTGATTCTGGTATAGTTTGTTATGATTTTTAGCATTTTTTTGTAATTTAAAAGTGATTGGGTATAGTTTGTTGTGGTAAGGGTTAGTTGGTGATGATTTATGGTAGCCGAAGTAATTTAGGTGAGTCTGGCATAGTTTGTTATAATTTGTACACTTTTCTTTGTAATTTTAAGATGATATGGTTTGGTTTGTTGTGGTAAGGGATAGTTGGGTGTGATTTACGGTAGCCGAAGTAATTTAGGTGATTCTGGTATAGTTTGTTATGATTTTTAGCATTTTTTTGTAATTTAAAAGTGATTGGGTTTAATTTGTTGTGGTAAGGGTTAGTTGGTGATGATTTATGGTAGCCGAAGTAATTTAGGTGAGTTTGGCATAGTTTGCTATGGTTACTAGCATTTTTTTGTAATTTAAAAGTGATTGGGTTTAGTTTGTTGTGGTGAGGGTTAGTTGGTGATGATTTAGAGTAGCCGAAGTAATTTAGGTGAGTCTGGCATAGTTTGTTATGATTTCTACACCTTTTTTTGTAATTTTAAGATGATATGGGTTGGTTTGTTGTGGTAAGGGATATTTGGGGGTGATTTACGGTAGCCGAAGTAATTTAGGTGATTCTGGTATAGTTTGTTATGATTTTTAGCATTTTTTTGTAATTTAAAAGTGATTGGGTGTAGTTTGTTGTGGTAAGGGTTAGTTGGTGATGATTTATGGTAGCCGAAGTAATTTAGGTGAGTTTGGCATAGTTTGCTATGGTTACTAGCATTTTTTTGTAATATAAAGTGATTGGGTTTAGTTTGTTGTGGTAAGGGTTAGTTGGTGATGATTTAGAGTAGCCGAAGTAATTTAGATGAGTCTGGCATAGTTTGTTATGATATGTACACCTTTTTTTGTAATTTTAAGATGATATGGTTTGGTTTGTTGTGGTAAGGGATAGTTGGGGGTGATTTAAGGTAGCCGAAGTAATTTAGGTGATTCTGGTATAGATTGTTATGATTTTTAGCATTTTTTTGTAATTTAAAAGTGATTGGGTTTAGTTTGTTGTGGTAAGGGTTAGTTGGTGATGATTTATGGTAGCCGAAGTAATTTAGGTGAGTTTGGCATAGTTTGCTATGGTTACTAGCATTTTTTTGTAATTTAAAAGTGATTGGGTTTAGTTTGTAAGGGTAAGGGTTAGTTGGTGATGATTTAAAGTAGCCGAAGTAATTTAGGTGAGTCTGGCATAGTTTGTTATGATTTGTACACTTTTCTTTGTAATTTTAAGATGATATGGTTTGGTTTGTTGTGGTAAGGGATAGTTGGTGGTGATTTACGGTAGCCGAAGTAATTTAGGTGATTCTGGTATAGTTTGTTATAATTTTTAGCATTTTTTTGTAATTTAAAAGTGATTGGGTTTAGTTTGTTGTGGTAAGGGTTAGTTGGTGATGATTTATGGTAGCCAAAGTAATTTAGGTAAGTTTGGCATAGTTTGCTATGGTTACTAGCATTTTTTTGTAATTTAAAAGTGATTGGGTTTAGTTTGTTGTGGTAAGGGTTAGTTGGTGATGATTTAGAGTAGCCGAAGTAATTTAGGTGAGTCTGGCATAGTTTGTTATGATTTGTACACCTTTTTTGGTAATTTTAAGATGATATGGTTTGGTTTGTTGTGGTAAGGGATAGTTGGGGGTGATTTACGATAGCCGAAGTAATTTAGGTGATTCTGGTATAGTTTGTTATGATTTTTAGCATTTTTTTGTAATTTAAAAGTGATAGGGTTTAGTTTGTTGTGGTAAGGGTTAGTTGGTGATGATTTATGGTAACCGAAGTAATTTAGGTGAGTTTGGCATAGTTTGCTATGGTTACTAGCATTATTTTGTAATTTAAAAGAGATTAGGTTTAGTTTGTTGAGGTAAGGGTTAGTTGGTGATGATTTAGAGTAGCCGAAGTAATTTAGGTGAGTCTGGCATAGTTTGTTATGATTTGTACACCTTTTTTGTAATTTTAAGATGATATGGTTTGGTTTGTTGTGGTAAGGGATAGTTGGGGGTGATTTACGGTAGCCGAAGTAATTTAGGTGATTCTGGTATGGTTTGTTATAATTTTTAGCATTTTTTTGTAATTTTAAAGTGATTGGGCTTAGTTTGTTGCTGTAAAGTGTAGTTGAGGGTGATTTTTGATAGCCGAAGTAATTTAGGTGAGTGTGGCATAGTTTGCTATGGTTAGTAGCATTTTTTTGTAATTTAAAAGTGATTGGGTTTAGTTTGTTGTAATAAGGGTTAGTTGGTGATGATTTATGGTAGCCGAAGTAGTTTAGGTAAGTTTGGCATAGTTTGCTATGGTTACTAGCATTTTTTTGGTATTTAAAAGTGATTGGGTTTAGTTTGTTGTGGTAAGGGTTAGTTGGTGATGATTTAGAGTAGCCGAAGTAATTTAGGTGAGTCTGGCATAGTTTGTTATGATTTGTACACCTTTTTTTGTAATTTTAAGATGATATGGTTTGGTTTGTTGTGGTCAGGGATAGTTGGGGGTGACTTACGGTAGCCGAAGTAATTTAGGTGATTCTGGTATAGTTTGTTATGATTTTTAGCATTTTTTTGTAATTTAAAAGTGATTGGGTTTAGTTTGTTGTGGTAAGGGTTAGTTGGTTATGATTTATGGTAGCCGAAGAAATTTAGGTGAGTTTGGCATAGTTTGCTATGGTTACTAGCATTTTTTTGTAATTTAAAAGTGATTGGGTTTAGTTTGTTGTGGTAAGGGTTAGTTGGTGATGATTTAGAGTAGCCGAAGTAATTTAGGTGAGTCTGGCATAGTTTGTTATGATTTGTACACCTTTTTTTGTAATTTTAAGATGATATGGTTTGGTTTGTTGTGGTAAGGGATAGTTGGGGGTGATTTACGGTAGCCGAAGTAATTTAGGTGATTCTGGTATAGTTTGTTATGATTTTTAGCATTTTTTTGTAATTTAAAAGTGATTGGGTTTAGTTTGTTGTGGTAAGGGTTAGCTGGTGTTGATTTATGGTAGCCGAAGTAATTAAGGTGAGTTTGGCATAGTTTGCTATGGTTACTAGCATTTTTTTGTAATTTAAAAGTGATTGGGATTAGTTTGTTGTGGTAAGGGTTAGTTGGTGATGATTTATGGTAGCAGAAGTAATTTAGGTGAGTTTGGCATAGTTTGCTATGGTTACTAGCATTTTTTTGTAATTTAAAAGTGATTGGGTTTAGTTTGTTGTGGTAAGGGTTAGTTGGTGATGATTTAGAGTAGCCGAAGTAATTTAAGTGAGTCTGGCATAGTTTGTTATGATTTGTACACCTTTTTTTGTAATTTTAAGATGATATGGTTTGGTTTGTTGTGGTAAGGGATAGCTGGGGGTGATTTACGGTAGCCGAACTAATTTAGGTGATTCTGGTATAGTTTGTTATGATTTTTAGCATTTTTTTGTAATTTAAAAGTGATTGGGTTTAGTTTGTTGTGGTAAGTTTAGTTGGTGATGATTTATGGTAGCCGAAGTAATTTAGGTGAGTTTTGCATAGTTTGCTATGGTTACTAGCATTTTTTTGTAATTTAAAAGTGATTGGGTTTAGTTTGTTGTGGTAAGGGTTAGTTGGTGATGATTTAGAGTATCCGAAGTAATTTAGGTGAGTCTGGCATAGTTTGTTATCATTTGTACACCTTTTTTTGTAATTTTAAGATGATATGGTTTGGTTTGTTGTAGTAAGGGATAGTTGGGGGTGATTTAGAGTAGCCGAAGTAATTTAGGTGATTCTGGTATAGTTTGTTATGATTTTTAGCATTTTTTTGTAATTTAAAAGTGATTGGGTTTAGTTTGTTGTGGTAAGTTTAGTTGGTGATGATTTATGGTAGCCAAAGTAATTTAGGTTAGTTTGGCATAGTTTGCTTTGGTAACTAGCATTTTTATGTAGTTTAAAAGTGATTGGGTTTAGTTTGTTGTGGTAAGGGTTAGTTGGTGATGATTTAGAGTAGCTGAAATAATTTAGGTGAGTCTGGCATAGTTTGTTATGATTTGTACACCTTTTTTTGTAATTTTAAAATGATATGGTTTGGTTTGTTGTGGTAAAAGATTGTTGGAGGTGATTTATGGTAGCCCAAGTAATTTAGGTGAGTTTGGCATAGTTTGCTATGGTTACTAGCATTTTTTTGTAATTTAAAAGTGATTGGGTTTAGTTTGTTGTGGTAAGGGTTAGTTGGTGATGATTTAGAGTAGCCGAAGTAATTTAGGTGAGTCTGGCATAGTTTGTTATGATTTGTACACTTTTTTTTGTAATTTTAAGATGATATGGTTTGGTTTGTTGTCGTAAGGGATAGTTGGGGGTGATGTACGGTAGCCGAAGTAATTTAGGTGATTCTGGTATAGTTTGTTATGATTTTTAGCATTTTTTGTAATTTAAAAGTGATTGGGTTTTGTTTGTTGTGGTAAGGTTTAGTTGGTGATGATTTAGAGTAGCCGAAGTAATTTAGGTGAGTCTGGCATAGTTTGTTATGATTTGTACACCTTTTTTTGTAATTATAAGATGATATGGTTTGGTTTGTTGTGGTAAGGGATAGTTGGGGGTGATTTACGGTAGCCGAAGTAATTTAGGTGATTCTGGTATAGTTTGTTATGATTTTTAGCATTTTTTTGTAATTTTAAAGTGATTGGGCTTAGTTTGTTGCTGTAAAGTGTAGTTGGGGGTGATTTTTGATAGCCGAAGTAATTTAGGTGAGTTTGGCATAGTTTGCTATGGTTAGTAGCATTTTTTTGTAATTTAAAAGTGATTGGGTTTAGTTTGTTGTGGTAAGGGATAGTTGGTGATGATTTAGAGTAGCCGAAATAATTTAGGTAAGTCTGGCATAGTTTGTTATGATCTGTACACCTTTTTTTGTAATTTTAAGATGATATGGTTTTGTTTGTTGTGGTAAGGGATAGTTGGGGGTGATTTAAGGTAGCCGAAGTAATTAAGGTGATTCTGGTATAGATTGTTATGATTTTTAGCATTTTTTTGTAATTTAAAAGTGATTGGGTTTAGTTTGTTGTGGTAAGGGTTAGTTGGTGATGATTTATGGTATCCGAAGTAATTTAGGTGAGTTTGGCATAGTTTGCTATGGTTACTAGCATTTTTTTGTAATTTAAAAGTGATTGGGTTTAGTTTGTAGTGGTAAGGGTTAGTTGGTGATGATTTAGAGCAGCCGAAGTAATTTAGGTGAGTCTGGCATAGTTTGTTATGATTTGTACACTTTTCTTTGTAATTTTAAGATAATATGGTTTGGTTTGGTGTGGTAAGGGATAGTTGGAGGTGATTTACGGTTGCCAAAGTAATTTAGGTGATTCTGGTATAGTTTCTTATGATTTTTAGCATTTTTTTGTAATTTAAAAGTGATTGGGTTTAGTTTGTAGTGGTAAGGGTTTGTTGGTGATGATTTAGAGTAGCCGAAGTAATTTAGGTGAGTCTGGCATAGTTTGTTATGATTTGTACACTTTTCTTTGTAATTTTAAGATGATATGGTTTGGTTTGTTGTGGTAAGGGATAGTTGGGGGTGATTTACGTTTGCCAAAGTAATTTAGGTGATTCTGGTATAGTTTGTTATGATTTTTAGCATTTTTTTGTAATTTAAAAGTGATTGGGTTTAGTTTGTTGTGGTAAGGGTTAGTTGGTGATGATTTATGGTAGCCGAAGTAATTTAGGTAAGTTTGGCCTAGTTTGCTATGGTTACTAGCATTTTTTTGTAATTTAAAAGTGATTGGGTTTAGTTTGTTGTGGTAAGGGTTAGTTGGTGATGATTTAGAGTAGCCGAAGTAATTTAGGTGAGTCTGGCATAGTTTGTTATGATTTGTACACCTTTTTTTGTAATTTTAAGATGATATGGTTTGGTTTGTTGTGGTAAGGGATAGTTGGCGGTGATTTACGGTAGCCGAAGTAATTTAGGTGATTCTGGTATAGTTTGTTATGATTTTTAGCATTTTTTTGTAATTTAAAAGTGATTGGGTTTAGTTTGTTGTGGTAAGGGTTAGTTGGTGATGATTTATGGTAGCCGAAGTAATTTAGGTGAGTTTGGCATAGTTTGCTATGGTTACTAGCATTTTTTTGTAATTTAAAAGTGATTGGGTTTAGTTTGTTGTGGTAAGGGTTAGTTGGTGATGAGTTAGAGTAGCCGAAGTAATTTAGGTGAGTCTGGCATAGTTTGTTATGATTTCTACACCTTCTTTTGTAATTTTAAGATGATATGGTTTGGTTTGTTGTGGTAAGGGATATTTGGGGGTGATTTACGGTAGCCGAAGTAATTTAGGTGATTCTTGTGTAGTTTGTTATGATTTTTAGCATTTTTTTGTAATTTTAAAGTGATTGGGTTTAGTTTGTTGCTGTAAAGTGTAGTTGGGGGTGATTTTTGTTAGCCGAAGTAATTTAGGTGAGTTTGGCATAGTTTGCTATGGTTAGTTGCATTTTTTTGTAATTTAAAAGTGATTGGGTTTAGTTTGTTGTGGTAAGGGTTAGTTGGTGATGATTTAGAGTAGCCGAAGTAATTTAGGTGAGTCTGGCATAATTTGTTATGATTTGTACACTTTTCTTTGTAATTTTAAGATGATATGGTTTGGTTTGTTGTGGTAAGGGATAGTTGGGGGTGATTTACGGTAGCCGAAGTAATTTAGGAGATTCTGGTATAGTTTGTTATGATTTTTAGCACTTTTTTGTAATTTAAAAGTGATTGGGTGTAGTTTGTTGTGGTAAGGGTTAGTTGGTGATGATTTATGGTAGCCGAAGTAATTTAGGTGAGTTTGGCATAGTTTGCTATGGTTACTAGCATTTTTTTGTAATTTAATGTGATTGGGTTTAGTTTGTTGTGGTAAGGGTTAGTTGGTGATGATTTAGAGTAGCCGAAGTAATTTAGGTGAGTCTGGCATAGTTTGTTATGATTTGTACACCTTTTTTTGTAATTTTAAGATGATATGGTTTGGTTTGTTGTGGTAAGTGATAGTTGGGGGTGATTTAAGGTAGCCGAAGTAATTTAGGTGATTCTGGTATAGATTGTTATGATTTTTAGCATTTTTTTGTAATTTAAAAGTGATTGGGTTTAGTTTGTTGTGGTAAGGGTTAGTTGGTGATGATTTATGGTAGCAAAAGTAATTTAGGTGAGATTGTCATAGTTTGCTATGGTTACTAGCATTTTTTTGTAATTTAAAAGTGATTGGGTTTAGTTTGTAGTGGTAAGGGTTAGCTGGTGATGATTTAGAGTAGCCGAAGTAATTTAGGTGAGTCTGGCATAGTTTGTTATGATTTGTACACTTTTCTTTGTAATTTTAAGATGATATGGTTTGGTTTGTTGTGGTAAGGGATAGTTGGGGGTGATTTACGGTAGCCGAAGTAATTTAGGTGATTCTGGTATAGTTTGTTATGATTTTTAGCATTTTTTTGTAATTTAAAAATGATTGGGATTAGTTTGTTGTGGAAAGGTTTAGTTGGTGATGATTTATGGTAGCCGAAGTAATTTAGGTAAGTTTGGCATAGTTTGCTATGGTTACTAGCATTTTTTTGAAATTAAAAGTGATTGGGTTTAGTTTGTTGTGGTAAGGGTTAGTTGGTGATGATTTAGAGTAGCCGAAGTAATTTAGGTGAGTCTGGCATAGTTTGTTATGATTTGTACACCTTTTTTTGTAATTTTAAGATGATATGGTTTGGTTTGTTGTGGTAAGGGATAGTTGGGGGTGATTTATGGTAGCCAAAGTAATTTAGGTGATTCTGGTATAGTTTGTTATGATTTTTAGCATTTTTTTGTAATTTAAAAGTGATTGGGTTTAGTTTGTTGTGGTAAGGGTTAGTTGGTGATGATTTAGAATAGCCGAAGTAATTTAGGTGAGTCTGGCATATTTTGTTATGATTTGTACACCTTTTTTTGTAATTTTAAGATGATATGGTTTGGTTTGTTGTGGTAAGGGATAGTTGGGGGTGATTTACGGTAGCCGAAGTAATTTAGGTGATTCCGGTATAGTTTGTTATGATTTTTAGCATTTTTTTGTAATTTTAAAGTGATTGGGCTTAGTTTGTTGCTGTAAAGTGTAGTTAGTGGTGATTTTTGATAGTCGAAGTAATTTAGGTGAGTTTGGCATAGTTTGCTATGGTTAGTAGCATTTTTTTGTAATTTAAAAGTGATTGGGTTTAGTTTGTTGTGGTAAGGGTTAGTTGGTGATGATTTATGGTAGCCGAAGTAATTTAGGTGAGTTTGGCATAGTTTGCTATGGTTACTAGCATTTTTTTTGGTATTTAAAAGTGATTGGGTTTAGTTTGTTGTGGTAAGGGTTAGTTGGTGATGATTTAGAGTAGCCGAAGTAATTTAGGTGAGTCTGGCATAGTTTGTTATGATTTGTACACCTTTTTTTGTAATTTTAAGATGATATGGTTTGGTTTGTTGTGGTCAGGGATATTTGGGGGTGATTTACGGTAGCCGAAGTAATTTAGGTGATTCTGGTATAGTTTGTTATGATTTTTAGCATTTTTTTGTAATTTAAAAGTGATTGGGTTTAGTTTGTTGTGGTAAGGGTTAGTTGGTGTTGATTTATGGTAGCCGAAGTAATATAGGTGAGTTTGGCATAGTTTACTATGGTTACTAGCATTTTTTTGTAATTTAAAAGTGATTGGGTTTAGTTTGTTGTGGTAAGGGTTAGTTGGTGATAATTTAGAGTAGCCGAAGTAATTTAGGTGAGTCTGGCATAGTTTGTTATGATTTGTACACCTTTTTTTGTAATTTTAAGATGATATGGTTTGGTTTGTTGTGGTAAGGGATAGTTGGGGGTGATTTACGGTAGCCGAAGTAATTTAGGTGATTCTGGCATAGTTTGTTATGATTTTTAGCATTTTTCTGTAATTTAAAAGTGATTGGGTTTAGTTTGTTGTGGTAAGAGTTAGTTGGTGATGATTTATGGTAGCCGAAGTAATTTAGGTGAGTTTGGCATAGTTTGCTATGGTTACTAGCATTTTTTTGTAATTTAAAAGTGATTGGGTTTAGTTTGTTGTGGTAAGGGTTAGTTGGTGATGATTTAGAGTAGCCGAAGTAATTTAGGTGAGTCTGGCATAATTTGTTATGATTTGTATATCTTTTTTTGTAATTTTAAGATGATATGATTTGGTTTGTTGTGGTAAGGGATAGTTGGGGGTGATTTACGATAGCCGAAGTAATTTAGGTGATTCTGGTATAGTTTGTTATGATTTTTAGCATTTTTTGTAATTTTAAAGTGATTGGGCTTAGTTTGTTGCTGTAAAGTGTAGTTGGGGGTAATTTTTGGATAGCCGAAGTAATTTAGGTGAGTTTGTCATAGTTTGCTATGGTTAGTAGCATTTTTTTGTAATTTAAAAGTGATTGGGTTTAGTTTGTTGTGGTAAGGGTTAGTTGGTGATGATTTATGGTAGCCGAAGTAATTTAGGTGAGTTTGGCATAGTTTGCTATGGTTACTAGCATATTTTTGTAATTTAAAAGTGATTTGGTTTAGTTTGTTGTGGTAAGGGTTAGTTGGTGATGATTTAGAGTAGTCGAAGTAATTTAGTTGAGTCTGGCATAGTTTGTTATGATTTGTACAACTTTTTTTGTAATTTTAAGATAATATGATTTGGTTTGTTGTAGTAAGGGATAGTTGGGGGTGATTTACGGTAGCCGAAGTAATTTAGGTGATTCTGGTATAGTTTGTTAT
Source organism: Eledona agricola (assembly GCA_964023215.1). Classification (NCBI taxonomy): domain Eukaryota; kingdom Metazoa; phylum Arthropoda; class Insecta; order Coleoptera; family Tenebrionidae; genus Eledona; species Eledona agricola. The sequence goes on along the minus strand of OZ026855.1, from coordinate 10,420,949 downwards.
GAATTTTAGCATTTTTTTGTAATTTAAAAGTTATTGGGTTTAGTTTGTTGTGGTAAGGGTTAGTTGGTGATTATTTATGGTAGCCGAAGTAATTTAGGTGAGTTTGGCATAGTTTGCTATGGTTACTAGCATTTTTTTGTAATTTAAAAGTGATTGGGTTTAGTTTGTTGTGGTAAGGATTAGTTGGTGATGATTTAGATTAGCCGAAGTAATTTAGGTGAGTCTGGCATAGTTTGTTATGATTTGTACACCTTTTTTTGTAATTTTAAGATGATATGGTTTGGTTTGTTGTGGTAAGGGATAGTTGGGGGTGATTTACGGTAGCCGAAGTAATTTAGGTGATTCTGGTATAGTTTGTTATGATTTTTAGCATTTTTTTGTAATTTAAACATGATTGGGTTTAGTTTGTTGTGGTAAGGGATAGTTGGGGGTGATTTATGGTAGCCGAAGTAATTTAGGTGAGTTCGGCATAGTTTGCTATGGTTACTAGCATTTTTTTGTAATTTTAAAGTGATTGGGCTTAGTTTGTTGCTGTAAAGTGTAGTTAGTGGTGATTTTTGATAGCCGAAGTAATTTAGGTGAGTTCGGCATAGTTTGCTATGGTTACTAGCATTTTTTTGTAATTTTAAAGTGATTGGGCTTAGTTTGTTGCTGTAAAGTGTAGTTAGTGGTGATTTTTGATAGCCGAAGTAATTTAGGTGAGTTTGGCATAGTTTGCTATGGTTAGTAGCATTTTTTTGTAATTTAAAAGTGATTGGGTTTAGTTTGTTGTGGTAAGGGTTAGTTGGTGATGATTTATGGTAGCCGAAGTAATTTAGGTGAGTTTGGCATTGTTTGCTATGGTTATTAGCATTTTTTTTGGTATTTAAAAGTGATTGGGTTTAGTTTGTTGTGGTAAGGGTTAGTTGGTGATGATTTAGAGTAGCCGAAGTAATTTAGGTGAGTCTGGCATAGTTTGTTATGATTTGTACACCTTTTTTTGTAATTTTAAGATGATATGGTTTGGTTTGTTGTGGTCAGGGATATTTGGGGGTGATTTACGGTAGCCGAAGTAATTTAGGTGATTCTGGTATAGTTTGTTATGATTTTTAGCATTTTTTTGTAATTTAAAAGTGATTGGGTTTAGTTTGTTGTGGTAAGGGTTAGTTGGTGATGATTTATGGTAGCCGAAGTAATATAGGTGAGTTTGGCATAGTTTGCTATGGTTACTAGCATTTTTTTGTAATTTAAAAGTAATTGGGTTTAGTTTGTTGTGGTAAGGGTTAGTTGGTGATGATTTAGAGTAGCCGAAGTAATTTAGGTGAGTCTGGCATAGTTTGTTATGATTTGTACACCTTTTTTTGTAATTTTAAGATGATATGGTTTCGTTTGTTGTGGTAAGGGATAGTTGGGGGTGATTTACGGTAGCCGAAGTAATTTAGGTGATTCTGGTATAGTTTGTTATGATTTTTAGCTTTTTTTTGTAATTTAAAAGTGATTGGGTTTAGTTTGTTGTGGTAAGGGTTAGTTGGTGATAATTTAGAGTAGCCGAAGTAATTTAGGTGAGTCTGGCATAGTTTGTTATGATTTGTACACCTTTTTTTGTAATTTTAAGATGATATGGTTTGGTTTGTTGTGGTAAGGGATAGTTGGGGGTGATTTACGGTAGCCGAAGTAATTTAGGTGATTCTGGCATAGTTTGTTATGATTTTTAGCATTTTTCTGTAATTTAAAAGTGATTGGGTTTAGTTTGTTGTGGTAAGAGTTAGTTGGTGATGATTTATGGTAGCCGAAGTAATTTAGGTGAGTTTGGCATAGTTTGCTATGGTTACTAGCATTTTTTTGTAATTTAAAAGTGATTGGGTTTAGTTTGTTGTGGTAAGGGTTAGTTGGTGATGATTTAGAGTAGCCGAAGTAATTTAGGTGAGTCTGGCATAATTTGTTATGATTTGTATATCTTTTTTTGTAATTTTAAGATGATATGATTTGGTTTGTTGTGGTAAGGGATAGTTGGGGGTGATTTACGATAGCCGAAGTAATTTAGGTGATTCTGGTATAGTTTGTTATGATTTTTAGCATTTTTTTGTAATTTTAAAGTGATTGGGCTTAGTTTGTTGCTGTAAAGTGTAGTTGGGGGTGATTTTTGATAGCCGAAGTAATTTAGGTGAGTTTGGCATAGTTTGCTATGGTTAGTAGCATTTTTTTGTAATTTAAAAGTGATTGGGTTTAGTTTGTTGTGGTAAGGGTTAGTTGGTGATGATTTATGGTAGCCGAAGTAATTTAGGTGAGTTTGGCATAGTTTGCTATGGTTACTAGCATATTTTTGTAATTTAAAAGTGATTTGGTTTAGTTTGTTGTGGTAAGGGTTAGTTGGTGATGATTTAAAGTAGTCGAAGTAATTTAGTTGAGTCTGGCATAGTTTGTTATGATTTGTACAACTTTTTTTGTAATTTTAAGATAATATGGTTTGGTTTGTTGTAGTAAGGGATAGTTGGGGGTGATTTACGGTAGCCGAAGTAATTTAGGTGATTCTGGTATAGTTTGTTATGAATTTTAGCATTTTTTTGTAATTTAAAAGTGATTGGGTTTAGTTTGTTGTGGTAAGGGTTAGTTGGTGATTATTTATGGTAGCTGAAGTAATTTAGGTGAGTTTGGCATAGTTTGCTATGGTTACTAGCATTTTTTTGTAATTTAAAAGTGATTGGGTTTAGTTTGTTGTGGTAAGGATTAGTTGGTGATGATTTAGATTAGCCGAAGTAATTTAGGTGAGTCTGGCATAGTTTGTTATGATTTGCACACCTTTTTTTGTAATTTTAAGATGATATGGTTTGGTTTGTTGTGGTAAGGGATAGTTAAGGGTGATTTACGATAGCCGAAGTAATTTAGGTGATTCTGGTATAGTTTGTTATGATTTTTAGCATTTTTTTGTAATTTAAACATGATTGGGTTTAGTTTGTTGTGGTAAGGTTTAGTTGGTGATGATTTATGGTAGCCGAAGTAATTTAGGTGAGTTTGGCATAGTTTGCTATGGTTACTAGCATTTTTTTGTAATTTAAAAGTGATTGGGTTTAGTTTGTTGTGGTAAGGGTTAGTTGGTGATGATTTATGGTAGCCGAAGTAATTAAGGTGAGTTTGGCATAGTTTGCTATGGTTACTAGCATTTTTTTCTAATTTAAAAGTGATTGGGTTTAGTTTGTTGTGGTAAGGGTTATTTGGTGATGATTTAGAGTAGCCGAAGTAATTTAGGTGAGTCTGGCATAGTTTGTTATGATTTGTACACCTTTTTTTGTAATTTTAAGATGATATGGTTTGGTTTGTTGTTGTAAGGGATAGTTTAGGGTGATTTACGGTAGCCGAAGTAATTTAGGTGATTCTGGTATAGTTTGTTATGATTTTTAGCATTTTTTTGTAATTTAAAAGTGATTGGGTTTAGTTTGTTGTGGTAAGGGTTAGTTGGTGATGATTTATGGTAGCCGAAGTAATTTAGGTGAGTTTTGCATAGTTTGCTATGGTTACAAGCATTTTTTTGTAATTTAAAATTGATTGGGTTTAGTTTGTTGTGGTAAGGGTTAGTTGGTGATGATTTAGAGTTTCCGAAGTAATTTAGGTGAGTCTGGCATAGTTTGTTATCATTTGTACACCTTTTTTTGTAATTTTAAGATGATATGGTTTGGTTTGTTGTAGTAAGGGATAGTTGGGGGTGATTTACGGTAGCCGAAGTAATTTAAGTGATTCTGGTATAGTTTGTTATGATTTTTAGCATTTTTTTGTAATTTTAAAGTGATTGGGCTAAGTTTGTTGCTGTAAAGTGTAGTTGAGGGTGATTTTTGATAGCCGAAGTAATTTAGGTGAGTTTGGCATAGTTTGCTATGGTTAGTAGCATTTTTTTGTAATTTAAAAGTGATTGGGTTTAGTTTGTTGTGGTAAGGGTTAGTTGGTGATGATTTATGGTAGCCGAAGTAATTTAGGTGAGTGTGGCATAGTTTGCTATGGTTACTAGCATTTTTTTTTAATTTAAAAGTGATTGGGTTTAGTTTGTTGTGGTAAGGGTTAGTTGGTGATGATTTAGAGTAGCCGAAGTAATTTAGGTGAGTCTGGCATAATTTGTTATGATTTGTATATCTTTTTTTGTAATTTTAAGATGATATGGTTTGGTTTGTTGTGGTAAGGGATAGTTGGGGGTGATTTACGGTAGCCGAAGTAATTTAGGTGATTCTGGTATAGTTTGTTATGATTTTTAGCATTTTTTTGTAATTTAAAAGTGATTGGCTTTAGTTTGTTGTGGTAAGGGTTAGTTGGTGATGATTTAGAGTAGCCGAAGTAATTTAGGTGAGTCTGGCATAGTTTGTTATGATTTGTACACCTTTTTTTGTAATTTTAAGATGATATGGTTTGGTTTGTTGTGGTAAGGGATAGTTGGGGGTGATTTACGGTAGCCGACGTAATTTAGGTGATTCTGGTATAGTTTGTTATGATTTTTAGCATTTTTTTGTAATTTAAAAGTGATTGGGTTTAGTTTGTTGTGGTAAGGGTTAGTTGGTGATGATTTATGGTAGCCGAAGTAATTTAGGTGAGTTTGGCATAGTTTGCTATGGTTACTAGCATTTTTTTGTAATTTAAAAGTGATTGGGTTTAGTTTGTTGTGGTAAGGGTTAGTTGGTGATGATTTAGAGTAGAAGAAGTAATTTAGGTGAGTCTGGCATAGTTTGTTATGATTTGTACACTTTTTTTGTAATTTTAAGATGATATGGTTTGGTTTGTTGTGGTAAGGGATAGTTGGGGGTGATTTACGGTAGCCGAAGTAATTTAGGTGAGTTTGGCATAGTTTGCTATGGTTACTAGCATTTTTTTGTAATTTAAAAGTGATTGGGTTTAGTTTGTTGTGGTAAGGGTTAGTTGGTGATGATTTAGAGTGGCCGAAGTAATTTAGGTGAGTCTGGCATAGTTTGTTATGATTTGTACACCTTTTTTTGTAATTTTAAGATGATATGGTTTGGTTTGTTGTGGTAAGGGATAGTTGGGGGTGATTTACGGAAGCCGAAGTAATTTAGGTGATTCTGGTATAGTTTGTTATGATTTTTAGCATTTTTTTGTAATTTAAAAGTGATTGGGTTTAGTTTATTGTGGTAAGGGTTAGTTGGTGATGATTTATGGTAGCCGAAGTAATTTAGGTGAGTTTGGCATAGTTTGCTATGGTTACTAGCATTTTTTTGTAATTTAAAAGTGATTGGGTTTAGTTTGTTGTGGTAAGGGTTAGTTGGTGATGATTTAGAGTAGCCGAAGTAATTTAGGTGAGTCTGGCATAGTTTGTTATGATTTGTACACCTTTTTTTGTAATTTTAAGATGATATGGTTTGGTTTGTTGTGGTAAGGGATAGTTGGGGGTAATTTACGGTAGCCGAAGTAATTTAGGTGATTCTGGTATAGTTTGTTATGATTTTTAGCATTTTTTTGTAATTTAAAAGTGATTGGGCTTAGTTTGTTGCTGTAAAGTGTAGTTGGGGGTGATTTTTGATAGCCGAAGTAATTTAGGTGAGTTTGGCATAGTTTGCTATGGTAAGTAGCGTTTTTTTGTAATTTAAAAGTGATTGGGTTTAGTTTGTTGTGGTAAGGGTTAGTTGGTGATGATTTAGAGTAGCCGAAGTAATTTAGGTGAGTCTGGCATAGTTTGTTATGATTTGTACACCTCTTTTTGTAATTTTAAGATGATATGGTTTGTTTGTTGTGGTAAGGGATAGTTGGGGGTGATTTACGGTAGCCGAAGTAATTTAGGTGATTCTGGTATAGTTTGTTATGATTTTTAGCATTTTTTTGTAATTTAAAAGTGATTGGGTTTAGTTTGTTGTGGTAAGGGTTAGTTGGTGATGATTTAGAGTAGCCGAAGTAATTTAGGTGAGTCTGGCATAGTTTCTTATGATTTGTACACCTTTTTTTGTAATTTTAAGATGATATGGTTTGGTTTGTTTTGGTAAGGGATAGTTGGGGGTAATTTACGGTAGCCGAAGTAATTTAGGTGATTCTGGTATAGTTTGTTATGATTTTTAGCATTTTTTTGTAATTTTAAAGTGATTGGGCTTAGTTTGTTGCTGTAAAGTGTAGTTGGGGGTGATTTTTGATAGCCGAAGTAATTTAGGTGAGTTTGGCATAGTTTGCTATGGTTAGTAGCGTTTTTTTGTAATTTAAAAGTGATAGGGTTTAGTTTGTTGTGGTAAGGGTTAGTTGGTGATGATTTATGGTAGCCGAAGTAATTTAGGTGAGTTTGGCATAGTTTGCTATGGTTACTAGCATTTTTTTGTAATTTAAAAGTGATTGGGTTTAGTTTGTTGTGGTAAGGGTTAGTTGGTGATGATTTAGAGTAGCCGAAGTAATTTAGGTGAGTCTGGCATAGTTTGTTATGATTTGTACACCTTTTTTTGTAATTTTAAGATGATATGGTTTGGTTTGTTGTGGTAAGGGATAGTTGGGGGTGATTTACGGTAGCCGAAGTAATTTAGGTGATTCTCGTATAGTTTGTTATGATTTTTAGCATTTTTTTGTAATTTAAAAGTGATTGGGTTTAGTTTGTTGTGGTAAGGGTTAGTTGGTGATGATTTAGAGTAGCCGAAGTAATTTAGGTGAGTTTGGCATAGTTTGCTATGGTAACTAGCATTTTTTGTAATTTAAAAGTTATTGGTTTTAGTTTGTTGTGGTAAGGATTAGTTGGTGATGATTTAGAGTAGCCGAAGTAATTTAGGTGAGTTTGGCATAGTTTGTTATGATTTGTACACCTTTTTTTGTAATTTTAAAATGATATGGTGTGCTTTGTTGTGGTAAGGGATTGTTGGAGGTGATTTACGGTAGCCGAAGTAATCTATGTGATTCTGGTATAGTTTGTTATGATTTTTAGCATTTTTTTGTAATTTTAAAGTGATTGGGCTTGGTTTGTTGCTGTAAAGTGTAGTTAGGGGTGATTTTTTATAGCCGAAGTAATTTAGGTGAGTTTGGCATAGTTTGCTATGGTTAGTAGCATTTTTTTGTAATTTAAAAGTGTTTGGGTTTAGTTTGTTGTGGTAAGGGTTAGTTGGTGATGATTTATGGTAGCCGAAGTAATTTAGGTGAGTTTGGAATAGTTTGCTTTGGTTACTAGCATTTTTTTGTAATTTAAAAGTGATTGGGTTTAGTTTGTTGTGGTAAGGGTTAGTTGGTGATGATTTAGAGTAGCCGAAGTAATTTAGGTGAGTCTGGCATAGTTTGTTATGATTTGTACACTTTTTTTTGTAATTTTAAGATGATATGGTTTGGTTTGTTGTGGTAAGGGATAGTTGGGGGTGATTTACGGTAGCCGAAGTAATTTAGGTGATTCTGGTATAGTTTGTTATGATTTTTAGCATTTTTTTGTAATTTAAAAGTGATTGGGTGTAGTTTGTTGTGGTAAGGGTTAGTTGGTGATGATTTATGGTAGCCGAAGTAATTTAGGTGAGTCTGGCATAGTTTGTTATGATTTTTAGCATTTTTTTGTAATTTAAAAGTGATTGGGTTTAGTTTGTTGTGGTAAGTGTTAGTTGGTGATGATTTATGGTAGCCGAAGTAATTTAGGTAAGTTTGGCATAGTTTGCTATGGTTACTAACATTTTTTTGTAATTTAAAAGTGATTGGGTTTAGTTTGTAGTGGTAAGGGTTAGTTGGTGATGATTTAGAGTAGCCGAAGTAATTTAGGTGAGTCTGGCATAGTTTGTTATGATTTGTACACTTTTCTTTGTAATTTTAAGATGATATGGTTTGGTTTGTTGTGGTAAAAGATAGTTGGGGGTGATTTACGGTAGCCGAAGTAATTTAGGTGAGTTTGGCATAGTTTGCTATGGTTAGTAGCATTTTTTTGTAATTTAAAAGTGATTGGGTTTAGTTTGTTGTGGTAAGGGTTAGTTGGTGATGATTTAGAGTAGCCGAAGTAATTTAGGTGAGTCTGGCATAGTTTGTTATGATTTGTACACTTTTCTTTGTAATTTTAAGATGATATGGTTTAGTTTGTTGTGGTAAGGGATAGTTGGGGGTGATTTACGGTAGCCGAAGTAATTTAGGTGATTCTGGTATAGTTTGTTATGATTTTTAGCATTTTTTTGTAATTTAAAAGTGATTGGGTTTAGGTTGTTGTGGAAAGGGTTAGTTGGTGATGATTTATGGTAGCCGAAGTAATTTAGATGAGTTTGGCATAGTTTGCTATGGTTAGAAGCATTTTTTTGTAATTTAAAAGTGATTGGGTTTAGTTTGTTGTGGTAAGGGTTAGTTGGTAATGATTTAGAGTAGCCGAAGTAATTTAGGTGAGTCTGGCATAGTTTGTTATGATTTGTACACTTTTCTTTTTAATTTTATGATGATATGGTTTGGTTTGTTGTGGTAAGGGATAATTGGGGGTGATTTACGGTAGCCGAAGTAATTTAGGTGATTCTGGTATAGTTTGTTATGATTTTTAGCATTTTTTTGTAATTTAAAAGTGATTGGGTGTAGTTTGTTGTGGTAAGGGTTAGTTGGTGATGATTTATGATAGCCGAAGTAATTTAGGTGAGTCTGGCTTAGTTTGTTATGATTTGTACACTTTTCTTTGTAATTTTAAGATGATATGGTTTGGTTTGTTGTGGTAAGGGATAGTTGGGGGTGATTTACGGTTGCCAAAGTAATTTAGGTGATTCTGGTATAGTTTGTTATGATTTTTAGCATTTTTTTGTAATTTAAAAGTGATTGGGTTTAGTTTGTTGTGGTAAGGGTTAGTTGGTGATGATTTAGGGTAGCCGAAGTAATTTAGGTAAGTTTGGCATAGTTTGCTATGGTTACTAGCATTTTTTTGTAATTTAAAAGTGATTGGGTTTAGTTTGTTGTGGTAAGGGTTAGTTGGTGATGATTTAGAGTAGCCGAAGTAATTTAGGTGAGTCTGGCATAGTTTGTTATGATTTGTACACCTTTTTTTGTAATTTTAAGATGATATGGTTTGGTTTGTTGTGGTAAGGGATAGTCGGGGGTAATTTACGGTAGCCGAAGTAATTTAGGTGATTCTGGTATAATTTGTTATGATTTTTAGCATTTTTTTGTAATTTAAAAGTGATTGGGGTTAGTTTGTTGTGGTAAGGGTTAGTTGGTGATGATTTATGGTAGCCGAAGTAATTTAGGTGAGTTTGGCATAGTTTGCTATGGTTACTAGCATTTTTTTGTAATTTAAAGTGATTGGGTTTAGTTTGTTGTGGTAAGGGTTAGTTGGTGATGATTTAGAGTAGCCGAAGTAATTTAGGTGAGTCTGGCATAGTTTGTTATGATTTTTACAACTTTTTTAGTAATTTTAAGATGATATGGTTTGATTTGTTGTGGTAAGGGATAGTTGGGGGTAATTTACGGTAGCCGAAGTAATTTAGGTGATTCTGGTATAGTTTGTTATGATTTTTAGCATTTTTTTGTAATTTTAAAGTGATTGGGCTTAGTTTGTTGCTGTAAAGTGTAGTTGGGGGTGATTTTTGGTAGCCGAAGTAATTTAGGTGAGTTTGGCATAGTTTGCTATGGTAAGTAGCGTTTTTTTGTAATTTAAAAGTGATTGGGCTTAGTTTGTTGCTGTAAAGTGTAGTTGGGGGTGATTTTTGATACCCGAAGTAATTTAGGTGAGTTTGGCATAGTTTGCTATGGTTAGTAGCATTTTTTTGTAATTTAAAAGTGATTGGGTTTGGTTTGTTGTGGTAAGGGTTAGTTGGTGATGATTTATGGTAGCCGAAGTAATTTAGGTGAGTTTTGCATAGTTTGCTATGGTTACAAGCATTTTTTTGTAATTTAAAAGTGATTGGGTTTGGTTTGTTGTGGTAAGGGTTAGTTGGTGATGATTTATGGTAGCCGAAGTAATTTAGGTGAGTTTGGCATAGTTTGCTATGGTTACTAGCATTTTTTTGTAATTTAAAAGTGATTGGGTTTAGTTTGTTGTGGTAAGGGTTACTTGGTGATGATTTAGAGTAGCCGAAGTAATTTAGGTGAGTCTGGCATAGTTTGTTATCATTTGTACACCTTTTTTTGTAATTTTAAGATGATAAAGGTTTGGTTTGTTGTAGTAAGGGATAGTTGGGGGTGATTTACGGTAGCCGAAGTAATTTAGGTGATTCTGGTATAGTTTGTTATGATTTTTAGCATTTTTTTGTAATTTTAAAGTGATTGGGCTTAGTTTGTTGCTGTAAAGTGTAGTTGGGGGTGATTTTTGATACCCGAAGTAATTTAGGTGAGTTTGGCATAGTTTGCTATGGTTAGTAGCATTTTTTTATAATTTAAAAGTGATTGGGTTTAGTTTGTTGTGTTAAGGGTTAGTTGGAGATGATTTATGGTAGCCGCAGTAATTTAGGTGAGTTTGGCATAGTTTGCTATGGTTACTAGCATTTTTTTGTAATTTAAAAGTGATTGGGTTTAATTTGTTGTGGTAAGGGTTAGTTGGTGATGATTTAGAGTAGCCGAAGTAATTTAGGTGAGTCTGGCATAGTTTGTTATGATTTGTACACCTTTTTTTGTAATTTTAAGATGATATGGTTTGGTTTGTTGTGGTAAGGGATAGTTGGGGGTGATTTACGGTAGCCGAAGTAATTTAGGTGATTCTGGTTTAGTTTGTTATGATTTTTAGCATTTTTTTGTAATTTTAAAGTGATTGGGCTTAGTTTGTTGCTGTAAAGTGTAGTTGGGGGTGATTTTTGATAGCCGAAGTACTTTAGGTGAGTTTGGCATAGTTTGCTATGGTTAGTAGCATTTTTTTGTAATTTAAAAGTGATTGAATTTAGTTTGTTGTGGTAAGGGTTAGTTGGTGATGATTTATGGTAGCCGAAGTAATTTAGGTGAGTTTGGCATAGTTTGCTATGGTTACTAGCATATTTTTGTAATTTAAAAGTGATTGGGTTTAGTTTGTTGTGGTAAGGGTTAGTTGGTGATGACTTAGAGTAGCCGAAGTAATTTAGGTGAGTCTGGCATAGTTTGTTATGATTTGTACACCTTTTTTGTAATTTTAAGATGATATGGTTTGGTTTATTGTGGTAAGGGATAGTTGGGGGTGATTTACGGTAGCCGAAGTAATTTAGGTGATTCTGGTATAGTTTGTTATGATTTTTAGCATTTTTTTGTAATTTTAAAGTGATTGGGCATAGTTTGTTGCTGTAAAATGTAGTTGGGGGTGATTTTTGATAGCCGAAGTAATTTAGGTGAGTTTGGCATAGTTTGCTATGGTTAGTAGCATTTTTTTGTAATTTAAAAATCATTGGGTTTAGTTTGTTGTGGTAAGGGTTAGTTGGTGATGATTTATGGTAGCCGAAGTAATTTAGGTGAGTTTGGCATAGTTTGCTATGGTTACTAGCATTTTTTTGTAATTTAAAAGTGATTGGGGTTAGTTTGTTGTGGTAAGGGTTACTTGGTGATGATTTAGAGTAGCCGAAGTAATTTAGGTGAGTCTGGCATACTTTTTTATGATTTGTACACCTTTTTTTGTAATTTTAAGATGATATGGTTTGGTTTGTTGTGGTAAGGGATAGTTGGGGGTGATTTACGGTAGCCGAAGTAATTTAGGTGATTTTGGTATAGTTTGTTATGATTTTTAGCCTTTTTTTGTAATTTTAAAGTGATTGGGCTTAGTTTATTGCTGTAAAGTGTAGTTGGGGGTTATTTTTGGTAGCCGAAGTAATTTAGGTAACTTTGGCATAGTTTGCTATGGTTAGTAGCATTTATTTGTAATTTAAAAGTGATTGGGTTTAGTTTGTTGTGGTAAGGGTTAGTTGGTGATGATTTATGGTAGCCGAAGTAATTTAGGTTAGTTTGGCATAGTTTGCTATGGTTACTAGCATTTTTTTGTAATTTAAAAGTGATTGGGTTTAGTTTGTTGTGGTAAGGGTTAGTTGGTGATGATTTAGAGTAGCCGAAGTAATTTAGGTGAGTTTGGCATAGTTTGCTATGGTAACTAGCATTTTTTGTAATTTAAAAGTGATTGGGTTTAGTTTGTTGTGGTAAGGATTAGTTGGTGATGATTTAGAGTAGCCGAAGTAATTTAGGTGAGTCTGGCATAGTTTGTTATGATTTGTACACCTTTTTTTGTAATTTTAAAATGATATGGTTTGGTTTGTTGTGGTAAGGGATTGTTGGAGGTGATTTACGGTAGCCAAAGTAATCTATGTGATTCTGGTATAGTTTGTTATGATTTTTAGCATTTTTTTGTAATTTTAAAGTGATTGGGCTTAGTTTGTTGCTGTAAAGTGTAGTTGGGGGTGATTTTTGATAGCCGAAGTAATTTAGGTGAGTTTGGCATAGTTTGCTATGGTTAGTAGCATTTTTTTGTATTTTAAAAGTGTTTGGGTTTAGTTTGTTGTGGTAAGGGTTAGTTGGTGATGATTTATGGTAGCCGAAGTAATTTAGGTGAGTTTGGCATAGTTTGCTATGGTTACTAGCATTTTTTTGTAATTTAAAAGTGATTGGGTTTAGTTTGTTGTGGTAAGGGTTAGTTGGTGATGATTTAGAGTAGCCGAAGTAATTTAGGTGAGTCTGGCATAGTTTGTTATGATTTGTACACTTTTTTTTGTAATTTTAAGATGATATGGTTTGGTTTGTTGTGGTAAGGGATAGTTGGGGGTGATTTACGGTAGCCGAAGTAATTTAGGTGATTCTGGTATAGTTTGTTATGATTTTTAGCATTTTTTTGTAATTTAAAAGTGATTGGGTGTTGTTTGTTGTGGTAAGGGTTAGTTGGTGATGATTTAGAGTAGCCGAAGTAATTTAGGTGAGTCTGGCATAGTTTGTTATGATTTGTACACCTTTTTTTGTAATTTTAAGATGATATGGTTTGGTTTGTTGTGGTAAGGGATAGTTGGGGGTGATTTACGGTAGCCGAAGTAATTTAGGTGATTCTGGTATAGTTTGTTATCATTTTTAGCATTTTTTTGTAATTTAAAAGTGATTGGGTGTAGTTTGTTGTGGTAAGGGATAGTTGGTGATGATTTATGGTAGCCGAAGTAATTTAGGTGAGTCTGGCATAGTTTGTTATGATTTTTAGCATTTTTTTGTAATTTAAAAGTGATTGGGTTTAGTTTGTTGTGGTAAGTGTTAGTTGGTGATGATTTATGGTAGCCGAAGTAATTTAGGTAAGTTTGGCATAGTTTGTTATGATTTGTACACCTTTTTTGTAATTTTAAGATGATATGGTTTGGTTTATTGTGGTAAGGGATAGTTGGGGGTGATTTACGGTAGCCGAAGTAATTTAGGTGATTTTGGTATAGTTTGTTATGATTTTTAGCCTTTTTTTGTAATTTCAAAGTGATTGGGCTTAGTTTATTGCTGTAAAGTGTAGTTGGGGGTTATTTTTGGTAGCCGAAGTAATTTAGGTAACTTTGGCATAGTTTGCTATGGTTAGTAGCATTTATTTGTAATTAAAAAGTGATTGGGTTTAGTTTGTTGTGGTAAGGGTTAGTTGGTGATGATTTATGGTAGCCGAAGTAATTTAGGTTAGTTTGGCATAGTTTGCTATGGTTACTAGCATTTTTTTGTAATTTAAAAGTGATTGGGTTTAGTTTGTTGTGGTAAGGCTTAGTTGGTGATGATTTAGAGTAGCCGAAGTAATTTAGGTGAGTTTGGCATAGTTTGCTATGGTAACTAGCATATTTTTGTAATTTAAAAGTGATTGGGTTTAGTTTGTTGTGGTAAGGGTTAGTTGGTGATGATTTAGAGTAGCCGAAGTAATTTAGGTGAGTCTGGCATAGTTTGTTATGATTTGTACACCTTTTTTGTAATTTTAAGATGATATGGTTTGGTTTATTGTGGTAAGGGATAGTTGGGGGTGATTTACGGTAGCCGAAGTAATTTAGGTGATTCTGGTATAGTTTGTTATGATTTTTAGCAGTTTTTTGTAATTTTAAAGTGATTGGGCTTAGTTTGTTGCTGTAAAATGTAGTTGGGGGTGATTTTTGATAGCCGAAGTAATTTAGGTGAGTTTGGCATAGTTTGCTATGGTTAGTAGCATTTTTTTGTAATTTAAAAATCATTGGGTTTAGTTTGTTGTGGTAAGGCTTAGTTGGTGATGATTTATGGTAGCCGAAGTAATTTAGGTGAGTTTGGCATAGTTTGCTATGGTTACTAGCATTTTTTTGTAATTTAAAAGTGATTGGGGTTAGTTTGTTGTGGTAAGGGTTACTTGGTGATGATTTAGAGTAGCCGAAGTAATTTAGGTGAGTCTGGCATACTTTTTTATGATTTGTACACCTTTTTTTGTAATTTTAAGATGATATGGTTTGGTTTGTTGTGGTAAGGGATAGTTGGGGGTGATTTACGGTAGCCGAAGTAATTTAGGTGATTTTGGTATAGTTTGTTATGATTTTTAGCCTTTTTTTGTAATTTTAAAGTGATTGGGCTTAGTTTATTGCTGTAAAGTGTAGTTGGGGGTTATTTTTGGTAGCCGAAGTAATTTAGGTAACTTTGGCATAGTTTGCTATGGTTAGTAGCATTTATTTGTAATTTAAAAGTGATTGGGTTTAGTTTGTTGTGGTAAGGGTTAGTTGGTGATGATTTATGGTAGCCGAAGTAATTTAGGTTAGTTTGGCATAGTTTGCTATGGTTACTAGCATTTTTTTGTAATTTAAAAGTGATTGGGTTTAGTTTGTTGTGGTAAGGGTTAGTTGGTGATGATTTAGAGTAGCCGAAGTAATTTAGGTGAGTTTGGCATAGTTTGCTATGGTAACTAGCATTTTTTGTAATTTAAAAGTGATTGGGTTTAGTTTGTTGTGGTAAGGATTAGTTGGTGATGATTTAGAGTAGCCGAAGTAATTTAGGTGAGTCTGGCATAGTTTGTTATGATTTGTACACCTTTTTTTGTAATTTTAAAATGATATGGTTTGGTTTGTTGTGGTAAGGGATTGTTGGAGGTGATTTACGGTAGCCGAAGTAATCTATGTGATTCTGGTATAGTTTGTTATGATTTTTAGCATTTTTTTGTAATTTTAAAGTGATTGGGCTTAGTTTGTTGCTGTAAAGTGTAGTTGGGGGTGATTTTTGATAGCCGAAGTAATTTAGGTGAGTTTGGCATAGTTTGCTATGGTTAGTAGCATTTTTTTGTAATTTAAAAGTGTTTGGGTTTAGTTTGTTGTGGTAAGGATTATTTGGTGATGATTTATGGTAGCCGAAGTAATTTAGGTGAGTTTGGCATAGTTTGCTATGGTTACTAGCATTTTTTTGTAATTTAAAATGATTGGGTTTAGTTTGTTGTGGTAAGGGTTAGTTGGTGATGATTTAGAGTAGCCGAAGTAATTTAGGTGAGTCTGGCATAGTTTGTTATGATTTGTACACTTTTTTTTGTAATTTTAAGATGATATGGTTTGGTTTGTTGTGGTAAGGGATAGTTGGGGGTGATTTACGGTAGCCGAAGTAATTTAGGTGATTCTGGTATAGTTTGTTATGATTTTTAGCATTTTTTTGTAATTTAAAAGTGATTGGGTGTTGTTTGTTGTGGTAAGGGTTAGTTGGTGATGATTTAGAGTAGCCGAAGTAATTTAGGTGAGTCTGGCATAGTTTGTTATGATTTGTACACCTTTTTTTGTAATTTTAAGATGATATGGTTTGGTTTGTTGTGGTAAGGGATAGTTGGGGGTGATTTACGGTAGCCGAAGTAATTTAGGTGATTCTGGTATAGTTTGTTATCAATTTTAGCATTTTTTTGTAATTTAAAAGTGATTGGGTGTAGTTTGTTGTGGTAAGGGATAGTTGGTGATGATTTATGGTAGCCGAAGTAATTTAGGTGAGTCTGGCATAGTTTGTTATGATTTTTAGCATTTTTTTGTAATTTAAAAGTGATTGGGTTTAGTTTGTTGTGGTAAGTGTTAGTTGGTGATGATTTATGGTAGCCGAAGTAATTTAGGTAAGTTTGGCATAGTTTGCTATGGTTACTAGCATTTTTTTGTAATTTAAAAGTGATTGGGTTTAGTTTGTAGTGGTAAGGGTTAGTTGGTGATGATTTAGAGTAGCCGAAGTAATTTAGGTGAGTCTGGCATAGTTTGTTATGATTTGTACACTTTTCTTTGTAATTTTAAGATGATATGGTTTGGTTTGTTGTGGTAAAAGATAGTTGGGGGTGATTTACGGTAGCCGAAGTAATTTAGGTGAGTTTGGCATAGTTTGCTATGGTTAGTAGCATTTTTTTGTAATTTAAAAGTGATTGGGTTTAGTTTGTTGTGGTAAGGCTTAGTTGGTGATGATTTAGAGTAGCCGAAGTAATTTAGGTGAGTCTGGCATAGTTTGTTATGATTTGTACACTTTTCTTTGTAATTTTAAGATGATATGGTTTGGTTTGTTGTGGTAAGGGATAGTTGGGGGTGATTTAAGGTAGCCGAAGTAATTTAGGTGATTGTGGTATAGATTGTTATGATTTTTAGCATTTTTTTGTAATTTAAAAGTGATTGGGTTTAGTTTGTTGTGGTAAGGGTTAGTTGGTAATGATTTATGGTAGCCGAAGTAATTTAGGTGAGTCTGGCATAGTTTGTTATGATTTGTACACTTTTCTTTTTAATTTTATGATGATATGGTTTGGTTTGTTGTGGTAAGGGATAGTTGGGGGTGATTTACGGTTGCCAAAGTAATTTAGGTGATTCTGGTATAGTTTGTTATGATTTTTAGCATTTTTTTGTAATTTTAAAGTGATTGGGCTTAGTTTGTTGCTGTAAAATGTAGTTGGGGGTGATTTTTGATAGCCGAAGTAATTTAGGTGAGTTTGGCATAGTTTGCTATGGTTAGTAGCATTTTTTTGTAATTTAAAAATCATTGGGTTTAGTTTGTTGTGGTAAGGGTTAGTTGGTGATGATTTATGGTAGCCGAAGTAATTTAGGTGAGTTTGGCATAGTTTGCTATGGTTACTAGCATTTTTTTGTAATTTAAAAGTGATTGGGGTTAGTTTGTTGTGGTAAGGGTTACTTGGTGATGATTTAGAGTAGCCGAAGTAATTTAGGTGTGTCTGGCATACTTTTTTATGATTTGTACACCTTTTTTTGTAATTTTAAGATGATATGGTTTGGTTTGTTGTGGTAAGGGATAGTTGGGGGTGATTTACGGTAGCCGAAGTAATTTAGGTAATTTTGGTATAGTTTGTTATGATTTTTAGCCTTTTTTTGTAATTTTAAAGTGATTGGGCTTAGTTTATTGCTGTAAAGTGTAGTTGGGGGTTATTTTTGGTAGCCGAAGTAATTTAGGTAACTTTGGCATAGTTTGCTATGGTTAGTAGCATTTATTTGTAATTTAAAAGTGATTGTGTTTAGTTTGTTGTGGTAAGGGTTAGTTGGTGATGATTTATGGTAGCCGAAGTAATTTAGGTTAGTTTGGCATAGTTTGCTATGGTTACTAGCATTTTTTTGTAATTTAAAAGTGATTGGGTTTAGTTTGTTGTGGTAAGGGTTAGTTGGTGATGATTTAGAGTAGCCGAAGTAATTTAGGTGAGTTTGGCATAGTTTGCTATGGTAACTAGCATTTTTTGTAATTTAAAAGTGATTGGGTTTAGTTTGTTGTGGTAAGGATTAGTTGGTGATGATTTAGAGTAGCCGAAGTAATTTAGGTGAGTCTGGCATAGTTTGTTATGATTTGTACACCTTTTTTTGTAATTTTAAAATGATATGGTTTGGTTTGTTGTGGTAAGGGATTGTTGGAGGTGATTTACGGTAGCCGAAGTAATCTATGTGATTCTGGTATAGTTTGTTATGATTTTTAGCATTTTTTTGTAATTTTAAAGTGATTGGGCTTAGTTTGTTGCTGTAAAGTGAAGTTGGGGGTGATTTTTGATAGCCGAAGTAATTTAGGTGAGTTTGGCATAGTTTGCTATGGTTAGTAGCATTTTTTTGTAATTTAAAAGTGTTTGGGTTTAGTTTGTTGTGGTAAGGGTTAGTTGGTGATGATTTATTGTAGCCGAAGTAATTTAGGTGAGTTTGGCATAGTTTGCTATGGTTACTAGCATTTTTTTGTAATTTAAAATGATTGGGTTTAGTTTGTTGTGGTAAGGGTTAGTTGGTGATGATTTAGAGTAGCCGAAGTAATTAAGGTAAGTCTGGCATAGTTTGTTATGATTTGTACACTTTTTTTTGTAATTTTAAGATGATATGGTTTGGTTTGTTGTGGTAAGGGATAGTTGGGGGTGATTTACGGTAGCCGAAGTAATTTAGGTGATTCTGGTATAGTTTGTTATGATTTTTAGCATTTTTTTGTAATTTAAAAGTGATTGGGTGTAGTTTGTTGTGGTAAGGGATAGTTGGTGACGATTTATGGTAGCCGAAGTAATTTAGGTGAGTCTGGCATAGTTTGTTATGATTTTTAGCATTTTTTTGTAATTTAAAAGTGATTGGGTTTAGTTTGTTGTGGTAAGTGTTAGTTGGTGATGATTTATGGTAGCCGAAGTAATTTAGGTAAGTTTGGCATAGTTTGCTATGGTTACTAGCATTTTTTTGTAATTTAAAAGTGATTGGGTTTAGTTTGTAGTGGTAAGGGTTAGTTGGTGATGATTTAGAGTAGCCGAAGTAATTTAGGTGAGTCTGGCATAGTTTGTTATGATTTGTACACTTTTCTTTGTAATTTTAAGATGATATGGTTTGGTTTGTTGTGGTAAAAGATAGTTGGGGGTGATTTACGGTAGCCGAAGTAATTTAGGTGAGTTTGGCATAGTTTGCTATGGTTAGTAGCATTTTTTTGTAATTTAAAAGTGATTGGGTTTAGTTTGTTGTGGTAAGGCTTAGTTGGTGATGATTTAGAGTAGCCGAAGTAATTTAGGTGAGTCTGGCATAGTTTGTTATGATTTGTACACTTTTCTTTGTAATTTTAAGATGATATGGTTTGGTTTGTTGTGGTAAGGGATAGTTGGGGGTGATTTAAGGTAGCCGAAGTAATTTAGGTGATTGTGGTATAGATTGTTATGATTTTTAGCATTTTTTTGTAATTTAAAAGTGATTGGGTTTAGTTTGTTGTGGTAAGGGTTAGTTGGTGATGATTTATGGTAGCCGAAGTAATTTAGGTGAGTTTGGAATAGTTTGCTATGGTTACTAGCATTTTTTTGTAATTTAAAAGTGATTGGGTTTAGTTTGTAGTGGTAAGGGTTAGTTGGTGATTATTTAGAGTACCCGAAGTAATTTAGGTGAGTCTGGCATAGTTTGTTATGATTTGTACACTTTTCTTTTTAATTTTATGATGATATGGTTTGGTTTGTTGTGGTAAGGGATAGTTGGGGGTGATTTACGGTTGCCAAAGTAATTTAGGTGATTCTGGTATAGTTTGTTATGATTTTTAGCATTTTTTTGTAATTTAAAAGTGATTGGGTTTAGTTTGTTGTGGTAAAGGTTAGTTGGTGATGATTTAGGGTAGCCGAAGTAATTTAGGTAAGTTTGGCATAGTTTGCTATGGTTACTAGCATTTTTTTGTAATTTAAAAGTGATTGGGTTTAGTTTGTTGTGGTAAGGGTTAGTTGGTGATGATTTAGAGTAGCCGAAATAATTTAGGTGAGTCTGGCATAGTTTGTTATGATTTGTACACCTTTTTTTGTAATTTTAAGATGATATGGTTTAGTTTGTTGTGGTAAGGGATAGTTGGGGGTGATTTACGGTAGCCGAAGTAATTTAGGTGATTCTGGTATAATTTGTTATGATTTTTAGCATTTTTTTGTAATTTAAAAGTGATTGGGGTTAGTTTGTTGTGGTAAGGGTTAGTTGGTGATGATTTATGGTAGCCGAAGTAATTTAGGTGAGTTTGGCATAGTTTGCTATGGTTACTAGCATTTTTTTGTAATTTAAAAGTGATTGGGTTTAGTTTGTTGTAGTAAGGGTTAGTTGGTGATGATTTAGAGTAGCCGAAGGAATTTAGGTGAGTCTGGCATAGTTTGTTATGATTTCTACAAATTTTTTTGTAATTTTAAGATGATATGGTTTGGTTTGTTGTGGTAAGGGATATTTGAGAGTGATTTACGGTAGCCGAAGTAATTTAGGTGATTCTGGTATAGTTTGTTATGATTTTTAGCATTTTTTTGTAATTTTAAAGTGATTGGGCTTAGTTTGTTGCTGTAAAGTGTAGTTGGGGGTGATTTTTGATAGCCGAAGTAATTTAGGTGAGTTTGGCATAGTTTGCTATGGTTAGTTGCATTTTTTTGTAACTTAAAAATGATTGGGTTTAGTTTGTTGTGGTAAGGGTTAGTTGGTGATGATTTAGAGTAGCCGAAGTAATTTAGGTGAGTCTGGCATAGTTTGTTATGATTTGTACACTTTTCTTTGTAATTTTAAGATGATATGGTTTGGTTTGTTGTGGTAAGGGATAGTTGGGGGTGATTTACTTTAGCCGAAATAATTTAGGTGATTCTGGTATAGTTTGTTATGATTTTTAGCATTTTTTTGTAATTAAAAGTGATTGGGTGTAGTTTGTTGTGGTAAGGGTTATTTGGTGATGATTTATGGTAGCCGAAGTAATTTAGGTGAGTTTGGAATAGTTTGCTATGGTTACTAGCATTTTTTTGTAATTTAAAGTGATTGGGTTTAGTTTGTTGTGGTAAGGGTTAGTTGGTGATGATTTAGAGTAGCCGAAGTAATTTAGGTGAGTCTGGCATAGTTTGTTATGATTTGTACACCTTTTTTAGTAATTTTAAGATGATATGGTTTGGTTTGTTGTGGTAAGGGATAGTTGGGGGTGATTTAAGGTAGCCGAAGTAATTTAGGTGATTCTGGTATAGATTGTTATGATTTTTAGCATTTTTTTGTAATTTAAAAGTGATTGGGTTTAGTTTGTTGTGGTAAGGGTTAGTTGGTGATGATTTATGGTAGCCGAAGTAATTTAGGTGAGTTTGGCATAGTTTTCTATGGTTACTAGCATTTTTTTGTAATTTAAAAGTGATTGGGTTTAGTTTGTTGTGGTAAGGGTTAGTTGGTGATGATTTAGAGTAGCCGAAATAATTTAGGTGAGTTTGGCATAGTTTGTTATGATTTGTACACCTTTTTTAGTAATTTTAAGATGATATGGTTTGGTTTGTTGTGGTAAGGGATAGTTGGGGGTGATTTAAGGTAGCCAAAGTAATTTAGGTGATTCTGGTATAGATTGTTATGATTTTTAGCATTTTTTTGTAATTTAAAAGTGATTGGGTTTAGTTTGTTGTGGTAAGGGTTAGTTGGTGATGATTTATGGTAGCCGAAGTAATTTAGGTGAGTTTGGCATAGTTTGCTATGGTTACTAGCATTTTTTTGTAATTTAAAAGTGATTGGGTTTAGTCTGTTGTGGTAAGGGTTAGTTGGTGATGATTTATGGTAGCCGAAGTAATTTAGGTGAGTTTGGCATAGTTTGCTATGGTTACTAGCATTTTTTTGTAATTTAACAGTGATTGGGTTTAGTTTGTTGTGGTAAGGGTTAGTTGGTAATGATTTAGAGTATCCGAAGTAATTTAGGTGAGTTTGGCATAGTTTGCTATGGTTACTAGCATTTTTTTGTAATTTTAAAGTGATTGGGCTTAGTTTGTTGCTGTAAAGTGTAGTTGGGGGTGATTTTTAATAGCCGAAGTAATTTAGGTGAATTTGGCATAGTTTGCTATGGTTAGTTGCATTTTTTTGTAACTTAAAAATGATTGGGTTTAGTTTGTTGTGGTAAGGGTTAGTTGGTGATGATTTAGAGTAGCCGAAGTAATTTAGGTGAGTCTGGCATAGTTTGTTATGATTTGTATACTTTTCTTTGTAATTTTAAGATGATATAGTTTGGTTTGTTGTGGTAAGGGATAGTTGGGGGTGATTTACTTTAGCCGAAGTAATTTAGGTGATTCTGGTATATAAAAGTGTGTAGGCTTTCACGGTCGGTGTTGTCAACAACGGTGGTATTAATCGGGTTTGTTGACCGTGTCGCGACTGTGACAGCTGGGAGAGTACTTCGACCACGACCACACCGCCACTGAAGATGTCCACCGCAGCTGTGGACGAAACGTTTGGCAGAGATTCATGGGGATCACTTGCTGAGTTAGCCTTAGCCAGTCGCGACTGTGACAGCTGGGAGAGTACTTCGACCACGACCACACCGCCACTGAAGATGTCCACCGCAGCTGTGGACGAAACGTTTGGCAGAGATTCATGGGGATCACTTGCTGAGTTAGCCACGCCAGTCGCGACTGTGACAGCTGGGAGAGTACTTCGACCACGACCACACCGCCACTGAAGATGTCCACCGCAGCTGTGGACGAAACGTTTGGCAGAGATTCATGGGGATCACTTGCTGAGTTAGCCTCTCGGGGCGCTCACTACACCCCCCCTCATGGAACTTCGCATGGAACACGGTCAACAAACCCGATTAATACCACCGTTGTTGATTCTGGTATAGTTTGTTATGATTTTTAGCATTTTTTTGTAATTAAAAGTGACTGGGTGTAGTTTGTTGTGGTAAGGGTTATTTGGTGATGATTTATGGTAGCCGAAGTAATTTAGGTGAGTTTGGCATAGTTTGCTATGGTTACTAGCATTTTTTTGTAATTTAAAGTGATTGGGTTTAGTTTGTTGTGGTAAGGGTTAGTTGGTGATGATTTAGAGTATCCGAAGTAATTTAGGTGAGTCTGGCATAGTTTGTTATCATTTGTACACCTTTTTTTGTAATTTTAAAATGATATGGTTTGGTTTGTTGTAGTAAGGGATAGTTGAGGGTGATTTACGGTAGCCGAAGTAATTTAGGTGATTCTGGTATAGTTTGTTATGATTTATAGCATTTTTTTGTAATTTAAAAGTGATTGGGTTTAGTTTGTTGTGGTAAGGGTTAGTTGGTGATGATTTATGGTAGCCGAAGTAATTTAGGTGAGTTTGGCATAGTTTGCTATGGTTACTAGCATTTTTTTGTAATTTAAAAGTGATTGGGTTTAGTCTGTTGTGGTAAGGGTTAGTTGGTGATGATTTATGGTAGCAGAAGTAATTTAGGTGAGTTTGGCATAGTTTGCTATGGTTACTAGCATTTTTTTGTAATTTAAAAGTGATTGGGTTTAGTTTGTTGAGGTAAGGGTTAGTTGGTAATGATTTAGAGTATCCGAAGTAATTTAGGTGAGTCTGGCATAGTTTGTTATCATTTGTACACCTTTTTTTGTAATTTTAAAATGATATGGTTTGGTTTGTTGTAGTAAGGGATAGTTGAGGGTGATTTACGGTAGCCGAAGTAATTTAGGTGATTCTGGTATAGTTTGTTATGATTTATAGCATTTTTTTGTAATTTAAAAGTGATTGGGTTTAGTTTGTTGTGGTAAGGGTTAGTTGGTGATGATTTATGGTAGCCGAAGTAATTTAGGTGAGTTTGGCATAGTTTGCTATGGTTACTAGCATTTTTTTGTAATTTAAAAGTGATTGGGTTTAGTCTGTTGTGGTAAGGGTTAGTTGGTGATGATTTATGGTAGCCGAAGTAATTTAGGTGAGTTTCGCATAGTTTGCTATGGTTACTAGCATTTTTTTGTAATTTAAAAGTGATTGGGTTTAGTTTGTTGTGGTAAGGGTTAGTTGGTAATGATTTAGAGTAGCCGAAGTAATTTAGGTGAGTCTGGCATAGTTTGTTATGATTTGTACACCTTTTTTTGTAATTTTAAGATGATATGGTTTGGTTTGTTGTGGTAAGGGATAGTTGGGGGTGATTTACGTAGCCGAAGTAATTTCGGTGATTCTGGTATAGTTTGTTATGATTTTTAGCATTTTTTTGTATTTTAAAAGTGATTGGGTTTAGTTTGTTGTAGTAAGGGTTAGTTGGTGATGATTTATGGTAGCCGAAGTAATTTAGGTGAGTTTGGCATAGTTAGCTATGGTTACTAGCATTTTTTTGTAATTTAAAAGTGATTGGGTTTAGTTTGTTGTGGTAAGGATTAGTTGGTGATGATTTAGATTAGCCGAAATAATTTAGGTGAGTCTGGCATAGTTTGTTATGATTTGTACACCTTTTTTTGTAATTTTAAGATGATATGGTTTGGTTTGTTGTGGTAAGGGATAGTTGGGGGTGATTTACGGTAGCCGAAGTAATTTAGGTGATTCTGGTATAGTTTGTTATGATTTTTAGCATTTTTTTGTAATTTTAAAGTGTTTGGGCTTAGTTTGTTGCTCTAAAGTGTAGTTGGGGGTGATATTTGATAGCCGAAGTAATTTAGGTGAGTTTGGCATAGTTTGCTATGGTTAGTAGCATTTTTTTGTAATTTAAAAGTGATTGGGTTTAGTTTGTTGTGGTAAGGGTTAGTTGGTGATGATTTATGGTAGCCGAAGTAATTTAGGTGAGTTTGGCATAGTTTGCTATGGTTACTAGCATTTTTTTGTAATTTAAAAGTGATTGGGTTTAGGTTGTTGTGGTAAGGGTTAGTTGGTGATGATTTAGAGTAGCCGAAGTAATCTAGGTGAGTCTGGCATAGTTTGTTATGATTTGTACACCTTTTTTGGAATTTTAAGATGATATGGTTTGGTTTGTTGTGGTAAGGGATAGTTGGGGGTGATTTACGGTAGCCGAAGTAATTTAGGTGATTCTGGTATAGTTTGTTATGATTTTTAGCATTTTTTTGAAATTTTAAAGTGATTGGGCTTAGTTTGTTGCTGTAAAGTGTAGTTGGGAGTGATTTTTGTAAGCCGAAGTAATTTAGGTGAGTTTGGCATAGTTTGCTATGGTTAGTAGCATTTTTTTGTAATTTAAAAGTGATTGGGTTTAGTTTGTTGTGGTAAGGGTTAGTTGGTGATGATTTATGGTAGCCGAAGTAATTTAGGTGAGTTTGGCATAGTTTGCTATGGTTACTAGCATTTTTTTGTAATTCAAAAGTGATTGGGTTTAGTTTGTTTTGGTAAGGGTTAGTTGGTGATGATTTAGAGTAGCCGAAGTAATTTAGGTGAGTCTGGCATAGTTTGTTATGATTTGTACACCTTTTTTTGTAATTTTAAAATGATATGGTTTGGTTTGTTGTGGTAAGGGATAGTTGGGGGTGATTTACGGTAGCCGAAGTAATTTAGGTGATTCTGGTATAGTTTGTTATGATTTTTAGCATTTTTTTGTAATTTAAAAGTGATTGGGTTTAGTTTGTTCTGGTAAGGGTTAGTTGGTGATGATTTATGGTAGCCGAAGTAATTTAGGTGAGTTTGGCATAGTTTGCTATGGTTACTAGCATTTTTTTGTAATTTAAAAGTGATTGGGTTTAGTTTGTTGTGGTAAGGGTTTGTTGGTGATGATTTATGGTAGCCGAAGTAATTTAGGTGAGTTTGGTATAGTTTGTTATGATTTTTAGCATTTTTTTGTAATTTTAAAGTGATTGGGCTTAGTTTGTTGCTGTAAAGTGTAGTTGGGGGTGATTTTTGATAGCCGAAGTAACTTAGGTGTGTTTGGCATAGTTTGCTATGGTTACTAGAATTTTTTTGTAATTTAAAAGTGATTGGGTTTAGTTTGTTGTGGTAAGGGTTTGTTGGTGATGATTTATGGTAGCCGAAGTAATTTAGGTGAGTTTGGTATAGTTTGTTATGATTTTTAGCATTTTTTTGTAATTTAAAAGTGATTGGGTTTAGTTTGTTGTGGTAAGGGTTAGTTGGTGATGATTTATGGTAGCCGAAGTAATTTAGGTGAGTTTGGCATAGTTTCCTATGGTTACTAGCATTTTTTTGTAATTTAAAAGTGATTGGGTTTAGTTTGTTGTGGTAAGGGTTAGTTGGTGATGATTTAGAGTAGCCGAAGTAATTTAGGTGAGTCTGGCATAGCTTGTTATGATTTGTACACCTTTTTTTGTAATTTTAAAATGATATGGTTTGGTTTGTTGTGGTAAGGGATAGTTGGGGGTGATTTACGGTAGCCGAAGTAATTTAGGTGATTCTGGTATAGTTTCTTATGATTTTTAGCATTTTTTTGTAATTTAAAAGTGATTGGGTTTAGTTTGTTGTGGTAAGAATTAGTTGGTGATGATTTATGGTAGCCGAAGTAATTTAGGTGATTCTGGTATAGTTTGTTATGATTTTTAGCATTTTTTTTGTAATTTTAAAATGATTGGGCTTAGTTTGTTGCTGTAAAGTGTAGTTGGGGGTGATTTTTGATAGCCGAAGTAATTTAGGTGAGTTTGGCATAGTTTGCTATGGTTAGTAGCATTTTTTTGTAATTTAAAAGTTATTGGGTTTAGTTTGTTGTGGTAAGGGTTAGTTGGTGATGATTTATGGTAGCCGAAGTAGTTTAGGTGAGTTTGGCATAGTTTGCTATGGTTACTAGCATTTTTTTGTAATTTAAAAGTGATTGGGTTTAGTTTGTTTTGGTAAGGGTTAGTTGGTGATGATTTAGAGTAGCCGAAGTAATTTAGGTGAGTCTGGCATAGTTTGCTATGATTTGTACACCTTTTTTTGTAATTTTAAGATGATATGGTTTGGTTTGTTGTGGTAAGGGATAGTTGGGGGTGATTTACGGTAGCCGAAATAATTTAGGTGATTCTGGTATAGTTTGTTATGATTTTTAGCATTTTTTTGTAATTTAAAAGTGATTGGGTTTTGTTTGTTGTGGTAAGGGTTAGTTGGTGATGATTTATGGTAGCCGAAGTAATTTAGGTGAGTTTGGCATAGTTTGCTATGGTTACTAGCATTTTTTTGTAATTTAAAAGTGATTGGGTTTAGTTTGTTGTGGTAAGGGTTAGTTGGTGATGATTTAGAGTAGCCGAAGTAGTTTAGGTGAGTCTGGCATAATTTGTTATGATTTGTACACCTTTTTTTGTAATTTTAAGATGATATGGTTTGGTTTGTTGTGGTAAGGGATAGTTGGGGGTGATTTACGGTAGCCGAAGTAATTTAGGTGATTCTGGTATAGTTTGTTATGATTTTTAGCATTTTTTTGTAATTTAAAAGTGATTGGGTTTTGTTTGTTGTGGTAAGGGTTAGTTGGTGATGATTTATGTTAGCCGAAGTAATTTAGGTGAGTTTGGCATAGTTTGCTATGGTTACTAGCATTTTTATGTAATTTAAAAGTGATTGGGTTTAGTTTGTTGTGGTAAGGGTTAGTTGGTGATGATTTAGAGTAGCCGAAGTAATTTAGGTGAGTCTGGCATAGTTTGTTATGATTTGTACACCTTTTTTTGTAATTTTAAGATGATATGGTTTGGTTTGTTGTGGTAAAGGATAGTTGGGGGTGATTTACGGTAGCCGAAGTAATTTAGGTGATTCTGGTATAGTTTGTTATGATTTTTAGCATTTTTTTGTAATTTAAAAGTGATGGGGTTTGTTTGTTGTGGTAAGGGTTAGTTGGTGATGATTTATGGTAGCCGAAGTAATTTAGGTGAGTTTGGCATAGTTTGCTATGGTTACTAGCATTTTTTTGTAATTTAAAAGTGATTGGGTTTAGTTTGTTGTGGTAAGGGTTAGTTGGTGATGATTTAGAGTAGCCGAAGTAATTTAGGTGAGTCTGGCATAGTTTGTTATGATTTGTACACCTTTTTTTGTAATTTTAAGATGATATGGTTTGGTTTGTTGTGGTAAGGGATAGTTGGGGGTGATTTACGGTAGCCGAAGTAATTTAGGTGATTCTGGTATAGTTTGTTATGATTTTTAGCATTATTTTGTAATTTAAAAGTGATTGGGTTTTGTTTGTTGTGGTAAGGGATAGTTGGGGGTGATTTATGGTAGCCGAAGTAATTTAGGTGACTTTGGCATAGTTTGCTATGGTTACTAGCATTTTTTTGTAATTTAAAAGTGATTGGGTTTTGTTTGTTGTGGTAAGGGTTAGTTGGTGATGATTTAGAGTAGCCGAAGTAATTTAGGTGAGTCTGGCATAGTTTGTTATGATTTGTACACCTTTTTTTGTAATTTTAAGATGATATGGTTTGGTTTGTTGTGGTAAGGGATAGTTGGGGGTGATTTACGGTAGCCGAAATAATTTAGGTGATTCTGGTATAGTTTGTTATGATTTTTAGCATTTTTTTGTAATTTAAAAGTGATTGGGTTTTGTTTGTTGTGGTAAGGGTTAGTTGATGATGATTTATAGTAGCCGAAGTAATTTAGGTGAGTTTGGCATAGTTTGCTATGGTTACTAGCATTTTTTTGTAATTTAAAAGTGATTGGGTTTAGTTTGTTGTGGTAAGGGTAAGTTGGTGATGATTTAGAGTAGCCGAAGTAGTTTAGGTGAGTCTGGCATAATTTGTTATGATTTGTACACCTTTTTTTGTAATTTTAAGATGATATGGTTTGGTTTGTTGTGGTAAGGGATAGTTGGGGGTGATTTACGGTAGCCGAAGTAATTTAGGTGATTCTGGTATAGTTTGTTATGATTTTTAGCATTTTTTTGTAATTTAAAAGTGATTGGGTTTTGTTTGTTGTGGTAAGGGTTAGTTGGTGATGATTTATGGTAGCCGAAGTAATTTAGGTGAGTTTGGCATAGTTTGCTATGGTTACTAGCATTTTTATGTAATTTAAAAATGATTGGGTTTAGTTTGTTGTGGTAAGGGTTAGTTGGTGATGATTTAGAGTAGCCGAAGTAATTTAGGTGAGTCTGGCATAGTTTGTTATGATTTGTACACCTTTTTTTGTAATTTTAAGATGATATGGTTTGGTTTGTTGTGGTAAGGGATAGTTGGGGGTGATTTACGGTAGCCGAAGTAATTTAGGTGATTCTGGTATAGTTTGTTATGATTTTTAGCATTTTTTTGTAATTTAAAAGTGATTGGGTTTTGTTTGTTGTGGTAAGGGTTAGTTGGTGATGATTTATGGTAGCCGAAGTAATTTAGGTGAGTTTGGCATAGTTTGCTATGGTTACTAGCATTTTTATGTAATTTAAAAATGATTGGGTTTAGTTTGTTGTGGTAAGGGTTAGTTGGTGATGATTTAGAGTAGCCGAAGTAATTTAGGTGAGTCTGGCATAGTTTGTTATGATTTGTACACCTTTTTTTTGTAATTTTAAGATTATATGGTTTGGTTTGTTGTGGTAAGGGATAGCTGGGGGTGATTTACGGTAGCCGAAGTAATTTAGGTGATTCTGGTATAGTTTGTTATGATTTTTAGCATTTTTTTGTAATTTAAAAGTGATGGGGTTTGTTTGTTGTGGTAAGGGTTAGTTGGTGATGATTTATGGTAGCCGAAGTAATTTAGGTGAGTTTGGCATAGTTTGCTATGGTTACTAGCATTTTTTTGTAATTTAAAAGTGATTGGGTTTAGTTTGTTGTGGTAAGTTAAAGTTGGTGATGATTTAGAGTAGCCGAAGTAGTTTAGGTGAGTCTGGCATAATTTGTTATGATTTGTACACCTTTTTTTGTAATTTTAAGATGATATGGTTTGGTTTGTTGTGGTAAGGGATAGTTGGGGGTGATTTACGGTAGCCGAAGTAATTTAGGTGATTCTGGTATAATTTGTTATGATTTTCAGCATTTTTTTGTAATTTAAAAGTGATGGGGTTTGTTTGTTGTGGTAAGGGTTAGTTGGTGATGATTTATGGTAGCCGAAGTAATTTAGGTGAGTTTGGCATAGTTTGCTATGGTTACTAGCATTTTTTTGTAATTTAAAAGTGATTGGGTTTAGTTTGTTGTGGTAAGGGTTAGTTGGTGATGATTTAGAGTAGCCGAAGTAATTTAGGTGAGTCTGGCATAGTTTGTTATGATTTGTACACCTTTTTTTGTAATTTTAAGATGATATGGTTTGGTTTGTTGTGGTAAGGGATAGTTGGGGGTGATTTACGGTAGCCGAAGTAATTTAGGTGATTCTGGTATAGTTTGTTATGATTTTTAGCATTTTTTTGTAATTTAAAAGTGATTGGGTTTTGTTTGTTGTGGTAAGGGTTAGTTGGTGATGATTTATAGTAGCCGAAGTAATTTAGGTGAGTTTGGCATAGTTTGCTATGGTTACTAGCATTTTTTTGTAATTTAAAAGTGATTGGGTTTAGTTTGTTGTGGTAAGGGTTAGTTGGTGATGATTTAGAGTAGCCGAAGTAATTTAGGTGAGTCTGGCATAGTTTGTTATGATTTGTACACCTTTTTTTGTAATTTTAAGATGATATGGTTTGGTTTGTTGTGGTAAGGGATAGTTGGGGGTGATTTACGGTAGCCGAAGTAATTTAGGTGATTCTGGTATAGTTTGTTATGATTTTTAGCATTTTTTTGTAATTTAAAAGTGATTGGGTTTTGTTTGTTGTGGTAAGGGTTAGTTGGTGATGATTTATAGTAGCCGAAGTAATTTAGGTGAGTTTGGCATAGTTTGCTATGGTTACTAGCATTTTTTTGTAATTTTAAGATGATATGGTTTGGTTTGTTGTGGTAAGGGATAGTTGGGGGTGATTTACGGTAGCCGAAGTAATTTAGGTGATTCTGGTATAGTTTGTTATGATTTTTAGCATTATTTTGTAATTTAAAAGTGATTGGGTTTTGTTTGTTGTGGTAAGGGATAGTTGGGGGTGATTTATGGTAGCCGAAGTAATTTAGGTGACTTTGGCATAGTTTGCTATGGTTACTAGCATTTTTTTGTATATTAAAAGTGATTGGGTTTTGTTTGTTGTGGTAAGGGTTAGTTGGTGATGATTTAGAGTAGCCGAAGTAATTTAGGTGAGTCTGGCATAGTTTGTTATGATTTGTACACCTTTTTTTGTAATTTTAAGATGATATGGTTTGGTTTGTTGTGGTAAGGGATAGTTGGGGGTGATTTACGGTAGCCGAAATAATTTAGGTGATTCTGGTATAGTTTGTTATGATTTTAAGCATTTTTTTGTAATTTAAAAGTGATTGGGTTTTGTTTGTTGTGGTAAGGGTTAGTTGGTGATGATTTATAGTAGCCGAAGTAATTTAGGTGAGTTTGGCATAGTTTGCTATGGTTACTAGCATTTTTTGTAATTTAAAAGTGATTGGGTTTAGTTTGTTGTGGTAAGGGTTAGTTGGTGATGATTTAGAGTAGCCGAAGTAGTTTAGGTGAGTCTGGCATAATTTGTTATGATTTGTACACCTTTTTTTGTAATTTTAAGATGATATGGTTTGGTTTGTTGTGGTAAGGGATAGTTGGGGGTGATTTACGGTAGCCGAAGTAATTTAGGTGATTCTGGTATAATTTGTTATGATTTTCAGCATTTTTTTGTAATTTAAAAGTGATGGGGTTTGTTTGTTGTGGTAAGGGTTAGTTGGTGATGATTTATGGTAGCCGAAGTAATTTAGGTGAGTTTGGCATAGTTTGCTATGGTTACTAGCATTTTTTTGTAATTTAAAAGTGATTGGGTTTAGTTTGTTGTGGTAAGGGTTAGTTGGTGATGATTTAGAGTAGCCGAAGTAATTTAGGTGAGTCTGGCATAGTTTGTTATGATTTGTACACCTTTTTTTGTAATTTTAAGATGATATGGTTTGGTTTGTTGTGGTAAGGGATAGTTGGGGGTGATTTACGGTAGCCGAAGTAATTTAGGTGATTCTGGTATAGTTTGTTATGATTTTTAGCATTTTTTTGTAATTTAAAAGTGATTGGGTTTTGTTTGTTGTGGTAAGGGTTAGTTGGTGATGATTTATAGTAGCCGAAGTAATTTAGGTGAGTTTGGCATAGTTTGCTATGGTTACTAGCATTTTTTTGTAATTTAAAAGTGATTGGGTTTAGTTTGTTGTGGTAAGGGTTAGTTGGTGATGATTTAGAGTAGCCGAAGTAATTTAGGTAAGTCTGGCATAGTTTGTTATGATTTGTACACCTTTTTTTGTAATTTTAAGATGATATGGTTTGGTTTGTTGTGGTAAGGGATAGTTGGGGGTGATTTACGGTAGCCGAAGTAATTTAGGTGATTCTGGTATAGTTTGTTATGATTTTTAGCATTATTTTGTAATTTAAAAGTGATTGGGTTTTGTTTGTTGTGGTAAGGGATAGTTGGGGGTGATTTATGGTAGCCGAAGTAATTTAGGTGACTTTGGCATAGTTTGCTATGGTTACTAGCATTTTTTTGTATATTAAAAGTGATTGGGTTTTGTTTGTTGTGGTAAGGGTTAGTTGGTGATGATTTAGAGTAGCCGAAGTAATTTAGGTGAGTCTGGCATAGTTTGTTATGATTTGTACACCTTTTTTTGTAATTTTAAGATGATATGGTTTGGTTTGTTGTGGTAAGGGATAGTTGGGGGTGATTTACGGTAGCCGAAATAATTTAGGTGATTCTGGTAAAGTTTGTTATGATTTTTAGCATTTTTTTGTAATTTAAAAGTGATTGGGTTTTGTTTGTTGTGGTAAGGGTTAGTTGGTGATGATTTATAGTAGCCGAAGTAATTTAGGTGAGTTTGGCATAGTTTGCTATGGTTACTAGCATTTTTATGTAATTTAAAAATGATTGGGTTTAGTTTGTTGTGGTAAGGGTTAGTTGGTGATGATTTAGAGTAGCCGAAGTAATTTAGGTGAGTCTGGCATAGTTTGTTATGATTTGTACACCTTTTTTTGTAATTTTAAGATGATATGGTTTGGTTTGTTGTGGTAAGGGATAGTTGGGGGTGATTTACGGTAGCCGAAGTAATTTAGGTGATTCTGGTATAATTTGTTATGATTTTTAGCATTTTTTTGTAATTTAAAAGTGATGGGGTTTGTTTGTTGTGGTAAGGGTTAGTTGGTGATGATTTATGGTAGCCGAAGTAATTTAGGTGAGTTTGGCATAGTTTGCTATGGTTACTAGCATTTTTTTGTAATTTAAAAGTGATTGGGTTTAGTTTGTTGTGGTAAGGGTTAGTTGGTGATGATTTAGAGTAGCCGAAGTAATTTAGGTGAGTCTGGCATAGTTTGTTATGATTTGTACACCTTTTTTTGTAATTTTAAGATGATATGGTTTGGTTTGTTGTGGTAAGGGATAGTTAGGGGTGATTTACGGTAGCCGAAGTAATTTAGGTGATTCTGGTATAGTTTGTTATGATTTTTAGCATTTTTTTGTAATTTAAAAGTGATTGGGTTTTGTTTGTTGTGGTAAGGGTTAGTTGGTGATGATTTATAGTAGCCGAAGTAATTTAGGTGAGTTTGGCATAGTTTGCTATGGTTACTAGCATTTTTTTGTAATTTTAAGATGATATGGTTTGGTTTGTTGTGGTAAGGGATAGTTGGGGGTGATTTACGGTAGCCGAAATAATTTAGGTGATTCTGGTATAGTTTGTTATGATTTTTAGCATTTTTTTGTAATTTAAAAGTGATTGGGTTTTGTTTGTTGTGGTAAGGGTTAGTTGGTGATGATTTATAGTAGCCGAAGTAATTTAGGTGAGTTTGGCATAGTTTGCTATGGTTACTAGCATTTTTTTGTAATTTAAAAGTGATTGGGTTTAGTTTGTTGTGGTAAGGGTTAGTTGGTGATGATTTAGAGTAGCCGAAGTAGTTTAGGTGAGTCTGGCATAATTTGTTATGATTTGTACACCTTTTTTTGTAATTTTAAGATGATATGGTTTGGTTTGTTGTGGTAAGGGATAGTTGGGGGTGATTTACGGTAGCCGAAGTAATTTAGGTGATTCTGGTATAGTTTGTTATGATTTTTAGCATTTTTTTGTAATTTAAAAGTGATTGGGTTTTGTTTGTTGTGGTAAGGGTTAGTTGGTGATGATTTATGGTAGCCGAAGTAATTTAGGTGAGTTTGGCATAGTTTGCTATGGTTACTAGCATTTTTATGTAATTTAAAAGTGATTGGGTTTAGTTTGTTGTGGTAAGGGTTAGTTGGTGATGATTTAGAGTAGCCGAAGTAATTTAGGTGAGTCTGGCATAGTTTGTTATGATTTGTACACCTTTTTTTGTAATTTTAAGATGATATGGTTTGGTTTGTTGTGGTAAGGGATAGTTGGAGGTGATTTACGGTAGCCGAAATAATTTAGGTGATTCTGGTATAGTTTGTTATGACTTTTAGCATTTTTTTGTAATTTAAAAGTGATTGGGTTTAGTTTGTTGTGGTAAGGGTTAGTTGGTGATGATTTATGGTAGCCGAAGTAATTTAGGTGAGTTTGGCATAGTTTGCTATGGTTACTAGCATTTTTTTGTAATTTAAAAGTGATTGGGTTTAGTTTGTTGTGGTAAGGGTTAGTTGGTGATGATTTAGAGAAGCCAAAGTAATTTAGGTGAGTCTGGCATAGTTTGTTATGATTTGTACAACTTTTTTTGTAATTTTAAGATGATATGGTTTGGTTTGTTGTGGTAAGGGATAGTTGGGGGTGATTTACGGTAGCCGAAGTAATTTAGGTGATTCTGGTATAGTTTGTTATGATTTTTAGCATTTTTTTGTAATTTAAAAGTGATTGGGCTTAGTTTGTTTCTGTAAAGTGTAGTTGGGGGTGATTTTTGATAGCCGAAGTAATTTAGGTGAGTTTGGCATAGCTTGCTATGGTTAGTAGCATTTTTTTTTAATTTAAAAGTGATTGGGTTTAGTTTGTTGTGGTAAGGGTTAGTTGGTGATGATTTATGGTAGCCGAAGTAATTTAGGTGAGTTTGGCATAGTTTGCTATGTTTACTAGCATTTTTTTGTAATATAAATGTGATTGGGTTTAGTTTGTTGTGGTAAGGGTTAGTTGGTGATGATTTAGAGTAGCCGAAGTAATTTAGGTGAGTCTGGCATAGTTTGTTAAGATTTGTACACCTTTTTTTGTAATTTTAAGATTATATGGTTTGGTTTGTTGTGGTAAGGGATAGTTGGGGGTGATTTACGGTAGCCGAAGTAATTTAGGTGATTCTGGTATAGTTTGTTAAGATTTTTATCATTTTTTTGTAATTTTAAAGTGACTGGGCTTAG
Source organism: Eledona agricola (assembly GCA_964023215.1). Lineage (NCBI taxonomy): Eukaryota > Metazoa > Arthropoda > Insecta > Coleoptera > Tenebrionidae > Eledona > Eledona agricola. The sequence goes on along the minus strand of OZ026855.1, from coordinate 10,386,344 downwards.
TTTGTTGTTGTAAAGTGTAGTTGGGGGTGATTTTTGATAGCCGAAGTAATTTAGGTGAGTTTGGCATAGTTTGCTATGGTTAGTAGCATTTTTTTGTAATTTAAAAGTGATTGGGTTTATTTTGTTGTGGTAAGGGTTAATTGATGATTATTTATGGTAGCCGAAGTAATTTAGGTGAGTTTGGCATAGTTTGCTATGGTTACTAGCATTTTTTTGTAATTTAAAAGTGATTGGGTTTAGTTTGTTGTGGTAGGGATTAGTTGGTGATGATTTAGAGTAGCCGAAGTAATTTAGGTGAGTCTGGCATAGTTTGTTATGATTTGTACACCTTTTTTTGTAATTTTAAGATGATATGGTTTGGTTTGTTGTGGTAAGGGATAGTTGGGGGTGATTTACGGTAACCGAAGTAATTTAGGTGATTCTGGTATAGTTTGTTATGATTTTTAGCATTATTTTGTAATTTAAAAGTGATTGGGTTTAGTTTGTTGTGGTAAGAGTTAGTTGGTGATGATTTATGGTAGCCGAAGTAATTTAGGTGAGTTTGGCATAGTTTGCTATGGTTACTAGCATTTTTTTGTAATTTAAAAGTGATTGGGTTTAGTTTGTTGTGGTAAGGGTTAGTTGGTGATGATTTAGAGTAGCCGAAGTAATTTAGGTGAGTCTGGCATAGTTTGTTATGATTTGTACACCTTTTTTTGTAATTTTAAGATGATATGGTTTGGTTTGTTGTGGTAAGGGATAGTTGGGGGTGCTTTACGGTAGCCGAAGTAATTTAGGTGATTCTGGTATAGTTTGTTATGATTTTTAGCATTTTTTTGTAATTTTAAAGTGATTGGGCTTAGTTTGTTGCTGTAAAGTGTAGTTGGGGGTGATTTTTGATAGCCGAAGTAATTTAGGTGAGTTTGGCATAGCTTGCTATGGTTAGTAGCATTTTTTTGTAATTTAAAAGTAATTGGGTTTAGTTTGTTGTGGTAAGGGTTAGTTGGTGATGATTTATGGTAGCCAAAGTAATTTAGGTAAGTTTGGCATAGTTTGCTATGGTTACTAGAATTTTTTTGTAATATAAATGTGATTCGGTTTAGTTTGTTGTGGTAAGGGTTAGTTGGTGATGATTTAGAGTAGCCGAAGTAATTTAGGTGAGTCTGGCATAGTTTGTTATGATTTGTACACCTTTTTTTGTAATTTTAAGATTATATGGTTTGGTTTGTTGTGGTAAGGGATAGTTGGGGGTGATTTACGGTAGCCGAAGTAATTTAGGTGATTCTGGTATAGTTTGTTAAGATTATTATCATTTTTTTGTAATTTTAAAGTGACTGGGCTTAGTTTGTTGTTGTAAAGTGTAGTTGGGGGTGATTTTTGATAGCCGAAGTAATTTAGGTGAGTTTGGCATAGTTTGCTATGGTTAGTAGCATTTTTTTGTAATTTAAAAGTGATTGGGTTTATTTTGTTGTGGTAAGGGTTAATTGATGATTATTTATGGTAGCCGAAGTAATTTAGGTGAGTTTGGCATAGTTTGCTATGGTTACTAGAATTTTTTTGTAATATAAATGTGATTGGGTTTAGTTTGTTGTGGTAAGGGTTAGTTGGTGATGATTTAGAGTAGCCGAAGTAATTTAGGTGAGTCTGGCATAGTTTGTTATGATTTGTACACCTTTTTTTGTAATTTTAAGATTATATGGTTTGGTTTGTTGTGGTAAGGGATAGTTGGGGGTGATTTACGGTAGCCGAAGTAATTTAGGTGATTCTGGTATAGTTTGTTAAGATTTTTATCATTTTTTTGTAATTTTAAAGTGACTGGGCTTAGTTTGTTGTTGTAAAGTGTAGTTGGGGGTGATTTTTGATAGCCGAAGTAATTTAGGTGAGTTTGGCATAGTTTGCTATGGTTAGTAGCATTTTTTTGTAATTTAAAAGTGATTGGGTTTATTTTGTTGTGGTAAGGGTTAATTGATGATTATTTATGGTAGCCGAAGTAATTTAGGTGAGTTTGGCATAGTTTGCTATGGTTACTAGCATTTTTTTTAATTTAAAAGTGATTGGGTTTAGTTTGTTGTGGTAAGGGTTAGTTGGTGATGATTTATGGTAGCCGAAGTAATTTAGGTGAGTTAGGCATAGTTTGCTATGTTTACTAGCATTTTTTGTAATATAAATGTGATTGGGTTTAGTTTGTTGTGGTAAGGGTTAGTTGGTGATGATTTAGAGTAGCCGAAGTAATTTAGGTGAGTCTGGCATAGTTTGTTATGATTTGTACACCTTTTTTTGTAATTTTAAGATTATATGGTTTGGTTTGTTGTGGTAAGGGATAGTTGGGGGTGATTTACGGTAGCCGAAGTAATTTAGGTGATTCTGGTATAGTTTGTTAAGATTTTTATCATTTTTTTGTAATTTTAAAGTGACTGGGCTTAGTTTGTTGTTGTAAAATGTAGTTGGGGGTGATTTTTGATAGCCGAAGTAATTTAGGTGAGTTTGGCATAGTTTGCTATGGTTAGTAGCATTTTTTTGTAATTTAAAAGTGATTGGGTTTATTTTGTTGTGGTAAGGGTTAATTGATGATTATTTATGGTAGCCGAAGTAATTTAGGTGAGTTTGGCATAGTTTGCCATGGTTACTAGCATTTTTTTGTAATTTAAAAGTGATTGGGCTTAGTTTGTTGTGGTAAGGATTAGTTGGTGATGATTTAGTGTAGCCGAAGTAATTTAGGTGAGTCTGGCATAGTTTGTTATGATTTGTACACCTTTTTTTGTAATTTTTAGATGATATGGTTTGGTTTGTTGTGGTAAGGGATAGTTGGGGGTGATTTACGGTAACCGAAGTAATTTAGGTGATTCTGGTATAGTTTGTTATGATTTTTAGCATTATTTTGTAATTTAAAAGTGATTGGGTTTAGTTTGTTGTGGTTAGAGTTAGTTGGTGATGATTTATGGTAGCCGAAGTAATTTAGGTGAGTTTGGCATAGTTTGCTATGGTTACTAGCATTTTTTTGTAATTTAAAAGTGATTGGGTTTAGTTTGTTGTGGTAAGGGTTAGTTGGTGATGATTTAGAGTAGCCGAAGTAATTTAGGTGAGTCTGGCATAGTTTGTTATGATTTGTACACCTTTTTTTGTAATTTTAAGATGATATGGTTTGGTTTGTTGTGGTAAGGGATAGTTGGGGGTGATTTACGGTAGCCGAAGTAATTTAGGTGATTCTGGTATAGTTTGTTATGATTTTTAGCATTTTTTTGTAATTTTAAAGTGATTGGGCTTAGTTTGTTGCTGTAAAGTGTAGTTGGGGGTGATTTTTGATAGCCGAAGTAATTTAGGTGAGTTTGGCATAGTTTGCTATGGTTAGTAGCATTTTTTTGTAATTTAAATGTGATTGGGTTTAGTTTGTTGTGGTAAGGGTTAGTTGGTGATGATTTAGAGTAGCCGAAGTAATTTAGGTGAGTCTGGCATAGTTTGTTATGATTTGTACACCTTTTTTGTAATTTTAAGATGATATGGTTTGGTTTGTTGTGGTAAGGGATAGTTGGGGGTAATTTACGGTAGCCGAAGTAATTTAGGTGATTCTGGTAGAGTTTGTTATGATTTTTAGCATTTTTTTGTAATTTAAAAGTGATTGGGTTTAGTTTGTTGTGGTAAGGGTTAGTTGGTGATGATTTATGGTAGCCGAAGTAATTTAGGTGAGTTTGGCATAGTTTGCTATGGTTACTAGCATTTTTTTGTAATTTAAAAGTGATTGGGTTTAGTTTGTTGTGGTAAGGGTTAGTTGGTGATGATTTAGAGTAGCCGAAGTAATTTAGGTGAGTCTGGCATAGTTTGTTATAATTTGTACACCTTTTTTTGTAATTTTAAGATGATATGGTTTGGTTTGTTGTTGTAAGGGATAGTTGGGGGTGATTTACGGTAGCCGAAGTAATTTAGGTGATTCTGGTATAGTTTGTTATGGTTTTTAGCATTTTTTTGTAATTTTAAAGTGATTGGCTTAGTTTGTTGCTGTAAAGTGTAGTTGGGGGTGATTTTTGATAGCCGAAGTAATTTAGGTGAGTTTGTCATAGTTTGCTATGGTTAGTAGCATTTTTTTGTAATTTAAAAGTGATTGGGTTTAGTTTGTTGTGGTAAGGGTTAGTTGGTGATGATTTATGGTAGCCGAAGTAATTTAGGTGAGTTTGGCATAGTTTGCTATGGTTACTAGCATTTTTTTGTAATTTAAAAGTGATTGGGTTTAGTTTGTTGTGGTAAGGGTTAGTTGGTGATGATTTAGAGTAGCCGAAGTAATTTAGGTGAGTCTGGCATAGTTTGTTATGATTTGTACACCTTTTTTTGTAATTTTAAAATGATATGGTTTGGTTTGTTGTGGTAAGGGATAGTTGGGGGTGATTTACGGTAGCCGAAGTAATTTAGGTGATTCTGGTATAGTTTGTTATGATTTTTAGCATTTTTTTGTAATTTAAAAGTGATTGGGTTTTGTTTGTTGTGGTAAGGGTTAGTTGGTGATGATTTATGGTAGCCGAAGTAATTTAGGTGAGTTTGGCATAGTTTGCTATGGTTACTAGCATTTTTTTGTAATTTAAAAGTGATTGGGTTTAGTTTGTTGTGGTAAGGGTTAGTTGGTGATGATTTAGAGTGGCCGAAGTAATTTAGGTGAATCTGGCATAGTTTGTTATGATTTGTACACCTTTTTTTGAAATTTTAAGATGATATGGTTTGGTTTGTTGTGGTAAGGGATAGTTGGAGGTGATTTACGGTAGCCGAAGTAATTTAGGTGATTCTGGTATAGTTTGTTATGATTTTTAGCATTTTTTTGTAATTTTAAAGTGATTGGGCTTAGTTTGTTGCTGTAAAGTGTAGTTGGGGGTGATTTTTGATAGCCGAAGTAATTTAGGTGAGTTTGACATAGGTTGCTATGGTTAGTAGCATTTTTTTGTAATTTAAAAGTGATTGGGTTTAGTTTGTTGTGGTAAGGGTTAGTTGGTGATAATTTATGGTAGCCGAAGTAATTTAGGTGAGTTTGGCATAGTTTGCTATGGTTACTAGCATTTTTTTGTAATATAAAAGTGATTGGGTTTAGTTTGTTGTGGTAAGAGTTAGTTGGTGATGATTTAGAGTAGCCGAAATAATTTAGGTGAGTCTGGCATAGTTTGTTATGATTTGTACACCTTTTTTTGTAATTTTAAGATGATATGGTGTAGTTTGTTGTGGTAAGGGATACTTGGGGGTGATTTACGGTAGCCGAAGTAATTTAGGTGATTCTGGTATAGTTTGTTATGATTTTTAGCATTTTTTTGTAATTTTAAAGTGATTGGGCTTAGTTTGTTGCTGTAAAGTGTAGTTGGAGGTGATTTTTGATAGCCGAAGTAATTTAGGTGAGTTTGGCATAGTTTGCTATGGTTAGTAGGATTTTTTTGTAATTTAAAAGTGATTGGGTTTAGTTTGTTGTGCTAAGGGTTAGTTGGTGATGATTTATGGTAGCCGAAGTAATTTAGGTGAATTTGGCATAGTTTGCTATGGTTACTAGCATTTTTTTGTAATATAAAAGTGATTGGGTATAGTTTGTTGTGGTAAGGGTTAGTTGGTGATGATTTAGAGTAGCCGAAGTAATTTAGGTGAGTCTGGCATAGTTTGTTATGATTTGTACACCTTTTTTTGTAATTTTAAGATGATATGGTTTGGTTTGTTGTGGTAAGGGATAGTTGGGAGTGATTTACGGTAGCCGAAGTAATTTAGGTGATTCTGGTATAGTTTGTTATGATTTTTAGCATTTTTTTGTAATTTAAAAGTGATTGGGTTTAGTTTGTTGTGGTAAGGGTTAGTTGGTGATGATTTATGGTAGCCGAAGTAATTTAGGTGAGTTTGGCATAGTTTGCTTTGGTTATTAGCATTTTTTTGTAATTTAAAAATGATTGGGTTTAGTTTGTTGTGGTAAGGGTTAGTTGGTGTCGATTTAGAGTAGCCGAAGTAATTTAGGTGAGTCCGGCATAGTTTGTTATGATTTGTACACCTTTTTTTGTAATTTTAAGATGATATGGTTTGGTTTGTTGTGGTAAGGGGTAGTTGGGGGTTATTTACGGTAGCCGAAGTAATTTAGGTGATTCTGGTATAGTTTGTTATGATTTTTAGCATTTTTTTGTAATTTAAAAGTGATTGGGTTTAGTTTGTTGTGGTAAGGGTTAGTTGGTGATGATTTACGGTAGCCGAAGTAATTTAGGTGATTCTGGTATAGCTTGTTATGATTTTTAGCATTTTTTTGTAATTTTAAAGTGATTGGGCTTAGTTTGTTGCTGTAAAGTGTAGTTGGAGGTGATTTTTGATAGCCGAAGTAATTTAGGTGAGTTTGGCATAGTTTGCTATGGTTAGTAGTATTTTTTTGTAATTTGAAAGTGATTGGGTTTAGTTTGTTGTGGTAAGGGTTAGTTGGTGATGATTTATGGTAGCCGAAGTAATTTAGGTGAATTTGGCATAGTTTGCTATGGTTACTAGCATTTTTTTGTAATATAAAAGTGATTGGGTATAGTTTGTTGTGGTAAGGGTTAGTTGGTGATGATTTAGAGTAGCCGAAGTAATTTAGGTGAGTCTGGCATAGTTTGTTATGATTTGTACACCTTTTTTTGTAATTTTAAGATGATATGGTTTGGTTTGTTGTGGTAAGGGATAGTTGGGGGTGATTTACGGTAGCCGAAGTAATTTAGGTGATTCTGGTATAGTTTGTTATGATTTTTAGCATTTTTTTGTAATTTAAAAGTGATTGGGTTTAGTTTGTTGTGGTAAGGGTTAGTTGGTGATGATTTATGGTAGCCGAAGTAATTTAGGTGAGTTTGGCATAGTTTGCTATGGTTACTAGCATTTTTTGTAATTTAAAAGTGATTGGGTTTAGTTTGTTGTTGTAAGGGTTAGTTGGTGATGATTTAGAGTAGCCGAAGTAATTTAGGTGAGTCTGGCATAGTTTGTTATGATTTGTACACCTTTTTTTTGTAATTTGAAGATGATATGGTTTGGTTTGTTGTGGTAAGGGATAGTTGGGAGTGATTTACGGTAGCCGAAGTAATTTAGGTGATTCTGGTATAGTTTGTTATGATTTTTAGCATTTTTTTGTAATTTAAAAGTGATTGGGTTTAGTTTGTTGTGGTAAGGGTTAGTTGGTGATGATTTATGGTAGCCGAAGTAATTTAGGTGAGTTTGGCATAGTTTGCTTTGGTTATTAGCATTTTTTTGTAATTTAAAAATGATTGGGTTTAGTTTGTTGTGGTAAGGGTTAGTTGGTGTCGATTTAGAGTAGCCGAAGTAATTTAGGTGAGTCCGGCATAGTTTGTTATGATTTGTACACCTTTTTTTGTAATTTTAAGATGATATGGTTTGGTTTGTTGTGGTAAGGGGTAGTTGGGGGTTATTTACGGTAGCCGAAGTAATTTAGGTGATTCTGGTATAGTTTGTTATGATTTTTAGCATTTTTTTGTAATTTAAAAGTGATTGGGTTTAGTTTGTTGTGGTAAGGGTTAGTTGGTGATGATTTATGGTAGCCGAAGTAGTTTAGGTGAGTTTGGCATAGTTTGCTATGGTTACTAGCATTTTTTTGTAATTTAAAAGTGATTGGGTTTAGTTTGTTGTGATAAGGGTTAGTTGGTGATGATTTAGAGTAGCCGAAGTAATTTAGGTGAGTCTGGCTTAGTTTGTTATGATTTGTACACCTTTTTTTGCAATTTTAAGATGATATGGTTTGGTTTGTTGTGGTAAGGGATAATTGGGGGTGATTTACGGTAGCCGAAGTAATTTAGGTGATTATGGTATAGTTTGTTATGATTTTTAGCATTTTTTTGTAATTTTAAAGTGATTGGGCTTAGTTTGTTGCTGTAAAGTGTAGTTGGAGGTGATTTTTGTTAGCCGAAGTAATTTAGGTGAGTTTGGCATAGTTTGCTATGGTTAGTAGCATTTTTTTGTAATTTAAAAGTGATTGGGTTTAGTTTGTTGTGGTAAGGGTTAGTTGGTGATGATTTATGGTATCCGAAGTAATTTAGGTGAATTTGGCATAGTTGGCTATGGTTACTAGCATTTTTTTGTAATATAAAAGTGATTGGGTATAATTTGTTGTGGTAAGGGTTAGTTGGTGATGATTTAGAGTAGCGGAAGTAATTTAGGTGAGTCTGGCATAGTTTGTTACGATTTGTACACCTTTTTTTGTAATTTGAAGATGATATGGTTTGGTTTGTTGTGGTGAGGGATAGTTGGGGGTGATTTACGGTAGCCGAAGTAATTTAGGTGATTCTGGTATAGTTTGTTATGATTTTTAGCATTTTTTGTAATTTAAAAGTGATTAGGTTTAGTTTGTTGTGGTAAGGGTTAGTTGGTGATGATTTATGGTAGCCGAAGTAATTTAGGTGAGTTTGGCATAGTTTGCTATGGTTACTAGCATTTTTTTGTAATTTAAAAGTGATTGGGTTTAGTTTGTTGTGGTAAGGGTTAGTTGGTGATGATTTAGAGTAGCCGAAGTAATTTAGGTGAGTCTGGCATAGTTTGTTATGATTTGTACACCTTTTTTTGTAATTTTAAGATGATATGGTTTGGTTTGTTGTGGTAAGGGATAGTTAGGGGAGATTTACGGTAGCCGAAGTAATTTAGGTGATTCTGGTATAGTTTGTTATGATTTTTAGCATTTTTTTGTAATTTTAAAGTGATTGGGCTTAGTTTGTTGCTGTAAAGTGTAGTTGGGGGTGATTTTTGATAGCCGAAGTAATTTAGGTGAGTTTGGCATAGGTTGCTATGGTTACTAGCATTTTTTTGTAATTTAAAAGAGATTGGGTTTAGTTTGTTGTGGTAAGGGTTAGTTGGTGATGATTTAGAGTAGCCGAAGTAATTTAGGTTAGTCTGGCGTAGTTTGTTATGATTTGTACACCTTTTTTTGTAGTTTTAAGATGATATGGTTTGGTTTGTTGTAGTAAGGGATAGTTGGGGGTGATTTACGGTAGCCGAAGTAATTTAGGTGATTCTGGTATAGTTTGTTATGATTTTAAGCATTTTTTTGTAATTAAAAGTGATTGGGTTTAGTTTGTTGTGGTAAGGGTTAGTTGGTGATGATTTATGGTAGCCGAACTAATTTAGGTGAGTTTGGCATAGTTTGCTATGGTTACTAGCATTTTTTTGTTATTTAAAAGTGATTGGGTTTAGTTTGTTGTGGTAAGGGTTAGTTGGTGATGATTTATGGTAGCCAAAGTAATTTAGGTGAATTTGGCATAGTTTGCTATGGTTACTAGCATTTTTTTGTAATATAAAAGTGATTGGGTATAGTTTGTTGTGGTAAGGGTTAGTTGGTGATGATTTAGAGTAGCCGAAGTAATTTAGGTGAGTCTGGCATAGTTTGTTATGATTTGTACACCTTTTTTTGTAATTTTAAGATGATATGGTTTGGTTTGTTGTGGTAAGGGATAGTTGGGGGTGATTTACGGTAGCCGAAGTAATTTAGGTGATTCTGGTATAGTTTGTTATGATTTTTAGCATTTTTTTGTAAGTTAAAAGTGATTGGGTTTAGTTTGTTGTGGTAAGGGTTAGTTGGTGATGATTTATGGTAGCCGAAGTAATTTAGGTGAGTTTGGCATAGTTTGCTATGTTACTAGCATTTTTTTGTAATTTAAAAGTGATTGGGTTTAGTTTGTTGTGGTAAGGGTTAGTTAGTGATGATTTAGAGTAGCCGAAGTAATTTAGGTGAGTCTGGCATAGTTTGTTATGATTTGTACACCTTTTTTTGTAATTTTAAGATGATATGGTTTGGTTTGTTATGGTAAGGGATAATTTGGGGTGATTTACGGTAGCCGAAGTAATTTAGGTGATTCTGGTATAGTTTGTTATAATTTTTAGCATTTTTTTGTAATTTTAAAGTGATTGAGCTTAGTTTGTTGCTGTAAAGTGTAGTTGGAGGTGATTTTTGATAGCCGAAGTAATTTAGGTGAGTTTGGCATAGTTTGCTATGGTTAGTAGCATTTTTTTTTGTAATTTAAAAGTGATTTGGTTTAGTTTGTTGTGGTAAGGGTTAGTTGGTGATGATTTATGGTAGCCGAAGTAATTTAGGTGAATTTGGCATAGTTTGCTATGGTTACTAGCATTTTTTTGTAATATAAAAGTGATTGGGTATAGTTTGTTGTGGTAAGGGTTAGTTGGTGATGATTTAGAGTAGCCGAAGTAATTTAGGTGAGTCTGGCATAGTTTGTTATGATTTGTACACTTTTTTATGTAATTTTAAGATGATATGGTTTGGTTTGTTGTGGTAAGGGATAGTTGGGGGTGATTTACGGTAGCCGAAGTAATTTATGTGATTCTGGTATAGTTTGTTATGATTTTTAGCATTTTTTGGTAATTTAAAAGTGATTGGGTTTAGTTTGTTGTGGTAAGGGTTAGTTGGTGATGATTTATGGTAGCCGAAGTAATTTAGGTGAGTTTGGCATAGTTTGCTTTGGTTACTAGCATTTTTTTGTAATTTAAAAGTGATTGGGTTTAGTTTGTTGTGGTAAGGGTTAGTTGGTGATGATTTAGAGTAGCCGAAGTAATTTAGGTGAGTCTGGCATAGTTTGTTATGATTTGTACACCTTTTTTTGTAATTTTAAGATGATATGGTTTGGTTTGTTGTGGTAAGGGATAGTTGGGGGTGATTTACGGTAGCCGAAGTAATTTAGGTGATTCTGGTATAGTTTGTTATGATTTTTAGCATTTTTTTGTAATTTAAAAGTGATTGGGTTTAGTTTGTTTTGGTAAGGGTTAGTTGGTGATGATTTATGGTAGCCGAAGTAATTTAGGTGAGTTTGGCATAGTTTGCTATGGTTACTAGCATTTTTTTGTAATATAAAAGTTATTGGGTATAGTTTGTTGTGGTAAGGGTTGGTGATGATTTAGAGTAGCCGAAGTAATTTAGGTGAGTCTGGCATAGTTTGTTATGATTTGTACACCTTTTTTTGTAATTTGAAGATGATATGGTTTGGTTTGTTCTGGTAAGGGATAGTTGGGGGTGATTTACGGTAGCCGAAGTAATTTAGGTGATTCTGGTATAGTTTGTTATGATTTTTAGCATTTTTTTGTAATTTAAAAGTGATTGGGTTTAGTTTGTTGTGGTAAGGGTTAGTTGGTGATGATTTAGAGTAGCCGAAGTAATTTAGGTGAGTCTGGCATAGTTTGTTATGATTTGTACATTTTTTTTTGTAATTTTAAGATGATATGGTTTGGTTTGTTGTGGTAAGGGATAGTTGGGGGAGATTTACGGTAGCCGAAGTAATTTAGGTGATTCTGGTATAGTTTGTTATGATTTTTAGCATTTTTTTGTAATTTTAAAGTGATTGGGCTTAGTTTGTTGCTGTAAAGTGTAGTTGGGGGTGATTTTTGATAGCCGAAGTAATTTAGGTGAGTTTGGCATAGTTTGCTATGGTTAGTAGCATTTTTTTGTAATTTAAAAGTGATTGGGTTTAGTTTGTTGTGGTAAGGGTTAGTTGGTGATGACTTATGTTAGCCGAAGTAATTTAGGTGAGTTTGGCATAGTTTGCTATATTTACTAGCATTTTTTTGTAATTTAAAAGTGATTGGGTTTAGTTTGTTGTGGTAAGGGTTAGTGGGTGATGATTTAGAGTAGCCGAAGAAATTTAGGTGAGTCTGGCATAGTTTGTTATGATTTGTACGCCTTTTTTTGTAATTTTAAGATGATATGGTTTGGTTTGTTGTGGTAAGGGATAGTTGGGGGAGATTTACGGTAGCCGAAGTAATTTAGGCGAATCTGGTATAGTTTGTTATGATTTTTAGCATTTTTTTGTAATTTAAAAGTGATTGGGTTTAGTTTGTTGTGGTAAGGGTTAGTTGGTGATGATTTATAGTAGCCGAAGTAATTTAGGTGAATTTGGCATAGTTTGCTATGGTTACTAGCATTTTTTTGTAATTTAAAAGTGATTGGGTTTAGTTTGTTGTGGTAAGGGTTAGTTGGTGATGATTTAGAGTAGCCGAAGTAATTTAGGTGAGTCTGGCATAGTTTGTTATGATTTGTACACCTTTTTTTGTAATTTTAAGATGATATGGTTTGGTTTGTTGTGGTAAGGGATAGTTGGGGGTGATTTACGGTAGCCGAAGTAATTTAGGTGAGTCTGGCATAGTTTCTTATGAATTGTACACCTTTTTTTGTAATTTTAAGATGATATGGTTTGGTTTGTTGTGGTAAGGGATAGTTGGGGGTGATTTAAGGTAGCCGAAGTAATTTAGGTGATTCTGGTATAGTTTGTTATGATTTTTAGCATTTTTTTGTAATTTTAAAGTGATTGGGCTTAGTTTGTTGCTGTAAAGTGTAGTTGGGGGTGATTTTTGATAGCCGAAGTAATTTATGTGAGTTTGGCATAGTTTGCTATGGTTAGTAGCATTTTTTTGTAATTTAAAAGTGATTGGTTCTAGTTTGTTGTGGTAAGGGTTAGTTTTTGATGATTTATGGTAGCCGAAGTAATTTAGGTGAGTTTGGCATAGTTTGCTATGGTTACTAGCATTTTTTTGTAATTTAAAATTGATTGGGTTTAGTTTGTTGTGGTAAGGGTTAGTTGGTGATGATTTAGAGTAGCCGAAGTAATTTAGGTGAGTCTGTCATAGTTTGTTATGATTTGTACACCTTTTTTTGTAATTTTAAGATGATATGGTTTGGTTTGTTGTGGTAAGGGATAGTTGGGGGTGATTTACGGTAGCCAAAGTAATTTAGGTGATTCTGGCATAGTTTGTTATGATTTATAGCATTTTTTTGTAATTTTAAAGTGATTGGGCTTAGTTTGTTGCTGTAAAGTGTAGTTGGGGGTGATTTTTGATAGCCGAAGTAATTTAGGTGAGTTTGGCATAGTTTGCTATGGTTAGTAGCCTTTTTTTGTAATTTCAAAGTGATTGGATTTAGTTCGTTGTGGTAAGGGTTAGTTGGTGATGATTTATGGTAGCCGAAGTAATTTAGGTTCATTTGGCATAGTTTGCTATGGTTACTAGCATTTTTTTGTAATTTAAAAGTGATTGGGTTTAGTTTGTTGTGGTAAGGGTTAGTTGGTGATGATTTAGAGTAGCCGAAGAAATTTAGGTGAGTCTGGCATAGTTTGTTATGATTTGTACAATTTTTTTTGTAATTTTAAAATGATATGGTTTGGTTTGTTGTGGTAAGGGATAGTTGGTGATGATTTATGGTAGCCGAAGTAATTTAGGTGAGTTTGGCATAGTTTGCTATGGTTACTAGCATTTTTTTGTAATTTAAAAGTGATTGGGTTTAGTTTGTTGTGGTAAGGATTAGTTGGTGATGATTTAGAGTAGCCGAAGTAATTTAGGTGAGTCTGGCATAGATTGTTATGATTTGTACACCTTTTTTAGTAATTTTAAGATGATAAGGTTTGGTTTGTTGTGGTAAGGGATAGTTGGAAGTGATTTACGGTAGCCGAAGTAATTTAGGTGATTCTGGTATAGTTTGTTATGATTTTTAGCATTTTTTTGTAATTTTAAAGTGATTGGGCTTAGTTTGTTGCTGTAAAGTGTAGTTGGGGGTGATTTTTGATAGCCAAAGTAATTCAGGTAAGTTTGGCATAGTTTGCTATGGTTAGTAGCATTTTTTGTAATTTAAAAGTGATTGGGTTTAGTTTGTTGTGGTAAGGGTTAGTTGGTGATGATTTATGGTAGCCGAAGTAATTTAGGTGAGTTTGGCATAGTTTGTTATGGTTACTTGCATTTTTTTGTAATTTAAAAGTGATTGGGTTTAGTTTGTTGTGGTAAGGGTTAGTTGGTGATGATTTATGGTAGCCGAAGTAATTTAGGTGAGTTTGGCATAGTTTGTTATGGTTACTAGCATTTTTTTGTAATTTAAAAGTGATTGGGTTTAGTTTGTTGTGGTAAGGATTAGTTGGTGATGATTTATGGTAGCCGAAATAATTTAGGTGAGTTTGGCATAGTTTGCTATGGTTACTAGCATTTTTTTGTAATTTAAAAGTGATTATGTTTAGTTTGATGTGGTAAGGGTTACTTGGTGACGATTTAGAGTAGCCGAAGTAATTTAGGTGAGTCTGGCATAGTTTGTTATGATTTGTACACCTTTTTTTGTAATTTTAAGATGATATGGTTTGGTTTGTTGTGGTAAGGGATAGTTGGGGGTGATTTACGGTAGCCGAAGTAATTTAGGTGATTCTGGTATAGTTTGTTATGATCTTTAGCATTTTTTTTAATTTTAAAGTGATTGGGCTTAGTTTGTTGAGGTAAAGTGTAGTTAGGGGTGATTTTTGATAGCCGAAGTAATTTAGGTGAGTTTGGCATTATTTGCCATGGATAGTAGCATTTTTTTGTAATTTAAAAGTGATTGGGTTTAGTTTGTTGTTGTAAGGGTTAGTTGGTGATGATTTATGGTAGCCGAAGTAATTTAGTAGTGTTTGGCATAGTTTGCTATGGTTACTAGCATTTTTTTGTAATTTAAAATTGATTGGGTTTAGTTTGTTGTGGTAAGGGTTAGTTGGTGATGATTTATGGTAGCCGAAGTAATTTAGGTGAGTTTGGCATAGTTTGTTATGGTTACTTGCATTTTTTTGTAATTTAAATGTGATTGGGTTTAGTTTGTTGTGGTAAGGGTTAGTTGGTGATGATTTATGGTAGCCGAAGTAATTTAGGTGAGTTTGGCATAGTTTGTTATGGTTACTAGCATTTTTTTGTAATTTAAAAGTGATTGGGTTTAGTTTGTTGTGGTAAGGGTTAGTTGGTGATGATTTAAGGTAGCCGAAGTAATTTAGGTGAGTTTGGCATAGTTTGCTATGGTTACTAGCATTTTTTTGTAATTTAAAAGGGATTGGGTTTAGTTTGTTGTGGTAAGGGTTAGTTGGTGATGATTTAGAGTAGCCGAAGTAATTTAGGTGTGTCTGGCATAGTTTGTTATGATTTGTACACCTTTTTTTGTAATTTTAAGATGATATGGTTTGGTTTGTTGTGGTAAGGAAAAGTTGGGTGTGATTTACGGTAGCCGAAGTAATTTAGGTGATTCTGGTATAGTTTGTTATGATTTTTAGCATTTTTTTGTAATTTTAAAGTGATTGGGCTTAGTTTGTTGCTGTAAAGTGTAGTTGGGGGTGATTTTTGATAGCCGAAGTAATTTAGGTGAGTTTGGCATAGTTTGCTATGTTTAGTAGCATTTTTTTGTAATTTAAAAGTGATTGGGTGTAGTTTGTTGTGGTAAGGGTTAGTTGGTGATGATTTATGGTAGCCGAAGTAATTTAGGTGAGTTTGGCATATTTTGCTATGGTTACTAGCATTTTTTTGTAATTTAAAAGTGATTGGGTTAAGTTTGTTGTGGTAAGGGTTAGTTGGTGATGATTTAGAGTAGCCGAAGTAATTTAGGTGAGTCTGGCATAGTTTGTTATGATTTGTACACCTTTTTTTGTAATTTTAAGATGATATGGTTTGGTTTGTTGTGGTAAGGGATAGTTGGGGGTGATTTACGGTAGCCGAAGTAATTTAGGTGATTCTGGTATAGTTTGTTATGATTTTTAGCATTTTTTTGTAATTTTAAAGTGATTGGGCTTAGATTGTTGCTGTAAAGTGTAGTTGGGGGTGATTTTTGATAGCCGAAGTAATTTAGGTGAGTTTGGCATAGTTTGCTATGGTTAGTAGCATTTTTTTGTAATTTAAAAGTGATTGGGTTTAGTTTGTTGTGGTAAGGGTTAGTTGGTGATGATTTATGGTAGCCGAAGTAATTTAGGTGAGTTTGGCATAGTTTGCTATGGTTACTAGCATTTTATTGTAATTTAAAAGTGATTGGGTTTAGTTTGTTGTGGTAAGGGTTAGTTGGTGATGATTTAGAGTAGCCGAAGTAATTTAGATGAGTCTGGCATAGTTTGTTATGATTTTTACACCTTTTTTTGTAATTTTAAGATGATATGGTTTTGTTTGTTGTGGCAAGGGATAGTTGGGGGTGATTTACGGTAGCCGAAGTAATTTAGGTGATTCTGGTATAGTTTGTTATGATTTTTAGCATTTTTTGTAATTAATTGTAATTTGTAATTTTTTTGTAATTTTAAAGTAAAGGCTTAGTTTGTTGCTGTAAAGTGTAGATGGGGGTGATTTTTGATAGCCGAAGTAATTTAGGTGAGTTTGGCATAGTTTGCTATGGTTAGTAGCATTTTTTTGTAATTTAAAAGTGATTGGGTTTAGTTTGTTGTGGTAAGGGTTAGTTGGTGATGATTTATGGTAGCCGAAGTAATTTAGATGAGTTTGGCATAGTTTGCTATGGCTACTAGCATTTTTGTTGTAATTTAAAAATGATTGTGTTTAGTTTGTTGTGGTAAGGGTTAGTTGGTGATGATTTAGAGTAGCCGAAGTAATTTAAGTGAGTCTGGCATAGTTTGTTATGATTTGTACACCTTTTTTGTAATTTTAAGATGATATGGTTTGGTTTGTTGTGGTAAGGAATAGTTGGGGGTGATTTACGGTAGCCGAAGTAATTTAGGTGATTCTGGTATAGTTTGTTATGATTTTTAGCATTTTTTTGTAATTTTAAAGTGATTGGGCTTAGTTTGTTGCTGTAAAGTGTAGTTGGGGGTGATTTTTGATAGCCGAAGTAATTTAGGTGAGTTAGGCATAGTTTGCTATGGTTAGTAGCATTTTTTTGTAATTTAAAAGTGATTGGGTTTAGTTTGTTGTGGTAAGGGTTAGTTGGTGATGATTTATGGTAGCCGAAGTAATTTAGGTGAGTTTGGCATAGTTTGCTATGGTTACTAGCATTTTTTTGTAATTTAAAAATGATTGGGTTTAGTTTGTTGTGGTAAGGGTTAGTTGGTGATGATTTAGAGTAGCCGAAGTAATTTAAGTGAGTCTGGCATAGTTTGTTATGATTTGTACACCTTTTTTTGTAATTTTAAGATGATATGGTTTGGTTTGTTGTGGTAAGGAATAGTTGGGGGTGATTTACGGAAGCCGAAGTAATTTAGGTGATTCTGGTATAGTTTGTTATGATTTTTAGCATTTTTTTGTAATTTTAAAGTGATTGGGCTTAGTTTGTTTCTGTAAAGTGTAGTTGGGGGTGATTTTTGATAGCCGAAGTAATTTAGGTGAGTTTGGCATAGTTTGCTATGGTTAGTAGCATTTTTATGTAATTTAAAAGTGATTGGGTTTAATTTGTTGTGGTAAGGGTTAGTTGGTGATGATTTATGGTAGCCAAAGCAATTTAGGTGAGTTTGGAATAGTTTGCTATGGTTACTAGCATTTTTTTGTAATTTAAAAGTGATTGGGTTTAGTTTGTTGTGGTAAGGGTTAGTTGGTGATGATTTAGAGTAGCCGAAGTAATTTAAGTGAGTCTGGCATAGTTTGTAATGTTTTGTACACCTTTTTTGTAATTTTAAGATGATATGGATTGGTTTGTTGTGGTAAGGGATAGTTGGGGGTGATTTACGGTAGCCGAAGTAATTTAGGTGATTCTGGTATAGTTTGTTATGATTTTTAGCATTTTTTTGTAATTTTAAAGTGATTGGGCTTAGTTTGTTGCGGTAAAGTGTAGTTAAGAGTGATTTTTGATAGCCGAAGTAATTTAGGTGAGTTTGGCATAGTTTGCTATGGTTAGTAGCATTTTTTTGTAATTTAAAAGTGATTGGGTTTAGTTTGTTGTGGTAAGGGTTAGTTGGTGATGATTTAGAGTAGCCGAAGTAATTTAGGTGAGTCTGGCATAGTTTGTAATGTTTTGTACACCTTTTTTGTAATTTTAAGATGATATGGATTGGTTTGTTGTGGTAAGGGATAGTTGGGGGTGATTTACGGTAGCCGAAGTAATTTAGGTGATTCTGGTATAGTTTGTTATGATTTTTAGCATTTTTTTGTAATTTTAAAGTGATTCGGCTTAGTTTGTTGCTGTAAAGTGTAGTTGGGGGTGATTTTTGATAGCCGAAGTAATTTAAGGTGAGTTTGACATAGTTTGCTATGGTTACTAGCATTTTTTTGTAATTTAAAAGTGATTGGGTTTAGTTTGTTGTGGTAAGGGTTAGTTGGTGATGATTTAGAGTAGCCGAAGTAATTTAGGTGAGTCTGGCATAGTTTGTTATGATTTGTACACCTTGTTTTGTAATTTCAAGATGATATGGTTTGGTTTGTTGTGGTAAGGGATAGTTGGGGGTGATTTACGGTAGCCGAAGTAATTTAGGTGATTCTGGTATAGTTTGTTATGATTTTTAGCATTTTTTTGTAATTTTAAAGGGATTGGGCTTAGTTTGTTGCTGTAAAGTGTAGTTAGGGGTGATTTTTGATAGCCGAAGTAATTTAAGGTGAGTTTGACATAGTTTGCTATGGTTAGTAGCATTTTTTTGTAATTTAAAAGTGATTGGGTTTAGTTTGTTGTGGTAAGGGTTAGTTGGTGATGATTTATGGTAGCCGAAGTAATTTAGGTGAGTTTGGCATAGTTTGCTATGGTTACTAGCATTTTTTTGTAATTTAAAAGAGATTGGGTTTAGTTTGTTGTGGTAAGGGTTAGTTGGTGATGATTTAGAGTAGCCGAAGTAATTTAGGTGAGTCTGGCATAGTTTGTTATGATTTGTACACCTTTTTTTGTAATTTTAAGATGATATGGTTTGGTTTGTTGTGGTAAGGGTTAGTTGGTGATGATTTATGGTAGTCGAAGTAATTTAGGTGAGTTTGGCATAGTTTGCTTTGGTTACTAGCATTTTTTTGTAATTTAAAAGTGATTGGGTTTAGTTTGTTGTGGTAAAGTGTAGTTAAGGGTGATTTTTGATAGCCGAAGTAATTTAGGTGAGTTTGGCATAGTTTGCTATGGTTAGTAGCATTTTTTTGTAATTTAAAAGTGATTGGGTTTAGTTTGTTGTGGTAAGGGTTAGTTGGTGATGATTTATGGTAGCCGAAGTAATTTAGGTGAGTCTGGCATAGTTTGTTATGATTTGTACACCTTTTTTTGAAATTTCAAGATGATATGGTTTGGTTTGTTGTGGTAAGGGATAGTTGGGGGTGATTTACGGTAGCCGAAGTAATTTAGGTGATTCTGGTATAGTTTGTTATGATTTTTAGCATTTTTTTGTAATTTTAAAGGGATTGGGCTTAGTTTGTTGCTGTAAAGTGTAGTTAGGGGTGATTTTTGATAGCCGAAGTAATTTAAGGTGAGTTTGACATAGTTTGCTATGGTTAGTAGCATTTTTTTGTAATTTAAAAGTGATTGGGTTTAGTTTGTTGTGGTAAGGGTTAGTTGGTGATGATTTATGGTAGCCGAAGTAATTTAGGTGAGTTTGGCATAGTTTGCTATGGTTACTAGCATTTTTTTGTAATTTAAAAGAGATTGGGTTTAGTTTGTTGTGGTAAGGGTTAGTTGGTGATGATTTAGAGTAGCCGAAGTAATTTAGGTGAGTCTGGCATAGTTTGTTATGATTTGTACACCTTTTTTTGTAATTTTAAGATGATATGGTTTGGTTTGTTGTGGTAAGGGTTAGTTGGTGATGATTTATGGTAGCCGAAGTAATTTAGGTGAGTCTGGCATAGTTTGTTATGATTTGTACAACTTTTTTTGTAATTTCAAGATGATATGGTTTGGTTTGTTGTGGTAAGGGATAGTTGGGGGTGATTTACGGTAGCCGAAGTAATTTAGGTGATTCTGGTATAGTTTGTTATGATTTTTAGCATTTTTTTGTAATTTTAAAGGGATTGGGCTTAGTTTGTTGCTGTAAAGTGTAGTTAGGGGTGATTTTTGATAGCCGAAGTAATTTAAGGTGAGTTTGATATAGTTTGCTATGGTTAGTAGCATTTTTTTGTAATTTAAAAGTGATTGGGTTTAGTTTGTTGTGGTAAGGGTTAGTTGGTGATGATTTATGGTAGCCGAAGTAATTTAGGTGAGTTTGGCATAGTTTGCCATGGTTACTAGCATTTTTTTGTAATTTAAAAGAGATTGGGTTTAGTTTGTTGTGGTAAGGGTTAGTTGGTGATGATTTAGAGTAG
Organism: Eledona agricola; assembly: GCA_964023215.1. NCBI lineage: Eukaryota > Metazoa > Arthropoda > Insecta > Coleoptera > Tenebrionidae > Eledona > Eledona agricola. The sequence continues at coordinate 10,366,442 of OZ026855.1, read as the reverse complement.
CCGAAGTAATTTAGGTGAGTCTGGCATAGTTTGTTATGATTTGTACACCTTTTTTTGTAATTTTAAGATGATATGGTTTGGTTTGTTGTGGTAAGGGTTAGTTGGTGATGATTTATGGTAGCCGAAGTAATTTAGGTGAGTTTGGCATAGTTTGCTATGGTTACTAGCATTTTTTTGTAATTTAAAAGTGATTGGGTTTAGTTTGTTGTGGTAAGGGTTAGTTGGTGATGATTTAGATTAGCCGAAGTAATTTAGGTGAGTCTGGCATAGTTTGTTATGATTTGTACACCTTTTTTTTTTAATTTTAAGATGATGTGGTTTGGTTTGTTGTGGTAAGGGATAGTTGGGGGTGATTTACTGTAGCCGAAGTAATTTAGGTGATTCTGGTATAGTTTGTTATGATTTTTAGCATTTTTTTGTAATTTTAAAGTGACTGGGCTTAGTTTGTTGCTGTAAAGTGTTGTTGGGGGTGATTTTTGATAGCCAAAGTAATCTAGGTGAGTTTGGCATAGTTTGCTATGGTTAGTAGCATTTTTTTGTAATTTAAAAGTGATTGGGTTTAGTTTGTTGTGTTAAGGGTTAGTTGGTGATGATTTATGGTAGCCGAAGCAATTTAGGTGAGTTTGGCATAGTTTGCCATGGTTACTAGCATTTTTTTGTAATTTAAAAGTGATTGGGTTTAGTTTGTTGTGGTAAGGGTTAGTTGGTGATGATTTAGAGTAGCCGAAGTAATTTAGGTGAGTCTGGCATAGTTTGTTATGATTTGTACACCTTTTTTTGTAATTTTAAGATGATATGGTTTGGTTTGTTGTGGTAAGGGATAGTTGGGGGTGATTTACGGTAGCCGAAGTAATTTAGGTGATTCTGGTATAGTTTGCAATGATTTTTAGAATATTTTGTAATTTTAAAGTTATTGGGCTTAGTTTATTGCTGTAAAGTGTAGTTGGGGGTGATTTTTGATAGCCGAAGTAATTTAGGTGAGTTTGGCATAGTTTGCTATGGTTACTAGCATTTTTTTGTAATTTAAAAGTGATTGGGTTTAGTTTGTTGTGGTAAGGGTTAATTGGTGATGATTTAGAGTAGCCGAAGTAATTTAGGCGAGTCTGGCATAGTTTGTTATGATTTGTACTCCTTGTTTTGTAATTTTAAGATGATATGGTTTGGTTTGTTGTGGTAAGGGATAGTTGGGGGTGATTTACGGTAGCCGAAGTAATTTAGGTGATTCTGGTATAGTTTGTTATGATTTTTAGCATTTTTTTTGTAATTTTAAAGTGATTGGGCTTAGTTTGTTGCTGTAAAGTGTAGTTGGGGGTGATTTTTGATAGCCGAAGTAATTTAGGTGAGTTTGGCATAGTTTGCTTTGGTTAGTGGCATTTTTTTGTAATTTAAAAGTGATTGGGTTTAGTTTGTTGTGGTAAGGGTTAGTTGGTGATGATTTATGGTAGCCGAAGTAATTTAGGTGAGTTTGGCATAGTTTGCTATGGTTACTAGCATTTTTTTGAAATTTAAAAGTGATTGCGTTTAGTTTGTTGTGGTAAGGGTTAGTTGGTGATGATTTAAAGTAGCCGAAGTAATTTAGGTGAGTCTGGCATAGTTTGTTATGATTTGTACACCTTTTTTTGTAATTTTAAGATGATATGGTTTGGTTTGTTGTGGTAAGGGATTGTTGGGGTGATTTACGGTAGCCGAAGTAATTTAGGTGATTCTGGTATAGTTTGCTATGATTTTTAGAATATTTTGTAATTTTAAAGTTATTGGGCTTAGTTTATTGCTGTAAAGTGTAGTTGGGGGTGATTTTTGATAGCCGAAGTAATTTAGGTGAGTTTGGCTTAGTTTGCTATGGTTACTAGCATTTTTTTGTAATTTAAAAGTGATTGGGTTTAGTTTGTTGTGGTGAGGGTTAGCTGGTGATGATTTAGAGTAGCCGAAGAAATTTAGATGAGTCTGGCATAGTTTGTTATGATCTGTACATCTTTTTTTGTAATTTTAAGATGATATGGTTTGGTTTGTTGTGGTAAGGGATAGTTGGGAGTGATTTACGTTAGCCGAAGTAATTTAGGTGATTCTGGTATAGATTGTTATGATTTTTAGCATTTTTTTGTAATTCTAAAGTGATTGGGCTTAGTTTGTTGCTGTAAAGTGTAAGTGGGGGTGATTTTTGATAGCCGAAGTAATTTAGGTGAATTTGGCATATTTTGCTATGCTTAGTGGCATTTTTTTGTAATTTAAAAGTGATTGGGTTTAGTTTGTTGTGGTAAGGGTTAGTTGGTGATGATTTATGGTAGCCGAAGTAATTTATTTGAGTTTGGAATAGTTTGCTATGGTTACTAGAATTTTTTTGTAATTTAAAAGTGATTGGGTTTAGTTTGTTGTGGTAAGGGTTAGTTGGTGATGATTTAGAGTAGCCGAAGTAATTTAGGTGAGTCTGGCATTGTTTGTTATGATTTGTACACCTTTTTTTGTAATTTTAAGATGATATGGTTTGGTTTGTTGTGGTAAGGGATAGTTGGGGGTGATTTACGATAGCCGAAGTAATTTAGGTGATTCTGGTATAGTTTGTTATGATTTTTAGCATTTTTTTGTAATTCTAACGTGATTTGCCTTAGTTTGTTGCTGTAAAGTGTAGTTGGGGGTGATTTTTGATAGCCGAAGTAATTTAGGTGAGTTTGGCATAGTTTGCTATGGTTACTAGCATTTTTTTGTAATTTAAAAGTGATTGGGTTTAGTTTGTTGTGGTAAGGGTTAGTTGGTGATGATTTAGAGTAGCCGAAGTAATTTAGGTGACTTTGGCAAAGCTTGCTATGGTTAGTAGCATTTTTTTGTAATTTAAAAGTGATTGGGTTTAGTTTGTTGCTGTAAAGTGTAGTTGGGGGTGATTTTTGATAGCCGAAGTAATTTTGGTGAGTTTGGCATAGTTTGCTATGGTTAGTAGCATTTTTTTGTAATTTAAAAGTGATTGGGTTTAGTTTGTTGTAGTAAGGGTTAGTTGGTGATGATCTATGATAGCCGAAGTAATTTAGGTGAGTTTGGTATAGTTTGCTATGGTTACTAGCAGTTTTTTGTAATTTAAAAGTGATTGGGTTTAGTTTGTTGTGGTAAGGGTTAGTTGGTGATGATTTAGAGTAGCCGAAGTAATTTAGGTGAGTCTGGCATAATTTGTTATGATTTGTACACCTTTTTTTGTAATTTTAAGATGATATGGTGTGGTTTGTTGTGGTAAGGGATAGTTGGGGGTGATTTACGGTAGCCGAAGTAATTTAGGTGATTCTGGTGTAGTTTGTTATGATTTTTAGCATTTTTTTGTAATTTTAAAGTGATTGGGCTTAGTTTGTTGCTGTAAAGTGTTGTTGGGGGTGATTTTTGATAGCCGAAGTAATTTAGGTAAGTTTGGCATAGTTTTCTATGGTTAGTAGCATTGTTTTGTAATTTAAAATTGATTGGGTTTAGTTTGTTGTGGTAAGGGTTTGTTGGTGATGATTTACAGTAGCCGAAGTAATTTAGGTGAGTTTGGCATAGTTTGCAATGGTTACTAGCATTTTTTTGTAATTTAAAAGTGATTGGGTTTAGTTTGTTGTGGTAAGGGTTAGTTGGTGATGATTTAGAGTAGCCGAAGTAATTTAGGTGAGTCTGGCATAGTTTGTTATGATTTGTACTCCTTTTTTTGTAATTTTAAGATGATATGGTTTGGTTTGTTGTGGTAAGGGATAGTTGGGGGTGATTTACGGTAGCCGAAGTAATTTAGGTGATTCTGGTATAGTTTGTTATGATTTTTAGCATTTTTTTGTAATTTTAAAGTGATTGGGCTTAGTTTGTTGCTCTAAAGTGTAGTTGGGGGTGATTTTTGATAGCCGAAGTAATTTAGGTGAGTTTGGCATAGTTTGCTATGGTTAGTAGCATTTTTTTGTAATTTAAAAGTGATTGGGTTTAGTTTGTTGTGGTAAGGGTTAGTTGGTGATGATTTATGGTAGCCGAAGTAATTTAGGTGAGTTTGGCATAGTTTGCTATGGTTACTAGCATTTTTTTGTAATTTAAATGTTATTGGGTTTAGTTTGTTGTGGTAAGGGTTAGTTGGTGATGATTTAGAGTAGCCGAAGTAATTTAGGTGAGTTTGGCATAGTTTGCTATGGTTACTAGCATTTTTTTGTAATTTAAAAGTTATTGGGTTTAGTTTGTTGTGGTAAGGGTTAGTTGGTGATAATTTAGAGTAGCCGAAGTAATTTAGGTGAGTCTGGCATAGTTTGTTATGATTTGTACACCTTTTTTTGTAATTTTAAGATGATATGGTTTGGTTTGTTGTGGTAAGGGATAGTTGGGGGTGATTTACTTTAGCCGAAGTAATTTTGGTAATTCTGGTATAGTTTGTTATGATTTTTAGCATTTTTTGGTAATTTTAAAGTGATTGGGCTTAGTTTGTTGCTGTAAAGTGTAGTTGGGGGTGATTTTTGATAGCCGAAGTAATTTAGGTGAGTTTGACATAGTTTGCTATGGTTACTAGCATTTTTTTGTAATTTAAAAGTGATTGGGTTTAGTTTGTTGTGGTAAGGGTTAGTTGGTGATGATTTAGAGTAGCCGAAGTAATTTAGGTGAGTCTGGCATAGTTTGTTATGATTTGTACACCTTTTTTTGTAATTTTAAGATGATATGGTTTGGTTTGTTGTGGTAAGAGATAGTTGGGGGTGATTTACGGTAGCCGAAGTAATTTAGGTGATTCTGGTATAGTTTGATATGATTTTTAGCATTTTTTTGTAATTTTAAAATGATTCGGCTTAGTTTGTTGCTGTAAAGTGTAGGTGGGGGTGATTTTTGATAGCCGAAGTAATTTAAGGTGAGTTTGACATAGTTTGCTATGGTTACTAGCATTTTTTTGTAATTTAAAAGTTATTGGGTTTAGTTTGTTGTGGTAAGGGTTAGTTGGTGATGATTTAGAGTAGCCGAAGTAATTTAGGTGAGTTTGGCATAGTTTGCTATGGTTACTAGCATTTTTTTGTAATTTAAAAGTTATTGGGTTTAGTTTGTTGTGGTAAGGGTTAGTTGGTGATGATTTAGAGTAGCCGAAGTAAATTAGGTGAGTCTGGCATAGTTTGTTATGATTTGTACACCTTTTTTTGTAATTTTAAGATGATATGGTTTGGTTTGTTGTGGTAAGAGATAGTTGGGGGTGATTTACGGTAGCCGAAGTAATTTAGGTGATTCTGGTATAGTTTGTTATGATTTTTAGCATTTTTTTTTAATTTTAAAGTGATTCGGCATAGTTTGTTGCTGCAAAGTGTAGTTGGGGGTGATTTTTGATAGCCGAAGTAATTTAGGTGAGTTTGGCATAGTTTGCTATGGTTAATAGCATTTTTTTGTAATTTAAAAGTGACTGCGTATTGTTTGTTGTGGTAAGGGTTAGTTGGTGATGATTTATGGTAGCCGAAGTAATTTAGGTGAGTTTGGCATAGTTTGCTATGGTTACTAGCATTTTTTTGCAATTTAAATGTGATTGGGTTTAGTTTGTTGTGGTAAGGGTTAGTTGGTGATGATTTAGAGTAGCCGCAGTAATTTAGGTGAGTCTGGCATAGTTTGTTATGATTTGTACACTTTTTTTTGTAATTTTAAGATGATATGGTTTTGTTTGTAATGGTAAAGGATAGTTGGGGGTGATTTACGGTAGCCGAAGTAATTTAGGTGATTCTGGTACAGTTTGTTATGATTTTAGCCATTTTTTTGTAATTTTAAAGTGATTGTGCTTAGTTTGTTGCTGTAAAGTGTAGTTGGGGGTGATTTTTGATAGCCGAAGTAATTTAGGTGAGTTTGGCATAGTTTGCTATGGCTAGTAGCATTTTTTTTTAATTTAAAAGTGATTGGGTTTAGTTTGTTGTGGTAAGGGTTAGTTGGTGATGATTTATAGTAGCCGAAGTAATTTAGGTGAGTTTGGCATAGTTTGCTATGGTTACTAGCATTTTTTTGTAATTTAAAAGTGATTGGGTTTAGTTTGTTGTGGTAAGGGTTAGTTGGTGATGATTTAGAGTAGCCGAAGTAATTTAGGTGAGTCTGGCATAGTTTGTTATGATTTGTACACCTTTTTTGTAATTTTAAGGTGATATGGTTTGGTTTGTTGTGGTGAGGGATAGTTGGGGGTGATTTACGGTAGCCGAAGTAATTTTGGTGATTCTGGTATAGTTTGTTATGATTTTTAGCATTTTTTGGTAATTTTAAAGTGATTGGGCTTAGTTTGTTGCTGTAAAGTGTAGTTGGGGGTGATTTTTGATAGCCGAAGTAATTTAGGTGAGTTTGGCATAGTTTGCTATGGTTAATAGCATTTTTTTGTAATTTAAAAGTGACTGCGTTTAGTTTGTTGTGGTAAGGGTTAGTTGGTGATGATTTATGGTAGCCGAAGTAATTTAGGTGAGTTTGGCATAGTTTGCTATGGTTACTAGCATTTTTTTGTAATTTAAATGTGATTGGGTTTAGTTTGTTGTGGTACGGGTTAGTTGGTGATGATTTAGAGTAGCCGAAGTAATTTAGGTGAGTCTGGCATAGTTTGTTATGATTTGTACACTTTTTTTTGAAATTTTAAGATGATATGATTTTGTTTGTTGTGGTAAAGGATAGTTGGGGGTGATTTACGGTAGCCGAAGTAATTTAGGTGATTCTGGTATAGTTTGTTATGATTTTTAGCATTTTTTTGTAATTTTAAATTGATTGGGCTTAGTTTGTTGCTGTAAAGTGTAGTTGGGGGTGATTTTTGATGGCCGAAGCAATTTAGGTGAGTTTGGCATAGTTTGCTATGGTTAGTAGCATTTTTTTGTAATTTAAAATTGATTGGGTTTAGTTTGTTGTGGTAAGGGTTAGTTGGTGATGATTTATGGTAGCCGAAGTAATTTAGGTGAGTTTGGCATAGTTTGCTATGGTTACTAGCATTTTTTTGTAATTCAAAAGTTATTGGGTTTAGTTTGTTGTGGTAAGGGTTAGTTGGTGATGATTTATGGTAGCCAAAGTAATTTAGGTGAGTTTGGCATAGTTTGCTATAGTTACTAGCATTTTTTTGTAATTTAAAAGTTATTGGGTTTAGTTTGTTGTGGTAAGGGTTAGTTGGTGATGATTTAGAGTAGCCGAAGCAATTTAGGTGAGTTTGGCATAGTTTGCTATGGTTACTAGCATTTTTTTGTAATTTAAAAGTTATTGGGTTTAGTTTGTTGTGGTAAGGGTTAGTTGGTGATGATTTAGAGTAGCCGAAGTAATTTAGGTGAGTTTGGCATAGTTTGCTATGGTTACTAGCATTTTTTTGTAATTTAAATGTGATTGGGTTTAGTTTGTTGTGGTAAGGGTTAGTTGGTGATGATTTAGAGTAGCCGAAGTAATTTAGGTGAGTCTGGCATAGTTTGTTATGATTTGTACATTTTTTTTTGAAATTTTAAGATGATATGGTTTTGTTTGTTGTGGTAAAGGATAGTTGGGGGTGATTTACGGTAGCCGAAGTAATTTAGGTGATTCTGGTATAGTTTGTTATGATTTTTAGCATTTTTTTGTAATTTTAAAGTGATTGGGCTTAGTTTGTTGCTGTAAAGTGTAGTTGGGGGTGATTTTTGATAGCCGAAGTAATTTAGGTGAGTTTGGCATAGTTTGCTATGGTTAGTAGCATTTTTTTGTAATTTAAAATTGATTGGGTTTAGTTTGTTGTGGTAAGGGTTAGTTGGTGATGATTTATGGTAGCCGAAGTAATTTAGGTGAGTTTGGCATAGTTTGCTATGGTTACTAGCATTTTTTTGTAATTTAAAAGTTATTGGGTTTAGTTTGTTGTGGTAAGGGTTAGTTGGTGATGATTTATGGTAGCCAAAGTAATTTAGGTGAGTTTGGCATAGTTTGCTATGGTTACTAGCATTTTTTTGTAATTTAAAAGTTATTGGGTTTAGTTTGTTGTGGTAAGGGTTAGTTGGTGATGATTTAGAGTAGCCGAAGTAATTTAGGTGAGTTTGGCATAGTTTGATATGGTTACTAGCATTTTTTTGTAATTTAAAAGTTATTGGGTTTAGTTTGTTGTGGTAAGGGTTAGTTGGTGATGATTTAGAGTAGCCGAAGTAATTTAGGTGAGTCTGGCATAGTTTGTTATGATTTGTACACCTTTTTTTGTAATTTTAAGATGATATGGTTTGGTTTGTTGTGGTAAGGGATAGTTGGGGGTGATTTACGGTAGCCGAAGTAATTTTGGTGATTCTGGTATAGTTTGTTATTATTTTTAGCATTTTTTGGTAATTTTAAAGTGATTGGGCTTAGTTTGTTGCTGTAAAGTGTGCTTGGGGGCGATTTTTGATAGCCGAAGTAATTTAGGTGAGTTTGACATAGTTTGCTATGGTTACTAGCATTTTTTTGTAATTTAAAAGTGATTGGGTTTAGTTTGTTGTGGTAAGGGTTAGTTGGTGATGATTTAGAGTAGCCGAAGTAATTTAGGTGAGTCTGGCATAGTTTGTTATGATTTGTACACCTTTTTTGTAATTTTAAGATGATATGGTTTGGTTTGTTGTGGTAAGAGATAGTTGGGTGTGATTTACGGTAGCCGAAGTAATTTAGGTGATTCTGGTATAGTTTGTTATGATTTTTAGCATTTTTTTGTAATTTTAAAGTGATTCGGCTTAGTTTGTTGCTGTAAAGTGTAGTTGGGGGTGATTTTTGATAGCCGAAGTAATTTAAGGTGAGTTTGACATAGTTTGCTATGGTTACTAGCATTTTTTTGTAATTTAAAAGTTATTGGGTTTAGTTTGTTGTGGTAAGGGTTAGTTGGTGATGATTTATGGTAGCCAAAGTAATTTAGGTGAGTTTGGCATAGTTTGCTATGGTTACTAGCATTTTTTTGTAATTTAAAAGTTATTGGGTTTAGTTTGTTGTGGTAAGGGTTAGTTGGTGATGATTTAGAGTAGCCGAAGCAATTTAGGTGAGTTTGGCATAGTTTGCTATGGTTACTAGCATTTTTTTGTAATTTAAAAGTTATTGGGTTAAGTTTGTTGTGGTAAGGGTTAGTTGGTGATGATTTAGAGTAGCCGAAGTAATTTAGGTGAGTTTGGCATAGTTTGCTATGGTTACTAGCATTTTTTTGTAATTTAAATGTGATTGGGTTTAGTTTGTTGTGGTAAGGGTTAGTTGGTGATGATTTAGAGTAGCCGAAGCAATTTAGGTGAGTCTGGCATAGTTTGTTATGATTTGTACAATTTTTTTTGAAATTTTAAGATGATATGGTTTTGTTTGTTGTGGTAAAGGATAGTTGGGGGTGATTTACGGTAGCCGAAGTAATTTAGGTGATTCTGGTATAGTTTGTTATGATTTTTAGCATTTTTTTGTAATTTTAAAGTGATTGGGCTTAGTTTGTTGCTGTAAAGTGTAGTTGGGGGTGATTTTTGATAGCCGAAGTAATTTAGGTGAGTTTGGCATAGTTTGCTATGGTTAGTAGCATTTTTTTGTAATTTAAAATTGATTGGGTTTAGTTTGTTGTGGTAAGGGTTAGTTGGTGATGATTTATGGTAGCCGAAGTAATTTAGGTGAGTTTGGCATAGTTTGCTATGGTTACTAGCATTTTTTTGTAATTTAAAAGTTATTGGGTTTAGTTTGTTGTGGTAAGGGTTAGTTGGTGATGATTTATGGTAGCCAAAGTAATTTAGGTGAGTTTGGCATAGTTTGCTATAGTTACTAGCATTTTTTTGTAATTTAAAAGTTATTGGGTTTAGTTTGTTGTGGTAAGGGTTAGTTGGTGATGATTTAGAGTAGCCGAAGTAATTTAGGTGAGTTTGGCATAGTTTGCTATGGTTACTAGCATTTTTTTGTAATTTAAAAGTTATTGGGTTTAGTTTGTTGTGGTAAGGGTTAGTTGGTGATGATTTAGAGTAGCCGAAGTAATTTAGGTGAGTCTGGCATAGTTTGTTATGATTTGTACACCTTTTTTTGTAATTTTAAGATGATATGGTTTGGTTTGTTGTGGTAAGGGATAGTTGGGGGTGATTTACGGTAGCCGAAGTAATTTTGGTGATTCTGGTATAGTTTGTTATGATTTTTAGCATTTTTTGGTAATTTTAAAGTGATTGGGCTTAGTTTGTTGCTGTAAAGTGTGGTTGGGGGTGATTTTTGATAGCCGAAGTAATTTAGGTGAGTTTGACATAGTTTGCTATGATTACTAGCATTTTTTTGTAATTTAAAAGTGATTGGGTTTAGTTTGTTGTGGTAAGGGTTAGTTGGTGATGATTTAGAGTAGCCGAAGTAATTTAGGTGAGTCTGGCATAGTTTGTTATGATTTGTACACCTTTTTTGTAATTTTAAGATGATATGGTTTGGTTTGTTGTGGTAAGAGATAGTTGGGTGTGACTTACGGTAGCCGAAGTAATTTAGGTGATTCTGGTATAGTTTGTTATGATTTTTAGCATTTTTTTGTAATTTTAAAGTGATTCGGCTTAGTTTGTTGCTGTAAAGTGTAGTTGGGGGTGATTTTTGATAGCCGAAGTAATTTAAGGTGAGTTTGACATAGTTTGCTATGGTTACTAGCATTTTTTTGTAATTTAAAAGTGATTGGGTTTAGTTTGTTGTGGTAAGGGTTAGTTGGTGATGATTTAGAGTAGCCGAAGTAAATTAGGTGAGTCTGGCATAGTTTGTTATGATTTGTACACCTTTTTTTGTAATTTTAAGATGATATGGTTTGGTTTGTTGTGGTAAGAGATAGTTGGGGGTGATTTACGGTAGCCGAAGTAATTTAGGTGATTCTGGTATAGTTTGTTATGATTTTTAGCATTTTTTTGTAATTTTAAGATGACATGGTTTGGTTTGTTGTGGTAAGGGATAGTTGGAAGTGATTTACGGTAGCCGAAGTTATTTAGGTGATTCTGGTATAGTTTGTTATGATTTTTAGCATTTTTTTGTAATTTTAAAGTGATTGGTCTTAGTTTGTTGCTGTAAAGTGTAGTTGGGGGTGATTTTTGATAGCCGAAGTAATTTAGGTGAGTTTGGTATAGTTTGCTATGGTTAGTAGCATTTTTTTGTAATTTAAAAGTGATTGGGTTTAGTTTGTTGTAGTAAGGGTTAGTTGGTGAAGATCTATGATAGCTGAAGTAATTTAGGTGAGTTTGGTATAGTTTGCTATGGTTACTAGCATTTTTTTGTAATTTAAAAGTGATTGGGTTTAGTTTGTTGTCGTAAGGGTTAGTTGGTGATGATTTAGAGTAGCCGAAGTAATTTAGGTGAGTCTGGCATAATTTGTTATGATTTGTACACCTTTTTTTGTAATTTTAAGATGATATGGTTTGGTTTGTTGTGGTAAGGGATAGTTGGGGGTGATTTACGGTAGCCGAAGTAATTTAGGTGATTCTGGTATAGTTTGTTATGATTTTTAGCATTTTTTTGTAATTTTAAAGTGATTGGGCTTAGTTTGTTGCTGTAAAGTGTAGTTGGGGGTGATTTTTGATAGCCGAAGTAATTTAGGTGAGTTTGGCATAGTTTGCTATGGTTAGTAGCATTGTTTTGTAATTTAAAAGTGATTGGGTTTAGTTTGTTGTAATAAGGGTTTGTTGGTGATGATTTACGGTAGCCAAAGTAATTTAGGTGAGTTTTGCATAGTTTGCAATGGTTACTAGCATTTTTTTGTAATTTAAAAGTGATTGCGTTTAGTTTGTTTTAGTAAGGGTTAGTTGGTGATGATTTAGAGTAGCCGAAGTAATTTAGGTGAGTCTGGCATAGTTTGTTATGATTTGTACACCTCTTTTTGTAATTTTAAGATGATATGGTTTGGTTTGTTGTGGTAAGGGATAGTTGGAGGTGATTTACGGTAGCCGAAGTAATTTAGGTGATTCTGGTATAGTTTGTTATGTTTTTTAGCATTTTTTTGTAATTTTAAAGTGATTGGGCTTAGTTTGTTGCTGTAAAGTGTAGTTGGGGGTGATTTTTGATAGCCGAAGTAATTTAGGTGAGTTTGGCATAGTTTGCTATGGTTAGTAGCATTTTTTTGTAATTTAAAAGTGATTGGGTTTAGTTTGTTGTGGTAAGGGTTAGTTGGTGATGATTTATGGTAGCCGAAGTAATTTAGGTGAGTTTGGCATAGTTTGCTATGGTTACTAGCATTTTTTTGTAATTTAAAAGTTATTGGGTTTAGTTTGTTGTGGTAAGGGTTAGTTGGTGATGATTTAGAGTAGCCGAAGTAATTTAGGTGAGTTTGGCATAGTTTGCTATGGTTACTAGCATTTTTTTGTAATTTAAAAGTTATTGGGTTTAGTTTGTTGTGGTAAGGGTAAGTTGGTGATGATTTAGAGTAGCCGAAGTAATTTAGGTGAGTCTGGCATAGTTTGTTATGATTTGTACACTTTTTTTGTAATTTTAAGATGATATGGTTTGGTTTGTTGTGGTAAGGGATAGTGATTTACGTGATAGGGGGTGATTTACGATAGCCGAAGTAATTTTGGTGATTATGGTATAGTTTGTTATGATTTTTAGCATTTTTTGGTAATTTTAAAGTGATTGGGCTTAGTTTGTTGCTGTAAAGTGTAGTTGGGGGTGATTTTTGATAGCCGAAGTAATTTAGGTGAGTTTGGCATAGTTTGCTATGGTTAGTAGCATTTTTTTGTAATTTAAAAGTGATTGGGTTGAGTTTGTTGTGGTAAGGGTTAGTTGGTGATAATTTATGGTAGCCGAAGTAATTTAGGTGAGTTTGGCATAGTTTGCTATGGTTACTAGCATTTTTTTGTAATTTAAAAGTGATTGGGTTTAGTTTGTTGTGGTAAGGTTTAGTTGGTGATGATTTAGAGTAGCCGAAGTAATTTAGGTGAGTCTGGCATAGTTTGTTATGATTTGTACACCTTTTTTTATAATTTTAAGATGATATGGTTTGGTTTGTTGTGGTAAGAGATAGTTGGGGGTGATTTATGGTAGCCGAAGTAATTTAGGTGATTCTGGTATAGTTTGTTATGATTTTTAGCATTTTTTTGTAATTTTAAAGTGATTTGGCTTAGTTTGTTGCTGTAAAGTGTAGTTGGGGGTGATTTTTGATAGCCGAAGTAATTTAGGTGAGTTTGGCATAGTTTGCTATGGTTAGTAGCATTTTTTTGTAATTTAAAAGTGATTGGGTTTAGTTTGTTGTGGTAAGGGTTAGTTGGTGATGATTTATGGAAGCCAAAGTAATTTAGGTGAGTTTGGCATAGTTTGCTATGGTTACTAGCATTTTTTTGTAATTTAAAAGTGATTGCGTTTAGTTTGTTGTGGTAAGGGTTAGTTGGTGAAGATTTAGAGTAGCCGAAGTAATTTAGGTGAGTCTGGCATAGTTTGTTATGATTTGTACACCTTTTTTTGTAATTTTAAGATGATATGGTTTGGTTTGTTGTGGTAAGGGATAGTTGGGGTGATTTACGGTAGCCGAAGTAATTTAGGTGATTCTGGTATAGTTTGTTATGATTTTTAGCATTTTTTTGTAATTTTAAAGTGATTGGGCTTAGTTTGTTGCTGTAAAGTGTAGTTGGGGGTGATTTTTGATAGCCGAAGTAATTTAGGTGAGTTTGGCATAGTTTGCTATGGTTAGTAGCATTTTTTTGTAATTTAAAAGTGATTGGGTTGAGTTTGTTGTGGTAAGGGTTAGTTGGTGATGATTAATGGTAGCCGAAGTAATTTAGGTGAGTTTGGCATAGTTTGCTATGGTTACTAGCATTTTTTTGTAATTTAAAAGTGATTGGGTTTAGTTTGTTGTGGTAAGGTTTAGTTGGTGATGATTTAGAGTAGCCGAAGTAATTTGGGTGAGTCTGGCATAGTTTGTTATGATTTATACACCTTTTTTTGTAATTTTAAGATGATATGGTTTGGTTTGTTGTGGTAAGAGATAGTTGGGGGGTGATTTACGGTAGCCGAAGTAATTTAGGTGATTCTGGTATAGTTTGTTATGATTTTTAGCATTTTTTTGTAATTTTAAAGTGATTGGGCTTAGTTTGTTGCTGTAAAGTGTAGTTGGGGGTGATTTTTGATAGCCGAAGTAATTTAGGTGACTTTGGCATAGTTTGCTATGGTTAGTAGCATTTTTTTGTAATTTAAAAGTGATTGGGTTTAGTTTGTTGTGGTAAGGGTTAGTTGCTGATGATTTATGGTAGCCGAAGTAATTTAGGTGAGTTTGGCATAGTTTGCTATGGTTACTAGCATTTTTTTGTAATTTAAAAGTGAATATGTTTAGTTGTTTGTGGTAAGGGTTAGTTGGTGATGATTTAGAGTAGCCGAAGTAATTTAGGTGAGTCTGGCATAGTTTGTTATGATTTGTACACCTTTTTTTGTAATTTTAAGATGATATGGTTTGGTTTGTTGTGGTAAGGGATAGTTGGGGGTGATTTACGGTAGCCGAAGTAATTTAGGTGATTCTGGTATAGTTTGTTATAATTTTTAGCATTTTTTGGTAATTTTAAAGTGATTGGGCTTAGTTTGTTGCTGTAAAGTGTAGTTGGGGGTGATTTTTAATAGCCGAAGTAATTTAGGTGAGTTTGGCATAGTTTGCTATGGTTACTAGCATTTTTTTGTAATTTAAAAGTGATTGGGTTTAGTTTGTTGTGGTAAGGTTTAGTTGGTGATGATTTAGAGTAGCCGAAGTAATTTAGGTGAGTCTGGCATAGTTTGCTATGGTTAGTAGCAATTTTTGGTAATTTTAAAGTGATTGGGCTTAGTTTGTTGCTATAAAGTGTAGTTGGGGGTGATTTTTGATAGCCGAAGTAATTTAGGTGAGTTTGGCATAGTTTGCTATGGTTAGTAGCATTTTTTTGTAATATAAAAGTGATTGGGTTTAGTTTGTTGTGGTAAGGGTTAGTTGGTGATGATTTATGGTAGCCGAAGTAATTTAGGTGAGTTTAGCATAGTTTGCTATGGTTACTAGCATTTTTTTGTAATTTAAAAGTGATTAGGTTTAGTTTGTTGTGGTAAGGTTTAGTTGGTGATGATTTAGAGTAGCCGAAGTAATTTAGGTGAGTCTGGCATAGTTTGCTATGGTTAGTAGCATTTTTTGGTAATTTTAAAGTGATTGGGCTTAGTTTGTTGCTGTAAAGTGTAGTTGGGGGTGATTTTTGATAGCCGAAGTAATTTAGGTGAGTTTGGCATAGTTTGCTATGGTTAGTAGCATTTTTTTTAATTTAAAAGTGATTGGGTTGAGTTTGTTGTGGTAAGGGTTAGTTGGTGATGATTTATGGTAGCCGAAGTAATTTAGGTGAGTTTGGCATAGTTTGCTATGGTTAGTAGCATTTTTTGGTAATTTTAAAGTTATTGGGCTTAGTTTGTTGCTGTAAAGTGTAGTTGGGGGTGATTTTTGATAGCCGAAGTAATTTAGGTGAGTTTGGCATAGTTTGCTATGGTTAGTAGCATTTTTTTGTAATTTAAAAGTGATTGGGTTGAGTTTGTTGTGGTAAGGGTTAGTTGGTGATGATTTATGGTAGCCGAAGTAATTTAGGTGAGTTTGGCATAGTTTGCTATGGTTAGTAGCATTTTTTTGTGATTTAAAAGTGATTGGGTTGAGTTTGTTGTGGTAAGGTTTAGTTGGTGATGATTTAGAGTAGCCGAAGTAATTTAGGTGAGTCTGGCATAGTTTGCTATGGTTAGTAGCATTTTTTGGTAATTTTAAAGTGATTGGGCTTAGTTTGTTGCTGTAAAGTGTAGTTGGGGGTGATTTTGGATAGCCGAAGTAATTTAGGTGAGTTTGGCATAGTTTGCTATGGTTAGTAGCATTTTTTTGTAATTTAAAAGTGATTGGGTTGAGTTTGTTGTGGTAAGGGTTAGTTGGTGATGATTTATGGTAGCCGAAGTAATTTAGGTGAGTTTGGCATAGTTTGCTATGGTTAGTAGCATTTTTTGGTAATTTTAAAGTGTTTGGGCTTAGTTTGTTGCTGTAAAGTGTAGTTGGGGGTGATTTTTGATAGCCGAAGTAATTTAGGTGAGTTTGGCATAGTTTGCTATGGTTAGTAGCATTTTTTTGTAATTTAAAATTGATTGGGTTGAGTTTGTTGTGGTAAGGGTTAGTTGGTGATGATTTATGGTAGCCGAAGTAATTTAGGTGAGTTTGGCATAGTTTGCTATGGTTACTAGAATTTTTTTGTAATTTAAAAGTAATTGGGTTTAGTTTGTTGTGTTAAGGGTTAGTTGGTGATGATTTAGAGTAGCCGAAGTAATTTAGGTGAGTTTGGCATAGTTTGCTATGGTTACTAGCATTTTTTTGTAATTTAAAATTATTGGGTTTAATTTGTTGTGGTAAGGGTTAGTTGGTGATGATTTAGAGTAGCCGAAGTAATTTAGGTGAGTCTGGCATAGTTTTTTATGATTTGTACACCTTTTTTTTTAATTTTAAGATGATATGGTTTGGTTTGTTGTGGTAAGAGATAGTTGGGGGTGATTTACGGTAGCCGAAGTAATTTAGGTAATTCTGGTATAGTTTTTTATGATTTTTAGCATTTTTTTGTAATTTTAAAGTGATTGGGTTTAGTTTGTTGCTGTAAAGTGTAGTTGGGGGTGATTTTTGATAGCCGAAGTAATTTAGGTGAGTTTGGCATAGTTTGCTATGGTTAGTAGCATTTTTTTGTAATTTAAAAGTGATTGGGTTTAGTTTGTTGTGGTAAGGGTTAGTTGGTGATGATTTATGGTAGCCGAAGTAATTTAGGTGAGTTTAGCATAGTTTGCTATGGTTACTAGCATTTTTATGTAATTTAAAAGTGATTATGTTTAGTTTGTTGTGGTAAGGGTTAGTTGGTGATGATTTAGAGTAGCCGAAGTAATTTAGGTGAGTCTGGCATAGTTTGTTATGATTTGTACACCTTTTTTTTTAATTTTAAGATGATATGGTTTGGTTTGTTGTGGTAAGGGATAGTTGGGGTGATTTACGGTAGCCGAAGTAATTTAGGTGATTCTGGTATAGTTTGTTATAATTTTTAGCATTTTTTGGTAATTTTAAAGTGATTGGGCTTAGTTTGTTGCTGTAAAGTGTAGTTGGGGGTGATTTTTAATAGCCGAAGTAATTTAGGTGAGTTTGGCATAGTTTGCTATGGTTACTAGCATTTTTTTGTAATTTAAATGTGATTGGGTTTAGTTTGTTGGGGTAAGGTTTAGTTGGTGATGATTTAGAGTAGCCGAGGTAATTTAGGTGAGTCTGGCATAGTTTGTTATGATTTGTACACCTTTTTCTGTAATATTAAGATGATATGGTTTGGTTTGTTGTAGTAAGGGATAGTTGGGGGTGATTTACGATAGCCGAAGTAATTTTGGTGATTCTGGTATAGTTTGTTATGATTTTTAGCATTTTTTGGTAATTTTAAAGTGATTGGGTTTAGTTTGTTGCTGTAAAGTGTAGTTGGGGGTGATTTTTGATAGCCGAAGTAATTTAGGTGAGTTTGGCATAGTTTGCTATGGTTAGTAGCATTTTTTTGTAATTTAAAAGTGATTGGGTTGAGTTTGTTGTGGTAAGGGTTAGTTGGTGATGATTTATGGTAGCCGAAGTAATTTAGGTGAGTTTGGCATAGTTTGCTATGGTTACTAGAATTTTTTTGTAATTTAAAAGTAATTGGGTTTAGTTTGTTGTGGTAAGGTTTAGTTGGTGATGATTTAGAGTAGCCGAAGTAATTTAGGTGAGTTTGGCATAGTTTGCTATGGTTACTAGCATTTTTTTGTAATTTAAAATTATTGGGTTTAATTTGTTGTGGTAAGGGTTAGTTGGTGATGATTTAGAGTAGCCGAAGTAATCTAGGTGAGTCTGGCATAGTTTGTTATGATTTGTACACCTTTTTTTGTAATTTTAAGATGATATGGTTTGGTTTGTTGTGGTAAGAGTGAGTTGGGGGTGATTTACGGTAGCCGAAGTAATTTAGGTGATTCTGGTATAGTTTGTTATGATTTTTAGCATTTTTTTGTAATTTTAAAGTGATTGGGCTTAGTTTGTTGCTGTAAAGTGTAGTTGGGGGTGATTTTTGATAGCCGAAGTAATTTAGGTGACTTTGGCATAGTTTGCTATGGTTAGTAGCATTTTTTTGTAATTTAAAAGTGATTGGGTTTAGTTTGTTGTGGTAAGGGTTAGTTGCTGATGATTTATGGTAACCGAAGTAATTTAGGTGAGTTTGGCATAGTTTGCTATGGTTACTAGAATTTTTTTTTAATTTAAAAGTAATTGGGTTTAGTTTGTTGTGGTAAGGGTTTGTTGGTGATGATTTACGGTAGCCGAAGTAATTTAGGTGAGTTTGGCATTGTTTGCAATGGTTACTAGCATTTTTTTGTAATTTAAAAGTGATTGGGTTTAGTTTGTTGTGGTAAGGGTTAGTTGGTGATGATTTAGAGTAGCCGAAGTAATTTAGGTGAGTCTGGCATAGTTTGTTATGATTTGTACACCTTTTTTTGTAATTTTAAGATGATATGGTTTGGTTTGTTGTGGTAAGGGATAGTTGGGGGTGATTTACGGTAGCCGAAGTAATTTAGGTGATTCTGGTATAGTTTGTTATGTTTTTTAGCATTTTTTTGTAATTTTAAAGTGATTGGGCTTAGTTTGTTGCTGTAAAGTGTAGTTGGGGGTGATTTTTGATAGCCGAAGTAATTTAGGTGAGTTTGGCATAGTTTGCGATGGTTAGTAGCATTTTTTTGTAATTTAAAAGTGATTGGGTTTAGTTTGTTGTGGTAAGGGTTAGTTGGTGATGATTTATGGAAGCCGAAGTAATTTAGGTGAGTTTGGCATAGTTTGCTATGGTTACTAGAATTTTTTTGTAATTTAAAAGTAATTGGGTTTAGTTTGTTGTGGTAAGGGTTAATTGGTGATGATTTAGAGTAGCCGAAGTAATTTAGGTGAGTTTGGCATAGTTTGCTATGGTTACTAGCATTTTTTTGTAATTTAAAATTATTGGGTTTAATTTGTTGTGGTAAGGGTTAGTTGGTGATGATTTAGAGTAGCCGAAGTAATTTAGGTGAGTCTGGCATAGTTTGTTATGATTTGTACACCTTTTTTTGTAATATTAAGATGATATGGTTTGGTTTGTTGTGGTAAGGAATAGTTGGGGGTGATTTACGATAGCCGAAGTAATTTTGGTGATTCTGGTATAGTTTGTTATGATTTTTAGCATTTTTTGGTAATTTTAAAGTGAATGGGCTTAGTTTGTTGCTGTAAAGTGTAGTTGGGGGTGATTTTTGATAGCCGAAGTAATTTAGGTGAGTTTGGCATAGTTTGCTATGGTTAGTAGCATTTTTTTGTAATTTAAAAGTGATTGGGTTGAGTTTGTTGTGGTAAGGGTTAGTTGGTGATGATTTATGGTAGCCGAAGTAATTTAGTTGAGTTTGGCATACTTTGCTATGGTTACTAGCATTTTTTTGTAATTTAAAAGTGATTGGGTTTAGTTTGTTGTGGTAAGGTTTAGTTGGTGATGATTTAGAGTAGCCGAAGTTTTTTAGGTGAGTCTGGCATAGTTTGTTATGATTTGTACACCTTTTTTTATAATTTTAAGATGATATGGTTTAGTTTGTTGTGGTAAGAGATAGTTGGGGGTGATTTACGGTAGCCGAAGTAATTTAGGTGATTCTGGTATAGTTTGTTATGATTTTTAGCATTTTTTTGTAATTTTAAAGTGATTGGGCTTAGTTTGTTGCTGTAAAGTGTAGTTGGGGGTGATTTTTGATAGCCGAAGTAATTTAGGTGACTTTGGCATAGTTTGCTATGGTTAGTAGCATTTTTTTGTAATTTTAAAGTGATTGGGTTTAGTTTGTTGTGGTAAGGGTTAGTTGGTGATAATTTATGGTAGCCGAAGTAATTTAGGTGAGTTTGGCATAGTTTGCTATGGTTACTAGCATTTTTTTGTAATTTAAAAGTGATTATGTTTAGTTTGTTGTGGTAAGGGTTAGTTGGTGATGATTTAGAGTAGCCGAAGTAATTTAGGTGAGTCTGGCATAGTTTGTTATGATTTGTACACCTTTTTTTGTAATATTAAGATGATATGGTTTGGTTTGTTGTGGTAAGGGATAGTTGGGGGTGATTTACGATAGCCGAATTAATTTAGGTGATTCTGGTATAGTTTGTTATGATTTTTAGCATTTTTTTGTAATTTTAAAGTGATTGGGCTTAGTTTGTTGAGGTAAATTGTAGTTGGGGGTGATTTTTGATAGACGAAGTAATTTAGGTGAGTTTGGCATAGTTTGCTGTGGATAGTAGCATTTTTTTGTAATTTAAAAGTGATTGGGTTTAGTTTGTTGTGGTAAGGGTTAGTTGGTGATGATTTATGGTAGCCGAAGTAATTTAGGTGAGTTTGGCATAGTTTGCTATGGTTACTAGCATTTTTTTTGTAATTTAAAAGTGATTGGGTTTAGTTTGTTGTTATAAAGGTTAGTTTGTGATGATTTATGGTAGCCGAAGTAATTTAGGTGAGTTTGGCATAGTTTGTTATGGTTACTAGCATTTTTTTGTAATTTAAAAGTGATTGGGTTTAGTTTGTTGTGGTAAGTGTTAGTTGGTGATGATTTAGAGTAGCTGAAGTAATTTAGGTGTGTCTGGCATAGTTTGTTATGATTTGTACACCTTTTTTTGTAATTTTAAGATGATATGGTTTGGTTTGTTGTGGCAAGGGATAGTTGGGGGTGATTTACGGTAGCCGAAGTAATTTAGGTAATTCTGGTATAGTTTGTTATGATTTTTAGCATTTTTTTGCAATTTTAAAGTGATTGGGCTTAGTTTGTTGCTGTAAAGTGTAGTTGGGGGTAATTTTTGATAGCCGAAGTAATTTAGGTGAGTTTGGCATAGTTTGCTATGGATAGTAGCATTTTTTTGTAATTTAAAAGTGATTGGGTATAGTTTGTTGTGGTAAGGGTTAGTTGGTGATGATTTATGGTAGCCGAAGTAATTTAGGTGAGTTTGGAATAGTTTGCTATGGTTACTAGCATTTTTTTGTAATTTAAAAGTGATTGGGTATAGTTTGTGGTGGTAAGGGTTAGTTGGTGATGATTTAGAGTAGCCGAAGTAATTTAGGTGAGTCTGGCATAGTTTGTTATGATTTGTACACCTTTTTTTGTAATTTTAAGATGATATGGTTTGGTTTGTTGTGGTAAGGGATAGTTGGGGGTGATTTACGGTAGCCGAAGTAATTTAGGTGATTCTGGTGTAGTTTGTTATGATTTTTAGCATTTTTTTTGTAATTTTAAAGTGATTGGGCTTAGTTTGTTGCTGTAAAATGTAGTTGGTGGTGATTTTTGAAAGCCGAAGTAATTTAGGTGAGTTTGCTATGGTTAGTAGCATTTTTTTGTAATTTAAAAGTGATTGGGTTTAGTTTGTTGTGGTAAGGGTTAGTTGGTGGTGATTTATGGTAGCCTAAGTAATTTAGGTGAGTTTGGCATAGTTTGCTATGGTTACTTGCATTTTTTTGTAATTTAAATGTGATTGGGTTTAGTTTGTTGCGGTAAGGGTTAGTTGGTGATGATTTAGAGTAGCCGAAGTAATTTAGGTGAGTCTGGCATAGTTTGTTATGATTTGTACACCTTTTTTTGTAATTTTAAGATGATATGGTTTGGTTTGTTGTGGTAAGGGATAGTTGGCTGTGATTTACGGTAGCCGAAGTAATTTAGGTGATTCTGGTATAGTTTGTTATGATTTTTAGCATTTTTTTGTAATTTTAAAGTGATTGGGCTTAGTTTGTTGCTGTAAAGTGTAGTTGGGGGTGATTTTTGATAGCCGAAATAATTTAGGTGAGTTTGGCATAGTTTGCTATGGTTAGTAGCATTTTTTTGTAATTTAAAAGTGATTGGGTTTAGTTTGTTGTGGTAAGGGTTAGTTGGTGATGATTTAGAGTAGCCGAAGTAATTTAGGTGAGTCTGGCATAGTTTGTTATGATTTGTACACCTTTTTTTGTAATTTTAAGATGATATGGTTTGGTTTGTTGTGGTAAGAGATAGTTGGGGGTGATTTACGGTAGCCGAAGTAATTTAGGTGATTCTGGTATAGTTTGTTATGATTTTTAGCATTTTTTTGTAATTTTAAAGTGATTGGGCTTAGTTTGTTGCTGTAAAGTGTAGTTGGGGGTGATTTTTGATAGCCGAAATAATTTAGGTGAGTTTGGCATAGTTTGCTATGGTTAGTAGCATTTTTTTGTAATTTAAAAGTGATTGGGTTTAGTTTGTTGTGGTAAGGGTTAGTTGGTGATGATTTAGAGTAGCCGAAGTAATTTAGGTGAGTTTGGCATAGTTTGCTATGGTTAGTAGCATTTTTTTGTAATTTAAAAGTTATTGGGTTTAGTTTGTTGTGGTAAGGGTTAGTTGGTGATGATTTATGGTAGCCGAAGTAATTTAGGTGAGTTTGGCATAGTTTGCTATGGTTACTAGCATTTTTTTGTAATTTAAAAGTGATTGGGTTTAGTTTGTTGTGGTAAGGGTTAGTTGGTGATGATTTAGAGTAGCCGAAGTAATTTAGGTGAGTTTGGCATAGTTTGCTATGGTTAGTAGCATTTTTTTGTAATTAAAAAGTGATTGGGTTTAGTTTGTTGTGGTAAGGGTTAGTTGGTGATGATTTATGGTAGCCGAAGTAATTTAGGTGAGTTTGGCATAGTTTGCTATGGTTACTAGCATTTTTTTGTAATTTAAAAGTGATTGGGTTTAGTTTGTTGTGGTAAGGGTTAGTTGGTGATGATTTAGAGTAGCCGAAGTAATTTAGGTGAGTCTGGCATAGTTTGTTATGATTTGTACACCTTTTTCTGTAATTTTAAGATGATATGGTTTGGTTTGTTGTTGTAAGGGATAGTTGGGGGTGATTTACGTTAGCCGAAGTAATTTAGGTGATTCTGGTATAGTTTGTTATGATTTTTAGCATTTTTTGTAATTTTAAAGTGATTGGGCTTAGTTTGTTGCTGTAAAGTGTAGTTGGGGGTGATTTTCGATAGCCGAAGTAATTTAGGTGAGTTTGGCATAGTTTGCTATGGTTAGTAGCATTTTTTTGTAATTTAAAAGTGATTGTGTTTAGTTTATTGTGGTAAGGGTTAGTTGGTGATGATTTATGGTAGCCGAAGAAATTTAGGTGAGTTTGGCATAGTTTGCTATGGTTACTAGCATTTTTTTGTAATTTAAAAGTGATTGGGTTTAGTTTGTTTTGGTAAGGGTTAGTTGGTGATGATTTAGAGTAGCCGAAGTAATTTAGGTGAGTCTGGCATAGTTTGTTATGATTTGTACACCTTTTTTCGTAATTTTAAGATGATATGGTTTGGTTTGTTGTGGTAAGGGATAGTTGGAGGTGATTTACGGTAGCCGAAGTAATTTAGGTGATTCTGGTAGAGTTTGTTATGATTTTTAGCATTTTTTTGTAATTTAAAAGTGATTGGGTTTAGTTTGTTGTGGTAAGGGTTAGTTGGTGATGATTTATGGTAGCCGAAGTAATTTAGGTGAGTTTGGCATAGTTTGCTATGGTTACTAGCATTTTTTTGTAATTTAAAAGTGATTGGGTTTAGTTTGTTGTGGTAAGGGTTAGTTGGTAATGATTTAGAGTAGCCAAAGCAATTTAGGTGAGTCTGGCATAGTTTGTTATGATTTGTACACTTTTTTTTGTAATTTTAAGATGATATGGTTTGGTTTGTTGTGGTAAGGGATAGTTGGGGGTAATTTACGGTAGCCGAAGTAATTTAGGTGATTCTGGTATAGTTTGTTATGATTTTTACATTTTTTTGTAATTTTAAAGTGATTGGGCTTAGTTTGTTGCTGTAAAGTGTAGTTGGGGTTAATTTTTGATAGCCGAAGTAATTTAAGGTGAGTTTGACATAGTTTGCTATGGTTAGTAGCATTTTTTTGTAATTTAAAAGTGATTGGGTTTAGTTTGTTGTGGTAAGGGTTAGTTGGTGATGATTTATGGTAGCCGAAGTAATTTATTTGGGTTTGGCATAGTTTGCTATGGTTACTAGCATTTTTTTGTAATTTAAAAGTGATTGGGTTTAGTTTGTTGTGGTAAGGGTTAGTTGGTGATGATTTAGAGTAGCCGAAGTAATTTAGGTGAATCTGGCATAGTTTGTTATGATTTGTACACCTTTTTTTGTAATTTTAAGATGATATGGTTTGGTTTGTTGTGGTAAGAGATAGTTGGGGGTGATTTACGGTAGCCGAAGTAATTTAGGTGATTCTGGTATAGTCTGTTATAATTTTTAGCATTTTTTTGTAATTTTAAAATGATTTGGCTTAGTTTGTTGCTGCAAAGTGTAGTTGGGGGTGATTTTTGATAGCCGAAGTAATTTAGGTGAGTTTGGCATAGTTTGCTATGGTTAATAGCATTTTTTTGTAATTTAAATGTGATTGCGTTTAGTTTGTTGTGGTAAGGGTTAGTTGGTGATGATTTATGGTAGCCGAAGTAATTTAGCTGAGTTTGGCATAGTTTGCTATGGTTACTAGCATTTTTTTGTAATTTAAAAGTGATTGGGTTTAGTTTGTTGTGGTAAGGGTTAGTTGGTGATGATTTAGAGTAGCCGAAGTAATTTAGGTGAGTCTGGCATAGTTTGTTATGATTTGTACACTTTTTTTGTAATTTTAAGATGATATGGTTTTGTTTGTTGTGGTAAGGGATAGTTGGGGGTGATTTACGGTAGCCAAAGTAATTTAGGTGATTCTGGTATAGTTTGTTAAAATTTTTAGCATTTTTTTGTAATTTTAAAGTGATTGGGCTTAGTTTGTTGCTGTAAAGTGTAGTTGGGGGTGATTTTTGATAGCCGAAGTAATTTAGGTGAGTTTGGCATAGTTTGCTATGGTTAGTAGCATTTTTTTGTAATTTAAAATTGATTGGGTTTAGTTTGTTGTGGTAAGGGTTAGTTGGTGATGATTTATGGTAGCCGAAGTAATTTAGGTGAGTTTGGCATAGTTTGCTATGGTTACTAGCATTTTTTTGTAATTTAAAAGTGATTGGGTTTAGTTTGTTGTGGTAAGGGTTAGTTGGTGATGATTTAGAGTAGCCGAATTTAGGTGATTCTGGTATAGTTTGCTATGATTTTTAGAATTTTTTGTAATTTTAAAGTGATTGGGCTTAGTTTGTTGCTGTAAAGTGTAGTTGGGGGTGATTTTTGATAGCCGAAGTAATTTAGGTGAGTTTGGCATAGTTTGCTATGTTTAATAGCATTTTTTTGTAATTTAAAAGTGATTGCGTTTAGTTTGTTGTGGTAAGGGTTAGTTGGTGATGATTTATGGTAGCCGAAGTAATTTAGGTGAGTTTGGCATAGTTTGCTATGGTTACTAGCATTTTTTTGTAATTTAAAAGTGATTGGGTTTAGTTTGTTGTGGTAAGGGTTAGTTGGTGATGATTTAGAGTAGCCGAAGTAATTTAGGTGAGTCTGGCATAGTTTGTTATGATTTGTACACCTTTTTTTGTAATTTTAAGATGATATGGTTTGGTTTGTTGTGGTAAGGGATAGTTGGGGGTGATTTACGGTAGCCGAAATAATTTAGGTGATTTTGGTATAGTTTGTTATGATTTTTTGCATTTTTGTGTAATTTTAAAGAGATTGGGCTTAGTTTGTTGCTGTAAAGTGTAGTTGGGGGTGATTTTTGATAGCCGAAGTTATTTAGGTGAGTTTGGCATAGTTTGCTATGGTTAGTAGCATTTTTTTGTAATTTAAAAGTGATTGGGTTTAGTTTGTTGTGGTAAGGGTTAGTTGGTGATGATTTATGGTAGCCGAAGTAATTTTGGTGAGTTTGGCATAATTTGCTATGGTTACTAGCATTTTTTTGTAATTTAAAAGTGATTGGGTTTAGTTTGTTGTGGTAAGGGTTAGTTGGTGATGATTTAGATTAGCCAAAATAATTTAGGTGAGTCTGGCATAGTTTGTTATGATTTGTACACCTTTTTTTGTAGTTTTAAGATGATATGGTTTGGTTTGTTGTGGTAAGGGATAGTTGGGGGTGATTTACGGTAGCCGAAGTAATTTAGGTGATTCTGGTATAGTTTGTTATGATTTTTAGCATTTTTTTGTAATTTTAAAGTGATTGGGCTTAGTTTGTTGCTGTAAAGTGTAGTTGGGGGTGATTTTTGATAGCTGAAGTAGTTTAGGTGAGTTTGGCATAGTTTGCTATGGTTAGTAGCATTTTTATGTAATTTAAAAGTGATTGGGTTTAGTTTGTTGTGTTAAGGCTTAGTTGGTGATGATTTATGTTAGCCGAAGTAATTTAGGTGAGTTTGGCATAGTTTGCTATGGTTACTAGCATTTTTTTGTAATTTAGAAGTGATTGGGTTTAGTTTGTTGTGGTATGGGTTAGTTGGTGATGATTTAGAGTAGCCGAAGTAATTTAGGTGAGTCTGGCATAGTTTGTTATGATTTGTACACCTTTTTTTGTAATTTTAAGATGATATGGTTTGGTTTGTTGTGGTAAGGGATAGTTGGGGGTGATTTACGGTAGCCGCAATAATTTAGGTGATTTTGGTATTGTTTGTTATGATTTTTTGCATTTTTGTGTAATTTTAAAGTGATTGGGCTTAGTTTGTTGCTGTAAAGTATAGTTGGGGGTGATTTTTGATAGCCGAAGTTATTTAGGTGAGTTTGGCATAGTTTGCTATGGTTAGTAGCATTTTTTTGTAATTTAAAAGTGATTGGGTTTAGTTTGTTGTGGTAAGGGTTAGTTGGTAATGATTTATGGTAGCCGAAGTAATTTAGGTGAGTTTGGCATAGTTTGCTATGGTTAATAGCATTTTTTTGTCATTTAAAAGTGATTGGGTTTAGCTTGTTGTGGTAAGGGTTAGTTGGTGATGATTTAGATTAGCCAAAATAATTTAGGTGAGTCTGGCATAGTTTGTTATGATTTGTACACCTTTTTTTGTAGTTTTAAGATAATATGGTTTAATTTGTTGTGGTAAGGGATAGGTGGGGGTGATTTACGGTAGCCGAAGTAATTTAGGTGATTCTAGTATAGTTTGTTATGATTTTTAGCATTTTTGTGTAATTTTAAAGTGATTGGGCTTAGTTTGTTGCTGTAAAGTGTAGTTGGGGGTGATTTTTGATAGCCGAAGTTATTTAGGTGAGTTTGGCATAGTTTGCTATGGTTAGTAGCATTTTTTTGTAATTTAAAAGTGATTGGGTTTAGTTTGTTGTGATATGGGTTAGTTGGTGATGATTTATGGTAGCCGAAGTAATTTAGGTGAGTTTGGCATAGTTTGCTATGGTTACTAGCATTTTATTGTAATTTATAAGTGATTGGGTTTAATTTGTTGTGGTAAGGGTTAGTTGGTGATGATTTAGAGTAGCCGAAGAAATTTAGGTGAGTCTGGCATAGTTTGTTATGATTTGTACACCTTTTTTTGTAATTTTAAGATGATATGGTTTGGTTTGTTGTGGTAAGGGATTGATGGAGGTGATTTACGGTAGCCGAAGTAATTTATGTGATTCTGGTATAGTTTGTTATGATTTTTAGCATTTTTTTGTAATTTTAAAGTGATTGGGCTTAGTTTGTTGCTGTAAAGTGTAGTTGGGGGTGATTTTTGATAGCCGAAGTAATTTAGGTGAGTTTGGCATAGTTTGCTATGGTTACTAGCATTTTATTGTAATTTAAAAGTGATTGGGTTTAATTTGTTGTGGTAAGGGTTAGTTGGTGATGATTTAGAGTAGCCGAAGTAATTTAGGTGAGTCTGGCTTAGTTTGTTATGATTTGTACACCTTTTTTTGTAATTTTAAGATGATATGGTTTGGTTTGTTGTGGTAAGGGATAGTTGGGGGTGATTTACGGTAGCCGAAGTAATTTAGGTGATTCTGGTATAGTTTGTTATGATTTTTAGCATTTTTTTGTAATTTTAAAGTGATTGGGCTTAGTTTGTTGCTGTAAAGTGTAGTTGGGGGTGATTTTTGATAGCCGAAGTAATTTAGGTGAGTTTGGCATAGTTTGCTATAGTTAGTAGATTTTTTTTGTAATTTAAAAGTGATTGGGTTTAGTTTGTTGTGGTAAGGGTTAGTTGGTGATGATTTAGTGTAGCCGAAGTAATTTAGGTGAGTTTGGCATAGTTTGCTATGGTTAGTAGCATTTTTTTGTAATTTAAAAGTGATTGGGTTTAGTTTGTTGTGGTAAGGTTTAGTTGGTGATGATTTGTGGTAGCCGAAGTAATTTAGGTGAGTTTGGCATAGTTTGCTATGGTAACTAGCATTTTTTTGTAATTTAAAAGTGATTGGGTTTAGTTTGTTGTGGTAAGGGTTAGTTGGTGATGATTTAGAGTAGCCGAAGTAATTTAGGTGTGTCTGGCATAGTTTGTTATGATTTGTACACCTTTTTTTGTAATTTTAAGATTATATGGTTTGGTTTGTTGTGGTAAGGGATTGTTGGAGGTGATTTACGGTAGCCGAAGTAATTTATGTGATTCTGGTATAGTTTGTTATGATTTTTAGCATTTTTTTGTAATTTTAAAATGATTGGGCTTAGTTTGTTGCTGTAAAGTGTAGTTGGGGGTGATTTTTGATATCCGAAGTAATTTAGGTGAGTTTGGCATAGTTTGCTATGGTTTGTAGCATTTTTTTGTAATTTAAAAGTTATTGGGTTTAGTTTGTTGTGGTAAGGGTTAGTTGGTGATGATTTATGGTAGCCGATGTAATTTAGGTGAGTTTGGCATAGTTTGCTATGGTAAATAGCATTTTTTTGTAATTTAAAAGTGATTGGGTTTAGTTTGTTGTGGTAAGGGTTAGTTGGTGATGATTTAGAGTAGCCGAAGTAATTTAGGTGAGTCTGGCATAGTTTGTTATGATTTGTACACCTTTTTTTGTAATTTTAAGATGATATGGTTTGGTTTGTTGTGGTAGGGGATAGTTGGGGGTGATTTACGGTAGCCGAAGTAATTTAGGTGATTCTGGTATAGTTTGTTATGATTTTTAGCATTTTTTTGTAATTTTAAAGTGATTGGGCTTAGTTTGTTGCTGTAAAGTGTAGTTAAGGGTGATTTTTGATAGCCGAAGTAATTTAGGTGAGTTTGGCATAGTTTGCTATAGTTAGTAGAATTTTTTTGTAATTTAAAAGTGATTGGGTTTAGTTTGTTGTGGTAAGGGTTAGTTGGTGATGATTTAGGGTAGCCGAAGTAATTTAGGTGAGTTTGGCATAGTTTGCTATGGTTAGTAGCATTTTTTTGTAATTTAAAAGTGATTGGGTTTAGTTTGTTGTGGTAAGGGTTAGTTGGTGATGATTTATGGTAGCCGAAGTAATTTAGGTGAGTTTGGCATAGTTTTCTATGGTTACTAGCATTTTTTTTGTAATTTAAAAGTGATTGGGTTTAGTTTGTTGTGGTAAGGGTTAGTTGGTGATGATTTAGAGTAGCCGAAGTAATTTAGGTGAGTCTGGCATAGTTTGTTATGATTTGTACACCTTTTTTTGTAATTTTAAGATGATATGGTTTGGTTTGTTGTGGTAAGGGATAGTTGGGGTGATTTACGGTAGCCGAAGTAATTTAGGTGATTCTGGTATAGTTTGTTATGATTTTTAGCATTTTTTTGTAATTTTAAAGTGATTGGGCTTAGTTGGTTGCTGTAAAGTGTAGTTGGGGGTGATTTTTGATAGCCGAAGTAATTTAGGTGAGTTTGGCATAGTTTGCTATGGTTAGTAGCATTTTTGTGTAATTTAAAAGTGATTGGGTTTAGTTTGTTGTGGTAAGGGTTAGTTGGTGATGATTTATGGTAGCCGAAGTAATTTAGGTGAGTTTGGCATAGTTTGCTATGGTTACTAGCATTTTTTTGTAATTTAAGAGTGATTGGGTTTAGTTTGTTGTGGTAAGGGTTAGTTGGTGATGATTTAGAGTAGCCGAAGTAATTTAGGTGAGTCTGGCATAGTTTGCTATGGTAAATAGCATTTTTTTGTAATTTAAAAGTGATTGGGTTTAGTTTGTTGTGGTAAGGGATAGTTGGTGATGATTTAGAGTAGCCGAAGTAATTTAGGTGAGTCTGGCATAGTTTGTTATGATTTGTACACCTATTTTTGTAATTTTAAGATGATATGGTTTGGTTTGTTGTGGTAAAGGATAGTTGGGGGTGATTTACGGTAGCCGAAGTAATTTAGGTGATTCTGGTATAGTTTGTTATGATTTTTAACATTTTTTTGTACTTTTAAAGTGATTGGGCTTAGTTTGTTGCTGTAAAGTGTAGTTGGGGGTGATTTTTGATAGCCGAAGTAATTTAGGTGAGTTTGGCATAGTTTGCTATAGTTAGTAGAATTTTTTTGTAATTTAAAAGTGATTGGGTTTAGTTTGTTGTGGTAAGGGTTAGTTGGTGATGATTTAGGGTAGCCGAAGTAATTTAGGTGAGTTTGGCATAGTTTGCTATGGTTAGTAGCATTTTTTTGTAATTTAAAAGTGATTGGGTTTAGTTTGTTGTGGTAAGGGTTAGTTGGTGATGATTTATGGTAGCCGAAGTAATTTAGGTGAGTTTGGCATAGTTTGCTATGGTTACTAGCATTTTTTTTGTAATTTAAAAGTGATTGGGTTTAGTTTGTTGTGGTAAGGCTTAGTTGGTGACGATTTAGAGTAGCCGAAGTAATTTAGGTGAGTCTGGCTTAGTTTGTTATGATTTGTACACCTTTTTTTGTAATTTTAAGATGATATGGTTTGGTTTGTTGTGGTAAGGATTAGTTGGGGGTGATTTACTTTAGCCGAAGTAATTTAGGTGATTCTGGTATTGTTTGTTATGATTTTTAGCATTTTTTTGTAATTTTAAAGTGATTGGGCTTAGTTTGTTGCTGTAAAGTGTAGTTGGGGGTGATTTTCGATAGACGAAGTAATTTAGGTGAGTTTGGCATAGTTTGCTATGGTTAGTAGCATTTTTTTGTAATTTAAAAGTGATTGGGTTTAGTTTGTTGTGGTAAGGGTTAGTTGGTGATGATTTATGGTAGCCGAAGTAATTTAGGTGAGTTTGGCATAGTTTGCTATGGTTACTAGCATTTTTTTGTAATTTAAAAGTGATTGGGTTTAGTTTGTTGTGGTAAGGGTTAGCTGATGATGATTTAGAGTAGCCGAAGTAAATTAGGTGAGTCTGGCATAGTTTGTTATGATTTGTACACCTTTTTTTGTAATTTTAAGATGATATGGTTTGGTTTGTTGTGGTAAGGGATAGTTGGGGGTGATTTACGGTAGCCGAAGTAATTTAGGTGATTCTGGTATAGTTTGTTATGATTTTTAGCATTTTTTTGTAATTTTAAAGTGATTGGGCTTAGTTTGTTGCTGTAAAGTGTAGTTGGGGGTGATTTTTGATAGCCGAAGTAATTTAGGTGAGTTTGGCATAGTTTGCTATGGTTAGTAGCATTTTTTTAAATTTTAAAGTGATTGGGTTTAGTTTGTTGTGGTAAGGGTTAGTTGGTGATGATTTATGGTAGCTGAAGTAATTTAGGTGAGTTTGGCATATTTTGCTATGGTTACTAGCATTTTATTGTAATTTAAAAGTGATTGGGTTTAATTGGTTGTGGTAAGGGTTAGTTGGTGATGATTTAGAGTAGCCGAAGAAATTTAGGTGAGTCTGGCATAGTTTGTTATGATTTGTAAACCTTTTTTTGTAATTTTAAGATGATATGGTTTGGTTTGTTGTGGTAAGGGATTGTTGGAGGTGATTTACGGTAGCCGAAGTAATTTATGTGATTCTGGTATAGTTTGTTATGATTTTTAGCATTTTTTTGTAATTTTAAAGTGATTGGGCTTAGTTTGTTGCTGTAAAGTGTAGTTGGGGGTGATTTTTGATAGCCGAAGTAATTTAGGTGAGTTTGGCATAGTTTGCTATGGTTACTAGCATTTTATTGTAATTTAAAAGTGATTGGGTTTAATTTGTTGTGGTAAGGGTTAGTTGGTGATGATTTAGAGTAGCCGAAGTAATTTAGGTGAGTCTGGCATAGTTTGTTATGATTTGTACACCTTTTTTTGTAATTTTAATATTATATGGTTTGGTTTGTTGTGGTATGGGATTGTTGGAGGTGATTTACGGTAGCCGAAGTAATTTATGTGATTCTGGTATAGTTTGTTATGATTTTTAGCATTTTTTTGTAATTTTAAAATGATTGGGCTTAGTTTGTTGCTGTAAAGTGTAGTTGGGGGTGATTTCTGATATCCGAAGTAATTTAGGTGAGCTTGGCATAGTTTGCTATAGTTAGTAGAATTTTTTTGTAATTTAAAAGTGATTGGGTTTAGTTTGTTGTGGTAAGGGTTAGTTGGTGATGATTTATGGTAGCCGAAGTAATTTAGGTTAGTTTGGCATAGTTTGCTATGGTTACTAGCATTTTTTTGTAATTTAAAAGTGATTGGGTTTAGTTTGTTGTGGTAAGGGTTAGTTGGTGATGATTTAGAGTAGCCGAAGTAATTTAGGTGAGTCTGGCATAGTTTGCTATGGTAAATAGCATTTTTTTGTAATTTAAAAGTGATTGGGTTTAGTTTGTTGTGGTAAGGGTTAGTTGGTGATGATTTAGAGTAGCCGAAGTAATTTAGGTGAGTCTGGCATAGTTTTATATGATTTGTACACCTTTTTTTGTAATTTTTAGATGATATGGTTTGGTTTGTTGTGGTAAGGGATAGTTGGGGGTGATTTACGGTAGCCGAAGTAATTTAGGTGATTCTGGTATAGTTTGTTATGATTTTTAGCATTTTTTTGTAATTTTAAAGTGATTGGGCTTAGTTTGTTGCTGTAAAATGTAGTTGGGGGTGATTTTTGATAGCCGAAGTAATTTAGGTGAGTTTGGCATAGTTTGCTATAGTTAGTAGAATTTTTTTGTAATTTAAAAGTGATTGGGTTTAGTTTGTTGTGGTAAGGGTTAGTTGGTGATGATTTAGGGTAGCCGAAGTAATTTAGGTGAGTTTGGCATAGTTTGCTATGGTTAGTAGCATTTTATTGTAATTTAAAAGTGATTGGGTTTAGTTTGTTGTGGTAAGGGTTAGTTGGTGATGATTTATGGTAGCCGAAGTAATTTAGGTGAGTTTGGCATAGTTTGCTATGGTTACTAGCATTTTTTTTGTAATTTAAAAGTGATTGGGTTTAGTTTGTTGTGGTAAGGGTTAGTTGGTGATGATTTAGAGTAGCCGAAGTAATTTAGGTGAGTCTGGCATAGTTTGTTATGATTTGTACACCTTTTTTTGTAATTTTAAGATGATATGGTTTGGTTTGTTGTGGTAAGGGATAGTTGGGGTGATTTACGGTAGCCGAAGTAATTTAGGTGATTCTGGTATAGTTTGTTATGATTTTTAGCATTTTTTTGTAATTTTAAAGTGATTGGGCTTAGTTTGTTGCTGTAAAATGTAGTTGGGGGTGATTTTTGATAGCCGAAGTAATTTAGGTGAGTTTGGCATAGTTTGCTATAGTTAGTAGCATTTTTTTGTAATTTAAAAGTGATTAGGTTTAATTTGTTGTGGTAAGGGTTAGTTGGTGATGATTTATGGTAGCCGAAGTAATTTAGGTGAGTTTGGCATAGTTTGCTATGGTTACTAGCATTTTTTTTGTAATTTAAAAGTGATTGGGTTTAGTTTGTTGTGGTAAGGGATAGTTGGTGATGATTTAGAGTAGCCGAAGTAATTTAGGTGAGTCTGGCATAGTTTGTTATGATTTGTACACCTTTTTTTGAAATTTTAAGATGATATGGTTTGGTTTGTTCTGGTAAGGGATAGTTGGGGTGATTTACGGTAGCCGAAGTAATTTAGGTGATTCTGGTATAGTTTGTTATGATTTTTAGCATTTTTTTGTAATTTTAAAGTGATTGGGCTTAGTTGGTTGCTGTAAAGTGTAGTTGGGGGTGATTTTTGATAGCCGAAGTAATTTAGGTGAGTTTGGCATAGTTTGCTATGGTTAGTAGCATTTTTGTGTAATTTAAAAGTGATTGGGTTTAGTTTGTTGTGGTAAGGGTTAGTTGGTGATGATTTATGGTAGCCGAAGTAATTTAGGTGAGTTTGGCATAGTTTGCTATGGTTACTAGCATTTTTTTGTAATTTAAAAGTGATTGGGTTTAGTTTGTTGTGGTAAGGGTTAGTTGGTGATGATTTAGAGTAGCCGAAGTAATTTAGGTGAGCCTGGCATAGTTTGTTATGATTTGTACACCTTTTTTTGTAATTTTAAGATGATATGGTTTGGTTTGTTGTGGTAAGGGATAGTTGGTGTGATTTACGGTAGCCGAAGTAATTTAGGTGATTCTGGTATAGTTTGTTATGATTTTTAGCATTTTTTTGTAATTTTAAAGTGATTGGGCTTAGTTGGTTGCTGTAAAGTGTAGTTGGGGGTGATTTTTGATAGCCGAAGTAATTTAGGTGAGTTTGGCATAGTTTGCTATGGTTAGTAGCATTTTTGTGTAATTTAAAAGTGATTGGGTTTAGTTTGTTGTGGTAAGGGTTAGTTGGTGATGATTTATGGTAGCCGAAGTAATTTAGGTGAGTTTGGCATAGTTTGCTATGGTTACTAGCATTTTTTTTGTAATTTAAAAGTGATTGGGTTTAGTTTGTTGTGGTAAGGGTTAGTTGGTGATGACTTAGAGTAGCCGAAGTAATTTAGGTGAGTCTGGCATAGTTTTATATGATTTGTACACCTTTTTTTGTAATTTTTAGATGATATGGTTTGGTTTGTTGTGGTAAGGGATAGTTGGGGGTGATTTACGGTAGCCGAAGTAATTTAGGTGATTCTGGTATAGTTTGTTATGATTTTTAGCATTTTTTTGTAATTTTAAAGTGATTGGGCTTAGTTTGTTGCTGTAAAATGTAGTTGGGGGTGATTTTTGATAGCCGAAGTAATTTAGGTGAGTTTGGCATAGTTTGCTATAGTTAGTAGAATTTTTTTGTAATTTAAAAGTGATTGGGTTTAGTTTGTTGTGGTAAGGGTTAGTTGGTGATGATTTAGGGTAGCCGAAGTAATTTAGGTAAGTTTGGCATAGTTTGCTATGGTTAGTAGCATTTTATTGTAATTTAAAAGTGATTGGGTTTAGTTTGTTGTGGTAAGGGTTAGTTGGTGATGATTTATGGTAGCCGAAGTAATTTAGGTGAGTTTGGCATAGTGTGCTATGGTTACTAGCATTTTTGTTGTAATTTAAAAGTGATTGGGTTTAGTTTGTTGTGGTAAGGGTTAGTTGGTGATGATTTAGAGTAGCCGAAGTAATTTAGGTGAGTCTGGCATAGTTTGTTATGATTTGTACACCTTTTTTTGTAATTTTAAGATGATATGGTTTGGTTTGTTGTGGTAAGGGATAGTTGGGGTGATTTACGGTAGCCGAAGTAATTTAGGTGATTCTGGTATAGTTTGTTATGATTTTTAGCATTTTTTTGTAATTTTAAAGTGATTGGGCTTAGTTGGTTTCTGTAAAGTGTAGCTGGGGGTGATTTTTGATAGCCGAAGTAATTTAGGTGAGTTTGGCATAGTTTGCTATGGTTAGTAGTATTTTTGTGTAATTTAAAAGTGATTGGGTTTAGTTTGTTGTGGTAAGGGTTAGTTGGTGATGATTTATGGTAGCCGAAGTAATTTAGGTGAGTTTGGCATAGTTTGCTATGGTTACTAGCATTTTTTTGTAATTTAAAAGTGATTGGGTTTAGTTTGTTGTGGTAAGGGTTAGTTGGTGATGATTTAGAGTAGCCGAAGTAATTTAGGTGAGTCTGGCATAGTTTGCTATGGTAAATAGCATTTTTTTGTAATTTAAAAGTGATTGGGTTTAGTTTGTTGGGGTAAGGGATAGTTGGTGATGATTTAGAGTAGCCGAAGTAATTTAGGTGAGTCTGGCATAGTTTGTTATGATTTGTACACCTATTTTTTGTAATTTTAAGATGATATGGTTTGGTTTGTTGTGGTAAAGGATAGTTGGGGGTGATTTACGGTAGCCAAAGTAATTTAGGTGATTCTGGTATAGTTTGTTATAATTTTTAACATTTTTTTGTAATTTTAAAGTGATTGGGCTTAGTTTGTTGCTGTAAAGTGTAGTTGGGGGTGATTTTTGATAGCCGAAGTAATTTAGGTGAGTTTGGCATAGTTTGCTATAGTTAGTAGAATTTTTTTGTAATTTAAAAGTGATTGGGTTTAGTTTGTTGTGGTAAGGGTTAGTTGGTGATGATTTAGGGTAGCCGAAGTAATTTAGGTGAGTTTGGCATAGTTTGCTATGGTTAGTAGCATTTTTTTGTAATTTAAAAGTGATTGGGTTTAGTTTGTTGTGGTAAGGGTTAGTTGGTGATGATTTATGGTAGCCGAAGTAATTTAGGTGAGTTTGGCATAGTTTGCTATGGTTACTAGCATTTTTTTTGTAATTTAAAAGTGATTGGGTTTAGTTTGTTGTGGTAAGGGTTAGTTGGTGATGATTTATGGTAGCCGAAGTAATTTAGGTTAGTTTGGCATAGTTTGCTATGGTTACTAGCATTTTTTTGTAATTTAAAAGTGATTGGGTTTAGTTTGTTGTGGTAAGGGTTAGTTGGTGATGATTTAGAGTAGCCGAAGTAATTTAGGTGAGTCTGGCATAGTTTGCTATGGTAAATAGCATTTTTTTGTAATTTAAAAGTGATTGGGTTTAGTTTGTTGTGGTAAGGGTTAGTTGGTGATGATTTAGAGTAGCCGAAGTAATTTAGGTGAGTCTGGCATAGTTTTATATGATTTGTACACCTTTTTTTGTAATTTTTAGATGATATGGTTTGGTTTGTTGTGGTAAGGGATAGTTGGGGGTGATTTACGGTAGCCGAAGTAATTTAGGTGATTCTGGTATAGTTTGTTATGATTTTTAGCATTTTTTTGTAATTTTAAAGTGATTGGGCTTAGTTTGTTGCTGTAAAATGTAGTTGGGGGTGATTTTTGATAGCCGAAGTAATTTAGGTGAGTTTGGCATAGTTTGCTATAGTTAGTAGCATTTTTTAGTAATTTAAAAGTGATTAGGTTTAGTTTGTTGTGGTAAGGGTTAGTTGGTGATGATTTATGGTAGCCGAAGTAATTTAGGTGAGTTTGGCATAGTTTGCTATGGTTACTAGCATTTTTTTTGTAATTTAAAAGTGATTGGGTTTAGTTTGTTGTGGTAAGAGATAGTTGGTGATGATTTAGAGTAGCCGAAGTAATTTAGGTGAGTCTGGCATAGTTTGTTATGATTTGTACACCTTTTTTTGAAATTTTAAGATGATATGGTTTGGTTTGTTGTGGTAAGGGATAGTTGGGGTGATTTACGGTAGCCGAAGTAATTTAGGTGATTCTGGTATAGTTTGTTATGATTTTTAGCATTTTTTTGTAATTTTAAAGTGATTGGGCTTAGTTGGTTGCTGTAAAGTGTAGTTGGGGGTGATTTTTGATAGCCGAAGTAATTTAGGTGAGTTTGGCATAGTTTGCTATGGTTAGTAGCATTTTTGTGTAATTTAAAAGTGATTGGGTTTAGTTTGTTGTGGTAATGGTTAGTTGGTGATGATTTATGGTAGCCGAAGTAATTTAGGTGAGTTTGGCATAGTTTGCTATGGTTACTAGCATTTTTTTGTAATTTAAAAGTGATTGGGTTTAGTTTGTTGTGGTAAGGGTTAGTTGGTGATGATTTAGAGTAGCCGAAGTAATTTAGGTGAGCCTGGCATAGTTTGTTATGATTTGTACACCTTTTTTTGTAATTTTAAGATGATATGGTTTGGTTTGTTGTGGTAAGGGATAGTTGGGGTGATTTACGGTAGCCGAAGTAATTTAGGTGATTCTGGTATAGTTTGTTATGATTTTTAGCATTTTTTTGTAATTTTAAAGTGATTGGGCTTAGTTGGTTGCTGTAAAGTGTAGTTGGGGGTGATTTTTGATAGCCGAAGTAATTTAGGTGAGTTTGGCATAGTTTGCTATGGTTAGTAGCATTTTTGTGTAATTTAAAAGTGATTGGGTTTAGTTTGTTGTGGTAAGGGTTAGTTGGTGATGATTTATGGTAGCCGAAGTAATTTAGGTGAGTTTGGCATAGTTTGCTATGGTTACTAGCATTTTTTTTGTAATTTAAAAGTGATTGGGTTTAGTTTGTTGTGGTAAGGGTTAGTTGGTGATGATTTAGAGTAGCCGAAGTAATTTAGGTGAGTCTGGCATAGTTTTATATGATTTGTACACCTTTTTTTGTAATTTTTAGATGATATGGTTTGGTTTGTTGTGGTAAGGGATAGTTGGGGGTGATTTACGGTAGCCGAAGTAATTTAGGTGATTCTGGTATAGTTTGTTATGATTTTTAGAATTTTTTTGTAATTTTAAAGTGATTGGGCTTAGTTTGTTGCTGTAAAATGTAGTTGGGGGTGATTTTTGATAGCCGAAGTAATTTAGGTGAGTTTGGCATAGTTTGCTATAGTTAGTAGAATTTTTTTGTAATTTAAAAGTGATTGGGTTTAGTTTGTTGTGGTAAGGGTTAGTTGGTGATGATTTAGGGTAGCCGAAGTAATTTAGGTAAGTTTGGCATAGTTTGCTATGGTTAGTAGCATTTTATTGTAATTTAAAAGTGATTGGGTTTAGTTTGTTGTGGTAAGGGTTAGTTGGTGATGATTTATGGTAGCCGAAGTAATTTAGGTGAGTTTGGCATAGTGTGCTATGGTTACTAGCATTTTTTTTGTAATTTAAAAGTGATTGGGTTTAGTTTGTTGTGGTAAGGGTTAGTTGGTGATGATTTAGAGTAGCCGAAGTAATTTAGGTGAGTCTGGCATAGTTTGTTATGATTTGTACACCTTTTTTTGTAATTTTAAGATGATATGGTTTGGTTTGTTGTGGTAAGGGATAGTTGGGGTGATTTACGGTAGCCGAAGTAATTTAGGTGATTCTGGTATAGTTTGTTATGATTTTTAGCATTTTTTTGTAATTTTAAAGTGATTGGGCTTAGTTGGTTGCTGTAAAGTGTAGCTGGGGGTGATTTTTGATAGCCGAAGTAATTTAGGTGAGTTTGGCATAGTTTGCTATGGTTAGTAGCATTTTTGTGTAATTTAAAAGTGATTGGGTTTAGTTTGTTGTGGTAAGGGTTAGTTGGTGATGATTTATGGTAGCCGAAGTAATTTAGGTGAGTTTGGCATAGTTTGCTATGGTAAATAGCATTTTTTTGTAATTTAAAAGTGATTGGGTTTAGTTTGTTGGGGTAAGGGATAGTTGGTGATGATTTAGAGTAGCCGAAGTAATTTAGGTAAGTCTGGCATAGTTTGTTATGATTTGTACACCTATTTTTGTAATTTTAAGATGATATGGTTTGGTTTGTTGTGGTAAAGGATAGTTGGGGGTGATTTACGGTAGCCAAAGTAATTTAGGTGATTCTGGTATAGTTTGTTATGATTTTTAACATTTTTTTGTAATTTTAAAGTGATTGGGCTTAGTTTGTTGCTGTAAAGTGTAGTTGGGGGTGATTTCTGATATCCGAAGTAATTTAGGTGAGCTTGGCATATTTTGCTATAGTTAGTAGAATTTTTTTGTAATTTAAAAGTGATTGGGTTTAGTTTGTTGTGGTAAGGGTTAGTTGGTGATGATTTATGGTAGCCGAAGTAATTTAGGTTAGTTTGGCATAGTTTGCTATGGTTACTAGCATTTTTTTGTAATTTAAAAGTGATTGGGTTAAGTTTGTTGTGGTAAGGGTTAGTTGGTGATGATTTAGAGTAGCCGAAGTAATTTAGGTGAGTCTGGCATAGTTTGCTATGGTAAATAGCATTTTTTTGTAATTTAAAAGTGATTGGGTTTAGTTTGTTGTGGTAAGGGTTAGTTGGTGATGATTTAGAGTAGCCGAAGTAATTTAGGTGAGTCTGGCATAGTTTGTTATGATTTGTACACCTTTTTTTGTAATTTTAAGATGATATGGTTTGGTTTGTTGTGGTAAGGGATAGTTGGGGGTGATTTACGGTAGCCGAAGTCATTTAGATGATTCTGGTATAGTTTGTTATGATTTTTAGCATTTTTTTGTAATTTTAAAGTGATTGGGCTTAGTTTGTTGCTGTAAAATGTAGTTGGGGGTGATTTTTGATAGCCGAAGTAATTTAGGTGAGTTTGGCATAGTTTGCTATAGTTAGTAGCATTTTTTTGTAATTTAAAAGTGATTAGGTTTAGTTTGTTGTTTTAAGGGTTAGTTGGTGATGATTTATGGTAGCCGAAGTAATTTAGGTGAGTTTGGCATAGTTTGCTATGGTTACTAGCATTTTTTTTGTAATTTAAAAGTGATTGGGTTTAGTTTGTTGTGGTAAGGGATAGTTGGTGATGATTTAGAGTAGCCGAAGTAATTTAGGTGAGTCTGGCATAGTTTGTTATGATTTGTACACCTTTTTTTGAAATTTTAAGATGATATGGTTTGGTTTGTTGTGGTAAGGGATAGTTGGGGTGATTTACGGTAGCCGAAGTAATTTAGGTGATTCTGGTATAGTTTGTTATGATTTTTAGCATTTTTTTGTAATTTTAAAGTGATTGGGCTTAGTTGGTTGCTGTAAAGTGTAGTTGGGGGTGATTTTTGATAGCCGAAGTAATTTAGGTGAGTTTGGCATAGTTTGCTATGGTTAGTAGCATTTTTGTGTAATTTAAAAGTGATTGGGTTTAGTTTGTTGTGGTAAGGGTTAGTTGGTGATGATTTATGGTAGCCGAAGTAATTTAGGTGAGTTTGGCATAGTTTGCTATGGTTACTAGCATTTTTTTGTAATTTAAAAGTGATTGGGTTTAGTTTGTTGTGGTAAGGGTTAGTTGGTGATGATTTAGAGTAGCCGAAGTAATTTAGGTGAGTCTGGCATAGTTTGTTATGATTTGTACACCTTTTTTTGTAATTTTAAGATGATATGGTTTGGTTTGTTGTGGTAAGGGATAGTTGGGGGTGATTTACGTTAGCCGAAGTAATTTAGGTGATTCTGGTATAGTTTGTTATGATTTTTAGCATTTTTTTGTAATTTTAAAGTGATTGGGCTTAGTTTGTTGCTGTAAAGTGTAGTTGGGGGTGATTTTCGATAGACGAAGTAATTTAGGTGAGTTTGGCATAGTTTGCTATGGTTAGTAGCATTTTTTTGTAATTTAAAAGTGATTGGGTTTAGTTTGTTGTGGTAAGGGTTAGTTGGTGATGATTTATGGTAGCCGAAGTAATTTAGGTGAGTTTGGCATAGTTTGCTATGGTTACTAGCATTTTTTTGTAATTTAAAAGTGATTGGGTTTAGTTTGTTGTGGTAAGGGTTAGTTGATGATGATTTAGAGTAGCCGAAGTAAATTAGGTGAGTCTGGCATAGTTTGTTATGATTTGTACACCTTTTTTGTAATTTTAAGATGATATGGTTTGGTTTGTTGTGGTAAGGGATAGTTGGGGTGATTTACGGTAGCCGAAGTAATTTAGGTGATTCTGGTATAGTTTGTTATGATTTTTAGCATTTTTTTGTAATTTTAAAGTGATTGGGCTTAGTTGGTTGCTGTAAAATGTAGTTGGGGGTGATTTTTGATAGCCGAAGTAATTTAGGTGAGTTTGGCATAGTTTGCTATGGTTAGTAGCATTTTTGTGTAATTTAAAAGTGATTGGGTTTAGTTTGTTGTGGTAAGGGTTAGTTGGTGATGATTTATGGTAGCCGAAGTAATTTAGGTGAGTTTGGCATAGTTTGCTATGGTTACTAGCATTTTTTTGTAATTTAAAAGTGATTGGGTTTAGTTTGTTGTGGATAGGGTTAGTTGGTGATGATTTAGAGTAGCCGAAGTAATTTAGGTGAGTCTGGCATAGTTTGTTATGATTTGTACACCTTTTTTTGTAATTTTAAGATGATATGGTTTGGTTTGTTGTGGTAAGGGATAGTTGGGGGTGATTTACTTTAGCCGAAGTAATTTAGGTGATTCTGGTATAGTTTGTTATGATTTTTAGCATTTTTTTGTAATTTTAAAGTGATTGGGCTTAGTTTGTTGCTCTAAAGTGTAGTTGGGAGTGATTTTCGATAGACGAAGTAATTTAGGTGAGTTTGGCATAGTTTGCTATGGTTAGTAGCATTTTTTTGTAATTTAAAAGTTATTGGGTTTAGTTTGTTGTGGTAAGGGTTAGTTGGTGATGATTTATGGTAGCCGAAGTAATTTAGGTGAGTTTGGCATAGTTTGCTATGGTTACTAGCATTTTTTTGTAATTTAAAAGTGATTGGGTTTAGTTTGTTGTGGTAAGGGTTAGTTGATGATGATTTAGAGTAGCCGAAGTAAATTAGGTGAGTCTGGCATAATTTGTTATGATTTGTACACCTTTTTTGTAATTTTAAGATGATATGGTTTGGTTTGTTTTGGTAAGGGATAGTTGGGGGTGATTTACGGTAGCCGAAGTAATTTAGGTGATTCTGGTATAGTTTGTTATGATTTTTAGCATTTTTTTGTAATTTTAAAGTGATTGGGCTTAGTTTGTTGCTGTAAAGTGTAGTTGGGGGTGATTTTTAATATCCGAAGTAATTTAGGTGAGTTTGGCATAGTTTGCTATGGTTAGTAGCATTTTTTTAAATTTAAAAGTGATTGGGTTTAGTTTGTTGTGGTAAGGGTTAGTTGGTGATGATTTATGGTAGCCGAAGTAATTTAGGTGAGTTTGGCATAGTTTGCTATGGTTACTAGCATTTAATTGTAATTTAAAAGTGATTGGGTTTAATTTGTTGTGGTAAGGGTTAGTTGGTGATGATTTAGAGTAGCCGAAGTAATTTAGGTGAGACTGGCATAGTTTGTTATGATTTGTACACCTTTATTGTAATTTTAAGATGATATGGTTTGGTTTGTTGTGGTAAGGGATTGTTGGAGGTGATTTACGGTAGCCGAAGTAATTTATGTGATTCTGGTATAGTTTGTTATGATTTTTAGCATTTTTTTGTAATTTTAAAGTGATTGGGCTTAGTTTGTTGCTGTAAAGTGTAGTTGGGGGTGATTTTTGATAGTCGAAGAAATTTAGGTGAGTTTGGCATAATTTGCTATGGTTAGTAGCATTTTTTTGTAATTTAAAAGTTATTGGGTTTAGTTTGTTGTGGTAAGGGTTAGTTGGTGATGATTTATGGTAGCCGAAGTAATTTAGGTGAGTTTGGCATAGTTTGCTATGGTTAGTAGCTTTTTTTTTAAATTTAAAAGTGATTGGGTTTAGTTTGTTGTGGTAAGGGTTAGTTGGTGATGATTTAGAGTAGCCGAAGTAATTTAGGTGAATCTGGCATAGTTTGTTATGATTTGTACACCTTTTTTTGTAATTTTAAGATGATATGGTTTGGTTTGTTGTGGTAAGGGATAGTTGGGGGTGATTTACGGTAGCCGAAGTAATTTAGGTGATTCTGGTATAGTTTGTTATGATTTTTAGCATTTTTTTTGTAATTTTAAAGTGATTGGGCTTAGTTTGTTGCTGTAAAGTGTAGTTGGGGGTGATTTTTGATAGTCGAAGAAATTTAGGTGAGTTTGGCATAATTTGCTATGGTTAGTAGCATTTTTTTGTAATTTAAAAGTGATTGGGTTTAGTTTGTTGTGGTAAGGGTTAGTTGGTGATGATTTGTGGTAGCCGAAGTAATTTAGGTGAGTTTGGCATAGTTTGCTATGGTAACTAGCATTTTTTTGTAATTTAAAAGTGATTGGGTTTAGTTTGTTGTGGTAAGGGTTAGTTGGTGATGATTTAGAGTAGCCGAAGTAATTTAGGTGAGTCTGGCATAGTTTGTTATGATTTGTACACCTTTTTTTGTAATTTTAAGATTATATGGTTTGGTTTGTTGTGGTAAGGGATTGTTGGAGGTGATTTACGGTAGCCGAAGTAATTTATGTGATTCTGGTATAGTTTGTTATGATTTTTAGCATTTTTTTGTAATTTTAAAATGATTGGGCTTAGTTTGTTGCTGTAAAGTGTAGTTGGGGGTGATTTTTGATATCCGAAGTAATTTAGGTGAGTTTGGCATAGTTTGCTATGGTTAGTAGCATTTTTTTGTAATTTAAAAGTGATTGGGTTTAGTTTGTTGTGGTAAGGGTTAGTTGGTGATGATTTATGGTAGCCGAAGAAATTTAGGTTAGTTTGGCATAGTTTGCTATGGTTAGTAGCATTTTTTTATAATTTAAAAGTGATTGGGTTTAGTTTGTTGTGGTAAGGGTTAGTTGGTGATGATTTATGGTAGCCGATGTAATTTAGGTGAGTTTGGCATAGTTTGCTATGGTAAATAGCATTTTTTTGTAATTTAAAAG
Organism: Eledona agricola; assembly: GCA_964023215.1. Lineage (NCBI taxonomy): Eukaryota > Metazoa > Arthropoda > Insecta > Coleoptera > Tenebrionidae > Eledona > Eledona agricola. The sequence continues at coordinate 10,322,505 of OZ026855.1, read as the reverse complement.
TGATTGGGTTTAGTTTGTTGTGGTAAGGGTTAGTTGGTGATGATTTAGAGTAGCCGAAGTAATTTAGGTGAGTCTGGCATAGTTTGTTATGATTTGTACACCTTTTTTTGTAATTTTAAGATGATATGGTTTGGTTTGTTGTGGTAAGGGATAGTTGGGGGTGATTTACGGTAGCCGAAGTCATTTAGGTGATTCTGGTATAGTTTGTTATGATTTTTAGCATTTTTTGTAATTTTAAAGTGATTGGGCTTAGTTTGTTGCTGTAAAGTGTAGTTGGGGGTGATTTTTGATAGCCGAAGTAATTTAGGTGAGTTTGGCATAGTTTGCTATAGTTAGTAGAATTTTTTTGTAATTTAAAAGTGATTGGGTTTAGTTTGTTGTGGTAAGGGTTAGTTGGTGATGATTTAGGGTGGCCGAAGTAATTTAGGTGAGTTTGGCATAGTTTGCTATGGTTAGTAGCATTTTTTTGTAATTTAAAAGTGATTGGGTTTAGTTTGTTGTGGTAAGGGATAGTTGGTGATGATTTATGGTAGCCGAAGTAATTTAGGTGAGTTTGGCATAGTTTGCTATGGTTACTAGCATTTTTTTTGTAATTTAAAAGAGATTGGGTTTAGTTTGTTGTGGTAAGGGTTAGTTGGGGATGATTTAGAGTAGCCGAAGTAATTTAGGTGAGTCTGGCATAGTTTGTTATGATTTGTACACCTTTTTTTGTAATTTTAAGATGATATGGTTTGGTTTGTTGTGGTAAGGGATAGTTGGGGTGATTTACGGTAGCCGAAGTAATTTAGGTGATTCTGGTATAGTTTGTTATGATTTTTAGCATTTTTTTGTAATTTTAAAGTGATTGGGCTTAGTTGGTTGCTGTAAAGTGTAGTTGGGGGTGATTTTTGATAGCCAAAGTAATTTAGGTGAGTTTGGCATAGTTTGCTATGGTTAGTAGCATTTTTTTGTAATTTAAAAGTGATTGGGTTTAGATTGTTGTGGTAAGGGTTAGTTGGTGATGATTTATTTTAGCCGAAGTAATTTAGGTGAGTTTGGCATAGTTTGCTATGGTTACTAGCATTTTTTTGTAATTTAAAAGTGATTGGGTTTAGTTTGTTGTGGTAAGGGTTAGTTGGTGATGATTTAGAGTAGCCGAAGTAAATTAGGTGAGTCTGGCATAGTTTGTTATGATTTGTACACCTTTTTTTGTAATTTTAAGATGATATGGTTTGGTTTGTTGTGGTAAGAGATAGTTGGGGGTGATTTACGGTAACCGAAGTAATTTAGGTGATTCTGGTATAGTTTGTTATGATTTTTAGCATTTTTTGTAATTTTAAAGTGATTGGGCTTAGTTTGTTTCTGTAAAGTGTAGTTGGGGGTGATTTTTGATAGCCGAAGTAATTTAGGTGAGTTTGGCATAGTTTGCTATGGTTAGTAGCATTTTTTTGTAATTTAAAAGTGATTGGGTTTAGTTTGTTGTGGTAAGGGTTAGTTGGTGATGATTTATGGTAGCCGAAGTAATTTAGGTGAGTTTGGCATAGTTTGCTATGGTTACTAGCATTTTTTTGTAATTTAAAAGTGATTGGGTTTAGTTTGTTGTGGTAAGGGTTAGTAGGTGATGATTTAGAGTAGCCGAAGTAATTTAGGTGAGTCTGGCATAGTTTGTTATGATTTGTACACTTTTTTTGTAATTTTAAGATGATATGGTTTGGTTTGTTGTGGTAAGGGATAGTTGGGGGTGATTTACGGTAGCCGAAGTAATTTAGGTGGCTCTGGCATAGTTTGTTATGATTTGTACACCTTTTTTTGTAATTTTAAGATGATATGGTTTGGTTTGTTGTGGTAAGGGATAGTTGGGGGTGATTTACGGTAACCGAAGTAATTTAGGTGATTCTGGTATAGTTTGTTATGATTTTTAGCATTTTTTGTAATTTTAAAGTGATTGGGCTTAGTTTGTTTCTGTAAAGTGTAGTTGGGGGTGATTTTTGATAGCCGAAGTAATTTAGGTGAGTTTGGCATAGTTTGCTATGGTTAGTAGCATTTTTTTGTAATTTAAAAGTGATTGGGTTTAGTTTGTTGTGGTAAGGGTTAGTTGGTGATGATTTATGGTAGCCGAAGTAATTTAGGTGAGTTTGGCATAGTTTGCTATGGTTACTACCATTTTTTTGTAATTTAAAAGTGATTGGGTTTAGTTTGTTGTGGTAAGGGTTACTTGGTGATGATTTAGAGTAGCCGAAGTAATTTAGGTGAGTCTGGCATAGTTTGTTATGATTTGTACACCTTTTTTTGTAATTTTAAGATGATATGGTTTGGTTTGTTGTGGTAAGGGATAGTTGGGGGTGATTTACGGTAGCTGAAGTAATTTAGGTGATTCTGGTGTAGTTTGTTATGATTTTTAGCATTTTTTTGTAATTTTAAAGTGATTGGGCTTAGTTTATTGCTGTAAAGTGTAGTTGGGTGTGATTTTTGATAACCGAAGTAATTTAGGTGAGTTTGGCATAGTTTGCTATGGTTACTAGCATTTTTTTGTAATGTAAAAGTGATTGGGTTTAGTTTGTTGTGGTAAGGGTTAGTTGGTGATGATTTATGGTAGCCGATGTAATTTAGGTGAGTTTGGCATAGTTTGCTATGGTAACTAGCATTTTTTTGTAATTTAAAAGTGATTGGGTTTAGTTTGTAGTGGTAAGGGTTAGTTGGTGATGATTTAGAGTAGCCGAAGTAATTTTGGTGAGTCTGGCATAGTTTGTTATGATTTGTACACCTTTTTTTGTAATTGTAAGATGATATGGTTTGGTTTGTTGTGGTAAGGGATAGTTGGGGGTGATTTACGTTAGCCGAAGTAATTTAGGTGATTCTGGTATAGTTTGTTATGATTTTTAGCATTTTTTTGTAATTTTAAAGTGATTGGGCTTAGTTTGTTGCTGTAAAGTGTAGTTGGGGTGATTTTCGATAGACGAAGTAATTTAGGTGAGTTTGGCATAGTTTGCTATGGTTAGTAGCATTTTTTTGTAATTTAAAAGTGATTGGGTTTAGTATGTTGTTGTAAGGGTTAGTTGGCGATGATTTATGGTAGCCGAAGTAATTTAGGTGAGTTTGGCATAGTTTGCTATGGTTACTAGCATTTTTTTGTAATTTAAAAGTGATTGGGTTTAGTTTGTTGTGGTAAGGGTTAGTTGATGATGATTTAGAGTAGCCGAAGTAAATTAGGTGAGTCTGGCAGAGTTTGTTTTGATTTGTACACCTTTTTTTGTAATTTTAAGATGATATGGTTTGGTTTGTTGTGGTAGGGGATAGTTGGGGGTGATTTACGGTAGCCGAAGTAATTTAGGTGGCTCTGGTATAGTTTGTTATGATTTTTAGCATTTTTTTGTAATTTAAAAGTGATTGGGGTTAGTTTGTTGCTGTAAAGTGTAGTTGGGGGTGATTTACGGTAGCCGAAGTAATTTAGGTGAGTTTGGCATAGTTTGCTATGATTTGTACACCTTTTTTTGTAATTTTAAGATGATATGGTTTGGTTTGTTGTGGTAAGGGATAGTTGGGGGTGATTTACGGTAACCGAAGTAATTTAGGTGATTCTGGTATAGTTTGTTATGATTTTTAGCATTTTTTGTAATTTTAAAGTGATTGGGCTTAGTTTGTTTCTGTAAAGTGTAGTTGGGGGTGATTTTTGATAGCCGAAGTAATTTAGGTGAGTTTGGCATAGTTTGCTATGGTTAGTAGCATTTTTTTGTAATTTAAAAGTGATTGGGTTTAGTTTGTTGTGGTAAGGGTTAGTTGGTGATGATTTATGGTAGCCGAAGTAATTTAGGTGAGTTTGGCATAGTTTGCTATGGTTACTACCATTTTTTTGTAATTTAAAAGTGATTGGGTTTAGTTTGTTGTGGTAAGGGTTACTTGGTGATGATTTAGAGTAGCCGAAGTAATTTAGGTGAGTCTGGCATAGTTTGTTATGATTTGTACACCTTTTTTTGTAATTTTAAGATGATATGGTTTGGTTTGTTGTGGTAAGGGATAGTTGGGGGTGATTTACGGTAGCTGAAGTAATTTAGGTGATTCTGGTGTAGTTTGTTATGATTTTTAGCATTTTTTTGTAATTTTAAAGTGATTGGGCTTAGTTTATTGCTGTAAAGTGTAGTTGGGTGTGATTTTTGATAACCGAAGTAATTTAGGTGAGTTTGGCATAGTTTGCTATGGTTACTAGCATTTTTTTGTAATGTAAAAGTGATTGGGTTTAGTTTGTTGTGGTAAGGGTTAGTTGGTGATGATTTATGGTAGCCGATGTAATTTAGGTGAGTTTGGCATAGTTTGCTATGGTAACTAGCATTTTTTTGTAATTTAAAAGTGATTGGGTTTAGTTTGTAGTGGTAAGGGTTAGTTGGTGATGATTTAGAGTAGCCGAAGTAATTTAGGTGAGTCTGGCATAGTTTGTTATGATTTGTACACCTTTTTTTGTAATTGTAAGATGATATGGTTTGGTTTGTTGTGGTAAGGGATAGTTGGGGGTGATTTACGTTAGCCGAAGTAATTTAGGTGATTCTGGTATAGTTTGTTATGATTTTTAGCATTTTTTTGTAATTTTAAAGTGATTGGGCTTAGTTTGTTGCTGTAAAGTGTAGTTGGGGTGATTTTCGATAGACGAAGTAATTTAGGTGAGTTTGGCATAGTTTGCTATGGTTAGTAGCATTTTTTTGTAATTTAAAAGTGATTGGGTTTAGTATGTTGTTGTAAGGGTTAGTTGGCGATGATTTATGGTAGCCGAAGTAATTTAGGTGAGTTTGGCATAGTTTGCTATGGTTACTAGCATTTTTTTGTAATTTAAAAGTGATTGGGTTTAGTTTGTTGTGGTAAGGGTTAGTTGATGATGATTTAGAGTAGCCGAAGTAAATTAGGTGAGTCTGGCAGAGTTTGTTTTGATTTGTACACCTTTTTTTGTAATTTTAAGATGATATGGTTTGGTTTGTTGTGGTAGGGGATAGTTGGGGGTGATTTACGGTAGCCGAAGTAATTTAGGTGGCTCTGGTATAGTTTGTTATGATTTTTAGCATTTTTTTGTAATTTAAAAGTGATTGGGGTTAGTTTGTTGCTGTAAAGTGTAGTTGGGGGTGATTTTTGATAGCCGAAGTAATTTAGGTGAGTTTGGCATAGTTTGCTATGGTTAGTAGCATTTTTTTGTAATTTAAAAGGGATTGGGTTTAGTTTGTTGTGGTAAGGGTTAGTTGGCGATGATTTATGGTAGCCGAAGTAATTTAGGTGAGTTTGGCATAGTTTGCTATGGTTACTAGCATTTTTTTGTAATTTAAAAGTGATTGGGTTTAGTTTGTTGTGGTAAGGGTTAGTTGGTGATGATTTAGAGTAGCCGAAGTAATTTAGGTGAGTCTGGCATAGTTTGTTATGATTTGTACACCTTTTTTTGTAATTGTAAGATGATATGGTTTGGTTTGTTGTGGTAAGGGATAGTTGGGGGTGATTTACGTTAGCCGAAGTAATTTAGGTGATTCTGGTATAGTTTGTTATGATTTTTAGCATTTTTTTGTAATTTTAAAGTGATTGGGCTTAGTTTGTTGCTGTAAAGTGTAGTTGGGGTGATTTTCGATAGACGAAGTAATTTAGGTGAGTTTGGCATAGTTTGCTATGGTTAGTAGCATTTTTTTGTAATTTAAAAGTGATTGGGTTTAGTATGTTGTTGTAAGGGTTAGTTGGCGATGATTTATGGTAGCCGAAGTAATTTAGGTGAGTTTGGCATAGTTTGCTATGGTAAATAGCATTTTTTTGTAATTTAAAAGTGATTGGGTTTAGTTTGTTGTGGTAAGGGTTAGTTGGTGATGATTTAGAGTAGCCGAAGTAATTTAGGTGAGTCTGGCATAGTTTGTTATGATTTGTACACCTTTTTTTGTAATTTTAAGATGATATGGTTTGGTTTGTTGTGGTAAGGGATAGTTGGGGGTGATTTACGGTAGCCGAAGTCATTTAGGTGATTCTGGTATAGTTTGTTATGATTTTTAGCATTTTTTGTAATTTTAAAGTGATTGGGCTTAGTTTGTTGCTGTAAAGTGTAGTTGGGGGTGATTTTTGATAGCCGAAGTAATTTAGGTGAGTTTGGCATAGTTTGCTATAGTTAGTAGAATTTTTTTGTAATTTAAAAGTGATTGGGTTTAGTTTGTTGTGGTAAGGGTTAGTTGGTGATGATTTAGGGTGGCCGAAGTAATTTAGGTGAGTTTGGCATAGTTTGCTATGGTTAGTAGCATTTTTTTGTAATTTAAAAGTGATTGGGTTTAGTTTGTTGTGGTAAGGGTTAGTTGGTGATGATTTATGGTAGCCGAAGTAATTTAGGTGAGTTTGGCATAGTTTGCTATGGTTACTAGCATTTTTTTTGTAATTTAAAAGTGATTGGGTTTAGTTTGTTGTGGTAAGGGTTAGTTGGGGATGATTTAGAGTAGCCGAAGTAATTTAGGTGAGTCTGGCATAGTTTGTTATGATTTGTACACCTTTTTTTGTAATTTTAAGATGATATGGTTTGGTTTGTTGTGGTAAGGGATAGTTGGGGTGATTTACGGTAGCCGAAGTAATTTAGGTGATTCTGGTATAGTTTGTTATGATTTTTAGCATTTTTTTGTAATTTTAAAGTGATTGGGCTTAGTTGGTTGCTGTAAAGTGTAGTTGGGGGTGATTTTTGATAGCCAAAGTAATTTAGGTGAGTTTGGCATAGTTTGCTATGGTTAGTAGCATTTTTTTGTAATTTAAAAGTGATTGGGTTTAGATTGTTGTGGTAAGGGTTAGTTGGTGATGATTTATTTTAGCCGAAGTAATTTAGGTGAGTTTGGCATAGTTTGCTATGGTTACTAGCATTTTTTTGTAATTTAAAAGTGATTGGGTTTAGTTTGTTGTGGTAAGGGTTAGTTGGTGATGATTTAGAGTAGCCGAAGTAAATTAGGTGAGTCTGGCATAGTTTGTTATGATTTGTACACCTTTTTTTGTAATTTTAAGATGATATGGTTTGGTTTGTTGTGGTAAGGGATAGTTGGGGGTGATTTACGGTAACCGAAGTAATTTAGGTGATTCTGGTATAGTTTGTTATGATTTTTAGCATTTTTTGTAATTTTAAAGTGATTGGGCTTAGTTTGTTTCTGTAAAGTGTAGTTGGGGGTGATTTTTGATAGCCGAAGTAATTTAGGTGAGTTTGGCATAGTTTGCTATGGTTAGTAGCATTTTTTTGTAATTTAAAAGTGATTGGGTTTAGTTTGTTGTGGTAAGGGTTAGTTGGTGATGATTTATGGTAGCCGAAGTAATTTAGGTGAGTTTGGCATAGTTTGCTATGGTTACTAGCATTTTTTTGTAATTTAAAAGTGATTGGGTTTAGTTTGTTGTGGTAAGGGTTAGTAGGTGATGATTTAGAGTAGCCGAAGTAATTTAGGTGAGTCTGGCATAGTTTGTTATGATTTGTACACTTTTTTTGTAATTTTAAGATGATATGGTTTGGTTTGTTGTGGTAAGGGATAGTTGGGGGTGATTTACGGTAGCCGAAGTAATTTAGGTGGCTCTGGCATAGTTTGTTATGATTTGTACACCTTTTTTTGTAATTTTAAGATGATATGGTTTGGTTTGTTGTGGTAAGGGATAGTTGGGGGTGATTTACGGTAACCGAAGTAATTTAGGTGATTCTGGTATAGTTTGTTATGATTTTTAGCATTTTTTGTAATTTTAAAGTGATTGGGCTTAGTTTGTTTCTGTAAAGTGTAGTTGGGGGTGATTTTTGATAGCCGAAGTAATTTAGGTGAGTTTGGCATAGTTTGCTATGGTTAGTAGCATTTTTTTGTAATTTAAAAGTGATTGGGTTTAGTTTGTTGTGGTAAGGGTTAGTTGGTGATGATTTATGGTAGCCGAAGTAATTTAGGTGAGTTTGGCATAGTTTGTTATGGTTACTACCATTTTTTTGTAATTTAAAAGTGATTGGGTTTAGTTTGTTGTGGTAAGGGTTACTTGGTGATGATTTAGAGTAGCCGAAGTAATTTAGGTGAGTCTGGCATAGTTTGTTATGATTTGTACACCTTTTTTTGTAATTTTAAGATGATATGGTTTGGTTTGTTGTGGTAAGGGATAGTTGGGGGTGATTTACGGTAGCTGAAGTAATTTAGGTGATTCTGGTGTAGTTTGTTATGATTTTTAGCATTTTTTTGTAATTTTAAAGTGATTGGGCTTAGTTTATTGCTGTAAAGTGTAGTTGGGTGTGATTTTTGATAACCGAAGTAATTTAGGTGAGTTTGGCATAGTTTGCTATGGTTACTAGCATTTTTTTGTAATGTAAAAGTGATTGGGTTTAGTTTGTTGTGGTAAGGGTTAGTTGGTGATGATTTATGGTAGCCGATGTAATTTAGGTGAGTTTGGCATAGTTTGCTATGGTAACTAGCATTTTTTTGTAATTTAAAAGTGATTGGGTTTAGTTTGTAGTGGTAAGGGTTAGTTGGTGATGATTTAGAGTAGCCGAAGTAATTTAGGTGAGTCTGGCATAGTTTGTTATGATTTGTACACCTTTTTTTGTAATTGTAAGATGATATGGTTTGGTTTGTTGTGGTAAGGGATAGTTGGGGGTGATTTACGTTAGCCGAAGTAATTTAGGTGATTCTGGTATAGTTTGTTATGATTTTTAGCATTTTTTTGTAATTTTAAAGTGATTGGGCTTAGTTTGTTGCTGTAAAGTGTAGTTGGGGTGATTTTCGATAGACGAAGTAATTTAGGTGAGTTTGGCATAGTTTGCTATGGTTAGTAGCATTTTTTTGTAATTTAAAAGTGATTGGGTTTAGTATGTTGTTGTAAGGGTTAGTTGGCGATGATTTATGGTAGCCGAAGTAATTTAGGTGAGTTTGGCATAGTTTGCTATGGTTACTAGCATTTTTTTGTAATTTAAAAGTGATTGGGTTTAGTTTGTTGTGGTAAGGGTTAGTTGATGATGATTTAGAGTAGCCGAAGTAAATTAGGTGAGTCTGGCAGAGTTTGTTTTGATTTGTACACCTTTTTTTGTAATTTTAAGATGATATGGTTTGGTTTGTTGTGGTAGGGGATAGTTGGGGGTGATTTACGGTAGCCGAAGTAATTTAGGTGGCTCTGGTATAGTTTGTTATGATTTTTAGCATTTTTTTGTAATTTAAAAGTGATTGGGGTTAGTTTGTTGCTGTAAAGTGTAGTTGGGGGTGATTTACGGTAGCCGAAGTAATTTAGGTGAGTTTGGCATAGTTTGCTATGATTTGTACACCTTTTTTTGTAATTTTAAGATGATATGGTTTGGTTTGTTGTGGTAAGGGATAGTTGGGGGTGATTTACGGTAACCGAAGTAATTTAGGTGATTCTGGTATAGTTTGTTATGATTTTTAGCATTTTTTGTAATTTTAAAGTGATTGGGCTTAGTTTGTTTCTGTAAAGTGTAGTTGGGGGTGATTTTTGATAGCCGAAGTAATTTAGGTGAGTTTGGCATAGTTTGCTATGGTTAGTAGCATTTTTTTGTAATTTAAAAGTGATTGGGTTTAGTTTGTTGTGGTAAGGGTTAGTTGGTGATGATTTATGGTAGCCGAAGTAATTTAGGTGAGTTTGGCATAGTTTGCTATGGTTACTACCATTTTTTTGTAATTTAAAAGTGATTGGGTTTAGTTTGTTGTGGTAAGGGTTACTTGGTGATGATTTAGAGTAGCCGAAGTAATTTAGGTGAGTCTGGCATAGTTTGTTATGATTTGTACACCTTTTTTTGTAACTAGCTGAATGTACCCGGCGTTGCCCGGACGTAGATTAAATAAACTCAGTGTTGACTAAAGTGGTGATGTTGACTAATCGACATTATAATACAATTAAACAGGAATGCTCTACTTTTCCAATCACAAAATAAACAAATATGCTGAAATTAACCTGCGTTGCCAGGACCGGGTACTTCAATATGATTTGGACAAAAAGGATACCTTGGTTGATATCTGAGATAAAAAATTTTGAATAGACTCTTTAGGCAGTTGTCCTATAAACGATTCCAGGAAATCGAAATTAACTTTATATAATTTTAGGGGAAATCGAAGTTTACAAATTAGCTGATCATGTTATGATAAAATTGAAAACACAATGGAACAATTCCTCTTGCTGCAGTCAACTCACAAACAGAACAGTATGTAGATGATTTTGACTTATCTCTGGAATAAACAAACACTTATCTCCTTCTGAACTGCAGAAAAATTATTACAACCTGGCCCTAACTGGTTGGACAATTAAAGTGCGAACCTTTTGAGCTCCCTTTCCAGTATTAAAATTTTGGTATGTGGTAAAATGTGGTATTTTATGGTATTTGTGCATCGCTAGATTTTCAAACTTGTCCATCTTAGTTATAAATGATGTAAAGCAATAATGAACACAATGTATTTACGTAAAATAAACAGTGTAAAACGCGTATCAATGTCAGTAATGTCTGGTCCAACGCTGTAAATTTTGGATTTCAGCCGAGGCAGATTTGGTGAAAAATAAATACACCATTATCATTAACTGAACGGTCGTCCGGTACGACGAAGGTGATTGGGAACAAATTTTGTTAACGGCAAAATTAACATTCTAAAATAAATAAATATATTGACGGGAATATGGTGGATGTAAAAATCTTATTCGGTCTCTCCGACGGACTCACACCTGTTTACATTATCACACACTTGTTGAACAATTAAAGTGCCAACCTATTGAGCTTCCGTTCCAGTATTAAAATATCAATACCAATACCATAGATATAAAAAAAGACAATTTCCATCACCTTTCATAATACGGTGTGGTATTTGTACATCGCTAGATTTTCAAACTTCTCCATCTTAGTTATAAATGAAGTAAAGCAATAATAAACACAGTGAACGTAAAATAAATAGTGTAAAACGTGTATAAGCACATAATTATTAAGGGTATGAATGTCAGTGATCTCTGGTACATACAACGGTGAAAATTTCGGATTTCAGCGGGGGCAAATTTGGTGAAAAACAAATACACCACTACCATTAACTGAAAGTAAAAATTAGCGTACAAATATAAGTGGAATCCGGTTCGACGCTGGTAATTTTTCGAAAATTGATTGGGGGCAGATTTGGTTAACGCGAGGATCAAATGTTAAATTAAAATACTTTATTTGATAGCGGTAGACCTTCGAACACTGATGCGTCGCCTCATCGAATTTGGCGACTTTGCGAACAGTTTCCGACGCTGGAGCAGCAATTTTCACAATTGTAGTTGTGTTAAAATTAAACACCGCGATCGAGTACTGCTCCACACGCTGAACCAGCAATTCTCGAATTCTAAGAAGCGATAAGAAAGGCTTATCCAACGCTTGGTATGTGCGAATTTCTGCATAGATACTCAATCAAACTAAATCGAGCATCGCCTTTTCACGTTTGTGACCTTGCCCTTGACGTGGCAGGCTCCAGCTGCATCAATAATGTAAAAATCTTATTCGGCCTCTCCAATAAACTCACATTTGTTTACATTAACACGCATTCCCTCATGGACTTCTGACGAATTACAAACAAATATTGCAACTTCAAGTGTTCCATTTAATTTCGTTTCTGGGTGCAAGCTCCTTTCTTTTCACTCTAGTCAGTCTAAACTTATTATACAGAGTTATATTTTCAAATCCAGGCGCCCTAAAGAATCTTGTCGTTGTTTTCCAAAGTTTCAAGAGAAGGAGCGTTGACATAGAAGCTAAATTATTCCAAATTATTCCCATTTAGTTCTCTGACAACGTTAAAGACCACACAATACAAAATTTTACACCATAAAAACGAAGTATTTAGGAATTATGTATAAAAAAAGTCGAAGTTATTCTTCGCTCTTGAGCTCTATTTCCGGTATTAAAAATGCAATAGGAAAGATAGTAAGAAAGACTATTTCCATCACTTTTCACGGGAATTATACATGGTGGTATTTGTTCTCCGCTTACTATTAGATTTTCAAACTGCTCCATCTTAGTTATAAATAATGCAGAACCATAATGAACGCAATGTACGTAAAATAAATAGTGTAAATCGTGTATAAGCACACAATACTTAAGCGTATGATGTCAGTGAAAATTTCGGATTTTGGCCGGAGCAGGTTTGGTGAAGAACAAATACACCACTATGATTAACTGAACGTAAAAATTAGCGTACGATAATAAGTGACGTCCGGTCCGACGCTGGAAATTTTTCGAAAATCGATTGGGGAGAGTTTTGGTTAACGGCAAGAACAAATCGGGAATATCGGGAATAAAATAATTTATTTAATAGCGATAGAACTTCGAATACCGATGCGTCGCCTCGACCTTGGCGACGTTGAGTACCAGCGTTTCAGACGCTGAAGCAGCAATTTTCACAATTATATGAGGTGCACGTGCCTAGTGCGTATGTAAACAATTTGGATAACAAAAAAGATTAATTTGTATGTACCAAATAATACTCGCACAGGTGTACTCGTATGGCCCGTCATAATTTTCACGAAATGAACTTAAAAAATTAACATTCTAAGGTAAATAAATATTTTGACAGGAATGTTAAAAATCTTATTCGGTCTCTCCAACAAACTAACACTTGTTTACATTAACATGCATTCCTTCATGGACCTGTGACGAATTACAAACAAATATCGAAATTTCAAGTGTTCCATGTCAGTCTGAACTTATTACACAGTGATATTTTCACATTCAGGCGCCCTAAATTATTTTGACGTTGATTTATAAAGTTTCCCTGAAAGGAGAGTAGTCAGCAGGTGCCTCGTCAGGAGTGGCAGGGTTGGCAGTGCCACTGCAAGTATAAATTTACTATCGAACACAAAGATAGTTCTGAATCAATTGCAGAATTTCGAATTTTTCAGATATTTTTACGAAACTCTAGCGCTTACACCGCCTTTATACCTCTTTAACGTTAAAAACCATAGAGCTGTTTATACAAATGCACGCATGTTGAAAAGGTAGGGCTTGCCCCGTCCGCGTGTTGCAATTCAGAAATACGTTTATGTTTGCATCTCAACTGGAACAAATATTTATTGGAAGGTGGAAGAGAATCAAAATAGGTATCAGCATATTTAATATTCAGAATAACGACTATTAGTCGGAACAATATATTTTATGTGCAGATATTTATTAATATTTTATGATTTAATACGATAAGGCATTTATAAATAACACAACCAAATAGAAGATTTTGATTGAAAACGATTATTAATTTATGGTAGCCGAAGAAATTTAAGTGAGTTTGGCATAACTTGCTATGTTTTGTAGCATTTTTGTAATTTTAAAGTTATTAGGCTAATTTTGGGGCGGTAAGGGGTAGTTGGGGGTGGTTTATGGTAGCCGAAGTAATTCAGGAAAGTTTGAGATAGTTTGCTATGGCTTGTAGCATTTTTCGTAATTTTAAAGTGATTGGGCTAATTTTGGGGTCGTAAGGGGTAGTTGTGGGTGATTTATGGTAGCCGAAGTAATTTAGGTGACTTTGACATAGTTTGCTATGGTTTGTATAATTTTTTGTAATTTTAAAGTGATTGGGTTTAGTTTGTGGTTGGTAAGGGGTAGTTGGGGGTGATTTATGGTAGCCGCAGTATTTTAAGTGAGTTTGGCATAGTTTGCTATGGTTTGTAGCATTTTTTGTAATTTTAAAGCGATTGGGCTTAGTTTGGGGTGGTAAGGGGTAGTTAGGGGTGATTTATGGTAGCCGAAGTAATTCAGGTGAGTTTGAGATAGTTTGCTATGGTTTGTAGCACTTTTCGTAATTTTAAAGTGATTGGGCTAATTTTGGGGTTGTAAGGGGTAGTTGGGGGTGAATTATGGTAGCCGAAGTAATTTAGGTGAGTTAGGCATAGTTTGCTATGATTTGTTGAATATTTTGTAATTTTAAAGTGATTGGGCTTATTTTGGGGTTGTAAGAGGTAGTTCGGGGTAATTTATGGTAGCCGAAGTAATTTAGGGGAGTTTGGCATAGTTTCCTAGGGTTTGTAAAATTTTTTTGTAATTTTAAAGTGATTGAGCCTATTTTGGGGTGGTAAGGGGTAGTTGGGGGTGATTTATGATAGCCGAAGTAATTTAGGTGAGTTAGGCATAGTTTGCTATGGTTTGTAGCATTTTTTTGTAATTTTAAAGTGATTGGGCTTATTTTGGGGTAGTAAGGGGTTGTTGGGGGTGATTTATGTTAGCCGAAGTAATTTAGGTGAGTTAGGCATAGTTTGCTATGGTTTGTAGCATTTTTTGTAATTTTAAAGTGATTGGGATGAGTTAGGGGTGGTAAGGAGTAGTTGGGGGTGATTTATGATAGCCGAAGTAATTTAAGTGAGTTTGGCATAGTTTGCTATGGTTTGTAGCATTTTTTGTAATTTTAAAGTGATTGGGCTTATTTTGGGGTAGTAAGGGGTTGTTGGGGGTGATTTATGGTAGCCGAAGTAATTTAGGTGAGTTAGGCATAGTTTGCTATGATTTGTTAAATATTTTGTAATTTTAAAGTGATTGGGCTTATTTTGGGGTTGTAAGGGGTAGTTCGCTGTGATTTATGGTAGCCGAAGTAATTTAGGGGAGTTTGGCATAGTTTGCTACGGTTTGTAGAATTTTTTTGTAATTTTAAAGTGATTGAGCCTATTTTGGGGTGGTAAGAGGTAGTTGGGGGTGATTTATAGAAGCCAAAGTAATTTAAGTGAGTTTGGCATAGTTTGCTATGGAATGTAGAATTTTTTTGTAATTTTAAAGTGATTGAGCCTATTTTGGGGTGGTAAGGGGTAGTTGGGGGTGATTTATGGAAGCCAAAGTAATTTAGATGAGTTTGGCATAGTTTGATATGGCTTGTAACATTTTTTGTAATTTTAAAGTGATTGGGCTGAGTTTGGGGTGGTAAGGGGTAGTTGGGGGTGATTTATGATAGCCGAAGTAATTTAAGTGAGTTTGGCATAGTTTGCTATGGTTTGTAGCTTTTTTTGTAATTTTAAAGTGATTGGGCTTATTTTGGGGTAGTAAGGGGTTGTTGGGAGTGATTTATGTTAGCCGAAGTAATTTAGGTGAGTTTGGCATAGTTTGCTATGGTTTGTAGCATTTTTTGTAATTTTAAAGTGATTGGGCTTATTTTGGGGTGGTAAGGGGTAGTTGGGGGTGATTTATGGTAGCCGAAGTAATTTAGGTGAGTTTGGCATAGTTTGCTATGGTTTGTAGCATTTTTTGTAATTTTAAAGTGATTGGGCTTATTTTGGGGTAGTAAGGGGTTGTTGGGGGTGATTTATGTTAGCCGAAGTAATTTGGGTGAGTTAGGCATAGTTTGCTATGGTTTGTAGCATTTTTTGTAATTTTAAAGTGATTGGGATGAGTTAGGGGTGGTAAGGGGTAGTTGGGGGTGATTTATGTTAGCCGAAGTAATTTAAGTGAGTTAGGCATAGTTTGCAATGGTTTGTAGCATTTTTTGTAATTTTAAAGTGATTGGGATGAGTTAGGGGCGGTAAGGGGTAGTTGGGGGTGATTTATGATAGCCGAAGTAATTTAAGTGAGTTTGGCATAGTTTGCTATGGTTTGTAGCATTTTTTGTAATTTTAAAGTGATTGGGCTTATTTTGGGGTAGTAAGGGGTTGTTGGGGGTGATTTATGTTAGCCGAAGTAATTTGGGTGAGTTAGGCATAGTTTGCTATGGTTTGTAGCATTTTTTGTAATTTTAAAGTGATTGGGCTTATTTTGGGGTAGTAAGGGGTTGTTGGGGGTGATTTATGTTAGCCGAAGTAATTTAGGTGAGTTAGGCATAGTTTGCTATGGTTTGTAGCATTTTTGATAATTTTAAAGTGATTGGGCTTATTTTGGGGTGGTAAGGGGTAGTTGGGGGTGATTTATGGAAGCCAAAGTAATTTAGATGAGTTTGGCATAGTTTGGTAAGGTTTGTAACATTTTTTGTAATTTTAAAGTGATTGGGCTTATTTTGGGGTGGTAAGGGGTAGTTGGGGGTGATTTTTGGTAGACGAAATAATATGTGTGAGTTGGACTTAATCTGCCATGATTTGTGTCATTTTGTTTTATTTTAAAGTGATTGGAGTTGCTTGGGGTTGCTAAGGGGTGGTAAGGGATGATTTAAAATAACGGATCTAGTTTATGTCAGTTTGGCATAGTTCGGGAATTTTTTGGGGTTGATTTGGTAAAGTTTGCAGTGGTAAGAGATATTTGAGGATGTTTAATGTTGACGGATTAAATTTGGAGTGGTTTGGTAATTTTTAATTGAGTCACGGATCGACATTATAATTGAAATCAAAATTATAATTGAAATATCTGCGGCCTCGCTAGGTACGGCAAAAGTATGATCACGAAAGCAGAAACTCGACGTTGAAATTGTTTAGGTTAAATAAGTGCTTTTAATGTAAACCGGTCGCCCGTCGTCGAAGTTGTTTTGGCTAGATACGTGCTTCTAACATAAACACGGTCTCCGCGATCCGATCATTTTTTGTTTATTTTAGCCGGTTTTTATTGAATTACAAAGGAACCGGGCCGAATTTCGCAAAATCCCTTCTTAGTGTTCAGTTTCGGCACATGATACACCCGTGTCTAAAATTTCAAGTCTCCAGCCCTCACGGTTTGGGCTGTGGGTTGATTATGAATCAGTGTGTAGATGTGTAGATGAATGAGTGAATGAATGAGTGTGTCAGTGAGGACACTTCGCTTTATATATATAGATTTTAAGATGATATGGTTTGGTTTGTTGTGGTAAGGGATAGTTGGGGGTGATTTACGGTAGCTGAAGTAATTTAGGTGATTCTGGTGTAGTTTGTTATGATTTTTAGCATTTTTTTGTAATTTTAAAGTGATTGGGCTTAGTTTATTGCTGTAAAGTGTAGTTGGGTGTGATTTTTGATAACCGAAGTAATTTAGGTGAGTTTGGCATAGTTTGCTATGGTTACTAGCATTTTTTTGTAATGTAAAAGTGATTGGGTTTAGTTTGTTGTGGTAAGGGTTAGTTGGTGATGATTTATGGTAGCCGATGTAATTTAGGTGAGTTTGGCATAGTTTGCTATGGTAACTAGCATTTTTTTGTAATTTAAAAGTGATTGGGTTTAGTTTGTAGTGGTAAGGGTTAGTTGGTGATGATTTAGAGTAGCCGAAGTAATTTAGGTGAGTCTGGCATAGTTTGTTATGATTTGTACACCTTTTTTTGTAATTGTAAGATGATATGGTTTGGTTTGTTGTGGTAAGGGATAGTTGGGGGTGATTTACGTTAGCCGAAGTAATTTAGGTGATTCTGGTATAGTTTGTTATGATTTTTAGCATTTTTTTGTAATTTTAAAGTGATTGGGCTTAGTTTGTTGCTGTAAAGTGTAGTTGGGGTGATTTTCGATAGACGAAGTAATTTAGGTGAGTTTGGCATAGTTTGCTATGGTTAGTAGCATTTTTTTGTAATTTAAAAGTGATTGGGTTTAGTATGTTGTTGTAAGGGTTAGTTGGCGATGATTTATGGTAGCCGAAGTAATTTAGGTGAGTTTGGCATAGTTTGCTATGGTTACTAGCATTTTTTTGTAATTTAAAAGTGATTGGGTTTAGTTTGTTGTGGTAAGGGTTAGTTGATGATGATTTAGAGTAGCCGAAGTAAATTAGGTGAGTCTGGCAGAGTTTGTTTTGATTTGTACACCTTTTTTTGTAATTTTAAGATGATATGGTTTGGTTTGTTGTGGTAGGGGATAGTTGGGGGTGATTTACGGCAGCCGAAGTAATTTAGGTGGCTCTGGTATAGTTTGTTATGATTTTTAGCATTTTTTTGTAATTTAAAAGTGATTGGGGTTAGTTTGTTGCTGTAAAGTGTAGTTGGGGGTGATTTTTGATAGCCGAAGTAATTTAGGTGAGTTTGGCATAGTTTGCTATGGTTAGTAGCATTTTTTTGTAATTTAAAAGGGATTGGGTTTAGTTTGTTGTGGTAAGGGTTAGTTGGCGATGATTTATGGTAGCCGAAGTAATTTAGGTGAGTTTGGCATAGTTTGCTATGGTTACTAGCATTTTTTTGTAATTTAAAAGTGATTGGGTTTAGTTTGTTGTGGTAAGGGTTAGTTGGTGATGATTTAGAGTAGCCGAAGTAATTTAGGTGAGTCTGGCATAGTTTGTTATGATTTGTACACCTTTTTTTGTAATTGTAAGATGATATGGTTTGGTTTGTTGTGGTAAGGGATAGTTGGGGGTGATTTACGTTAGCCGAAGTAATTTAGGTGATTCTGGTATAGTTTGTTATGATTTTTAGCATTTTTTTGTAATTTTAAAGTGATTGGGCTTAGTTTGTTGCTGTAAAGTGTAGTTGGGGTGATTTTCGATAGACGAAGTAATTTAGGTGAGTTTGGCATAGTTTGCTATGGTTAGTAGCATTTTTTTGTAATTTAAAAGTGATTGGGTTTAGTATGTTGTTGTAAGGGTTAGTTGGCGATGATTTATGGTAGCCGAAGTAATTTAGGTGAGTTTGGCATAGTTTGCTATGGTTACTAGCATTTTTTTGTAATTTAAAAGTGATTGGGTTTAGTTTGTTGTGGTAAGGGTTAGTTGATGATGATTTAGAGTAGCCGAAGTAAATTAGGTGAGTCTGGCATAGTTTGTTATGATTTGTACACCTTTTTTTGTAATTTTAAGATGATATGGTTTGGTTTGTTGTGGTAGGGGATAGTTGGGGGTGATTTACGGTAGCCGAAGTAATTTAGGTAATTCTGGTATAGTTTGTTATAATTTTTAGAATTTTTTTGTATTTTTAAAGTGATTGGGCTTAGTTTGTTGCTGTAAAGTGTAGTTGGGGGTGATTTTTGATAGCCGAAGTAATTTAGGTGAGTTTGGCATAGTTTGCTATGGTTAGTAGCATTTTTTTGTAATTTAAAAGTGATTGGGTTTAGTTTGTTGTGGTAAGGGTTAGTTGGTGATGATTTATTGTAGCCGAAGTAATTTAGGTGAGTTTGGCATAGTTTGCTATGGTTACTAGCATTTTTTTGTAATTTAAAAGTGATTGGGTTTAGTTTGTTGTGGTGAGGGTTAGTTGGTGATGATTTAGAGTAGCCGAAGTAATTTAGGTGAGTCTGGCATAGTTTGTTATGATTTGTACACCTTTTTTTGTAATTTTAAGATGATATGGTTTGGTTTGTTGTGGTAAGGGATAGTTGGGTGTGATTTATGGTAGCCGAAGTAATTTAGGTGATTCTGGTATAGATTGTTATGATTTTTAGCATTTTTTTGTAATTTTAAAGTGATTGGGCTTAGTTTGTTGCTGTAAAGTGTGGTTGGGGGTGATTTTTGATAGCCGAAGTAATTTAGGTGAGTTTGGCATAGTTTGCTATGGTTAGTAGCATTTTTTTGTAATTTAAAAGTGATTGGGTTTAGTTTGTTGTGGTAAGGGTGAGTTGGTGATGATTTATGGTAGCCGAAGTAATTTAGGTGAGTTTGGCATAGTTTGCTATGGTTACTACCATTTTTTTGTAATTTAAAAGTGATTGGGTTTAGTTTGTTGTGGTAAGGGTTACTTGGTGATGATTTAGAGTAGCCGAAGTAATTTAGGTGAGTCTGGCATAGTTTGTTATGATTTGTACACCTTTTTTTGTAATTTTAAGATGATATGGTTTGGTTTGTTGTGGTAAGGGATAGCTGGGGGTGATTTACGGTAGCTGAAGTAATTTAGGTGATTCTGGTGTAGTTTGTTATGATTTTTAGCATTTTTTTGTAATTTTAAAGTGATTGGGCTTAGTTTATTGCTGTAAAGTGTAGTTGGGTGTGATTTTTGATAACCGAAGTAATTTAGGTGAGTTTGGCATAGTTTGGTATGGTTACTAGCATTTTTTTGTAATTTAAAAGTGATTGGGTTTAGTTTGTTGTGGTAAGGGTTAGTTGGTGATGATTTATGGTAGCCGATGTAATTTAGGTGAGTTTGGCATAGTTTGCTATGGTAACTAGCATTTTTTTGTAATTTAAAAGTGATTGGGTTTAGTTTGTTGTGGTAAGGGTTAGTTGGTGATGATTTAGAGTAGCCGAAGTAATTTAGGTGAGTCTGGCATAGTTTGTTATGATTTGTACACCTTTTTTTGTAATTTTAAGATGATATGGTTTGGTTTGTTGTGGTAAGGGATAGTTGGGGGTGATTTACGGTAGCCGAAGTAATTTAGGTGATTCTGGTATAGTTTGTTATGATTTTTAGCATTTTTTTGTAATTTTAAAGTGATTGGGCTTAGTTTGTTGCTGTAAAGTGTAGTTGGGGGTGATTTTTGATAGCCGAAGTAATTTAGGTGAGTTTGGCATAGTTTGCTATGGTTAGTAGCATTTTTTTGTAATTTAAAAGTGATTGGGTTTAGTTTGTTGTGGTAAGGGTTAGTTGGTGATGATTTATTGTAGCCGAAGTAATTTAGGTGAGTTTGGCATAGTTTGCTATGGTTACTAGCATTTTTTTGTAATTTAAAAGTGATTGGGTTTAGTTTGTTGTGGTGAGGGTTAGTTGGTGATGATTTAGAGTAGCCGAAGTAATTTAGGTGAGTCTGGCATAGTTTGTTATGATTTGTACACCTTTTTTTGTAATTTTAAGATGATATGGTTTGGTTTGTTGTGGTAAGGGATAGTTGGGAGTGATTTATGGTAGCCGAAGTAATTTAGGTGATTCTGGTATAGATTGTTATGATTTTTAGCATTTTTTTGTAATTTTAAAGTGATTGGGCTTAGTTTGTTGCTGTAAAGTGTGGTTGGGGGTGATTTTTGATAGCCGAAGTAATTTAGGTGAGTTTGGCATAGTTTGCTATGGTTAGTAGCATTTTTTTGTAATTTAAAAGTGATTGGGTTTAGTTTGTTGTGGTAAGGGTGAGTTGGTGATGATTTATGGTAGCCGAAGTAATTTAGGTGAGTTTGGCATAGTTTGCTATGGTTACTACCATTTTTTTGTAATTTAAAAGTGATTGGGTTTAGTTTGTTGTGGTAAGGGTTACTTGGTGATGATTTAGAGTAGCCGAAGTAATTTAGGTGAGTCTGGCATAGTTTGTTATGATTTGTACACCTTTTTTTGTAATTTTAAGATGATATGGTTTGGTTTGTTGTGGTAAGGGATAGCTGGGGGTGATTTACGGTAGCTGAAGTAATTTAGGTGATTCTGGTGTAGTTTGTTATGATTTTTAGCATTTTTTTGTAATTTTAAAGTGATTGGGCTTAGTTTATTGCTGTAAAGTGTAGTTGGGTGTGATTTTTGATAACCGAAGTAATTTAGGTGAGTTTGGCATAGTTTGGTATGGTTACTAGCATTTTTTTGTAATTTAAAAGTGATTGGGTTTAGTTTGTTGTGGTAAGGGTTAGTTGGTGATGATTTATGGTAGCCGATGTAATTTAGGTGAGTTTGGCATAGTTTGCTATGGTAACTAGCATTTTTTTGTAATTTAAAAGTGATTGGGTTTAGTTTGTTGTGGTAAGGGTTAGTTGGTGATGATTTAGAGTAGCCGAAGTAATTTAGGTGAGTCTGGCATAGTTTGTTATGATTTGTACACCTTTTTTTGTAATTTTAAGATGATATGGTTTGGTTTGTTGTGGTAAGGGATAGTTGGGGGTGATTTACGGTAGCCGAAGTAATTTAGGTGATTCTGGTATAGTTTGTTATGATTTTTAGCATTTTTTTGTAATTTTAAAGTGATTGGGCTTAGTTTGTTGCTGTAAAGTGTAGTTGGGGGTGATTTTTGATAGCCGAAGTAATTTAGGTGAGTTTGGCATAGTTTGCTATGGTTAGTAGCATTTTTTTGTATTTTAAAAGTGATTGGGTTTAGTTTGTTGTGGTAAGGGTTAGTTGGTGATGATTTATTGTAGCCGAAGTAATTTAGGTGAGTTTGGCATAGTTTGCTATGGTTACTAGCATTTTTTTGTAATTTAAAAGTGATTGGGTTTAGTTTGTTGTGGTGAGGGTTAGTTGGTGATGATTTAGAGTAGCCGAAGTAATTTAGGTGAGTCTGGCATAGTTTGTTATGATTTGTACACCTTTTTTTGTAATTTTAAGATGATATGGTTTGGTTTGTTGTGGTAAGGGATAGTTGGGAGTGATTTATGGTAGCCGAAGTAATTTAGGTGATTCTGGTATAGATTGTTATGATTTTTAGCATTTTTTTGTAATTTTAAAGTGATTGGGCTTAGTTTGTTGCTGTAAAGTGTGGTTGGGGGTGATTTTTGATAGCCGAAGTAATTTAGGTGAGTTTGGCATAGTTTGCTATGGTTAGTAGCATTTTTTTGTAATTTAAAAGTGATTGGGTTTAGTTTGTTGTGGTAAGGGTTAGTTGGTGATGATTTATGGTAGCCGAAGTAATTTAGGTGAGTTTGGCATAGTTTGCTATGGTTACTACCATTTTTTTGTAATTTAAAAGTGATTGGGTTTAGTTTGTTGTGGTAAGGGTTACTTGGTGATGATTTAGAGTAGCCGAAGTAATTTAGGTGAGTCTGGCATAGTTTGTTATGATTTGTACACCTTTTTTTGTAATTTTAAGATGATATGGTTTGGTTTGTTGTGGTAAGGGATAGTTGGGGGTGATTTACGTTAGCCGAAGTAATTTAGGTGATTCTGGTATAGTTTGTTATGATTTTTAGCATTTTTTTGTAATTTTAAAGTGATTGGGCTTAGTTGGTTGCTGTAAAGTGTAGTTGGGGTGATTTTCGATAGACGAAGTAATTTAGGTGAGTTTGGCATAGCTTGCTATGGTTAGTAGCATTTTTTTGTAATTTAAAAGTGATTGGGTTTAGTATGTTGTTGTAAGGGTTAGTTGGTGATGATTTATGGTAGCCGAAGTAATTTAGGTGAGTTTGGCATAGTTTGCTATGGTTACTAGCATTTTTTTGTAATTTAAAAGTGATTGGGTTTAGTTTGTTGTGGTAAGGGTTAGTTGATGATGATTTAGAGTAGCCGAAGTAAATTAGGTGAGTCTGGCATAGTTTGTTATGATTTGTACATCTTTTTTTGTAATTTTAAGATGATATGGTTTAGTTTGTTGTGGTAAGGGATAGTTGGGGGTGATTTACGGTAGCCGAAGTAATTTAGGTAATTCTGGTATAGTTTGTTATGATTTTTAGAATTTTTTTGTATTTTTAAAGTGATTGGGCTTAGTTTGTTGCTGTAAAGTGTAGTTGGGGGTGATTTTTGATAGCCGAAGTAATTTAGGTGAGTTTGGCATAGTTTGCTATGGTTAGTAGCATTTTTTTGTAATTTAAAAGTGATTGGGTTTAGTTTGTTGTGGTAAGGGTTAGTTGGTGATGATTTATGGTAGCTGAAGTAATTTAGGTTAGTTTGGCATAGTTTGCTATGGTTACTAGCATTTTTTTGTAATTTAAAAGTGATTGGGTTTAGTTTGTTGTGGTAAGGGTTAGTTGGTGATGATTTAAAGTAGCCGAAGTAATTTAGGTGAGTCTGGCATAGTTTGTTATGATTTGTACACCTTTTTTTGTAATTTTAAGATGATATGGTTTTGTTTGTTGTGGCAAGGGATAGTTGGGGGTGATTTACGGTAGCTGAAGTAATTTAGGTTATTCTGGTATAGTTTGTTATGATTTTTAGCATTTTTTTTGTAATTTTAAAGTGATTGGGCTTAGTTTGTTGCTGTAAAGTGTAGTTGGGGGTGATTTTTGATAGCCGAAGTAATTTAGGTGAGTTTGGCATAGTTTGCTATGGTTAGTAGCATTTTTTTGTAATTTAAAAGTGATTGGGTTTAGTTTGTTGTGGTAAGGGTTAGTTGGTGATGATTTATGGTAGCCGAAGTAATTTAGATGAGTTTGGCATAGTTTGCTATGGTTACTAACATTTTTTTGTAATTTAAAAGTGATTGGGTTTAGTTTGTTGTGGTAAGAGTTACTTGGTGATGATTTATAGTAGCCGAAGTAATTTAGGTGAGTCTGGCATAGTTTGTTATGATTTGTACACATTTTTTTGTAATTTTAAGATGATATGGTTTGGTTTGTTGTGGTAAGGGATAGTTGGGGGTGATTTACGGTAGCCGAAGTAATTTAGGTGATTCTGGTATAGTTTGTTATGATTTTTAGCATTTTTTTGTAATTTTAAAGTGATTGGGCTTAGTTTATTGCTGTAAAGTGTAGTTGGGGGTGATTTTTGATAGCCGAAGTAATTTAGGTGAATTTGGCATAGTTTGCTATGGTTAGTAGCATTTTTTTGTAATTTAAAAGTGATTGGGTTTAGTTTGTTGTGGTAAGGGTTAGTTGATGATGATTTAGAGTAGCCGAAGTAAATTAGGTGAGTCTGGCATAGTTTGATATGATTTGTACACCTTTTTTTGTAATTTTAAGATGATATGGTTTGGTTTGTTGTGGTAAGGGATAGTTGGGGGTGATTTACGGTAGCCGAAGTAATTTAGGTAATTCTGGTATAGTTTGTTATGATTTTTAGAATTTTTTTGTATTTTTAAAGTGATTGGGCTTAGTTTGTTGCTGTAAAGTGTAGTTGGGGGTGATTTTTGATAGCCGAAGTAATTTAGGTGAGTTTGGCATAGTTTGCTATGGTTAGTAGCATTTTTTTGTAATTTAAAAGTCATTGGGTTTAGTTTGTTGTGGTAAGGGTTAGTTGGTGATGATTTATGGTAGCTGAAGTAATTTAGGTTAGTTTGGCATAGTTTGCTATGGTTACTAGCATTTTTTTGTAATTTAAAAGTGATTGGGTTTAATTTGTTGTGGTAAGGGTTAGTTGGTGATGATTTAAAGTAGCCGAAGTAATTTAGGTGAGTCGGGCATAGTTTGTTATGATTTGTACACCTTTTCTTGTAATTTTAAGATGATATGGTTTGGTTTGTTGTGGTAAGGGATAGTTGGGGGTGATTTACGGTAGCTGAAGTAATTTAGGTTATTCTGGTATAGTTTGTTATGATTTTTAGCATTTTTTTTGTAATTTTAAAGTGATTGGGCTTAGTTTGTTGCTGTAAAGTGTAGTTGGGGGTGATTTTTGATAGCCGAAGTAATTTAGGTGAGTTTGGCATAGTTTGCTATGGTTAGTAGCATTTTTTTGTAATTTAAAAGTGATTGGGTTTAGTTTGTTGTGGTAAGAGTTAGTTGGCGATGATTTTCGATAGACGAAGTAATTTAGGTGAGTTTGGCATAGTTTGCTATGGTTAGTAGCATTTTTGTGTAATTTAAAAGTGATTGGGTTTAGTTTGTTGTGGTAAGGGTTAGTTGGTGATGATTTATGGTAGCCGAAGTAATTTAGGTGAGTTTGGCATAGTTTGCTATGGTTACTAGCATTTTTTTGTAATTTAAAAGTGATTGGGTTTAGTTTGTTGTGGTAAGGGTTAGTTGATGATGATTTAGAGTAGCCGAAGTAAATTAGGTGAGTCTGGCATAGTTTGATATGATTTGTACACCTTTTTTTGTAATTTTAAGATGATATGGTTTGGTTTGTTGTGGTAAGGGATAGTTGGGGGTGATTTACGGTAGCCGAAGTAATTTAGGTAATTCTGGTATAGTTTGTTATGATTTTTAGAATTTTTTTGTATTTTTAAAGTGATTGGGCTTAGTTTGTTGCTGTAAAGTGTAGTTGGGGGTGATTTTTGATAGCCGAAGTAATTTAGGTGAGTTTGGCATAGTTTGCTATGGTTAGTAGCATTTTTTTGTAATTTAAAAGTGATTGGGTTTAGTTTGTTGTGGTAAGGGTTAGTTGGTGATGATTTATGGTAGCTGAAGTAATTTAGGTTAGTTTGGCATAGTTTGCTATGGTTACTAGCATTTTTTTGTAATTTAAAAGTGATTGGGTTTAGTTTGTTGTGGTAAGGGTTAGTTGGTGATGATTTATAGTAGCCGAAGTAATTTAGGTGAGTCGGGCATAGTTTGTTATGATTTGTACACCTTTTCTTGTAATTTTAAGATGATATGGTTTGGTTTGTTGTGGTAAGGGATAGTTGGGGGTGATTTACGGTAGCTGAAGTAATTTAGGTTATTCTGGTATAGTTTGTTATGATTTTTAGCATTTTTTTTGTAATTTTAAAGTGATTGGGCTTAGTTTGTTGCTGTAAAGTGTAGTTGGGGGTGATTTTTGATAGCCGAAGTAATTTAGGTGAGTTTGGCATAGTTTGCTATGGTTAGTAGCATTTTTTTGTAATTTAAAAGTGATTGGGTTTAGTTTGTTGTGGTAAGAGTTAGTTGGCGATGATTTATGGTAGCCGAAGTAATTTAGATGAGTTTGGCATAGTTTGCTATGGTTACTAGCATTTTTTTGTAATTTAAAAGTGATTGGGTTTAGTTTGTTGTGGTAAGGGTTACTTGGTGATGATTTATAGTAGCCGAAGTAATTTAGGTGAGTCTGGCATAGTTTCTTATGATTTGTACACATTTTTTTGTAATTTTAAGATGATATGGTTTGGTTTGTTGTGGTAAGGGATAGTTGGGGGTGATTTACGGTAGCCGAAGTAATTTAGGTGATTCTGGTATAGTTTGTTATGATTTTTAGCATTTTTTTGTAATTTTAAAGTGATTGGGCTTAGTTTATTGCTGTAAAGTGTAGTTGGGGGTGATTTTTGATAGCCGAAGTAATTTAGGTGAGTTTGGCATAGTTTGCTATGGTTAGTAGCATTTTTTTGTAATTTAAAAGTGATTGGGTTTAGTTTGTTGTGGTAAGGGTTAGTTGGTGATGATTTATGGTAGCCGAAGTAATTTAGGTTAGTTTGGCATAGTTTGCTATGGTTACTAGCATTTTTTTGTAATTTAAAAGTGATTGGGTTTAGTTTGTTGTGGTAAGGGTTAGTTGGTGATGATTTAAAGTAGCCGAAGTAATTTAGGTGAGTTTGGCATAGTTTGCTATGGTAACTAGCATTTTTTTGTAATTTAAAAGTGATTGGGTTTAGTTTGTTGTGGTAAGGGTTAGTTGGTGATGATTTAGAGTAGCCGAAGTAATTTAGGTGAGTCTGGCATAATTTGTTATGATTTGTACACCTTTTTTTGTAATTTTAAAATGATATGGTTTGGTTTGTTGTGGTAAGGGATTGTTGGAGGTGATTTACGGTAGCCGAAGTAATTTATGTGATTCTGGTATAGTTTGTTATGATTTTTAGCATTTTTTTGTAATTTTAAAGTGATTGGGCTTAGTTTGTTGCTGTAAAGTGTAGTTGGGTGTGATTTTTGATAGCCGAAGTAATTTAGGTGAGTTTGGCATAGTTTGCTATGGTTAGTAGCATTTTTTTGTAATTTAATAGTGATTGGGTTTAGTTTGTTTTGGTAAGGGTTAGTTGGTGATAATTTATGGTAGCCGAAGTAATTTAGGTTAGTTTGGCATAGTTTGCTATGGTTACTAGCATTTTTTTGTAATTTAAAAGTGATTGGGTTAAGATTGTTGTGGTAAGGGTTAGTTGGTGATGATTTAGAGTAGCCGAAGTAATTTAGGTGAGTCTGGCATAGTTTGTTATGATTTTACACCTTTTTTTGTAATTTTAAGATGATATGGTTTGGTTTGTTGTGGTAAGGGATAGTTGGGGGTGATTTACGGTAGCCGAAGTAATTTAGGTGATTCTGGTATAGTTTGTTATGATTTTTAGCATTTTTTTTGAAATTTTAAAGTGATTGGGCTTAGTTTGTTGCTGTAAAGTGTAGTTGGGGGTGATTTTTAATAGCCGAAGTAATTTAGGTGAGTTTGGCATAGTTTGCTATGGTTAGTAGCATTTTTTTGTAATTTAAAAGTGATTGGGTTTAGTTTGTTGTGGTAAGGGTTAGTTGGTGATGATTTATGGTAGCCGAAGTAATTTAGGTTAGTTTGGCATAGTTTGCTATTGTTACTAGCATTTTTTTGTAATTTAAAAGTGATTGGGTTTAGTTTGTTGTGGTAAGGGTTAGTTGGTGATGATTTAGAGTAGCCGAAATAATTTAGGTGAGTCTGGCCTAGTTTGTTATGATTTGTACACCTTTTTTTGTAATTTTAAGATGATATGGTTTGGTTTGTTGTGGTAAGGGATAGTTGGGGGTGATTTACGGTAGCCGAAGTAATTTATGTGATTCTGGTATAGTTTGTTATGATTTTTGGCATTTTTTTGAAATTTTAAAGTGATTGAGCTTAGTTTGTTGCTGTAAAGTGTAGTTGGGGGTGATTTTTGATAGCCGAAGTAATTTAGGTGAGTTTGGCATAGTTTGCTATGGTTAGTAGCATTTTTTTGTAATTTAAAAGTGATTGGGTTTAGTTTGTTGTGGTAAGGGTTAGATAATGATGATTTATGGTAGCCGTTTATGGTAGCCGAAGTAATTTAGGTGAGTTTGGCATAGTTTTCTATGGTTACTAGCATTTTTTTGTAATTTATAAGTGATTGGGTTTAGTTCGTTGTGGTAAGGATTAGTTGGTGATGATTTAGAGTAGCCGAAGTAATTTAGGTGAGTCTGGCATAGTTTGTTATGATTTGTACACCTTTTTTTGTAATTTTAAGATGATATGGTTTGGTTTGTTGTGGTAAGGGATTGTTGGAGGTGATTTACGGTAGCCGAAGTAATTTATGTGATTCTGGTATAGTTTGTTATGACTTTTAGCATTTTTTTGTAATTTTAAAGTGATTGGGCTTAGTTTGTTGTTGTAAAGTGTAGTTGGGGGTGATTTTTGATAGCCGAAGTAATTTAGGTGAGTTTGGCATAGTTTGCTATGGTTAGTAGCATTTTTTTGTAATTTAAAAGTGATTGGGTTTAGTTTGTTGTGGTAAGGGTTAGTTGGTGATGATTTATGGTAGCCGAAGTAATTTAGGTTAGTTTGGCATAGTTTGCTATGGTTACTAGCATTTTTTTGTAATTTAAAAGTGATTGGGTTTAGTTTGTTGTGGTAAGGGTTAGTTATGATTTATGGTAGCTGATGTAATTTAGGTGAGTTTGGCATAGTTTGCTATGGTAACTAGCATTTTTTTGTAATTTAAAAGTGATTGGGTTTAGTTTGTTGTGGTAAGGGTTAGTTGGTGATGATTTAGAGTAGCCGAAGTAATTTAGGTGAGTCTGGCATAGTTTATTATGATTTGTACACCTTTTTTTGTAATTTAAAATGATATGGTTTGGTTTGTTGGGGTAAGGGATAGTTGGGGGTGATTTACGGTAGTCGAAGTAATTTTGGTGATTTTGGTATAGTTTGTTATGATTTTTGGCATTTTTTTGTAATTTTAAAGTGATTGAGCTTAGTTTGTTGCTGTAAAGTGTAGTTGGGGGTGATTTTTGATAGTTGAAGTAATTTAGGTGAGTTTGGCATAGTTTGCTATGGTTAGTAGCATTTTTTTGTAATTTAAAAGTGATTGGGTTTAGTTTGTTGTGGTAAGGGTTAGTTGGTGATGATTTATGGTAGCCGAAGTAATTTAGGTGAGTTTGGCATAGTTTGCTATGGTTACTAGCAATTTTTTGTAATTTAAAAGTGATTGGGTTTAGTTTGTTGTGGTAAAGGTTAGTTGGTGATGATTTAGAGTAGCCGAAGTAATTTAGGTGAGTCTGGCATAGTTTGTTATGATTTGTGCACCTTTTTTTGTAATTTTAAGATGATATGGTTTGGTTTGTTGTGGTAAGGGATAGTTGGGGGTGATTTACGGTAGCCGAAGTGATTTAGGTGATTCTGGTATAGTTTGTTATGATTTTTAGCATTTTTTTGTAATTTTAAAATGATTGGGCTTTGTTGCTGTAAAGTGTAGTTGGGGGTGATTTTTGATAGCCGAAGTAATTTAGGTGAGTTTGGCATAGTTTGCTATGGTTAGTAGCATTTTTTTGTAATTTAAAAGTGATTGGGTTTAGTTTGTTGTGGTAAGGGTTAGTTGGTGATGATTTATGGTAGCCGAAGTAATTTAGGTGAGTTTGGCATAGTTTGCTATGGTTACTAGCATTTTTTTTGTAATTTAAAAGTGATTGGGTTTAGTTTGTTGTGGTAAGGGATAGTTGGTGATGATTTAGAGTAGCCGAAGTAATTTAGGTGAGTCTGGCATAGTTTGTTATGATTTGTACACCTATTTTTGTAATTTTAAGATGATATGGTTTGGTTTGTTGTGGTAAAGGATAGTTGGGGGTGATTTACGGTAGCCGAAGTAATTTAGGTGATTCTGGTATAGTTTGTTATGATTTTTAACATTTTTTTGTAATTTTAAAGTGATTGGGCTTAGTTTGTTGCTGTAAAGTGTAGTTGGGGGTGATTTTTGATAGCCGAAGTAATTTAGGTGAGTTTGGCATAGTTTGCTATGGTTAGTAGCATTTTTTTAAATTTAAAAGTGATTGGGTTTAGTTTGTTGTGGTAAGGGTTAGTTGGTGATGATTTAGAGTAGCCGAAGTAATTTAGGTGAGTCTGGCATAGTTTGTTATGATTTGTACACCTTTTTTTGTAATTTTAAGATGATATGGTTTGGTTTGTTGTGGTAAGCGTTAGTTGGGGGTGATTTACGTTAGCCGAAGTAATTTAGGTGATTCTGGTATAGTTTGTTATGATTTTTAGCATTTTTTTGTAATTTTAAAGTGATTGGGCTTAGTTTGTTGCTGTAAAGTGTAGTTGGGGGTGATTTTCGATAGACGAAGTAATTTAGGTGAGTTTGGCATAGTTTGCTATGGTTAGTAGCATTTTTGTGTAATTTAAAAGTGATTGGGTTTAGTTTGTTGTGGTAAGGGTTAGTTGGTGATGATTTATGGTAGCCGAAGTAATTTAGGTGAGTTTGGCATAGTTTGCTATGGTTACTAGCATTTTTTTGTAATTTAAAAGTGATTGGGTTTAGTTTGTTGTGGTAAGGGTTAGTTGGTGATGATTTATGGTAGCCGAAGTAATTTAGGTGAGTTTGGCATAGTTTGCTATGGTTACTAGCATTTTTTTTGTAATTTAAAAGTGATTGGGTTTAGTTTGTTGTGGTAAGGGTTAGTTGGTGATGATTTAGAGTAGCCGAAGTAATTTAGGTGAGTCTGGCATAGTTTGTTATGATTTGTACACCTTTTTTTGTAATTTTAAGATGATATGGTTTGGTTTGTTGTGGTAAGCGTTAGTTGGGGGTGATTTACGTTAGCCGAAGTAATTTAGGTGATTCTGGTATAGTTTGTTATGATTTTTAGCATTTTTTTGTAATTTTAAAGTGATTGGGCTTAGTTTGTTGCTGTAAAGTGTAGTTGGGGGTGATTTTCGATAGACGAAGTAATTTAGGTGAGTTTGGCATAGTTTGCTATGGTTAGTAGCATTTTTGTGTAATTTAAAAGTGATTGGGTTTAGTTTGTTGTGGTAAGGGTTAGTTGGTGATGATTTATGGTAGCCGAAGTAATTTAGGTGAGTTTGGCATAGTTTGCTATGGTTACTAGCATTTTTTTGTAATTTAAAAGTGATTGGGTTTAGTTTGTTGTGGTAAGGATTAGC
Source organism: Eledona agricola (assembly GCA_964023215.1). Taxonomy (NCBI): domain Eukaryota; kingdom Metazoa; phylum Arthropoda; class Insecta; order Coleoptera; family Tenebrionidae; genus Eledona; species Eledona agricola. The sequence goes on along the minus strand of OZ026855.1, from coordinate 10,291,273 downwards.
TGATGATGATTTAGAGTAGCCGAAGTAAATTAGGTGAGTCTGGCATAGTTTGTTATGATTTGTACACCTTTTTTTGTAATTTTAAGATGATATGGTTTGGTTTGTTGTGGTAAGGGATAGTTGGGGGTGATTTACGGTAGCCGAAGTAATTTAGGTGATTCTGGTATAGTTTGTTATGATTTTTAGCATTTTTTTGTAATTTTAAAGTGATTGGGCTTAGTTTGTTGCTGTAAAGTGTAGTTGGGGGTGATTTTTGATAGCCGAAGTAATTTAGGTGAGTTTGGCATAGTTTGCTATGGTTAGTAGCATTTTTTTAAATTTAAAAGTGATTGGGTTTAGTTTGTTGTGGTAAGGGTTAGTTGGTGATGATTTATGGTAGCCGAAGTAATTTAGGTGAGTTTGGCATATTTTGCTATGGTTACTAGCATTTTATTGTAATTTAAAAGTGATTGGGTTTAATTTGTTGTGGTAAGGGTTAGTTGGTGATGATTTAGAGTAGCCGAAGAAATTTAGGTGAGTCTGGCATAGTTTGTTATGATTTGTAAACCTTTTTTTGTAATTTTAAGATGATATGGTTTGGTTTGTTGTGGTAAGGGATAGTTGGGGGTGATTTACGGTAGCCGAAGTAATTTAGGTGATTCTGGTATAGTTTGTTATGATTTTTAGCATTTTTTTGTAATTTTAAAGTGATTGGGCTTAGTTTGTTGCTGTAAAGTGTAGTTGGGGGTGATTTTTGATAGCCGAAGTAATTTAGGTGAGTTTGGCATAGTTTGCTATGGTTAGTAGCATTTTTTTAAATTTAAAAGTGATTGGGTTTAGTTTGTTGTGGTAAGGGTTAGTTGGTGATGATTTATGGTAGCCGAAGTAATTTAGGTGAGTTTGGCATATTTTGCTATGGTTACTAGCATTTTATTGTAATTTAAAAGTGATTGGGTTTAATTTGTTGTGGTAAGGGTTAGTTGGTGATGATTTAGAGTAGCGGAAGAAATTTAGGTGTGTCTGGCATAGTTTGTTATGATTTGTACACCTTTTTTTGTAATTTTAAGATGATATGGTTTGGTTTGTTGTGGTAAGGGATTGTTGGAGGTGATTTACGGTAGCCGAAGTAATTTATGTGATTCTGGTATAGTTTGTTATGATTTTTAGCATTTTTTTGTAATTTTAAAGTGATTGGGCTTAGTTTGTTGCTGTAAAGTGTAGTTGGGGGTGATTTTTGATAGCCGAAGTAATTTAGGTGAGTTTGGCATAGTTTGCTATGGTTACTAGCATTTTATTGTAATTTAAAAGTGATTGGGTTTAATTTGTTGTGGTAAGGGTTAGTTGGTGATGATTTAGAGTAGCCGAAGTAATTTAGGTATGCTGGCATAGTTTGTTATGATTTGTACACCTTTTTTTGTAATTTTAATATTATATGGTTTGGTTTGTTGTGGTATGGGATTGTTGGAGGTGATTTACGGTAGCCGAAGTAATTTATGTGATTCTGGTATAGTTTGTTATGATTTTTAGCATTTTTTTGTAATTTTAAAATGATTGGGCTTAGTTTGTTGCTGTAAAGTGTAGTTGGGGGTGATTTCTGATATCCGAAGTAATTTAGGTGAGCTTGGCATAGTTTGCTATAGTTAGTAGAATTTTTTTGTAATTTAAAAGTGATTGGGTTTAGTTTGTTGTGGTAAAGGTTAGTTGGTGATGATTTATGGTAGCCGAAGTAATTTAGGTTAGTTTGGCATAGTTTGCTATGGTTACTAGCATTTTTTTGTAATTTAAAAGTGATTGGGTTTAGTTTGTTGTGGTAAGGGTTAGTTGGTGATGATTTAGAGTAGCCGAAGTAATTTAGGTGAGTCTGGCATAGTTTGCTATGGTAAATAGCATTTTTTTGTAATTTAAAAGTGATTGGGTTTAGTTTGTTGTGGTAAGGGTTAGTTGGTGATGATTTAGAGTAGCCGAAGTAATTTAGGTGAGTCTGGCATAGTTTGTTATGATTTGTACACCTTTTTTTGTAATTTTAAGATGATATGGTTTGGTTTGTTGTGGTAAGGGATAGTTGGGGTGATTTACGGTAGCCGAAGTAATTTAGGTGATTCTGGTATAGTTTGTTATGATTTTTAGCATTTTTTTGTAATTTTAAAGTGATTGGGCTTAGTTGGTTGCTGTAAAGTGTAGTTGGGGGTGATTTTTGATAGCCGAAGTAATTTAGGTGAGTTTGGCATAGTTTGCTATGGTTAGTAGCATTTTTGTGTAATTTAAAAGTGATTGGGTTTAGTTTGTTGTGGTAAGGGTTAGTTGGTGATGATTTATGGTAACCGAAGTAATTTAGGTGAGTTTGGCATAGTTTGCTATGGTTACTAGCATTTTTTTGTAATTTAAAAGTGATTGGGTTTAGTTTGTTGTGGTAAGGGTTAGTTGGTGATGATTTAGAGTAGCCGAAGTAATTTAGGTGAGTCTGGCATAGTTTGCTATGGTAAATAGCATTTTTTTGTAATTTAAAAGTGATTGGGTTTAGTTTGTTGGGGTAAGGGATAGTTGGTGATGATTTAGAGTAGCCGAAGTAATTTAGGTGAGTCTGGCATAGTTTGTTATGATTTGTACACCTATTTTTGTAATTTTAAGATGATATGGTTTGGTTTGTTGTGGTAAAGGATAGTTGGGGGTGATTTACGGTAGCCGAAGTAATTTAGGTGATTCTGGTATAGTTTGTTATGATTTTTAACATTTTTTTGTAATTTTAAAGTGATTGAGCTTAGTTTGTTGCTGTAAAGTGTAGTTGGGGGTGATTTTTGATAGCCGAAGTAATTTAGGTGAGTTTGGCATAATTTGCTATAGTTAGTAGAATTTTTTTGTAATTTAAAAGTGATTGGGTTTAGTTTGTTGTGGTAAGGGTTAGTTGGTGATGATTTAGGGTAGCCGAAGTAATTTAGGTGAGTTTGGCATAGTTTGCTATGGTTAGTAGCATTTTTTTGTAATTTAAAAGTGATTGGGTTTAGTTTGTTGTGGTAAGGGTTAGTTGGTGATGATTTATGGTAGCCGAAGTAATTTAGGTGAGTTTGGCATAGTTTGCTATGGTTACTAGCATTTTTTTTGTAATTTAAAAGTGATTGGGTTTAGTTTGTTGTGGTAAGGGTTAGTTGGTGATGATTTAGAGTAGCCGAAGTAATTTAGGTGAGTCTGGCATAGTTTGTTATGATTTGTACACCTTTTTTTGTAATTTTAATATTATATGGTTTGGTTTGTTGTGGTATGGGATTGTTGGAGGTGATTTACGGTAGCCGAAGTAATTTATGTGATTCTGGTATAGTTTGTTATGATTTTTAGCATTTTTTTGTAATTTTAAAATGTTTGGGCTTAGTTTGTTGCTGTAAAGTGTAGTTGGGGGTGATTTCTGATATCCGAAGTAATTTAGGTGAGCTTGGCATAGTTTGCTATAGTTAGTAGAATTTTTTTGTAATTTAAAAGTGATTGGGTTTAGTTTGTTGTGGTAAGGGTTAGTTGGTGATGATTTATGGTAGCCGAAGTAATTTAGGTTAGTTTGGCATAGTTTGCTATGGTTACTAGCATTTTTTTGTAATTTAAAAGTGATTGGGTTTAGTTTGTTGTGGTAAGGGTTAGTTGGTGATGATTTAGAGTAGCCGAAGTAATTTAGGTGAGTCTGGCATAGTTTGCTATGGTAAATAGCATTTTTTTTAATTTAAAAGTGATTGGGTTTAGTTTGTTGTGGTAAGGGTTAGTTGGTGATGATTTAGAGTAGCCGAAGTAATTTAGGTGAGTCTGGCATAGTTTGTTATGATTTGTACACCTTTTTTTGTAATTTTAAGATGATATGGTTTGATTTGTTGTGGTAAGGGATAGTTGGGGGTGATTTACGGTAGCCGAAGTAATTTAGGTGATTCTGGTATAGTTTGTTATGATTTTTAGCATTTTTTTGTAATTTTAAAGTGATTGGGCTTAGTTTGTTGCTGTAAAATGTAGTTGGGGGTGATTTTTGATAGCCGAAGTAATTTAGGTGAGTTTGGCATAGTTTGCTATAGTTAGTAGAATTTTTTTGTAATTTAAAAGTGATTGGGTTTAGTTGGTTGTGGTAAGGGTTAGTTGGTGATGATTTAGGGTAGCCGAAGTAATTTAGGTGAGTTTGGCATAGTTTGCTATGGTTAGTAGCATTTTTTTGTAATTTAAAAGTGATTAGGTTTAGTTTGTTGTGGTAAGGGTTAGTTGGTGATGATTTATGGTAGCCGAAGTAATTTAGGTGAGTTTGGCATAGTTTGCTATGGTTAGTAGCATTTTTTTGTAATTTAAAAGTGATTAGGTTTAGTTTGTTGTGGTAAGGGTTAGTTGGGGATGATTTAGAGTAGCCGAAGTAATTTAGGTGAGTCTGGCATAGTTTGTTATGATTTGTACACCTTTTTTTGTAATTTTAAGATGATATGGTTTGGTTTGTTGTGGTAAGGTATAGTTGGGGTGATTTACGGTAGCCGAAGTAATTTAGGTGATTCTGGTATAGTTTGTTATGATTTTTAGAATTTTTTTGTATTTTTAAAGTGATTGGGCTTAGTTTGTTGCTGTAAAGTGTAGTTGGGGGTGATTTTTGATAGCCGAAGTAATTTAGGTGAGTTTGGCATAGTTTGCTATGGTTAGTAGCATTTTTTTGTAATTTAAAAGTGATTGGGTTTAGTTTGTTGTGGTAAGGGTTAGTTGGTGATGATTTATTGTAGCCGAAGTAATTTAGGTGAGTTTGGCATAGTTTGCTATGGTTACTAGCATTTTTTTGTAATTTAAAAGTGATTGGGTTTAGTTTGTTGTGGTGAGGGTTAGTTGGTGATGATTTAGAGTAGCCGAAGTAATTTAGGTGAGTCTGGCATAGTTTGTTATGATTTGTACACCTTTTTTTGTAATTTTAAGATGATATGGTTTGGTTTGTTGTGGTAAGGGATAGTTGGGAGTGATTTATGGTAGCCGAAGTAATTTAGGTTATTCTGGTATAGATTGTTATGATTTTTAGCATTTTTTTGTAATTTTAAAGTGATTGGGCTTAGTTTGTTGCTGTAAAGTGTGGTTGGGGGTGATTTTTGATAGCCGAAGTAATTTAGGTGAGTTTGGCATAGTTTGCTATGGTTAGTAACATTTTTTTGTAATTTAAAAGTGATTGGGTTTAGTTTGTTGTGGTAAGGGTTAGTTGGTGATGATTTATGGTAGCCGAAGTAATTTAGGTGAGTTTGGCATAGTTTGCTATGGTTACTACCATTTTTTTGTAATTTAAAAGTGATTGGGTTTAGTTTGTTGTGGTAAGGGTTACTTGGTGATGATTTAGAGTAGCCGAAGTAATTTAGGTGAGTCTGGCATAGTTTGTTATGATTTGTACACCTTTTTTTGTAATTTTAAGATGATATGGTTTGGTTTGTTGTGGTAAGGGATAGTTGGGGGTGATTTACGGTAGCTGAAGTAATTTAGGTGATTCTGGTGTAGTTTGTTATGATTTTTAGCTTTTTTTTGTAATTTTAAAGTGATTGGGCTTAGTTTATTGCTGTAAAGTGTAGTTGGGTGTGATTTTTGATAACCGAAGTAATTTAGGTGAGTTTGGCATAGTTTGCTATGGTTACTAGCATTTTTTTGTAATTTAAAAGTGATTGGGTTTAGTTTGTTGTGGTAAGGGTTAGTTGGTGATGATTTATGGTAGCCGATGTAATTTAGGTGAGTTTGGCATAGTTTGCTATGGTAACTAGCATTTTTTTGTAATTTAAAAGTGATTGGGTTTAGTTTGTTGTGGTAAGGGTTAGTTGGTGATGATTTAGAGTAGCCGAAGTAATTTAGGTGAGTCTGGCATAGTTTGTTATGATTTGTACACCTTTTTTTGTAATTTTAAGATGATATGGTTTGGTTTGTTGTGGTAAGGGATAGTTGGGGGTGATTTACGGTAGCCGAAGTAATTTAGGTGATTCTGGTATAGTTTGTTATGATTTTTAGCATTTTTTTGTAATTTTAAAGTAATTGGGCTTAGTTTGTTGCTGTAAAGTGTAGTTGGGGGTGATTTTTGATAGCCGAAGTAATTTAGGTGAGTTTGGCATAGTTTGCTATGGTTAGTAGCATTTTTTTGTAATTTAAAAGTGATTGGGTTTAGATTGTTGTGGTAAGGGTTAGTTGGTGGTGATTTATGGTAGCCGAAGTAATTTAGGTGAGTTTGGCATAGTTTGCTATGGTTACTAGCATTTTTTTGTAATTTAAAAGTGATTGGGTTTAGTTTGTTGTGGTAAGGGTTAGTTGGTGATGATTTAGAGTAGCCGAAGTAAATTAGGTGAGTCTGGCATAGTTTGTTATGATTTGTACACCTTTTTTTGTAATTTTAAGATGATATGGTTTGGTTTGTTGTGGTAAGGGATAGTTGGGGGTGATTTACGTTAGCCGAAGTAATTTAGGTGATTCTGGTATAGTTTGTTATGATTTTTAGCATTTTTTTGTAATTTTAAAGTGATTGGGCTTAGTTTGTTGCTGTAAAGTGTAGTTGGGGTGATTTTCGATAGACGAAGTAATTTAGGTGAGTTTGCCATAGCTTGCTATGGTTAGTAGCATTTTTTTGTAATTTAAAAGTGATTGGGTTTAGTATGTTGTTGTAAGGGTTAGTTGGTGATGATTTATGGTAGCCGAAGTAATTTAGGTGAGTTTGGCATAGTTTGCTATGGTTACTAGCATTTTTTTGTAATTTAAAAGTGATTGGGTATAGTTTGTTGTGGTAAGGGTTAGTTGATGATGATTTAGAGTAGCCGAAGTAAATTAGGTGAGTCTGGCATAGTTTTTTATGATTTGTACACCTTTTTTTGTAATTTTAAGATGATATGGTTTGGTTTGTTGTGGTAAGGGATAGTTGGGGGTGATTTACGGTAGCCGAAGTAATTTAGGTAATTCTGGTATAGTTTGTTATGATTTTTAGAATTTTTTTGTATTTTTAAAGTGATTGGGCTTAGTTTGTTGCTGTAAAGTGTAGTTGGGGGTGATTTTTGATAGCCGAAGTAATTTAGGTGAGTGGCATAGTTTGCTATGGTTAGTAGCATTTTTTTGTAATTTAAAAGTGATTGGGTTTAGTTTGTTGTGGTAAGGGTTAGTTGGTGATGATTTATGGTAGCTGAAGTAATTTAGGTTAGTTTGGCATAGTTTGCTATGGTTACTAGCATTTTTTTGTAATTTAAAAGTGATTGGGTTTAGTTTGTTGTGGTAAGGGTTAGTTGGTGATGATTTAAAGTAGCCGAAGTAATTTAGGTGAGTCTGGCATAGTTTGTTATGATTTGTACACCTTTTTTTGTAATTTTAAGATGATATGGTTTGGTTTGTTGTGGTAAGGGATAGTTGGGGGTGATTTACGGTAGCTGAAGTAATTTAGGTTATTCTGGTATAGTTTGTTATGATTTTTAGCATTTTTTTTGTAATTTTAAAGTGATTGGGCTTAGTTTGTTGCTGTAAAGTGTAGTTGGGGGTGATTTTTGATAGCCGAAGTAATTTAGGTGAGTTTGGCATAGTTTGCTATGGTTAGTAGCATTTTTTTGTAATTTAAAAGTGATTGGGTTTAGTTTGTTGTGGTAAGGGTTAGTTGGTGATGATTTATGGTAGCCGAAGTAATTTAGGTTAGTTTGGCATAGTTTGCTATGGTTACTAGCATTTTTTTGTAATTTAAAAGTGATTGGGTTTAGTTTGTTGTGGTAAGGGTTAGTTGGTGATGATTTAGAGTAGCCGAAGTAATTTAGGTGAGTCTGGCATAGATTGCTATGATTTGTACACCTTTTTTTGTAATTTTAAGATGATATGGTTTGGTTTGTTGTGGTAAGGGATAGTTGGGGGTGATTTACGGTAGCCGAAGTAATTTAGGCGATTCTGGTATAGTTTGTTATGATTTTTAGCATTTTTTTGTAATTTTAAAGTGATTGGGCTTAGTTTGTTGCTGTAAAGTGTAGTTGGGGCTGATTTTTGATAGCCGAAGTAATTTAGGTGAATTTGGCATAGTTTGCTATGGTTAGTAGCATTTTTTTGTAATTTAAAAGTGATTGGGTTTAGTTTGTTGTGGTAAGGGTTAGTTGGTGATGATTTATGGTAGCCGAAGTAATTTAGGTGAGTTTGGCATAGTTTGCTATGGTTACTAGCATTTTTTTGTAATTTAAAAGTGATTGGGTTTAGTTTGTTGTGGTAAGGGTTAGTTGGTGATGATTTAGAGTAGCCGAAATAATTTAGGTGAGTCTGGCATAGATTGCTATGATTTGTACAACATTTTTTGTTATTTTATGATGATACTAGCTGAATGTACCCGGCGTTGCCCGGACGTAGATTAAATAAACGCAGTGTTGACAAAAGTGGTGTATTTGTGATGTAGACTAATCGACATTATAATACAATTAAACAGGAATGCTCTACTTTTCCAATCACAAAATAAACAAATTTGCTGAAATTAACCTGCATTGCCAGGACCGGGTACTTCAATATGATTTGGAAAATGACGATAATTTCGTTTCTGGGTGCAAGCTCCTTTTTTTTCACTCTTCAAGAGAAGGAGAGTTGACAGAGAAGCTGAACTATTCCAAATTATTCCCATTTAGTTCTCTAACAACGTTAAAGAATGTCGTCGAAGAATGTTGAAATATATAAATAAATAATTTCACACCATAAAAACGATGTATTTGGTGTAGTTTCGGATGATAAGGTTTTTTTTGGGGATTGTTTTGAATGGTTATTGATGGTTGGCGGGGTTTAGATTTGGCGGATTAAACGAAACTTTTGGTAATTTTAATGTGATTGGGTTTAGTTTGGCTTGGTAAGAAGTGGTTGGGGTGATATAGCGGAAGTCGAAGTAATTTATGCGAGTTTAGCGTAGTTTGCTTGTAATTCGTAATTTTTTTACATTTTAGGTTGATGTGGGGTAGTTTGGAATGGCAAGTGTATGATTTTTGAGAGTAGTTTGGAATGGTACATTATGTTTAGGTATTCAGGTAAAATATACAGAAAATTTGGTAATTTTAAAATGAACAATTATAGTGCGAACCTCTTGAGCTCTATTTTCGGTAATAAAATGCAATAGGAAAGATAGTAAAAAAGACTATTTCCATCACTTTTCAGAGGAATTATACGTGGTGGTATTTGTACCCCGCTTACTATTCCTCCATCTTAGTTATAAATAATGCAGAACAATAATGAACACAATGTACATAAAATAAATAGTGTAAATCGTGTATAAGCACACATTATTTATGATGTCAGTGAAATCCGGTAAAACTGCAAATTTCGGATTTCGGCCGGAGCAGGTTTGGTGAAGATCAAATACACCACTATCATTAAATGAACGTAAAAATTAGCGTACGGTATATAAGTGGAGTCCGGTACGACGATGGTAATTTTTCGAAAATCGATTGGGGAGATATTTACTTAACGTCAAGAACAAATCGGGAATATTATATTAAAAAAATTTATTTAATAGCGATAGAACTTCGAATACTGATGCGTCGCCTCGACCTTGGCGACGTTGAGTACCAGCGTTCCAGACGCTGAAGCAGCAATTTTAACAATTATATTAGGTGCACGTGCCTAGTGCGTATTAAAAAAATTTGGATTACCAAATAATACTCGCGCAGGTGTACTCGACTGGTCCGTCATAATTTGCACAAAATGAATTAACATACTAAAGTAAATAAATATTTTGACGGGAATGTGGTGGGTGTAAAAATCTTATTCGGCCTCTCCGACAAACTAACACTTGTTTACATTAACATGCATGCCTTCATGGACCTGTGACGAATTACAAACAAATATCTAAGTTTCAAGTGTTCCATTTGATTTCGTTTCTGGATGCAAGCGGTTTTTTTCACTCTTGTCAGTCTGAACTTATTACATAGTGATATTTTCACATCCAGGTGCCCTAAATTTATTTTGCCGCTGATTTCAAAAATTTTTCTAGAAGGAAAGTAGTCAGCAGTGGGGCTCGTCAGGGGTGGCAGGGTTGGCAGTGCCACTCCAAGTATAAATTTACTATCGAACACAAAATTAGTTCTGTAATTCAGTTGCAGAATTATGAATTTTTCAGATATTTTTACGAAAATTTAGCGCTTACACCGCCACTGGTATGAATGTCAGTGATATCTGGCACATACAACGGTGAAAATTTCGGGGCAAATTTGGTGAAAAACAAATACACCACTATCATTAACTAAACGTAAAAATTAGCGTACAAATATAAGTGGAGTCCGGTCCGATGCTGATAATTTTTCGAAAATTGATTGGGGGCAGATTTGGTTAACGCGAGGATCAAATGTTAAATTAAAATACTTTATTTGATAGCGGTAGACCTTCGAACACTGATGCGTCGCCTCATCGAATTTGGCGACTTTGCGAACAGTTTCCTACGCTGGAGCAGCAATTTTCACAATTGTAGTGTAACGAATATAAAAAGTATGTGACTCAAACAAAAGTATAATTTATTAAAATGAAGAATCAACTGCAAGTCAACCGATCCGCACGGCTCTGTGTTACAATTCTAAGTGTGACCTCTGGCTGGTTCATATCCGGCTGCGGCGACGGTCCACTTCAAATCCCAAGTGGGTGCCTGATCGTCACCTTTTGGCTGGATCAGCCGTTTTCCGCAAATCGTAGTACTTGATGTACTTGATACGCTACAGTAGTTGTGTTAAAATTAAACACCGCGATCGAGTACTGCTCCACACGCTGAACCAGCAATTCTCGAATTCTAAGAAACGATAAGAAAGGCTTATCCAACGCTTGGTATGTGCGAATTTCTGCATAGACACTCAATCAAACTAAATCGAGCATCGCCTTTTCACGTTTGTGACCTTGCCCTTGACGTGGCAGGCTCAAGCTGCTTCAATAATGTAAAAATCTTATTCGGCATCTCCAATAAACTAACATTTGTGTACATTAACACGCATTCCTTCATGGACTTGTGACGAATTACAAACAAGTATTGCAACTTCAAGTGTTCCATTTAATTTCGTTTCTGGGTGCAAGCTCCTTTCTTTTCACTCTAGTCAGTCTGAATTTATTACACAGAGTGATATTTTCAAATCCAGGCGCCCTAAATAATTTTGTCGTTGTTTTCAAAAGTTTCAAGAGAAGGAGAGTTGACAGAGAAGCTAAATTATTCCAAATTATTCCCATTTAGCTCTCTGACAACGTTAAAGACAATGTTGAAATATATAAATACAAAATTTCACACCATAAAAACGAAGTATTTGGGAATTATGGATAAAAAAGTCGAAGTTATTTATGTTAATTTGGCGTGATTTGCTATGATTCAAAAAAATGCAAAAATATTAGGTTGATTTGGGGTTGTTTCGGATGATATGGGTTTCTTTGAGGATTGTTTGGAATGGTTATTGATGGTTGGCAGGGTTTAGCTTTGGCGGATTAAACGAAATTTTCGGTAATTATAATGTGATTGGGCTTTGTTTGGCTTGGTAAGAAGTGGTTGGGGTGATTTAGGGGAATTCGAAGTCATTTATGCGAGTTTGGCGTAGTTTGCTTAGAATTCGTAATTTTTTTTTAAATTATGGGTTGACCTGGAGTAGTTTTGAATGGTAAGTGTATGACTTTTAGGGATAGTTTGGAATGGTGCGTTATGTTTGGGGTGTTTAACGTATTCAGGTAAAATTTACAAAAATTTTGGTAATTTTAAAATGAAGTGCGAACCTCTTGAGCTCTATTTCCGGTATTAAAAATGCAATAGGAAAGATAGTAAAAAAGACTATTTCCATCACTTTTCACGGAAATTATACATGGTGGTATTTGTTCTCCGCTTACTATTAGATTTTCAAACTGCTCCATCTTAGTTATAAATTATCCAGAACCATAATGAACGCAATGTACGTAAAATAAAGAGTGTAAATCGTGTATAAGCACACAATACTTAAGCGTATGATGTCAGTGAAAATTTCGGATTTTGGCCGGAGCAGGTTTGGTGAAGAACAAATACACCACTATCATTAACTGAACGTAAAAATTTTGCGTACGAAAATAAGTGAAGTCCGGTCCGACGCTGGAAATTTTTCGAAAATCGATTGGGGAGAGTTTTGGTTAACGGCAAGAACAAATCGGGAATATTATATTAAAATAATTTATTTAATAGCGATAGAACTTCGAATACCGATGCGTCGCCTCGACCTTGGCGAAGTTGAGTACCAGCGTTCCAGACGCTGAAGCAGCAATTTTCACAATTATATGAGGTGCACGTGCCTAGTGCGTATAAAAACAATTTGGATAACAAAAGAGATTAATTTGTATGTACCAAATAATACTCGCACAGGTGTATTCGTATGGCCCGTCAAAATTGTCACGAAATGAATTTAAGAAATTAACATTCTAAAGTAAATAAATATTTTGACGGGAATGTTAAAAATCTTATTCGGCCTCTCCGACAAACTAACACTTGTTTACATTAACATGCATTCCTTCATGGACCTGTGACGAATTACAAACGAATATCGAAATTTCAAGTGTTTCACGTCAGTCTGAACTTATTACACAGTGATATTTTCACATTCAGGCGCCCTAAATTATTTTGTCGTTGATTTCAAAAGTTTCCCTGGAAGGAGAGTACTCAGCAAGGGGCTCGTTAGGGGTGGCAGGGTTGGCAGTGCCACTCCAAATATAAATTTACTATCGAACACAACAATAGTTCTGTAATTCAATTGCAGAATTTCGAATTTTTCAGATATTTTCACGAAAATCTAGCGCTTACACCGCGTTTATACCGCTTTAAAGTTAAAAACCATAGAGCTGTTTATACAAATTCACGCATGTTGAGAAGGTAGGGCTTGCCCCGTCAGCGTGTTGCAATTCAGAAATACGTTTATGTTTGCTTCTCAACTGGAACAAATATTTATTGGAATGTGGAAGAGAATCAAAATTGGTATCAGCATATTTAATATTCAGAATAACGTCTATTAGTCGAAACAATATATTTTATGTGCAGATATTTATTAATATTTTATGATTTAATACGATAAGGCATTTATAAATGACACAACCAAATGGAAGATTTTGATTGAAAATGATTATTAATTTATGGTAACCGAAGTAATTTAGGTAGGTTTGGCATAGTTTGCTATGGTTTGTAGCATTTTTTGTAATTTTAAAGTGATTTGGCTTAGTTTGGGGGGGTAAGGGGTAGTTGGGGGTGATTTATGGTAGCCGAAGTAATTTGCGTGAGTTTGGCATAGTTTGCTATGGTTTGTATCATTTTTTGTAATTTTAAAGTGATTTGGCTTGGTTTGGGGTGGTAAGGGGTAGTTGGGGGTGATTTATGGTAGCCGAAGTCATTTAAGTGAGTTTGGCATAGTTTGCTATGGTTTGTATTATTTTTTGTAATTTTAAAGTGATTTGGCTTAGTTTGAGGTGGTAAGGGGTAGTTGGGGGTGATTTATGGTAGCCGAAGTAATTTGGGTGATTTTGGCATAGTTTGTTATAGTTTGTAGCATTTTTTGTAATTTTAAAGTGATTGTTCTTAGTTTGGGGTGGTAAGGGGTAGTTGGGGGTGATTTATGGTAGCCGAAGTAACTTGGGTGAGTTTGGCATAGTTTGCTCTGATTTGTATCATTTTTTGTAATTTTAAAGTGATTTGGCTTAGTTTGCGGTGGTATGGGGTAGTTGGGGGTGATTTATGGTAGCCGAAGTAATTTGGGTGAGTTTGGCATAGTTTGCTATGATTCGTAGCAATTTTTGTAATTTTAAAGTGAATTGGTTTAGTTTGGGGTAGCAAGGGGTAGTTGGGGGTGATTTATGGTAGCCGAAGTAATTTAGGTGAGTTTGGCATAGTTTACTATGATTTGTAACATTTTTTGTAATTTTAAAGTGATTGTTCTTAGTTTGGGGTGGTAAGAGGTAGTTGGGGGTGATTTATGGTAGCCGAAGTAATTTAGGTGAGTTTGACATAGCTTGCTATGGTTTGTAGCATTTTTTGTAATTTTAAAGTGATTGGGCTTATTTTGGGGTGGTAAGGGGTAGTTGGGGGTTGATTTATGGTAGCCGAAGTAATTTAGGTGAGTTTGGCATAGTTTACTATGATTTGTAACATTTTTTGTAATTTTAAAGTGATTGTTCTTAGTTTGGGGTGGTAAGGGGTAGTTGGGGGTAATTTATGGTAGCCGAAGTAATTTAAGTGAGTTTGACATAGTTTGCTATGGTTTGTCGCATTTTTTGTAATTTTAAAGTGATTTGGCTTAGTTTGGGGTGGTAAGGGGTAGTTGGGGGTGATTTATGGTAGCCGAAGTAATTTAGTTGAGTTTGGCATAGCTTGCTATAGTTTTTAGCATTTTTTGTAATTTTAAAGTGATTGGGCTTGATTTGGGGAGGTAAGGATTAGTTGGGGGTGATTTATGGTAGCCGACGTAATTTAAGTGAGTTTGACATAGTTTGCTATGGTTTGTAGCATTTTTTGTAATTTTAAAGTGATTTGGCTTTGTGTGGGGTGGTAAGGGGTAGTTGGGGGTGATTTATGGTAGCCGAAGTAATTTGGGTGAGTTTGGCATAGTTTGCTATGATTTGTAACATTTTTTGTAATTTTAAAGTGATTGGGCTTAGTTTGGGGAGGTAAGGGGTAGTTGGGGGTGAATTTTGGTAGCCGAAATAATGTGTGTGAGTTCGAAATAGTCTGCTGTGGTTTGTGTCATTTTGTTTTATTTTAAAGTGATTGGAGTTACTTGGGGTTGCTAAGGGGTGGTAAGGGATGATTTAAGATAACGGATCTAATTTATGTCAGTTTGGCGTAGTTCGGGAATTTTTTGGGGTTGATTTGGTAAAGTTTGCAATGGTAAGAGATATTAGAGGATGTTTAATGTAGACGGATTAAATTTGGAGTGGTTTGGTAATTTTTAAATAAGTCACGGATCGACATTATAATTGAAATCAAAATTATAATTAAATATCTGCGCCTCGCTAGGTACGGCAAAAGTATGATCAGGAAAGCAGAAAGTGAAAGTGTAAACCGGTCGCCCGACGTCGAAGTTGTTTTGGCTAGATATGTGCTTCTAACATAAACACGGTCTCCGCGAGCCGATCATTTTTTGTTAATTTTAACCGGTTTTTATTCGGTTTTTATTTAAATACAAAGGAACCGGACCGAATTTTGCAAAATCTCCTTATATTACTTCGTTTCGGCACATGATACACCCGTGTCTAAAATTTCAAGTCGCCAGCCCTCACGGTTTGGGCTGTATTTGTGATTATCAATCAGTGAATGTGTACATGAGTGTGTCAGTGAGGACACTTCGCTTTATATATATAGATGGTTTGGTTTGTTGTGGTAAGGGATAGTTGGGGGTGATTTACGGTAGCCGAAGTAATTTAGGCGATTCTGGTATAGTTTGTTATGATTTTTAGCATTTTTTTGTAATTTTAAAGTGATTGGGCTTAGTTTGTTGCTGTAAAGTGTAGTTGGGGGTGATTTTTGATAGCCGAAGTAATTTAGGTGAGTTTGGCATAGTTTGCTATAGTTAGTAGAATTTTTTTGTAATTTAAAAGTGATTGGGTTTTGTTTGTTGTAGTAAGGGTTAGTTGGTGATGATTTATGGTAGCCGAAGTAATTTAGGTGAGTTTGGCATAGTTTGCTATGGTTACTAGCATTTTTTTGTAATTTAAGAGTGATTGCGTTTAGTTTGTTGTGGTAAGGGTTAGTTGGTGATGATTTACAGTAGCCGAAGTAATTTAGGTGAGTCTGGCATAATTTGTTATGATTTGTACACCTTTTTTTGTAATTTTAAGATGATATGGTTTGGTTTGTTGTGGTAAGGAATAGTTGGGGTGATTTACGGTAGCCGAAGTAATTTAGGTGATTCTGGTATAGTTTGTTATGATTTTTAGCATTTTTTTGTAATTTTAAAGTGATTGGGCTTAGTTTGTTGCTGTAAAGTGTAGTTGGGGGTGATTTTTGATAGCCGAAGTAATTTAGGTGAGTTTGGCATAGTTTGCTATGGTTAGTAGCATTTTTTTGTAATTTAAAAGTGATTGGGCTTAGTTTGTTGTGGTAAGGGTTAGTTGGTGATGATTTATGGTAGCCGAAGTAATTTAGGTGAGTTTGGCATAGTTTGCTATGGTTACTAGCATTTTTTTGTAATTTAAATGTGATTGGGTTTAGTTTGTTGTGGTAAGGGTTAGTTGATGATGATTTAGAGTAGCCGAAGTAAATTAGGTGAGTCTGGCATAGTTTGTTATGATTTGTACACCTTTTTTTGTAATTTTAAGATGATATGGTTTGGTTTGTTGTGGTAAGGGATAGTTGGGGGTGATTTACGGTAGCCGAAGTAATTTAGGTGATTCTGGTATAGTTTGTTATGATTTTTAGAATTTTTTTGTAATTTTAAAGTGATTGGGCTTAGTTTGTTGCTGTAAAGTGTAGTTGGGAGTGATTTTTGATAGCCGAAGTAATTTAGGTGAGTTGGCATAGTTTGCTATGGTTAGTAGCATTTTTTTGTAATTTAAAAGTGATTGGGTTTAGTTTGTTGTGGTAAGGGTTAGTTGGTGATGATTTATGGTAGCCAAAGTAATTTAGGTGAGTTTGGAATAGTTTGCTATGGTTACTAGCATTTTTTTGTAATTTAAAAGTGATTGGGTTTAGTTTGTTGTGGTGAGGGTTAGTTGGTGATGATTTAGAGTAGCCGAAGTAATTTAGGTGAGTCTGGCATAGTTTGTTATGATTTGTACACCTTTTTTTGTAATTTTAAGATGATATGGTTTGGTTTGTTGTGGTAAGGGATAGTTGGGAGTGATTTATGGTAGCCGAAGTAATTTAGGTGATTCTGGTATAGTTTGTTATGATTTTTAGCATTTTTTTGTAATTTTAAAGTGATTGGGCTTAGTTTGTTGCTGTAAGGTGTAGTTGGGTGTGATTTTTGATAGCCGAAGTAATTTAGGTGAGTTCGGCATAGTTTGCTATGGTTAGTAGCATTTTTTTGTAATTTAAAAGTGATTGGGTTTAGTTTGTTGTGGTAAGGGTTAGTTGGTGATGATTTATGGTAGCCGAAGTAATTTAGGAGAGTTTGGCATAGTTTGCTATGGTTACTAGCATTTTTTTGTAATTTAAAAGTGATTGGGTTTAGTTTGTTGTGGTAAGGGTTACTTGGTGATCATTTAGAGTAGCCGAAGTAATTTAGGTGAGTCTGGCATTGTTTGTTATGATTTGTACACCTTTTTTTGTAATTTTAAGATGATCTGGTTTGGTTTGTTGTGGCAAGGGATAGTTGGGGGTGATTTACGGTAGCTGAAGTAATTTAGGTGATTCTGGTATAGTTTGTTATGATTTTTAGCAATTTTTTTGTAATTTTAAAGTGATTGGGCTTAGTTTATTGCTGTAAAGTGTAGTTGGGGGTGATTTTTTATAGCCGAAGTAATTTAGGTGAGTTTGGCATAGTTTGCTATGGTTAGTAGAATTTTTTTAATTTAAAAGTGATTGGGTTTAGTTTGTTGTGGTAAGGGTTAGCTTGTGATTATTTATGGTAGCCGAAGTAATTTAGGTGAGTTTGGCATAGTTTGCTATTGTTACTAGCATTTTTTTGTAATTTAAAAATGATTGGGTTTAGTTTGTCGTGGTAAGGTTTAGTAGGTGATGATTTATGGTAGCCGAAGTAATTTAGGTGAGTTTGGCATAGTTTGCTATGGTTACTAGCATTTTTTTGTAATTTAAAAGTGATTGCGTTTAGTTTGTTGTGGTAAGGGTTAGTTGGTGATGATTTACAGTAGCCGAAGTAATTTAGGTGAGTCTGGCATAATTTGTTATGATTTGTACACCTTTTTTTGTAATTTTAAGATGATATGGTTTGGTTTGTTGTGGTAAGGAATAGTTGGGGTGATTTACGGTAGCCGAAGTAATTTAGGTGATTCTGCTATAGTTTGTTATGATTTTTAGCATTTTTTTGTAATTTTAAAGTGATTGGGCTTAGTTTGTTGCTGTAAAGTGTAGTTGGGGGTGATTTTTGATAGCCGAAGTAATTTAGGTGAGTTTGGCATAGTTTGCTATGGTTAGTAGCATTTTTTTGTAATTTAAAAGTGATTGGGTTTAGTTTGTTGTGGTAAGGGTTAGTTGGTGATGATTTATGGTAGCCGAAGTAATTTAGGTTAGTTTGGCATAGTTTGCTATGGTTACTAGCATTTTTTTGTAATATAAAAGTGATTGGGTT
This sequence comes from Eledona agricola, assembly GCA_964023215.1. Taxonomy (NCBI): domain Eukaryota; kingdom Metazoa; phylum Arthropoda; class Insecta; order Coleoptera; family Tenebrionidae; genus Eledona; species Eledona agricola. The sequence goes on along the minus strand of OZ026855.1, from coordinate 10,273,133 downwards.
TAGTTTGTTGTGGTAAGGGTTAGTTGGTGATGATTTAGAGTAGCCGAAGTAATTTAGGTGAGTTTGGCATAGTTTGATATGGTAACTAGCATTTTTTTGTAATTTAAAAGTGATTGGGTTTAGTTTGTTGTGGTAAGGGTTAGTTGGTGATGATTTAGAGTAGCCGAAGTAATTTAGGTGAGTCTGGCATAGTTTGTTATGATTTGTAAACCTTTTTTTTGTAATTTTAAAATGATATGGTTTGGTTTGTTATGGTAAGGGATTGTTGGAGGTGATTTACGGTAGCCGAAGTAATTTATGTGATTCTGGTATAGTTTGTTATGATTTTTAGCATTTTTTTGTAATTTTAAAGTCATTGGGCTTAGTTTGTTGCTGTAAAGTGTAGTTCGGGGTGATTTTTGATAGCCGAAGTAATTTAGGTGAGTTTGGCATAGTTTGCTATGGTTAGTAGCATTTTTTTGTAATTTAAAAGTGATTGGGTTTAGTTTGTTGTGGTAAGGGTTAGTTGGTGATGATTTATGGTAGCCGAAGTAATTTAGGTGAGTTTGGCATAGTTTGCTATGGTTACTAGCTTTTTTTTGTAATTTAAAAGTGATTGCGTTTAGTTTGTTGTGGTAAGGGTTAGTTGGTGATGATTTACAGTAGCCGAAGTAATTTAGGTGAGTCTGGCATAATTTGTTATGATTTGTACACCTTTTTTTGTAATTTTAAGATGATATGGTTTGGTTTGTTGTGGTAAGGAATAGTTGGGGTGATTTACGGTAGCCGAAGTAATTTAGGTGATTCTGCTATAGTTTGTTATGATTTTTAGCATTTTTTTGTAATTTTAAAGTGATTGGGCTTAGTTTGTTGCTGTAAAGTGTAGTTGGGGGTGATTTTTGATAGCCGAAGTAATTTAGGTGAGTTTGGCATAGTTTGCTATGGTTAGTAGCATTTTTTTGTAATTTAAAAGTGATTGGGTTTAGTTTGTTGTGGTAAGGGTTAGTTGGTGATGATTTATGGTAGCAGAAGTAATTTAGGTGAGTTTGGCATAGTTTGCTATGGTTACTAGCATTTTTTTGTAATTTAAAAGTGATTGGGTTTAGTTTGTTGTGGTGAGGGTTAGTTGGTGATGATTTAGAGTAGCCGAAGTAATTTAGGTGAGTCTGGCATAGTTTGTTATGATTTGTACACCTTTTTTTGTAATTTTAAGATGATATGGTTTGGTTTGTTGTGGTAAGGGATAGTTGGGAGTGATTTATGGTAGCCGAAGTAATTTAGGTGATTCTGGTATAGTTTGTTATGATTTTTAGCATTTTTTTGTAATTTTAAAGTGATTGGGCTTAGTTTGTTGTTGTAAAGTGTAGTTGGGGGTGATTTTTGATAGCCGAAGTAATTTAGGTGAGTTTGGCATAGTTTGTTATGGTTAGTAGCATTTTTTTGTAATTTAAAAGTGATTGGGTTTAGTTTGTTGTGGTAAGGGGTAGTTGGGGGTGATTTATGGTAGCCGAAGTCATTTAAGTGAGTTTGGCATAGTTTGCTATGGTTTGTATTATTTTTTGTAATTTTAAAGTGATTTGGCTTAGTTTGAGGTGGTAAGGGGTAGTTGGGGGTGATTTATGGTAGCCGAAGTAATTTGGGTGATTTTGGCATAGTTTGTTATAGTTTGTAGCATTTTTTGTAATTTTAAAGTGATTGTTCTTAGTTTGGGGTGGTAAGGGGTAGTTGGGGGTGATTTATGGTAGCCGAAGTAACTTGGGTGAGTTTGGCATAGTTTGCTCTGATTTGTATCATTTTTTGTAATTTTAAAGTGATTTGGCTTAGTTTGCGGTGGTATGGGGTAGTTGGGGGTGATTTATGGTAGCCGAAGTAATTTGGGTGAGTTTGGCATAGTTTGCTATGATTCGTAGCAATTTTTGTAATTTTAAAGTGAATTGGTTTAGTTTGGGGTAGCAAGGGGTAGTTGGGGGTGATTTATGGTAGCCGAAGTAATTTAGGTGAGTTTGGCATAGTTTACTATGATTTGTAACATTTTTTGTAATTTTAAAGTGATTGTTCTTAGTTTGGGGTGGTAAGAGGTAGTTGGGGGTGATTTATGGTAGCCGAAGTAATTTAGGTGAGTTTGACATAGCTTGCTATGGTTTGTAGCATTTTTTGTAATTTTAAAGTGATTGGGCTTATTTTGGGGTGGTAAGGGGTAGTTGGGGGTTGATTTATGGTAGCCGAAGTAATTTAGGTGAGTTTGGCATAGTTTACTATGATTTGTAACATTTTTTGTAATTTTAAAGTGATTGTTCTTAGTTTGGGGTGGTAAGGGGTAGTTGGGGGTAATTTATGGTAGCCGAAGTAATTTAAGTGAGTTTGACATAGTTTGCTATGGTTTGTCGCATTTTTTGTAATTTTAAAGTGATTTGGCTTAGTTTGGGGTGGTAAGGGGTAGTTGGGGGTGATTTATGGTAGCCGAAGTAATTTAGTTGAGTTTGGCATAGCTTGCTATAGTTTTTAGCATTTTTTGTAATTTTAAAGTGATTGGGCTTGATTTGGGGAGGTAAGGATTAGTTGGGGGTGATTTATGGTAGCCGACGTAATTTAAGTGAGTTTGACATAGTTTGCTATGGTTTGTAGCATTTTTTGTAATTTTAAAGTGATTTGGCTTTGTGTGGGGTGGTAAGGGGTAGTTGGGGGTGATTTATGGTAGCCGAAGTAATTTGGGTGAGTTTGGCATAGTTTGCTATGATTTGTAACATTTTTTGTAATTTTAAAGTGATTGGGCTTAGTTTGGGGAGGTAAGGGGTAGTTGGGGGTGAATTTTGGTAGCCGAAATAATGTGTGTGAGTTCGAAATAGTCTGCTGTGGTTTGTGTCATTTTGTTTTATTTTAAAGTGATTGGAGTTACTTGGGGTTGCTAAGGGGTGGTAAGGGATGATTTAAGATAACGGATCTAATTTATGTCAGTTTGGCGTAGTTCGGGAATTTTTTGGGGTTGATTTGGTAAAGTTTGCAATGGTAAGAGATATTAGAGGATGTTTAATGTAGACGGATTAAATTTGGAGTGGTTTGGTAATTTTTAAATAAGTCACGGATCGACATTATAATTGAAATCAAAATTATAATTAAATATCTGCGCCTCGCTAGGTACGGCAAAAGTATGATCAGGAAAGCAGAAAGTGAAAGTGTAAACCGGTCGCCCGACGTCGAAGTTGTTTTGGCTAGATATGTGCTTCTAACATAAACACGGTCTCCGCGAGCCGATCATTTTTTGTTAATTTTAACCGGTTTTTATTCGGTTTTTATTTAAATACAAAGGAACCGGACCGAATTTTGCAAAATCTCCTTATATTACTTCGTTTCGGCACATGATACACCCGTGTCTAAAATTTCAAGTCGCCAGCCCTCACGGTTTGGGCTGTATTTGTGATTATCAATCAGTGAATGTGTACATGAGTGTGTCAGTGAGGACACTTCGCTTTATATATATAGATGGTTTGGTTTGTTGTGGTAAGGGATAGTTGGGGGTGATTTACGGTAGCCGAAGTAATTTAGGCGATTCTGGTATAGTTTGTTATGATTTTTAGCATTTTTTTGTAATTTTAAAGTGATTGGGCTTAGTTTGTTGCTGTAAAGTGTAGTTGGGGGTGATTTTTGATAGCCGAAGTAATTTAGGTGAGTTTGGCATAGTTTGCTATAGTTAGTAGAATTTTTTTGTAATTTAAAAGTGATTGGGTTTTGTTTGTTGTAGTAAGGGTTAGTTGGTGATGATTTATGGTAGCCGAAGTAATTTAGGTGAGTTTGGCATAGTTTGCTATGGTTACTAGCATTTTTTTGTAATTTAAGAGTGATTGCGTTTAGTTTGTTGTGGTAAGGGTTAGTTGGTGATGATTTACAGTAGCCGAAGTAATTTAGGTGAGTCTGGCATAATTTGTTATGATTTGTACACCTTTTTTTGTAATTTTAAGATGATATGGTTTGGTTTGTTGTGGTAAGGAATAGTTGGGGTGATTTACGGTAGCCGAAGTAATTTAGGTGATTCTGGTATAGTTTGTTATGATTTTTAGCATTTTTTTGTAATTTTAAAGTGATTGGGCTTAGTTTGTTGCTGTAAAGTGTAGTTGGGGGTGATTTTTGATAGCCGAAGTAATTTAGGTGAGTTTGGCATAGTTTGCTATGGTTAGTAGCATTTTTTTGTAATTTAAAAGTGATTGGGCTTAGTTTGTTGTGGTAAGGGTTAGTTGGTGATGATTTATGGTAGCCGAAGTAATTTAGGTGAGTTTGGCATAGTTTGCTATGGTTACTAGCATTTTTTTGTAATTTAAATGTGATTGGGTTTAGTTTGTTGTGGTAAGGGTTAGTTGATGATGATTTAGAGTAGCCGAAGTAAATTAGGTGAGTCTGGCATAGTTTGTTATGATTTGTACACCTTTTTTTGTAATTTTAAGATGATATGGTTTGGTTTGTTGTGGTAAGGGATAGTTGGGGGTGATTTACGGTAGCCGAAGTAATTTAGGTGATTCTGGTATAGTTTGTTATGATTTTTAGAATTTTTTTGTAATTTTAAAGTGATTGGGCTTAGTTTGTTGCTGTAAAGTGTAGTTGGGAGTGATTTTTGATAGCCGAAGTAATTTAGGTGAGTTGGCATAGTTTGCTATGGTTAGTAGCATTTTTTTGTAATTTAAAAGTGATTGGGTTTAGTTTGTTGTGGTAAGGGTTAGTTGGTGATGATTTATGGTAGCCAAAGTAATTTAGGTGAGTTTGGAATAGTTTGCTATGGTTACTAGCATTTTTTTGTAATTTAAAAGTGATTGGGTTTAGTTTGTTGTGGTGAGGGTTAGTTGGTGATGATTTAGAGTAGCCGAAGTAATTTAGGTGAGTCTGGCATAGTTTGTTATGATTTGTACACCTTTTTTTGTAATTTTAAGATGATATGGTTTGGTTTGTTGTGGTAAGGGATAGTTGGGAGTGATTTATGGTAGCCGAAGTAATTTAGGTGATTCTGGTATAGTTTGTTATGATTTTTAGCATTTTTTTGTAATTTTAAAGTGATTGGGCTTAGTTTGTTGCTGTAAGGTGTAGTTGGGTGTGATTTTTGATAGCCGAAGTAATTTAGGTGAGTTCGGCATAGTTTGCTATGGTTAGTAGCATTTTTTTGTAATTTAAAAGTGATTGGGTTTAGTTTGTTGTGGTAAGGGTTAGTTGGTGATGATTTATGGTAGCCGAAGTAATTTAGGAGAGTTTGGCATAGTTTGCTATGGTTACTAGCATTTTTTTGTAATTTAAAAGTGATTGGGTTTAGTTTGTTGTGGTAAGGGTTACTTGGTGATCATTTAGAGTAGCCGAAGTAATTTAGGTGAGTCTGGCATTGTTTGTTATGATTTGTACACCTTTTTTTGTAATTTTAAGATGATCTGGTTTGGTTTGTTGTGGCAAGGGATAGTTGGGGGTGATTTACGGTAGCTGAAGTAATTTAGGTGATTCTGGTATAGTTTGTTATGATTTTTAGCAATTTTTTTGTAATTTTAAAGTGATTGGGCTTAGTTTATTGCTGTAAAGTGTAGTTGGGGGTGATTTTTTATAGCCGAAGTAATTTAGGTGAGTTTGGCATAGTTTGCTATGGTTAGTAGAATTTTTTTTAATTTAAAAGTGATTGGGTTTAGTTTGTTGTGGTAAGGGTTAGCTTGTGATTATTTATGGTAGCCGAAGTAATTTAGGTGAGTTTGGCATAGTTTGCTATTGTTACTAGCATTTTTTTGTAATTTAAAAATGATTGGGTTTAGTTTGTCGTGGTAAGGTTTAGTAGGTGATGATTTATGGTAGCCGAAGTAATTTAGGTGAGTTTGGCATAGTTTGCTATGGTTACTAGCATTTTTTTGTAATTTAAAAGTGATTGCGTTTAGTTTGTTGTGGTAAGGGTTAGTTGGTGATGATTTACAGTAGCCGAAGTAATTTAGGTGAGTCTGGCATAATTTGTTATGATTTGTACACCTTTTTTTGTAATTTTAAGATGATATGGTTTGGTTTGTTGTGGTAAGGAATAGTTGGGGTGATTTACGGTAGCCGAAGTAATTTAGGTGATTCTGCTATAGTTTGTTATGATTTTTAGCATTTTTTTGTAATTTTAAAGTGATTGGGCTTAGTTTGTTGCTGTAAAGTGTAGTTGGGGGTGATTTTTGATAGCCGAAGTAATTTAGGTGAGTTTGGCATAGTTTGCTATGGTTAGTAGCATTTTTTTGTAATTTAAAAGTGATTGGGTTTAGTTTGTTGTGGTAAGGGTTAGTTGGTGATGATTTATGGTAGCCGAAGTAATTTAGGTTAGTTTGGCATAGTTTGCTATGGTTACTAGCATTTTTTTGTAATATAAAAGTGATTGGGTTTAGTTTGTTGTGGTAAGGGTTAGTTGGTGATGATTTAGAGTAGCCGAAGTAATTTAGGTGAGTTTGGCATAGTTTGATATGGTAACTAGCATTTTTTTGTAATTTAAAAGTGATTGGGTTTAGTTTGTTGTGGTAAGGGTTAGTTGGTGATGATTTAGAGTAGCCGAAGTAATTTAGGTGAGTCTGGCATAGTTTGTTATGATTTGTAAACCTTTTTTTTGTAATTTTAAAATGATATGGTTTGGTTTGTTATGGTAAGGGATTGTTGGAGGTGATTTACGGTAGCCGAAGTAATTTATGTGATTCTGGTATAGTTTGTTATGATTTTTAGCATTTTTTTGTAATTTTAAAGTCATTGGGCTTAGTTTGTTGCTGTAAAGTGTAGTTCGGGGTGATTTTTGATAGCCGAAGTAATTTAGGTGAGTTTGGCATAGTTTGCTATGGTTAGTAGCATTTTTTTGTAATTTAAAAGTGATTGGGTTTAGTTTGTTGTGGTAAGGGTTAGTTGGTGATGATTTATGGTAGCCGAAGTAATTTAGGTGAGTTTGGCATAGTTTGCTATGGTTACTAGCTTTTTTTTGTAATTTAAAAGTGATTGCGTTTAGTTTGTTGTGGTAAGGGTTAGTTGGTGATGATTTACAGTAGCCGAAGTAATTTAGGTGAGTCTGGCATAATTTGTTATGATTTGTACACCTTTTTTTGTAATTTTAAGATGATATGGTTTGGTTTGTTGTGGTAAGGAATAGTTGGGGTGATTTACGGTAGCCGAAGTAATTTAGGTGATTCTGCTATAGTTTGTTATGATTTTTAGCATTTTTTTGTAATTTTAAAGTGATTGGGCTTAGTTTGTTGCTGTAAAGTGTAGTTGGGGGTGATTTTTGATAGCCGAAGTAATTTAGGTGAGTTTGGCATAGTTTGCTATGGTTAGTAGCATTTTTTTGTAATTTAAAAGTGATTGGGTTTAGTTTGTTGTGGTAAGGGTTAGTTGGTGATGATTTATGGTAGCAGAAGTAATTTAGGTGAGTTTGGCATAGTTTGCTATGGTTACTAGCATTTTTTTGTAATTTAAAAGTGATTGGGTTTAGTTTGTTGTGGTGAGGGTTAGTTGGTGATGATTTAGAGTAGCCGAAGTAATTTAGGTGAGTCTGGCATAGTTTGTTATGATTTGTACACCTTTTTTTGTAATTTTAAGATGATATGGTTTGGTTTGTTGTGGTAAGGGATAGTTGGGAGTGATTTATGGTAGCCGAAGTAATTTAGGTGATTCTGGTATAGTTTGTTATGATTTTTAGCATTTTTTTGTAATTTTAAAGTGATTGGGCTTAGTTTGTTGTTGTAAAGTGTAGTTGGGGGTGATTTTTGATAGCCGAAGTAATTTAGGTGAGTTTGGCATAGTTTGTTATGGTTAGTAGCATTTTTTTGTAATTTAAAAGTGATTGGGTTTAGTTTGTTGTGGTAAGGGTTAGTTGGTGATGATTTATGGTAGCCGAAGTAATTTAGGTTAGTTTGGCATAGTTTGCAATGGTTACTAGCATTTTTTTGTAATTTAAAAGTGATTGGGTTTAGTTTGTTGTGGTAAAGGTTAGTTGGTGATGATTTAGAGTAGCCGAAGTAATTTAGGTGAGTCTGGCATAGTTTGTTATGATTTGTACACCTTTTTTTGTAATTTTAAGATGATATGGTTTGGTTTGTTGTGGTAAGGGATAGTTGGGGGTGATTTACGGTAGCCGAAGTAACTTAGGTGATCCTGGTATAGTTTGTTATGATTTTTAGCATTTTTTTTGTAATTTTAAAGTGATTAGTTTGTTGCTGTAAGGTGTAGTTGGGGGTGATTTTTGATAGCCGAAGTAATTTAGGTGAGTTTGGCATAGTTTGCTATGGTTAGTAGCATTTTTTTGTAATTTAAAAGTGATTAGGTTTAATTTGTTGTGGTAAGGGTTAGTTGGTGATGATTTATGGTAGCCGAAGTAATTTAGGAGAGTTTGGCATAGTTTGCTATGGTTACTAGCATTTTTTTGTAATTTAAAAGTGATTGGGTTTAGTTTGTTGTGGTAAGGGTTACTTGGTGATGATTTAGAGTAGCCGAAGTAATTTAGGTGAGTCTGGCATTGTTTGTTATGATTTGTATACCTTTTTTTGTAATTTTAAGATGATCTGGTTTGGTTTGTTGTGGCAAGGGATAGTTGGGGGTGATTTACGGTAGCTGAAGTAATTTAGGTGATTCTGGTATAGTTTGTTATGGTTTTTAGGATTTTTTTTTGTAATTTTAAAGTGATTGGGCTTAGTTTATTGCTATAAAGTGTAGTTGGGGGTGATTTATGATAGCCGAAGTAATTTAGGTGAGTTTGGCATAGTTTGCTATGGTTAGTAGCATTTTTTTGTAATTTAAAAGTTATTGGGTTTAGTTTGTTGTGGTAAGGGTTAGTTGGTGATGATTTATGGTAGCCGAAGTAATTTAGGTTAGTTTGGCATAGTTTGCTATGGTTACTAGCATTTTTTTGTAATATAAAAGTGATTGGGTTTAGTTTGTTGTGGTAAGGGTTAGTTGGTGATGATTTAGAGTAGCCGAAGTAATTTAGGTGAGTTTGGCATAGTTTGATATGGTAACTAGCATTTTTTTGTAATTTAAAAGTGATTGGGTTTAGTTTGTTGTGGTAAGGGTTAGTTGGTGATGATTTAGAGTATCCGAAGTAATTTAGGTGAGTCTGGCATAGTTTGTTATGATTTGTACACCTTTTTTTTGTAATTTTAAAATGATATGGTTTGGTTTGTTATGGTAAGGGATTGTTGGAGGTGATTTACGGTAGCCGAAGTAATTTATGTGATTCTGGTATAGTTTGTTATGATTTTTAGCATTTTTTTGTAATTTTAAAGTCATTGGGCTTAGTTTGTTGCTGTAAAGTGTAGTTGGGGGTGATTTTTGATAGCCGAAGTAATTTAGGTGAGTTTGGCATAGTTTGCTATGGTTAGTAGCATTTTTTTGTAATTTAAAAGTGATTGGGTTTAGTTTGTTGTGGTAAGGGTTAGTTGGTGATGATTTATGGTAGCCGAAGTAATTTAGGTTAGTTTGGCATAGTTTGCTATGGTTACTAGCATTTTTTTGTAATTTAAAAGTGATTGGGTTTAGTTTGTTGTGGTAAGGGTTAGTTGGTGATGATTTAGAGTAGCCCAAGTAATTTAGGTGAGTCTGGCATAGTTTGTTATGATTTGTACACCTTTTTTTGTAATTTTAAGATGATATGGTTTGGTTTGTTGTGGTAAGGGATAGTTGGGGGTGATTTACGGTAGCTGAAGTAATTTAGGTGATTCTGGTATAGTTTGTTATGATTTTTATCATTTTTTTTGTAATTTTAAAGTGATTGGGCTTAGTTTGTTGCTGTAAAGTGTAGTTGGGGGTGATTTTTGATAGCCGAAGTAATTTAGGTGAGTTTGGCATAGTTTGCTATGGTTAATAGCATTTTTTTGTAATTTAAAAGTAATTGGGTTTAGTTTGTTGTGGTAAGGGTTAGTTCGTGATGATTTATGGTTGCCGAAGTAATTTAGGTTAGTTTGGCATAGTTTGCTATGGTTACTAGCATTTTTTTGTAATTTAAAAGTGATTGGGTTTAGTTTGTTGTGGTAAGGGTTAGTTGGTGATGATTTAGAGTAGCCGAAGTAATTTAGGTGAGTCTGGCATAGTTTGTTATGATTTGTACACCTTTTTTTGTAATTTTAAAATCATATGGTTTGGTTTGTTGTGGTAAGGGATTGTTGGAGGTGATTTACGATAGCCGAAGTAATTTATGTGATTCTGGTATAGTTTGTTATGATTTTTAGCATTTTTTTTGTAATTTTAAAGTGATTGGGCTTAGTTTGTTGCTGTAAAGTGTAATTGGGGGTGATTTTTGATAGCCGAAGTAATTTAGGTGAGTTTAGCATAGTTTGCTATCGTTAGTAGCATTTTTTTGTAATTTAAAAGTGATTGGGTTTAGTTTGTTGTGGTAAGGGTTAGTTGGTGATGATTTATGGTAGCCGAAGTAATTTAGGTTAGTTTGGCATAGTTTGCTATGGTTACTAGCATTTTTTTGTAATTTAAAAGTGATTGGGTTTAGTTTGTTGTGGTAAGGTTGATGATTTAGAGTAGCCGAAGTAATTTAGGTGAGTCTGGCATAGTTTGTTATGATTTGTACACCTTTTTTTATAATTTTAAGATGATATGGTTTGGTTTGTTGTGGTAAGGGATAGTTGGGGGTAATTTACGGTAGCCGAAGTAATTTAGGTGATTCTGGTTTAGTTTGTTATGATTTTTAGCATTTTTTTTTTAATTTTAAAGTGATTGGGCTTAGTTTGTTGCTGTAAAGTGTAGTTGGGGGTGATTTTTGATAGCCGAAGTAATTTAGGTGAGTTTGGCATAGTTTGCTATGGTTAGTAGCATTTTTTTGTAATTTAAAAGTGATTGGGTTTAGTTTGTTGTGGTAAGGGTTAGTTGGTGATGATTTATGGTAGCCGAAGTAATTTAGGTGAGTCTGGCATAGTTTGCTATGGTTAGTAGCATTTTTTTATAATTTAAAAGTGATTGGGTTTAGTTTATTGTGGTAAGGGTTAGTTGGTGATGATTTATGGTAGCCGAAAAAATTTAGGTGAGTTTGGCATAGTTTGCTATAGTTACTAGCATTTTTTTGTAATTTAAAAGTGATTGGGTTTAGTTTGTTGTGGTAAGGGTTAGTTGGTGATGATTTAGAGTAGCCGAAGTAATTTAGGTGAGTCTGGCATAGTTTGTTATGATTTGTACACCTTTTTTTGCAATTTTAAGATGATATGGTTTGGTTTGTTGTGGTAAGGGATAGTTGGGGGTGATTTACGGTAGCCGAAGTAATTTAGGTGATTCTGGTATAGTTTGTTATGATTTTTGGCATTTTTTTGTAATTTTGAAGTGATTGAGCTTAGTTTGTTGCTGTAAAGTGTAGTTGGGGGTGATTTTTGATAGCCGAAGTAATTTAGGTGAGTCTGGCATAGTTTATTATGATTTGTACACCTTTTTTTGTAATTTTAAGATGATATGGTTTGGTTTGTTTGGGTAAGGGATAGTTGGGGGTGATTTACGGTAGCCGAAGTAATTTAGGTGATTCTGGTATGGTTTGTTATGATTTTTGGCATTTTTTTGTAATTTTAAAGTGATTGAGTTTAGTTTGTTGCTGTAAAGTGTAGTTGGTGATGATTTATGGTAGCCGAAGTAATTTAGGTGAGTTTGGCATAGTTTGCTATGGTTACTAGCATTTTTTTGTAATTTAAAAGTGATTGGGTTTAGTTTGATGTGGTAAGGGTTAGTTGGTGATGATTTAGAGTAGCCGAAGTAATTTAGGTGAGTCTGGCATAGTTTGTTATGATTTTACACCTTTTTTTGTAATTTTAAGATGATATGGTTTGGTTTGTTGTGGTAAGGGATAGTTGGGGGTGATTTACGGTAGCCAAAGTAATTTAGGTGATTCTGGTATAGTTTGTTATGATTTTTAGCATTTTTTTGTAATTTTAAAGTGATTGGGCTTAGTTTGTTGCTGTAAAGTGTAGTTGGGTGTGATTTTTGATAGCCGAAGTAATTTAGGTGAGTTTGGCATAGTTTGCTATGGTTAGTAGCATTTTTTTGTAATTTAAAAGTGATTGGGTTTAGTTTGTTGTGGTAAGGGTTAGTTGGTGATGATTTATGGTAGCCGAAGTAATTTAGGTTAGTTTGGCATAGTTTGCTATGGTTACTAGCATTTTTTTGTAATTTAAAAATGATTGGGTTTAGTTTGTTGTGGTAAGGGTTAGTTGGTGATGATTTAGAGTAGCCGAAGTAATTTAGGTGAGTCTGGCATAGTTTGTTATGATTTGTACACTTTTTTTTGTAATTTTAAGATGATATGGTTTGGTTTGTTGTGGTAAGGGATAGTTGGGGGTGATTTACGGTAGCCGAAGTAATTTAGGTGATTCTGGTATAGTTTGTTATAATTTTTAGCATTTTTTTGTAATTTTAAAGTGATTGGGCTTAGTTTGTTGCTGTAAAGTGTAGTTGGGGGTGATTTTTGATAGCCGAAGTAATTTAGGTGAGTTTGGCATAGTTTGCTATGGTTAGTAGCATTTTTTTTTAATTTAAAAGTGATTGGGTTTAGTTTGTTGTGGTAGGGGTTAGTTGGTGATGATTTATGGTAGCCGAAGTAATTTAGGTGAGTTTGGCATCGCTTGCTATGGTTACTAGCATTTTTTTATAATTTAAAAGTGATTGGGTTTAGTTTGTTGTGGTAAGGGTTAGTTGGTGATGATATAGAGTAGTCGAAGTAATTTAGGTGAATCTGGCATAGTTTGTTATGATTTGTACACCTTTTTTTGTAATTTTAAGATGATATGGTTTGGTTTGTTGTGGTAAGGGATAGTTGGGGGTGATTTACGGTAGCCGAAGTAATTTTGGTGATTCTGGTATAGTTTGTTATGATTTTTAGCATTTTTTTATAATTTTAAAGTGATTGGGCTTAGTTTGTTGCTGTAAAGTGTAGTTGGGGGTGATTTTTGATAGCCGAAGTAATTTAGGTGAGTTTGGCATAGTTTGCTATGGTTAGTAGCATTTTTTTGTAATTTAAAAGTGATTGGGTTTAGTTTGTTGTGGTAAGGGTTAGTTGGTGATGATTTATGGTAGCCGAAGTAATTTAGGTGAGGTTGTCATAGTTTGCTATGGTTACTAGCATTTTTTTGTAATTTAAAAGTGATTGGGTTTAGTTTGTTGTGGTAAGGGTTAGTTGGTGATGATTTAGAGTAGCCGAAGTAATTTAGGTGAGTCTGGCATAGTTTGTTATGATTTGTACACCTTTTTTTGTAATTTTAAGATGATATGGTTTGGTTTGTTGTGCTAAGGGATAGTTGGGGGTGATTTACGGTAGCCAAAGTAATTTAGGTGATTCTGGTATAGTTTGTTATGATTTTTAGCATTTTTTTGTAATTTTAAAGTGATTGGGCTTAGTTTGTTGCTGTAAAGTGTAGTTGGGGGTGGTTTTTGATAGCCGAAGTAATTTAGGTGAGTTTGGCATAGTTTGCTATGGTTAGTAGCACTTTTTTGTAATTTAAATGTGATTGGGTTTAGTTTGTTGTGGTAAGGGTTAGTTGGTGATGATTTAGAGTAGCCGAAGTAATTTAGGTGAGTTTGGCATAGTTTGCTATGGTTAGTAGCATTTTTTTATAATTTAAAAGTGATTGGGTTTAGTTTGTTGTGGTAAGGGTTAGTTGGTGATGATTTATGGTAGCCGAAAAAATTTAGGTGAGTTTGGCATAGTTTGCTATGGTTACTAGCATTTTTTTGAAATTTAAAAGTGATTGGGTTTAGTTTGTTATGGTAAGGGTTAGTTGGTAATGATTTAGAGTAGCCGAAGTAATTTAGGTGAGTTTGGCATAGTTTGCTATGGTTAGTAGCATTTTTTTGTAATTTAAAAGTGATTGGGTTTAGTTTGTTGTGGTAAGGGTTAGTTGGTGATGATTTATGGTAGCCGAAGTAATTTAGGTGAGTTTGGCATCGCTTGCTATGGTTACTAGCATTTTTTTATAATTTAAAAGTGATTGGGTTTAGTTTGTTGTGGTAAGGGTTAGTTGGTGATGATTTAGAGTAGCCGAAGTAATTTAGGTGAGTCTGGCATAGTTTGTTATGATTTGTACACCTTTTTTGTAATTTAAAGATGATATGGTTTGGTTTGTTGTGGTAAGGAATAGTTGGGGGTGATTTACGGTAGCCGAAGTAATTTAGGTGATTCTGGTATAGTTTGTTATGATTTTTAGCATTTTTTTGTAATTTTAAAGTGATTGGGCTTAGTTTGTTGCTGTAAAGAATAGTTGGGGGTGATTTTTGATAGCCGAAGTAATTTAGGTGAGTTTGGCATAGTTTGCTATGGTTAGTAGCATTTTTTTGTAATTTAAATTGATTGGGTTTAGTTTGTTGTGGTAAGGGTTAGTTGGTGATGATTTATGGTAGCCGAAGTAATTTAGGTGGGTTTGGCATAGTTTGCTATGGTTACTAGCCTTTTTTTGTAATTTAAAAGTGATTGGGTTTAGTTTGTTGTGGTAAGGGTTAGTTGGTGATGATTTAGAGTAGCCGAAGTAATTTAGGTGAGTCTGGCATAGTTTGTTATGATTTGTACACCTTTTTTTGAAATTTTAAGATGATATGGTTTGGTTTGTTGTGGTAAGGGATAGTTGGGGGTGATTTACGTTAGCCGAAGTAATTTAGGTGATTCTGGTATAGTTTGTTACGATTTTTAGCATTTTTTTGTAATTTTAAAGTGATTGGGCTTAGTTTGTTGCTGTAAAGTATAGTTGGGGGTGATTTTTGATAGCCGAAGTAATTTAGGTGAGTTTGGCATAGTTTGCTATGGTTAGTAGCATTTTTTTGTAATTTAAAAGTGATTGGGTTTAGTTTGTTGTGGTAAGGGTTAGTTGGTGATGTTTTATGGTGGCCGAAGTAATTTAGGTAAGTTTGGCATAGTTTTCTATGGTTACTAGCATTTTTTTGTAATTTAAAAGTGATTGGGTTTAGTTTGTTGTGGTAAGGGTTAGTTGGTGATGATTTAGAGTAGCCGAAGTAATTTAGGTGAGTCTGGCATAGTTTGTTATGATTTGTACATCTTTTTTTGTAATTTTAAGATGATATGGTTTGGTTTGTTGTGGTAAGGGATAGTTGGGGGTGATTTATGGTAGCCGAAGTAATTTAGGTGAGTTTGGCATAGTTTGCTATGGTTACTAGCATTTTTTTGTAATTTAAAAGTGATTGGGTTTAGTTTGTTGTGGTAAGGGTTAGTTGGTGATGATTTAGTGTAGCCGAAGAAATTTAGGTGAGTCTGGCATAGTTTGTTATGATTTGTACACCTTTTTTTGTAATTTTAAGAAGATATGGTTTGGTTTGTTGTGGTAAGGGATAGTTGGGGGTGATTTGCGGTAGCCGAAGTAGTTTAGGTGATTCTGGTATAGTTTGTTATGGTTTTTTGCATTTTTTTGTAATTTTAAAGTGATTGGGCTTAGTTTGTTGCTGTAAAGTGTAGTTGGGGGTGATTTTTGATAGCCGAAGTAATTTAGGTGAGTTTGGCATAGTTTGCTATGGTTAGTAGCATTTTTTTGTAATTTAAAAGTGATTGGGTTTAGTTTGTTGTGGTAAGGGTTAGTTGGTGATGATTTATGGTAGCCGAAGTAATATAGGTGAGTTTGGCATAGTTTGCTATGGTAACTAGCATTTTTTTGTAATTTAAAAGTGATTGGGTGCCGTTTGTTGTGGTAAGGGTTAGTTGGTGATGATTTAGAGTAGCCGAAGTAATTTAGGTGAGTCTGGCATAGTTTGTTATGATTTGTACACTTTTTTTGTGTAATTTTAAGATGATATGGTTTGGTTTGTTGTGGTAAGAGATAGTTGGGCGTGATTTACGGTAGCCGAAGTAATTTAGGTGATTCTGGTATAGTTTGTTATGATTTTTAGCATTTTTTTGTAATTTTAAAGTGATTGGGCTTAGTTTGTTGCTGTAAAGTGTAGTTGGGGGTGATTTTTGATAGCCGAAGTAATTTCGGTGAGTTTGGCATAGTTTGCTATGGTTAGTAGCATTTTTTTGTAATTTAAAAGTGATTGGGTTTAGTTTGTTGTGGTAAGGGTTAGTTGATGATGATTTATGGTAGCCGAAGTAATTTAGGTGAGTTTGGCATCGCTTGCTATGGTTACTAGCATTTTTTTGTAATTTAAAAGTGATTGGGTTTAGTTTGTTGTGGTAAGGGTTAGTTGGTGATGTTTTAGAGTAGCCGAAGTAATTTAGGTGAGTCTGGCATAGTTTGTTATGATTTGTACACCTTTTTTTGTAATTTTAAGATGATATGGTTTGGTTTGTTGTGGTAAGGGATAGTTGGGGGTGATTTACGAAAGCCAAAGTAATTTAGGTGATTCTGGTATAGTTTGTTATGATTTTTAGCATTTTTTTGTAATTTTAAAGTGATTGGGCTTAGTTTGTTGCTGTAAAGTGTAGTTGGGGGTGATTTTTGATAGCCGAAGTAATTTAGGTGAGTTTGGCATAGTTTGCTATGGTTAGTAGCACTTTTTTGAAATTTAAATATGATTGGGTTTAGTTTGTTGTGGTAAGGGTTAGTTGGTGATGATTTAGAGTAGCCGAAGTAATTTAGGTGAGTTTGGCATAGTTTGCTATGGTTAGTAGCATTTTTTTATAATTTAAAAGTGATTGGGTTTAGTTTGTTGTGGTAAGGGTTAGTTGGTGATGATTTATGGTAGAAAAAAAAATTTAGGTGAGTTTGGCATAGTTTGCTATGATTACTAGCATTTTTTTGTAATTTAAAAGTGATTGGGTTTAGTTTGTTGTGGTAAGGGTTAGTTGGTGATGATTTAGAGTAGCCGAAGTAATTTAGGTGAGTTTGGCATAGTTTGCTATGGTTAGTAGCATTTTTTTGTAATTGAAAAGTGATTGGGTTTAGTTTGTTGTGGTAAGGGTTAGTTGGTGATGATTTATGGTAGCCGAAGTAATTTAGGTGAGTTTGGCATAGTTTGCTATGGTTACTAGCATTTTTTTGTAATTTAAAAGTGATTGGGTTTAGTTTGTTGTGGTAAGGGTTAGTTGGTGATGATTTAGAGTAGCCGAAGTAATTTAGGTGCGATTGGCATAGTTTGCTATGGTTAGTAGCATTTTTTTATAATTTAAAAGTGATTGGGTTTAGTTTGTTGTGGTAAGGGTTAGTTGGTGATGATTTATGGTAGCCGAAGTAATTTAGGTGAGTTTGGCATAGTTTGCTATGGTTACTAGCATTTTTTTGTAATTTAAAAGTGATTGGGTTTAGTTTGTTGTGGTAAGGGTTAGTTGGTGATGATTTAGAGTAGCCGAAGTAATTTAGGTGAGATTGGCATAGTTTGCTATGGTTAGTAGCATTTTTTTATAATTTAAAAGTGATTGGGTTTAGTTTGTTGTGGTAAGGGTTAGTTGGTGATGATTTATGGTAGCCGAAGTAATTTAGGTGAGTTTGGTATAGTTTGCTATGGTTACTAGCATTTTTTTGTAATTTAAAAGGGATTGGGTTTAGTTTGTTGTGGTAAAGGTTAGTTGGTGATGATTTAGAGTAGCCGAAGTAATTTAGGTAAGTCTGGCATAGTTTGATATGATTTGTACACCTTTTTTTGTAATTTTAAGATGATATGGTTTGGTTTGTTGTGGTAAGGGATAGTTGGGGGTGATTTACGGTAGCCGAAGTAATTTAGGTGATTCTGGTATAGTTTGTTATGATTTTTAGCATTTTTTTGTAATTTTAAAGTAATTGGGCTTAGTTTGTTGCTGTAAAGTGTAGTTGGGGGTGATTTTTGATAGCCGAAGTAATTTAGTTGAGTTTGGCATAGTTTGCTATGGTTAGTAGCATTTTTTTGTAATTTAAAAGTGATTGGGTTTAGTTTGTAGTGGTAAGGGTTAGTTGGTGATGATTTATGGTAGCCGAAGTAATTTAGGTGAGTTTGGCATTGTTTGCTATGGTTACTAGCATTTTTTTGTAATTTAAAAGTGAATGGGTTTAGTTTGTTGTGGTAAGGGTTAGTTGGTGATAATTTAGAGTAGCCGAAGTAATTTAGGTGAGTCTGGCATAGTTTGTTATGATTTGTACACCTTTTTTTGTAATTTTAAGATGATATGGTTTGGTTTGTTGTGGTAAGGGATAGTTGGGGGTGATTTACGGTAGCCGAAGTAATTTAGGTGATTCTGGTATAGTTTGTTATGATTTTTAGCATTTTTTTGTAATTTTAAAATGATTGGGCTTAGTTTGTTGCTGTAAAGTGTAGTTGGGGGTGATTTTTGATAGCCGAAGTAATTTAGTTGAGTCTGGCATAGTTTGCTATGGTTAGTAGCATTTTTTTGTAATTTAAAAGTGATTGGGTTTAGTTTGTAGTGGTAAGGGTTAGTTGGTGATGATTTATGGTAGCCGAAGTAATTTAGGTGAGTTTGGCATTGTTTGCTATGGTTACTAGCATTTTTTTGTAATTTAAAAGTGATTGGGTTTAGTTTGTTGTGGTAAGGGTTAGTTGGTGATGTTTTATGGTGGCCGAAGTAATTTAGGTAAGTTTGGCATAGTTTTCTATGGTTACTAGCATTTTTTTGTAATTTAAAAGTGATTGGGTTTAGTTTGTTGTGGTAAGGGTTAGTTGGTGATGATTTAGAGTAGCCGAAGTAATTTAGGTAAGTCTGGCATAGTTTGTTATGATTTGTACACCTTTTTTTGTAATTTAAAGATGATATGGTTTCGTTTGTTGTGGTAAGGGATAGTTGGTGATGATTTATGGTAGCCGAAGTAATTTAGGTGAGTTTGGCATAGTTTGCTATGGTTACTAGCATTTTTTTGTAATTTAAAAGTGATTGGGTTTAGTTTGTTGTGGTAAGGGTTAGTTGGTGATGATTTAGAGTAGCCGAAGTAATTTAGGTAAGTTTGGCATAGTTTGCTATGGTTAGTAGCATTTTTTTATAATTTAAAAGTGATTGGGTTTAGTTTGTTGTGGTAAGGGTTAGTTGGTGATGATTTATGGTAGCCGAAGTAATTTAGGTGAGTTTGGCATAGTTTGCTATGGTTACTAGCATTTTTTTGTAATTTAAAAGGGATTGGGTTTAGTTTGTTGTGGTAAGGGTTAGTTGGTGATGATTTAGAGTAGCCGAAGTAATTTAGGTAAGTCTGGCATAGTTTGTTATGATTTGTACACCTTTTTTTGCAATTTTAAGATGATATGGTTTGGTTTGTTGTGTGTAAGGGATAGTTGGGGGTGATTTACGGTAGCCGAAGTAATTTAGGTGATTCTGGTATAGTTTGTTACAATTTTTAGCATTTTTTTGTAATTTTAAAGTGATTGGGCTTAGTTTGTTGCTGTAAAGTGTAGTTGGGGGTGATTTTTGATAGCCGAAGTAATTTAGTTGAGTTTGGCATAGTTTGCTATGGTTAGTAGCATTTTTTTGTAATTTAAAAGTGATTGGGTTTAGTTTGTAGTGGTAAGGGTTAGTTGGTGATGATTTATGGTAGCCGAAGTAATTTAGGTGAGTTTGGCATTGTTTGCAATGGTTACTAGCATTTTTTTGTAATTTAAAAGTGAATGGGTTTAGTTTGTTGTGGTAAGGGTTAGTTGGTGATAATTTAGAGTAGCCGAAGTAATTTAGGTTAGTCTGGCATAGTTTGTTATGATTTGTACACCTTTTTTTGTAATTTTAAGATGATATGGTTTGGTTTGTTTTGGTAAGGGATAGTTGGGGGTGATTTATGGTAGCCGAAGTAATTTAGGTGTGTTTGGCATAGTTTGCTATGGTTACTAGCATTTTTTTGTAATTTAAAAGTAATTTAGGTGATTCTGGTATAGTTTGTTATGATTTTTAGCATTTTTTTGTAATTTTAAAGTGATTGGGCTTAGTTTGTTGCTGTAAAGTGTAGTTGGGGGTGATTTTTGATAGCCGAAGTAATTTAGGTGAGTTTGGCATAGTTTGCTTTGGTTAGTAGCATTTTTTTGTAATTTAAAAATGATTGGGTTTAGTTTGTTGTGGTAAGGGTTAGTTGGTGATGATTTATGGTAGCCGAAGTAATTTAGGTGAGTTTAGCATAGTTTGCTATGGTTAGTAGCATTTTTTTGTAATTTAAAATTGATTGGGTTTAGCTTGTTGTGGTAAGGGTTAGTTGGTGATGATCTATGGTAGCCGAAGTAATTTAGGTGAGTTTGGCATAGTTTGCTATGGTTACTAGCATATTTTTGTAATTTAAAAGTGATTGGGTTTAGTTTGTTGTGGTAAGGGTTAGTTGGTGATGTTTTAGAGTAGCCGAAATAATTTAGGTGAGTCTGGCATAGTTTGTTATCATTTGTACACCTTTTTTTGTAATTTTAAGATGATATGGTTTGGTTTGTTGTGGTAAGGGATAGTTGGGGGTGATTTACGGTAGCCGAAGTAATTTAGGTGATTCTGGTATAGTTTGTTATGATTTTTAGCATTTTTTTGTAATTTTAAAGTAATTGGGCCTAGTTTGTTGCTGTAAAGTGTAGTTGGGGGTGATTTTTGATAGCCGAAGTAATTTAGGTGAGTTTGGCATAGTTTGCTATAGTTAGTAGTATTTTTTTGTAATTTAAAAGTGATTGGGTTTAGTTTGTTGTGGTAAAGGTTAGTTGGTGAATATTTATTGTAGCCGAAGTAATTTAAGTGAGTTTGGCATAGTTTGCTATGTTTACTAGCATTTTTTTGTAATTTATAAGTGATTGGGTTTAGTTTGTTGTGGTAAGGGTTAGTTGGTGATGATTTAGAGTAGCCAAAGTAATTTAGGTGAGTCTGGCATAGTTTGTTATGATTTGTACACCTTTTTTTGTAATTTGAACATGATATGGTTTCGTTTGTTGTGGTAAGGGATAGTTGGGGGTGATTTACGGTAGCCGAAGTAATTTAGGTGATTCTAGTATAGTTTGATTTGATTTTTAGCATTTTTTTGTGATTTTAAAGTGATTGGGCTTAGTTTGTTGCTGTAAAGTGTAGTTGGGGGTGATTTTTGATAGCCGAAGTAATTTAGGTGAGTTTGGCATAGTTTGCTATGGTTAGTAGCATTTTTTTGTAATTTAAAAGTGATTGGGATTAGTTTGTTGTGGTAAGGGTTAGTTGGTGATGATTTATGGTAGTCGAAGTAATTTAGGTGAGTTTGGCATAGTTTGCTATGGTTACTAGCATTTTTTTGTAATTTAAAAGTGATTGGGTTTAGTTTGTTGTGGTAAGGGTTAGTTGGTGATGATTTAGAGTAGCCGAAGTAATTTAGGTGAGTCTGGCATAGTTTGTTATGATTTGTACACCTTTTTTTGAAATTTTAAGATGATATGGTTTCGTTTGTTGTGGTAAGGGATAGTTGGGGGTGATTTACGGTAGCCGAAGTAATTTAGGTGATTCTGGTATAGTTTGTTATGATTTTTAGCATTTTTTTGTAATTTAAAAGTGATTGGGCTTAGTTTGTTGCTGTAAAGTGTAGTTGGGGGTGATTTTTGATAGCCGAAGTAATTTAGGTGAGTTTGGCATAGTTTGCTATGGTTAGTAGCATTTTTTTGTAATTTAAAAGTGATTGGGTTTAGTTTGTTGTGGTAAGGGTAAGTTGGTGATGATTTATGGTAGCTGAAGTAATTTAGGTGAGTTTGGCATAGTTTGCTATGGTTACTAGCATTTTTTTGTAATTTAAAAGTGATTGGGTTTAGTTTGTTGTGGTAAGGGTTAGTTGGTGATGATTTAGAGTAGCCGAAGTAATTTAGGTGAGTCTGGCATAGTTTGTTATGATTTGTACACCTTTTTTTGTAATTTTAAGATGATATGGTTTGGTTTGTTGTGGTAAGGGATATTTGGGGGTGATTTACGGTAGCCGAAGTAATTTAGTGAGTTTGGCATAGTTTGCTATGGTTAGTAGCATTTTTTTGTAATTTAAAAGTGATTGGGTTTAGTTTGTTGTGGTAAGGGTTAGTTGGTGATGTTTTATGGTAGCCGAAGTAATTTAGGTAAGTTTGGCATAGTTTTCTATGGTTACTAGCATTTTTTTGTAATTTAAAAGTGATTGGGTTTAGTTTGTTGTGGTAAGGGTTAGTTGGTGATGATTTAGAGTAGGCGAAGTAATTTAGGTGAGTCTGGCATAGTTTGTTATGATTTGTACACCTTTTTTTGTAATTTGAAGATGATATGGTTTCGTTTGTTGTGGTAAGGGATAGTTGGGGGTGATTTACGGTAGCCGAAGTAATTTAGGTGATTCTGGTATAGTTTGTTATGATTTTTAGCATTTTTTTGTAATTTTATAGTGATTGGGCTTAGTTTGTTGCTGTAAAGTGTAGTTGGGGGTGATTTTTGATAGCCGAAGTAATTTCGGTGAGTTTGGCATAGTTTGCTATGGTTAGTAGCATTTTTTTGTAATTTAAAAGTGATTGGGTTTAGTTTGTTGTGGTAAGGGTTAGTTGATGATGATTTATGGTAGCCGAAGTAATTTAGGTGAGTTTGGCATCGCTTGCTATGGTTACTAGCATTTTTTTGTAATTTAAAAGTGATTGGGTTTAGTTTGTTGTGGTAAGGGTTAGTTGGTGATGTTTTAGAGTAGCCGAAGTAATTTAGGTGAGTCTGGCATAGTTTGTTATGATTTGTACACCTTTTTTTGTAATTTTAAGATGATATGGTTTGGTTTGTTGTGGTAAGGGATAGTTGGGGGTGATTTACGAAAGCCAAAGTAATTTAGGTGATTCTGGTATAGTTTGTTATGATTTTTAGCATTTTTTTGTAATTTTAAAGTGATTGGGCTTAGTTTGTTGCTGTAAAGTGTAGTTGGGGGTGATTTTTGATAGCCGAAGTAATTTAGGTGAGTTTGGCATAGTTTGCTATGGTTAGTAGCACTTTTTTGAAATTTAAATATGATTGGGTTTAGTTTGTTGTGGTAAGGGTTAGTTGGTGATGATTTAGAGTAGCCGAAGTAATTTAGGTGAGTTTGGCATAGTTTGCTATGGTTAGTAGCATTTTTTTATAATTTAAAAGTGATTGGGTTTAGTTTGTTGTGGTAAGGGTTAGTTGGTGATGATTTATGGTAGAAAAAAAAATTTAGGTGAGTTTGGCATAGTTTGCTATGATTACTAGCATTTTTTTGTAATTTAAAAGTGATTGGGTTTAGTTTGTTGTGGTAAGGGTTAGTTGGTGATGATTTAGAGTAGCCGAAGTAATTTAGGTGAGTTTGGCATAGTTTGCTATGGTTAGTAGCATTTTTTTGTAATTGAAAAGTGATTGGGTTTAGTTTGTTGTGGTAAGGGTTAGTTGGTGATGATTTATGGTAGCCGAAGTAATTTAGGTGAGTTTGGCATAGTTTGCTATGGTTACTAGCATTTTTTTGTAATTTAAAAGTGATTGGGTTTAGTTTGTTGTGGTAAGGGTTAGTTGGTGATGATTTAGAGTAGCCGAAGTAATTTAGGTGCGATTGGCATAGTTTGCTATGGTTAGTAGCATTTTTTTATAATTTAAAAGTGATTGGGTTTAGTTTGTTGTGGTAAGGGTTAGTTGGTGATGATTTATGGTAGCCGAACCTGAGGGTTGAGATACCTACCGGGGGCGTCCCCAGGTGGTGGATAGGGGAACGGTGGATGCCTTTACGGGCTGAAACTAGTGGGAGTAAGTAGGGAAGCCTCAGGAGTAAAACCCTGCATGGTGGAACGAAAACAACCGCCGCCAACCATCTCCCACGTGTTTGTGCCGTGCGTGGCGTCCCGTGACGGAGGATGAAAGGATCCTGGTGGTTGAGTTGGGCCCAGGTACGCCTGGAGTCCCAGCAACACACCACTTTGGCCTGGATTTCTCCTAGACGGGCGGTCGGAACTAACCCACTCCGATCAACCGGCTGTGTCGTCCCGTCAGAGGGCCGATAGGGTGAGACTTCTGGAGGCAGAGGGGCGCGTGGGAGACTGCGAAGCTGGGCACCGGTGGCTCCGGTGTACAGCGACGCACAACCTCCTCTCTGCGTTGCTCGCCTCTGGGGTCTATATCCAAACAGTAGCCCTGACGTCCACATGGGCTTGCCATGTGGCGTCCCCGTATGGGACTCCGTGGTGGGTGGGGAGCTGGGAGGATGAAACCTCAAACTCAGGTATGGACAATACAAAAGCCAACCAAAAAACAGTGGCTGAGCGCCAACGCTCGCCACAACCACCAACAGTGGCAGAGCAGCCATGCTCGCCACAAAAAACATCCGTCTCCTCGCAGGAACGGAAAGAAGGCCGACGCAGAGGGAAGCGACTCTGTGGGGCGGAGGTCAAGAGGAGGAAGAAGGCAAAAATGCAGGCTGCTGCCCAAGCACAGCTGCCCTCTACCTCTGGCGGACCAAAACAAGCGCAGGTAGTGCCTCCCAAAGGTGTGCCGCCTCCGAAAAGGGGACAACATCCCCCCAAGGAGGCTAGGAACCCTAGTGGAGTGCCGCCGGCGTCGACAAAAACCAGGGGAGCAAACCCCCCCTCGAAAAAACGCAGCCGGTCGGATAATTCGTCGGAGGTGACGCCGAGACGTCACAAAAGGACCAGAACGGCCCCTCCACCGACCAGTTATAAAGAAGCAGCCACGAGCCACCTCAAAGTTGCAATAATAGATAGGAGCAACCCCCTCGGCAAAATAACCGCAGAGAGGGCCGCTCTTGTCAAACGAGCCATGACGGAGGCCCTCGACAAAACAATACTGTCGCCTTCGTCAAGCTCGCAAACTCCAACGTTCAAGTCGTGGACATACTCTGGTGAGATAATCAGGGTTGTCTGCGACAACGACAAAGGAATACAGTGGCTTAAGGCCACTGTAAACACCCTAAAGCCCTGGAAGGACGCGGAGCTTGCCGTCATCCGTTCGGACCAGCTTCCTAGGCTGACGAAGGCATCGCTCTGGATCCCTGAGGAGGAGGAAACTCCCCTCGCCGAGAAGGAGCTTGTCATCCGTCGCCTAGCGAGTCAGAACGTGGAGGTGACGGTGAGCAAATGGTGCGTCTTCCACCATGAGGCGAAGACCAACCCGCGAGGGCATCTCCTCGTCTTCGGCATCGGAGATGAGGACATGAAGACCCTAAGAGAGGAAGGCATGAAAATTTCTTATCTCTTCCGCCACCTCACCCTTAGGGTCAAAAAGGAAGAACCAGGAAAGGAGGAAGCAGCAACACACGAAGCTGCACCTCCAGACCTGGAAACAACAGCGGCCAAGGCAGCCTCCCCACAAGGGATGGAAACCGAGGCCACCAACTAAAAACAACCACCAGGCAGCCCAATGGGCACTGCAAATAAGGAGGTAAAAATAGTCCAGTGCAATCTGCACCATAGCAGGGCTGCAACGGCAACTTTATGCCGGCACCTGGACATGGATCAGAATGCACTGGCACTAATTCAGGAACCCTGGATAGTCAAATCCAAGATTTCAGGGTTATCAAAACTAACTGGACGTACTTTTAGCACGCCCACTACAGAGAAGCCGAGGACAGCGGTCTACGTCCCTCGGCATATAAAAACCGAACCACTCCAACACCTGTCAACATCTGACCTAACGGCCGTAAAGGTGGAATGGGTAGTGGCCGGCAAACCGACCGTTTTAGTCCTAGCTTCAGCGTACCTCCCAATAGACGCGACCATCCCACCACCAACAAGGGAACTGGAGGACCTGATAGCGTACTGTCACTCCCAGAAATGGGAAGTCATCGTGGGATGCGACGCAAACGCACACCACGTGACCTGGGGCAGTAAGGACAACAACGCAAGGGGTGAGTCTCTTTTCGATTACATAAGCGGAAACAGCCTCTGCATCACCAACAGAGGCTGCGTTCCGACATTTGTCAACGCTAAGAGTCAAACTGTAATAGATATAACGATCGCTACGGCGCACATATCGAGAACAATCCGCAACTGGCGCGTATCAGATTCGATTACGATGTCTGACCACCAATGGATAAAATTCGAAATCGACCTCACTAGGACACCCGCGAGATTGTTTAGGGACCCCCGAAGGACAGACAGAGAT
Organism: Eledona agricola; assembly: GCA_964023215.1. Classification (NCBI taxonomy): domain Eukaryota; kingdom Metazoa; phylum Arthropoda; class Insecta; order Coleoptera; family Tenebrionidae; genus Eledona; species Eledona agricola. The sequence continues at coordinate 10,247,278 of OZ026855.1, read as the reverse complement.
AAATATCTTAGTCAACTCCGGGAGGGACTTAAGCATACACAATGTCGCGCACCTAACAGCTGCGTCGAAATAGAACAATATGTCAAGGACATACAAAATAAGATTAAAAAAGCTTTTGAAACATCCTGCCCCCTGAGGACATCGGCTCAACCTGGAGAAGCTACCAAATGGTGGACCCAGGAATTGAGCGACCTCAAAATTAGAACTCGGGCAGCTTTCAACAAAGCCAAACGAAAGGGACCCGGCTCAGACTGGGACCAATACAAAACACTTCTAAGAGAGTTTAAAAAAACAGTCAGGAAAAGACAAAGAGCAGCGTGGAGAGCCTACTGCGAAGAGATCGAAAATCACTCGCAGGTGGCAAGACTTTATAAGATCCTCGCAAAAGATAAGGAGCACGACTTGGGTCTCCTAACCAAGGAGGATGGTACACGAACCACCGACCTACAAGAAAGCCTAGAGCTGCTTATGCAGACTCACTTCCCGGACTCGGTTCCAACCGAACGGGAAGAATGGCCAGATGAACCTGACACCAACCCTTCGGATCCGGAATGGGAATTTTCAGAACGAATTATTGGAGAAGATAGAATAAGATGGGCACTACAGAGCTTCTCCCCATTCAAATCACCAGGAAGCGACGGCATACATCCAGCACTACTCCAATGGGGCCTGGAAGAACTGCTGCCGCACCTGGTGGGACTGTTCAGGTCGTGCCTTGCACACCAGTACATCCCAAAAGACTGGAGAGAGGTAAAAGCCGTGCTCATCCCAAAAGCGGGGAGAATGGATTACACCACCCCCAAAGCATACCGGTCCATAAGCCTGACCTCGTTCTTACTAAAGACGATGGAAAGACTGTGCGAACGCCACCTGAGGGAAACAATTGCTGACACATTGCATCCCAACCAACAGGCATACACTCCAGGCAGATCCACCGACAGTGCCCTACACTTGGTCACCAGTCGGATTGAAAGATCGTTGGACAACAAAGAGTCCACCCTGGGTATATTTCTAGACATAGAAGGTGCATTTGATAAAACCACCTTCCAAAAGATTGATGCAGCCCTGACGGAAAGGAACGTACACCCCACCATCCGGGGCTGGATAGCAAACATGCTCTCAAACAGAGCAGTAAAAATCAGTGTGGGAGACAAGATGGTGAGATGTAAAGTCGCGAGAGGCTGTCCGCAGGGCGGAGTTTTATCTCCGCTGCTGTGGAACTTAGTTCTCGACAGTCTTTTGCGTCGACTCAACTCCCAAGGCTTCTACACCATTGCATACGCAGACGATTTAACAATCCTGCTTAGTGGTAAGTTCGAAAGCATCCTGTGCGACAGAGCACAGGAGGCGCTGAGAATAACTGAAAAATGGTGCAGAGAACACACTCTGTCTGCAAACCCCAGGAAGACAGAGATGGTTCTCTTCACGAAAAAAAGAAAGACGGAGAAGCTAAAAGCACCAAGCTTTCTAAACACAAAACTAAGCTTTGCGACCGAAGTGAAATACCTTGGAGTAACCTTTGATAGCAAGCTAACATGGAACCTTCACATCGACAGAAGGATAAAAAAGGCGTACATCTTCTACGAGCAGTGCCGCAGGACCGTGGGGAAAACCTGGGGAATGAAACCCAAGGTCCTGATGTGGGTATACACTGCAATTGTGAGACCGATGATTGCCTATGGTAGCGTCGTCTGGTGGCCAAAAAGTCAACAGACAACAGCCAAACACAAACTTAGCCGACCACAAAGAACCGCATGTCTGTGCATAACCGGCGCTATGCGGACAACACCGACACGAGCGATGGAAGTGATGTTGTGCTTGCCACCTCTTGATATCTATCTCGAGGAAACGGCACTGACAACGATGGCACGCCTCAAGAGTTTCGGTGTACAGTCCAGCGTAGGATGTGGCGAGATAAGGCGCCGACTGTGGGATGAGGCGGTCAAGAAGATACCTCAACTACAGGCAGGCACCAACGATATCTCCCCCCAGTTTGTCTTTAACAAACCCTACGCAATCGACATAAAACCAAACGAAACATCCGATGAAGAGACCATAAAGGTCTTCACGGATGGATCGAAAAAGAAAGAAGGAGCGGGCTGTGGAATATTTTCAAGAAGCCTGCGAATTCGAAGCAGCTGGACTATGGATAAATACGCCAGCGTAACGGATACCGAGCTGGCAGGTATATCCATAGCCGCAAAAGAAATTGCACGCAGACAGGCCAGCGGCAAAAAGATACGAATCTACACAGATAGTAGACAAGCACTACTGTCCCTTCAAAGATACAAAACTGTATCGAGGGCAGTATTAGAAACCCATAAAGCGCTCGCGGAGATCGCCACAGCGAACACAATTTCTGTTTGCTGGGTTAGAGGCCACGCGGAAAACATGGGTAACATAAAAGCTGACGAGTTGGCGGCGAGGGCAGCCAAAAGAAAGATCTTAGGCCCCTCAAATACGCTATCAACCTCAGCAAGAACAAAACTTATAAAGGAAAACACCCACTCTCAATTCAAAGAGAGATGGGATGACACAACCAGCTGTCGCCATGCCAAGGAATTACTAATGTATCCTAGCAAGGACGCAGCAAACAAATTTTTGACAATGACCAAGAAGAACCTGCGCCTCGCGACTGGCATTCTGACCGGGCACTGTCATTTAAGAAAACACCTTCACCAAATGAAGCTAGAACACACACCACTTTGTAGAGGATGTGAACAAGAAGACGAAACAGTGCAGCACGTACTTTGCGAATGCACTGCGCTTTCGTCCATCAGAGAATCCATACTTGGGGACAAATGGCCATCAATGGCCAACATAAGGGAGATCCCCCTGGGCACGGTGGTCAACTATTTCAACCAAATAGGATGGCTATCGACCCAGCTGGAGTGATCCCCTAACGGAGGCAGGACAAGGGGCCCGCTGGGGCCTAAGTCCAGTGGTCGCACAGACTACCCTCCACTAATTTACATACATATGGTAGCCGAAGTAATTTAGGTGAGTTTGGCATAGTTTGCTATGGTTACTAGCATTTTTTTGTAATTTAAAAGTGATTGGGTTTAGTTTGTTGTGGTAAGGGTTAGTTGGTGATGATTTAGAGTAGCCGAAGTAATTTAGGTGAGATTGGCATAGTTTGCTATGGTTAGTAGCATTTTTTTATAATTTAAAAGTGATTGGGTTTAGTTTGTTGTGGTAAGGGTTAGTTGGTGATGATTTATGGTAGCCGAAGTAATTTAGGTGAGTTTGGTATAGTTTGCTATGGTTACTAGCATTTTTTTGTAATTTAAAAGGGATTGGGTTTAGTTTGTTGTGGTAAAGGTTAGTTGGTGATGATTTAGAGTAGCCGAAGTAATTTAGGTAAGTCTGGCATAGTTTGATATGATTTGTACACCTTTTTTTGTAATTTTAAGATGATATGGTTTGGTTTGTTGTGGTAAGGGATAGTTGGGGGTGATTTACGGTAGCCGAAGTAATTTAGGTGATTCTGGTATAGTTTGTTATGATTTTTAGCATTTTTTTGTAATTTTAAAGTAATTGGGCTTAGTTTGTTGCTGTAAAGTGTAGTTGGGGGTGATTTTTGATAGCCGAAGTAATTTAGTTGAGTTTGGCATAGTTTGCTATGGTTAGTAGCATTTTTTTGTAATTTAAAAGTGATTGGGTTTAGTTTGTAGTGGTAAGGGTTAGTTGGTGATGATTTATGGTAGCCGAAGTAATTTAGGTGAGTTTGGCATTGTTTGCTATGGTTACTAGCATTTTTTTGTAATTTAAAAGTGAATGGGTTTAGTTTGTTGTGGTAAGGGTTAGTTGGTGATAATTTAGAGTAGCCGAAGTAATTTAGGTGAGTCTGGCATAGTTTGTTATGATTTGTACACCTTTTTTTGTAATTTGAAGATGATATGGTTTGGTTTGTTGTGGTAAGGGATAGTTGGGGGTGATTTACGGTAGCCGAAGTAATTTAGGTGATTCTGGTATAGTTTGTTATGATTTTTAGCATTTTTTTGTAATTTTAAAATGATTGGGCTTAGTTTGTTGCTGTAAAGTGTAGTTGGGGGTGATTTTTGATAGCCGAAGTAATTTAGTTGAGTCTGGCATAGTTTGTTATGGTTAGTAGCATTTTTTTGTAATTTAAAAGTGATTGGGTTTAGTTTGTAGTGGTAAGGGTTAGTTGGTGATGATTTATGGTAGCCGAAGTAATTTAGGTGAGTTTGGCATTGTTTGCTATGGTTACTAGCATTTTTTTGTAATTTAAAAGTGATTGGGTTTAGTTTGTTGTGGTAAGGGTTAGTTGGTGATGTTTTATGGTGGCCGAAGTAATTTAGGTAAGTTTGGCATAGTTTTCTATGGTTACTAGCATTTTTTTGTAATTTAAAAGTGATTGGGTTTAGTTTGTTGTGGTAAGGGTTAGTTGGTGATGATTTAGAGTAGCCGAAGTAATTTAGGTGAGTCTGGCATAGTTTGTTATGATTTGTACACCTTTTTTTGTAATTTAAAGATGATATGGTTTCGTTTGTTGTGGTAAGGGATAGTTGGTGATGATTTATGGTAGCCGAAGTAATTTAGGTGAGTTTGGCATAGTTTGCTATGGTTACTAGCATTTTTTTGTAATTTAAAAGTGATTGGGTTTAGTTTGTTGTGGTAAGGGTTAGTTGGTGATGATTTAGAGTAGCCGAAGTAATTTAGGTAAGTTTGGCATAGTTTGCTATGGTTAGTAGCATTTTTTTATAATTTAAAAGTGATTGGGTTTAGTTTGTTGTGGTAAGGGTTAGTTGGTGATGATTTATGGTAGCCGAAGTAATTTAGGTGAGTTTGGCATAGTTTGCTATGGTTACTAGCATTTTTTTGTAATTTAAAAGGGATTGGGTTTAGTTTGTTGTGGTAAGGGTTAGTTGGTGATGATTTAGAGTAGCCGAAGTAATTTAGGTAAGTCTGGCATAGTTTGTTATGATTTGTACACCTTTTTTTGCAATTTTAAGATGATATGGTTTGGTTTGTTGTGTGTAAGGGATAGTTGGGGGTGATTTACGGTAGCCGAAGTAATTTAGGTGATTCTGGTATAGTTTGTTACAATTTTTAGCATTTTTTTGTAATTTTAAAGTGATTGGGCTTAGTTTGTTGCTGTAAAGTGTAGTTGGGGGTGATTTTTGATAGCCGAAGTAATTTAGTTGAGTTTGGCATAGTTTGCTATGGTTAGTAGCATTTTTTTGTAATTTAAAAGTGATTGGGTTTAGTTTGTAGTGGTAAGGGTTAGTTGGTGATGATTTATGGTAGCCGAAGTAATTTAGGTGAGTTTGGCATTGTTTGCAATGGTTACTAGCATTTTTTTGTAATTTAAAAGTGAATGGGTTTAGTTTGTTGTGGTAAGGGTTAGTTGGTGATAATTTAGAGTAGCCGAAGTAATTTAGGTTAGTCTGGCATAGTTTGTTATGATTTGTACACCTTTTTTTGTAATTTTAAGATGATATGGTTTGGTTTGTTTTGGTAAGGGATAGTTGGGGGTGATTTATGGTAGCCGAAGTAATTTAGGTGTGTTTGGCATAGTTTGCTATGGTTACTAGCATTTTTTTGTAATTTAAAAGTAATTTAGGTGATTCTGGTATAGTTTGTTATGATTTTTAGCATTTTTTTGTAATTTTAAAGTGATTGGGCTTAGTTTGTTGCTGTAAAGTGTAGTTGGGGGTGATTTTTGATAGCCGAAGTAATTTAGGTGAGTTTGGCATAGTTTGCTTTGGTTAGTAGCATTTTTTTGTAATTTAAAAATGATTGGGTTTAGTTTGTTGTGGTAAGGGTTAGTTGGTGATGATTTATGGTAGCCGAAGTAATTTAGGTGAGTTTAGCATAGTTTGCTATGGTTAGTAGCATTTTTTTGTAATTTAAAATTGATTGGGTTTAGCTTGTTGTGGTAAGGGTTAGTTGGTGATGATCTATGGTAGCCGAAGTAATTTAGGTGAGTTTGGCATAGTTTGCTATGGTTACTAGCATATTTTTGTAATTTAAAAGTGATTGGGTTTAGTTTGTTGTGGTAAGGGTTAGTTGGTGATGTTTTAGAGTAGCCGAAATAATTTAGGTGAGTCTGGCATAGTTTGTTATCATTTGTACACCTTTTTTTGTAATTTTAAGATGATATGGTTTGGTTTGTTGTGGTAAGGGATAGTTGGGGGTGATTTACGGTAGCCGAAGTAATTTAGGTGATTCTGGTATAGTTTGTTATGATTTTTAGCATTTTTTTGTAATTTTAAAGTAATTGGGCCTAGTTTGTTGCTGTAAAGTGTAGTTGGGGGTGATTTTTGATAGCCGAAGTAATTTAGGTGAGTTTGGCATAGTTTGCTATAGTTAGTAGTATTTTTTTGTAATTTAAAAGTGATTGGGTTTAGTTTGTTGTGGTAAAGGTTAGTTGGTGAATATTTATTGTAGCCGAAGTAATTTAAGTGAGTTTGGCATAGTTTGCTATGTTTACTAGCATTTTTTTGTAATTTATAAGTGATTGGGTTTAGTTTGTTGTGGTAAGGGTTAGTTGGTGATGATTTAGAGTAGCCAAAGTAATTTAGGTGAGTCTGGCATAGTTTGTTATGATTTGTACACCTTTTTTTGTAATTTGAACATGATATGGTTTCGTTTGTTGTGGTAAGGGATAGTTGGGGGTGATTTACGGTAGCCGAAGTAATTTAGGTGATTCTAGTATAGTTTGATTTGATTTTTAGCATTTTTTTGTGATTTTAAAGTGATTGGGCTTAGTTTGTTGCTGTAAAGTGTAGTTGGGGGTGATTTTTGATAGCCGAAGTAATTTAGGTGAGTTTGGCATAGTTTGCTATGGTTAGTAGCATTTTTTTGTAATTTAAAAGTGATTGGGATTAGTTTGTTGTGGTAAGGGTTAGTTGGTGATGATTTATGGTAGTCGAAGTAATTTAGGTGAGTTTGGCATAGTTTGCTATGGTTACTAGCATTTTTTTGTAATTTAAAAGTGATTGGGTTTAGTTTGTTGTGGTAAGGGTTAGTTGGTGATGATTTAGAGTAGCCGAAGTAATTTAGGTGAGTCTGGCATAGTTTGTTATGATTTGTACACCTTTTTTTGAAATTTTAAGATGATATGGTTTCGTTTGTTGTGGTAAGGGATAGTTGGGGGTGATTTACGGTAGCCGAAGTAATTTAGGTGATTCTGGTATAGTTTGTTATGATTTTTAGCATTTTTTTGTAATTTAAAAGTGATTGGGCTTAGTTTGTTGCTGTAAAGTGTAGTTGGGGGTGATTTTTGATAGCCGAAGTAATTTAGGTGAGTTTGGCATAGTTTGCTATGGTTAGTAGCATTTTTTTGTAATTTAAAAGTGATTGGGTTTAGTTTGTTGTGGTAAGGGTAAGTTGGTGATGATTTATGGTAGCTGAAGTAATTTAGGTGAGTTTGGCATAGTTTGCTATGGTTACTAGCATTTTTTTGTAATTTAAAAGTGATTGGGTTTAGTTTGTTGTGGTAAGGGTTAGTTGGTGATGATTTAGAGTAGCCGAAGTAATTTAGGTGAGTCTGGCATAGTTTGTTATGATTTGTACACCTTTTTTTGTAATTTTAAGATGATATGGTTTGGTTTGTTGTGGTAAGGGATATTTGGGGGTGATTTACGGTAGCCGAAGTAATTTAGTGAGTTTGGCATAGTTTGCTATGGTTAGTAGCATTTTTTTGTAATTTAAAAGTGATTGGGTTTAGTTTGTTGTGGTAAGGGTTAGTTGGTGATGTTTTATGGTAGCCGAAGTAATTTAGGTAAGTTTGGCATAGTTTTCTATGGTTACTAGCATTTTTTTGTAATTTAAAAGTGATTGGGTTTAGTTTGTTGTGGTAAGGGTTAGTTGGTGATGATTTAGAGTAGGCGAAGTAATTTAGGTGAGTCTGGCATAGTTTGTTATGATTTGTACACCTTTTTTTGTAATTTGAAGATGATATGGTTTCGTTTGTTGTGGTAAGGGATAGTTGGGGGTGATTTACGGTAGCCGAAGTAATTTAGGTGATTCTGGTATAGTTTGTTATGATTTTTAGCATTTTTTTGTAATTTTATAGTGATTGGGCTTAGTTTGTTGCTGTAAAGTGTAGTTGGGGGTGATTTTTGATAGCCGAAGTAATTTAGGTGAGTTTGGCATAGTTTGCTATGGTTAGTAGCATTTTTTTGTATTTTAAAAGTGATTGGGTTTAGTTTGTTGTGGTAAGGGGTAGTTGGTGATGATTTATGGTAGCCGAAGTAATTTAGGTGAGTTTGGCATAGTTTGCTATGGTTACTAGCCTTTTTTTGTAATTTAAAAGTGATTGGGTTTAGTTTGTTGTGGTAAGGGTTAGTTGGTGATGATTTAGAGTAGCCGAAGTAATTTAGGTGAGTCTGGCATAGTTTGTTATGATTTGTACACCTTTTTTTGTAATTTTAAGATGATATGGTTTGGTTTGTTGTGGTAAGGGATAGTTGGGGGTGATTTACGGTAGCCGAAGTAATTTAGGTGATTCTGGTATAGTTTGTTATGATTTTTAGCATTTTTTTGTAATTTTAAAGTGATTGGGCTTAGTTTGTTGCTGTAAAGTGTAGTTGGGGGTGATTTTCGATAACCGAAGTAATTTAGGTGAGTTTGGCATAGTTTGCTATGGTTAGTAGCATTTTTTTGTAATTTAAAAGTGATTGGGTTTAGTTTGTAGTGGTAAGGGTTAGTTGGTGATGATTTATGGTAGCCGAAGTAATTTAGGTGAGTTTGGCATTGTTTGCTATGGTTACTAGCATTTTTTTGTAATTTAAAAGTGATTGGGTTTAGTTTGTTGTGGTAAGGGTTAGTTGGTGATAATTTAGAGTAGCCGAAGTAATTTAGGTGAGTCTGGCATAGTTTGTTATGGTTACTAGCATTTTTTTGTAATTTAAAAGTGATTTAAGTGATTCTGGTATAGTTTGTTATGATTTTTAGCATTTTTTTGTAATTTTAAAGTGATTGGGCTTAGTTTGTTGCTGTAAAGTGGAGTTGGGGGTGATTTTTGATAGCCGAAGTAATTTAGGTGAGTTTGGCATAGTTTGCTATGGTTAGTAGCATTTTTTGTAATTTAAAAGTGATTGGGTTTAGTTTGTTGTGGTAAGGGTTAGTTGGTGATGATTTATGGTAACCGAAGTAATTTAGGTGAGTTTGGCATAGTTTGCTATGGTTAGTAGCATTTTTTTGTAATTTAAAAGTGATTGGGTTTAGCTTGTTGTGGTAAGGGTTAGTTGGTGATGATTTAGAGTAGCCGAAGTAATTTAGGTGAGTCTGGCATAGTTTGTTATGATTTGTACACCTTTTTTTGTAATTTTAAGATGATATGGTTTGGTTTGTTGTGGTAAGGGATAGTTGGGGGTGATTTACGGTAGCCGAAGTAATTTAGGTGATTCTGGTATAGTTTGTTATGATTTTTAGCATTTTTTTGTAATTTTAAAGTAATTGGGCTTAGTTTGTTGCTGTAAAGTGTAGTTGGGGGTGATTTTTGATAGCCGAAGTAATTTAGGTGAGTTTGGCATAGTTTGCTATAGTTAGTAGTATTTTTTTGTAATTTAAAAGTGATTGGGTTTAGTTTGTTGTGGTATGGGTTAGTTGGTGATGATTTATGGTACCCGAAGTAATTTAGGTGAGTTTGGCATAGTTTGCTATGGTTAGTAGCATTTTTTTGTAATTTAAATGTGATTGGGTTTAGCTTGTTGTGGTAAGGGTTAGTTGGTGATGATTTAGAGTAGCCGAAGTAATTTAGGTGAGTCTGGCATAGTTTGTTATGATTTGTACACCTTTTTTTGTAATTTTAAGATGATATGGTTTGGTTTGTTGTGGTAAGGGATAGTTGGGGGTGATTTACGGTAGCCGAAGTAATTTAGGTGATTCTGGTATAGTTTGTTATGATTTTTAGCATTTTTTTGTAATTTTAAAGTAATTGGGCTTAGTTTGTTGCTGTAAAGTGTAGTTGGGGGTGATTTTTGATAGCCGAAGTAATTTAGGTGAGTTTGGCATAGTTTGCTATAGTTAGTAGTATTTTTTTGTAATTTAAAAGTGATTGGGTTTAGTTTGTTGTGGTAAGGGTTAGTTGGTGATGATTTATGGTAGCCGAAGTAATTTAGGTGAGTTTGGCATTGTTTGCTATGGTTACTAGCATTTTTTTGTAATTTAAAAGTGATTGGGTTTAGTTTGTTGTGGTAAGGGTTAGTTGGTGATAATTTAGAGTAGCCGAAGTAATTTAGGTGAGTCTGGCATAGTTTGTTATGGTTACTAGCATTTTTTTGTAATTTAAAAGTGATTTAAGTGATTCTGGTATAGTTTGTTATGATTTTTAGCATTTTTTTGTAATTTTAAAGTGATTGGGCTTAGTTTGTTGCTGTAAAGTGGAGTTGGGGGTGATTTTTGATAGCCAAAGTAATTTAGGTGAGTTTGGCATAGTTTGCTATGGTTAGTAGCATTTTTTTGTAATTTAAAAGTGATTGGGTTTAGTTGGTTGTGGTAAGGGTTAGTTGGTGATGATTTATGGTAACCGAAGTAATTTAGGTAAGTTTGGCATAGTTTGCTATGGTTAGTAGCATTTTTTTGTAATTTAAAAGTGATTGGGTTTAGTTTGTTGTGGTAAGGGTTAGTTGGTGATGATTTATGGTAGCCGAAGTAATTTAGGTGAGTTTGGCATAGTTTGCTATGGTTACTAGCATTTTTTTGTAATTTAAAAGTGATTGGGTTTAGTTTGTTGTGGTAAGGGTTAGTTGGTGATGATTTAGAGTAGCCAAAGTAATTTAGGTGAGTCTGGCATAGTTTGTTATGATTTGTACACCTTTTTTTGTAATTTGAAGATGATATGGTTTCGTTTGTTGTGGTAAGGGATAGTTGGGGGTGATTTACGGTAGCCGAAGTAATTTAGGTGATTCTGGTATAGTTTGTTATGATTTTTAGCATTTTTTTGTAATTTTATATTGATTGGGCTTAGTTTGTTGCTGTAAAGTGTAGTTGGGGGTGATTTTTGATAGCCGAAGTAATTTAGGTGAGTTTGGCATAGTTTGCAATGGTTAGTAGCATTTTTTTTAATTTAAAAGTGATTGGGTTTAGTTTGTTGTGGTAAGGGTTAGTTGTTGATGATCTATGGTAGCCGAAGTAATTTAGGTGAGTTTGGCATAGTTTGCTATGGTTACTAGCATTTTTTTGTAATTTAAAAGTGATTGGGTTTAGTTTGTTGTGGTAAGGGTTAGTTGGTGATGATTTAGAGTAGCCGAAGTCATTTAGGTGAGTCTGGCATAGTTTGTTATGATTTGTACACCTTTTTTTGAAATTTTAAGATGATATGGTTTCGTTTGTTGTGGTAAGGGATAGTTGGGGGTGATTTACGGTAGCCGAAGTAATTTAGGTGATTCTGGTATAGTTTGTTATGATTTTTAGCATTTTTTTGTGATTTTAAAGTGATTGGGCTTAGTTTGTTGCTGTAAAGTGTAGTTGAGGGTGATTTTTGATAGCCGAAGTAATTTAGGTGAGTTTGGCATAGTTTGCTATGGTTAGTAGCATTTTTTTGTAATTTAAAAGTGATTGGGTTTAGTTTGTTGTGGTAAGGGTTAGTTGGTGATGATTTAGAGTAGCCGAAGTAATTTAGGTGATTCTGGTATAGTTTGTTATGATTTTTAGCATTTTTTTGTAATTTTAAAGTGATTGGGCTTAGTTTGTTGCTGTAAAGTGTAGTTGGGGGTGATTTTTGATAGCCGAAGTAATTTAGGTGAGTTTGGCATAGTTTGCTATGGTTAGTAGCATTTTTTTGTAATTTAAAAGTGATTGGGTTTAGTTTGTTGTGGTAAGGGTTAGTTGGTGACGATTTAGAGTAGCCGAAGTAATTTAGGTGAGTCTGGCATAGTTTGTTATGATTTGTACACCTTTTTTTGTAATTTTAAGATGATATGGTTTGGTTTGTTGTGGTAAGGGATATTTGGGGATGATTTACGGTAGCCGAAGTAATTTAGTGAGTTTGGCATAGTTTGCTATGGTTAGTAGCATTTTTTTGTAATTTAAAAGTGATTGGGTTTAGTTTGTTGTGGTAAGGGTTAGTTGGTGATGATATATGGTAGCCGAAGTAATTTAAGTGAGTTTGGCATAGTTTGCTATGGTTACTAGCATATTTTTGTAATTTAAAAGTGATTGGGTATAGTTTGTTGTGGTAAGGGTTAGTTGGTGATGTTTTAGAGTAGCCGAAGTAATTTAGGTGAGTCTGGCATATTTTGTTATGATTTGTACACCTTTTTTTGTAATTTTAAGATGATATGGTTTGGTTTGTTGTGGTAAGGGCTAGTTGGGGGTGATTTACGGTAGCCGAAGTAATTTAGGTGATTCTGGTATAGTTTGTTATGATTTTTAGCATTTTTTTGTAATTTTAAAGTGATTGGTATTAGTTTGTTGCTGTAAAGTGTAGTTGGGGGTTTTTGGATAGCCGAAGTAATTTAGGTGAGTTTGGCATAGTTTGCTATGGTTAGTAGCATTTTTTTGTAATTTAAAAGTGATTGGGTTTAGTTTGTTGTGGTAAGGGTTAGTTGGTGATGATTTATGGTAGCCGAAGTAATTTAGGTGAGTTTGGCATAGTTTGCTATGGTTAGTAGCATTTTTTTGTAATTTAAAAGTGATTGGGTTTACTTTGTTGTGGTAAGGGTTAGTTGGTGATGATTTAGAGTAGCCGAAGTAATTTAGGTGAGTCTGGCATAGTTTGTTATGATTTGTACACCTTTTTTTGTAATTTTAAGATGATATGGTTTGGTTTGTTGTGGTAAGGGATAGTTGGGGGTGATTTACGGTAGCCGAAGTAATTTAGGTAATTTTGGTATAGTTTGTTATGATTTTTAGCATTTTTTTTGTAATTTTAAAGTGATTGGGCTTAGTTTGTTGCTGTAAAGTGTAGTTGGGGTTGATTTTTGATAGCCGAAGTAATTTAGGTGAGTTTGGCATAGCTTGCTTTGGTTAGTGGCATTTTTTTGTAATTTAAATGTGATTGGGTTTAGTTTGTTGTGGTAAGGGTTAGTTGGTGATGATTTAGAGTAGCCGAAGTAACTTAGGTGAGTCTGGCATAGTTTGTTATGATTTGTACACCTTTTTTTGTAATTTTAAGATGATATGGTTTGGTTTGTTTTGGTAAGGGATAGTTGGGGGTGATTTACGGTAGCCGAAGTAATTTAGGTGATTCTGGTATAGTTTGTTATGATTTTTAGCATTTTTTTGTAATTTTAAAGTGATTGGGCTTAGTTTGTTGCTGTAAAGTGTAGTTGGGGGTGATTTTTGATAGCCGAAGTAATTTAGGTGAGTTTGGCATAGTTTGCTATGGTTAGTAGCATTTTTTTGTAATTTAAAAGTGATTGGGTTTAGTTTGTTGTGGTAAGGGTTAGTTGGTGATGATTTAGAGTAGCCGAAGTAATTTAGGTGATTCTGGTATAGTTTGTTATGATTTTTAGCATTTTTTTGTAATTTTAAAGTGATTGGGCTTAGTTTGTTGCTGTAAAGTGTAGTTGGGGGTGATTTTTGATAGCCGAAGTAATTTAGGTAAGTTTGGCATAGTTTGCTATGGTTAGTAGCATTTTTTTGTAATTTAAAAGTGATTGGGATTAGTTTGTTGTGGTAAGGGTTAGTTGGTGACGATTTAGAGTAGCCGAAGTAATTTAGGTGAGTCTGGCATAGTTTGTTATGATTTGTACACCTTTTTTTGTAATTTTAAGATGATATGGTTTGGTTTGTTGTGGTAAGGGATATTTGGGGATGATTTACGGTAGCCGAAGTAATTTAGTGAGTTTGGCATAGTTTGCTATGGTTAGTAGCATTTTTTTGTAATTTAAAAGTGATTGGGTTTAGTTTGTTGTGGTAAGGGTTAGTTGGTGATGATTTATGGTAGCCGAAGTAATTTAGGTGAGTTTGGCATAGTTTGCTATGGTTAGTAGCATTTTTTTGTAATTTAAAAGTGATTGGGTTTACTTTGTTGTGGTAAGGGTTAGTTGGTGATGATTTAGAGTAGCCGAAGTAATTTAGGTGAGTCTGGCATAGTTTGTTATGATTTGTACACCTTTTTTTGTAATTTTAAAGTGATATGGTTTGGTTTGTTGTGGTAAGGGATAGTTGGGGGTGATTTACGGTAGCCTAAGTAATTTAGGTGATTCTGGTATAGTTTGTTATGATTTTTAGCATTTTTTTGTGATTTTAAAGTGATTGGGCTTAGTTTGTTGCTGTAAAGTGTAGTTGGGGGTGATTTTTGATAGCCGAAGTAATTTAGGTGAGTTTGCCATAGTTTGCTATGGTTAGTAGCATTTTTTTGTAATTTAAAAGTGATTGGGTTTAGTTTGTTGTGGTAAGGGTTAGTTGGTGATGATTTAGAGTAGCCGAAGTAATTTAGGTGATTCTGGTATAGTTTGTTATAATTTTTAGCATTTTTTTGTAATTTTAAAGTGATTGGGCTTAGTTTGTTGCTGTAAAGTGTAGTTGGGGGTGATTTTTGATAGCCGAAGTAATTTAGGTGAGTTTGGCATAGTTTGCTATGGTTAGTAGCATTTTTTTGTAATTTAAAAGTGATTGGGTTTAGTTTGTTGTGGTAAGGGTTAGTTGGTGACGATTTAGAGTAGCCGAAGTAATTTAGGTGAGTCTGGCATAGTTTGTTATGATTTGTACACCTTTTTTTGTAATTTTAAGATGATATGGTTTGGTTTGTTGTGGTAAGGGATATTTGGGGATGATTTACTGTAGCCGAAGTAATTTAGTGAGTTTGGCATTGTTTGCTATGGTTAGTAGCATTTTTTTGTAATTTAAAAGTGATTGGGTTTAGTTTGTTGTGGTAAGGGTTAGTTGGTGATGATATATGGTAGCCGAAGTAATTTAGGTGAGTTTGGCATAGTTTGCTATGCTTACTAGCATATTTTTGTAATTTAAAAGTGATTGGGTATAGTTTGTTGTGGTAAGGGTTAGTTGGTGATGTTTTAGAGTAGCCGAAGTAATTTAGGTGAGTCTGGCATATTTTGTTATGATTTGTACACCTTTTTTTGTAATTTTAAGATGATATGGTTTGGTTTGTTGTGGTAAGGGCTAGTTGGGGGTGATTTACGGTAGCCGAAGTAATTTAGGTGATTCTGGTATAGTTTGTTATGATTTTTAGCATTTTTTTGTAATTTTAAAGTGATTGGGCTTAGTTTGTTGCTGTAAAGTGTAGTTGGGGGTGATTTTTGATAGCCGAAGTAATTTAGGTGAGTTTGGCATAGTTTGCTATGGTTAGTAGCATTTTTTTGTAATTTAAAAGTGATTGGGTTTAGTTTGTTGTGGTAAGGGTTAGTTGGTGACGATTTAGAGTAGCCGAAGTAATTTAAGTGAGTCTGGCATAGTTTGTTATGATTTGTACACCTTTTTTTGTAATTTTAAGATGATATGGTTTGGTTTGTTTTGGTAAGGGATAGTTGGGGGTGATTTACGGTAGCCGAAGTAATTTAGGTGATTCTGGTATAGTTTGTTATGATTTTTAGCATTTTTTTTTAATTTTAAAGTGATTGGGCTATGTTTGTTGCTGTAAAGTGTAGTTGGGGTTGATTTTTGATAGCCGAAGTAATTTAGGTGAGTTTGGCATAGCTTGCTTTGGTTAGTGGCATTTTTTTGTAATTTAAATGTGATTGGGTTTAGTTTGTTGTGGTAAGGGTTAGTTGGTGATGATTTAGAGTAGCCGAAGTAACTTAGGTGAGTCTGGCATAGTTTGTTATGATTTGTACACCTTTTTTTGTAATTTTAAGATGATATGGTTTGGTTTGTTGTGGTAAGGGATAGTTGGGGGTGATTTACGGTAGCCGAAGTAATTTAGGTGATTCTGGTATAGTTTTGTTATGATTTTTAGCATTTTTTTGTAATTTTAAAGTGATTGGGCTTAGTTTGTTGCTGCAAAATGTAGTTGGGGGTGATTTTTGATAGCCGAAGTAATTTAGGTGAGTTTGGCATAGCTTGCTATGGTTATAGCATTTTTTTGTAATTTAAAAGTGATTGGGTTTAGTTTGTTGTCGTAAGGGTTATTTGGTGATGATTTAGAGTAGCCGAAGTAATTTAGGAAATTCTGGTATAGTTTGTTATGATTTTTAGCATATTTTTGTAATTTTAAATTGATTGGTCTTAGTTTGTTGCTGTAAAGTGTAGTTGGGGGTGATTTTTGATAGCCGAAATAATTTAGGTGAGTTTGGCATAGTTTGCTATAGTTAGTAGCATTGTTTTGTAATTTAAAAGTGATTGGGTTTAGTTTGTTGAGGTAAGGGTTAGTTGCTGATGATTTAGATTAGCCGAAGTAATTTAGGTTAGTCTGGCATAGTTTGTTATGATTTGTACACCTTTTTTTGTAATATTAAGATGATATGGTTTGGTTTGTTGTGGTAAGGGATATTTGGGGGTGATTTACGGTAGCCGAAGTAATTTAGTGAGTTTGGCATAGTTTGCTATGGTTAGTAGCATTTTTTTGTAATTTAAAAGTGATTGGGTTTAGTTTGTTGTGGTAAGGGTTAGTTGGTGATGTTTTATGGTATCCGAAGTAATTTAGGTAAGTTTGGCATAGTTTTCTATGGTTACTAGCATTTTTTTGTAATTTAAAAGTGATTGGGTTTAGTTTGTTGTGGTAAGGGTTAGTTGGTGATGATTTAGAGTAGCCGAAGTAATTTAGGTGAGTCTGGCATAGTTTGTTATGATTTGTACACCTTTTTTTGTAATTTTAAGATGATATGGTTTGGTTTGTTGTGGTAAGGGATAGTTGGGGGTGATTTACGGTAGCCGAAATAATTTAAGTGATTCTGGTATAGTTTGTTATGATTTTTAGCATTTTTTTGTAATTTTAAAGTGATTGGGCTTAGTTTGTTGCTGTAAAGTGTAGTTGGGGGTGATTTTTGATAGCCGAAGTAATTTAGGTGAGTTTGGCATAGTTTGCTATGGTTAGTAGCATTTTTTTGTAATTTAAAAGTGATTGGGTTTAGTTTGTTGTGGTAAGGGTAAGTTGGTGATGATTTATGGTAGCTGAAGTAATTTAGGTGAGTTTGGCATAGTTTGCTATGGTTACTAGCATTTTTTTGTAATTTAAAAGTGATTGGGTTTAGTTTGTTGTGGTAAGGGTTAGTTGGTGATGATTTAGAGTAGCCGAAGTAATTTAGGTGAGTCTGGCATAGTTTGTTATGATTTGTACACCTTTTTTGTAATTTTAAGATGATATGGTTTGGTTTGTTGTGGTAAGGGATATTTGGGGGTGATTTCGGTAGCCGAAGTAATTTAGTGAGTTTGGCATAGTTTGCTATGGTTAGTAGCATTTTTTTGTAATTTAAAAGTGATTGGGTTTAGTTTGTTGTGGTAAGGGTTAGTTGGTGATGTTTTATGGTAGCCGAAGTAATTTAGGTAAGTTTGGCATAGTTTTCTATGGTTACTAGCATTTTTTTGTAATTTAAAAGTGATTGGGTTTAGTTTGTTGTGGTAAGGGTTAGTTGGTGATGATTTAGAGTAGCCGAAGTAATTTAGGTGAGTCTGGCATAGTTTGTTATGATTTGTACACCTTTTTTTGTAATTTGAAGATGATATGGTTTCGTTTGTTGTGGTAAGGGATAGTTGGGGGTGATTTACGGTAGCCGAAGTAATTTAGGTGATTCTGGTATAGTTTGTTATGATTTTTAGCATTTTTTTGTAATTTTATAGTGATTGGGCTTAGTTTGTTGCTGTAAAGTGTAGTTGGGGGTGATTTTTGATAGCCGAAGTAATTTAGGTGAGTTTGGCATAGTTTGCTATGGTTAGTAGCATTTTTTTGTAATTTAAAAGTGATTGGGTTTAGTTTGTTGTGGTAAGGGGTAGTTGGTGATGATTTATGGTAGCCGAAGTAATTTAGGTGAGTTTGGCATAGTTTGCCATGGTTACTAGCTTTTTTTTGTAATTTAAAAGTGATTGGGTTTAGTTTGTTGTGGTAAGGGTTAGTTGGTGATGATTTAGAGTAGCCGAAGTAATTTAGGTGAGTCTGGCATAGTTTGTTATGATTTGTACACCTTTTTTTGTAATTTTAAGATGATATGGTTTGGTTTGTTGTGGTAAGGGATAGTTGGGGGTGATTTACGGTAGCCGAAGTAATTTAGGTGATTCTGGTATAGTTTGTTATGATTTTTAGCATTTTTTTGTAATTTTAAAGTGATTGGGCTTAGTTTGTTGCTGTAAAGTGTAGTTGGGGGTGATTTTTGATAGCCGAAGTAATTTAGGTGAGTTTGGCATAGTTTGCTATGGTTAGTAGCATTTTTTTGTAATTTAAAAGTGATTGGCTTTAGTTTGTTGTGGTAAGGGTTAGTTGGTGATGATTTATGGTAGCCGAAGTAATTTAGGTGAGTTTGGCATAGTTTGCTATGGTTAGTAGCATTTTTATGTAATTTAAAATTGATTGGGTTTAGTTTGTTGTGGTAAGGGTTAGTTGGTGATGATTTAGAGTAGCCGAAGTAATTTAGGTGAGTCTGGCATAGTTTGTTATGATTTGTACACCTTTTTTTGTAATTTTAAGATGATATGGTTTGGTTTGTTGTGGTAAGGGTTAGTTGGTGATGATTTAGAATAGCCGAAATAATTTAGGTGAGTCTGGCATAGTTTGTTATGATTTGTACACTTTTTTTTGTAATTTTAAGATGATATGGTTTGGTTTGTTGTGGTAAGGGATAGTTGGGGGTGATTTACGGTAGCCGAAGTAATTTAGGTGATTCTGGTATAGTTTGTTATGATTTTTAGCATTTTTTTGTAATTTTAAAGTGATTGGTATTAGTTTGTTGCTGTAAAGTGTAGTTGGGGGTTTTTGGATAGCCGAAGTAATTTAGGTGAGTTTGGCATAGTTTGCTATGGTTAGTAGCATTTTTTTGTAATTTAAAAGTGATTGGGTTTAGTTTGTTGTGGTAAGGGTTAGTTGGTGATGATTTATGGTAGCCGAAGTAATTTAGGTGAGTTTGGCATAGTTTGCTATGGTTAGTAGCATTT
This sequence comes from Eledona agricola, assembly GCA_964023215.1. Taxonomy (NCBI): domain Eukaryota; kingdom Metazoa; phylum Arthropoda; class Insecta; order Coleoptera; family Tenebrionidae; genus Eledona; species Eledona agricola. Next base: position 10,228,318 of record OZ026855.1, on the reverse strand, counting down.
TTTTGTAATTTAAAAGTGATTGGGTTTACTTTGTTGTGGTAAGGGTTAGTTGGTGATAATTTAGAGTAGCCGAAGTAATTTAGGTGAGTCTGGCATAGTTTGTTATGATTTGTACACCTTTTTTTGTAATTTTAAGATGATATGGTTTGGTTTGTTGTGGTAAGGGATAGTTGGGGGTGATTTACGGTAGCCGAAGTAATTTAGGTAATTTTGGTATAGTTTGTTATGATTTTTAGCATTTTTTTTGTAATTTTAAAGTGATTGGGCTTAGTTTGTTGCTGTAAAGTGTAGTTGGGGTTGATTTTTGATAGCCGAAGTAATTTAGGTGAGTTTGGCATAGCTTGCTTTGGTTAGTGGCATTTTTTTGTAATTTAAATGTGATTGGGTTTAGTTTGTTGTGGTAAGGGTTAGTTGGTGATGATTTAGAGTAGCCGAAGTAACTTAGGTGAGTCTGGCATATTTTGTTATGATTTGTACACCTTTTTTTGTAATTTTAAGATGATATGGTTTGGTTTGTTTTGGTGAGGGATAGTTGGGGGTGATTTACGGTAGCCGAAGTAATTTAGGTGATTCTGGTATAGTTTGTTATGATTTTTAGCATTTTTTTGTAATTTTAAAGTGATTGGGCTTAGTTTGTTGCTGTAAAGTGTAGTTGGGGGTGATTTTTGATAGCCGAAGTAATTTAGGTGAGTTTGGCATAGTTTGCTATGGTTAGTAGCATTTTTTTGTAATTTAAAAGTGATTGGCTTTAGTTTGTTGTGGTAAGGGTTAGTTGGTGATGATTTATGGTAGCCGAAGTAATTTAGGTGAGTTTGGCATAGTTTGCTATGGTTAGTAGCATTTTTATGTAATTTAAAATTGATTGGGTTTAGTTTGTTGTGGTAAGGGTTAGTTGGTGATGATTTAGAGTAGCCGAAGTAATTTAGGTGAGTCTGGCATAGTTTGTTATGATTTGTACACCTTTTTTTGTAATTTTAAGATGATATGGTTTGGTTTGTTGTGGTAAGGGATAGTTGGGGGTGATTTACGGTAGCCTAAGTAATTTAGGTGATTCTGGTATAGTTTGTTATAATTTTTAGCATTTTTTTGTGATTTTAAAGTGATTGGGCTTAGTTTGTTGCTGTAAAGTGTAGTTGGGGGTGATTTTTGATAGCCGAAGTAATTTAGGTGAGTTTGGCATAGTTTGCTATGGTTAGTAGCATTTTTTTGTAATTAAAAGTGATTGGGTTTAGTTTGTTGTGGTAAGGGTTAGTTGGTGATGATTTAGAGTAGCCGAAGTAATTTAGGTGATTCTGGTATAGTTTGTTATAATTTTTAGCATTTTTTTGTAATTTTAAAGTGATTGGGCTTAGTTTCTTGCTGTAAAGTGTAGTTGGGGGTGATTTTTGATAGCCGAAGTAATTTAGGTGAGTTTGGCATAGTTTGCTATGGTTAGTAGCATTTTTTTGTAATTTAAAAGTGATTGGGATTAGTTTGTTGTGGTAAGGGTTAGTTGGTGATGATTTAGAGTAGCCGAAGTAATTTAGGTGAGTCTGGCATAGTTTGTTATGATTTGTACACCTTTTTTTGTAATTTTAAGATGATATGGTTTGGTTTGTTGTGGTAAGGGATATTTGGGGATGATTTACGGTAGCCGAAGTAATTTAGTGAGTTTGGCATAGTTTGCTATGGTTAGTAGCATTTTTTTGTAATTTAAAAGTGATTGGGTTTACTTTGTTGTGGTAAGGGTTAGTTGGTGATGATTTAGAGTAGCCGAAGTAATTTAGGTGAGTCTGGCATAGTTTGTTATGATTTGTACACCTTTTTTTGTAATTTGAAGATGATATGGTTTCGTTTGTTGTGGTAAGGGATAGTTGGGGGTGATTTACGGTAGCCGAAGTAATTTAGGTGATTCTGGTATAGTTTGTTATGATTTTTAGCATTTTTTTTTAATTTTAAAGTGATTGGGCTATGTTTGTTGCTGTAAAGTGTAGTTGGGGTTGATTTTTGATAGCCGAAGTAATTTAGGTGAGTTTGGCATAGCTTGCTTTGGTTAGTGGCATTTTTTTGTAATTTAAATGTGATTGGGTTTAGTTTGTTGTGGTAAGGGTTAGTTGGTGATGATTTAGAGTAGCCGAAGTAACTTAGGTGAGTCTGGCATAGTTTGTTATGATTTGTACACCTTTTTTTGTAATTTTAAGATGATATGGTTTGGTTTGTTGTGGTAAGGGATAGTTGGGGGTGATTTACGGTAGCCGAAGTAATTTAGGTGATTCTGGTATAGTTTTGTTATGATTTTTAGCATTTTTTTGTAATTTTAAAGTGATTGGGCTTAGTTTGTTGCTGCAAAATGTAGTTGGGGGTGATTTTTGATAGCCGAAGTAATTTAGGTGAGTTTGGCATAGCTTGCTATGGTTAGTAGCATTTTTTTGTAATTTAAAAGTGATTGGGTTTAGTTTGTTGTCGTAAGGGTTATTTGGTGATGATTTAGAGTAGCCGAAGTAATTTAGGAAATTCTGGTATAGTTTGTTATGATTTTTAGCATATTTTTGTAATTTTAAATTGATTGGTCTTAGTTTGTTGCTGTAAAGTGTAGTTGGGGGTGATTTTTGATAGCCGAAATAATTTAGGTGAGTTTGGCATAGTTTGCTATAGTTAGTAGCATTGTTTTGTAATTTAAAAGTGATTGGGTTTAGTTTGTTGAGGTAAGGGTTAGTTGGTGATGATTTAGATTAGCCGAAGTAATTTAGGTTAGTCTGGCATAGTTTGTTATGATTTGTACACCTTTTTTTGTAATATTAAGATGATATGGTTTGGTTTGTTGTGGTAAGGGATATTTGGGGGTGATTTACGGTAGCCGAAGTAATTTAGTGAGTTTGGCATAGTTTGCTATGGTTAGTAGCATTTTTTTGTAATTTAAAAGTGATTGGGTTTAGTTTGTTGTGGTAAGGGTTAGTTGGTGATGTTTTATGGTAGCCGAAGTAATTTAGGTAAGTTTGGCATAGTTTTCTATGGTTACTAGCATTTTTTTGTAATTTAAAAGTGATTGGGTTTAGTTTGTTGTGGTAAGGGTTAGTTGGTGATGATTTAGAGTAGCCGAAGTAATTTAGGTGAGTCTGGCATAGTTTGTTATGATTTGTACACCTTTTTTTGTAATTTTAAGATGATATGGTTTGGTTTGTTGTGGTAAGGGATAGTTGGGGGTGATTTACGGTAGCCGAAATAATTTAAGTGATTCTGGTATAGTTTGTTATGATTTTTAGCATTTTTTTGTAATTTTAAAGTGATTGGGCTTAGTTTGTTGCTGTAAAGTGTAGTTGGGGGTGATTTTTGATAGCCGAAGTAATTTAGGTGAGTTTGGCATAGTTTGCTATGGTTAGTAGCATTTTTTTGTAATTTAAAAGTGATTGGGTTTAGTTTGTTGTGGTAAGGGTAAGTTGGTGATGATTTATGGTAGCTGAAGTAATTTAGGTGAGTTTGGCATAGTTTGCTATGGTTACTAGCATTTTTTTGTAATTTAAAAGTGATTGGGTTTAGTTTGTTGTGGTAAGGGTTAGTTGGTGATGATTTAGAGTAGCCGAAGTAATTTAGGTGAGTCTGGCATAGTTTGTTATGATTTGTACACCTTTTTTGTAATTTTAAGATGATATGGTTTGGTTTGTTGTGGTAAGGGATATTTGGGGGTGATTTCGGTAGCCGAAGTAATTTAGTGAGTTTGGCATAGTTTGCTATGGTTAGTAGCATTTTTTTGTAATTTAAAAGTGATTGGGTTTAGTTTGTTGTGGTAAGGGTTAGTTGGTGATGTTTTATGGTAGCCGAAGTAATTTAGGTAAGTTTGGCATAGTTTTCTATGGTTACTAGCATTTTTTTGTAATTTAAAAGTGATTGGGTTTAGTTTGTTGTGGTAAGGGTTAGTTGGTGATGATTTAGAGTAGCCGAAGTAATTTAGGTGAGTCTGGCATAGTTTGTTATGATTTGTACACCTTTTTTTGTAATTTGAAGATGATATGGTTTCGTTTGTTGTGGTAAGGGATAGTTGGGGGTGATTTACGGTAGCCGAAGTAATTTAGGTGATTCTGGTATAGTTTGTTATGATTTTTAGCATTTTTTTGTAATTTTATAGTGATTGGGCTTAGTTTGTTGCTGTAAAGTGTAGTTGGGGGTGATTTTTGATAGCCGAAGTAATTTAGGTGAGTTTGGCATAGTTTGCTATGGTTAGTAGCATTTTTTTGTAATTTAAAAGTGATTGGGTTTAGTTTGTTGTGGTAAGGGGTAGTTGGTGATGATTTATGGTAGCCGAAGTAATTTAGGTGAGTTTGGCATAGTTTGCCATGGTTACTAGCTTTTTTTTGTAATTTAAAAGTGATTGGGTTTAGTTTGTTGTGGTAAGGGTTAGTTGGTGATGATTTAGAGTAGCCGAAGTAATTTAGGTGAGTCTGGCATAGTTTGTTATGATTTGTACACCTTTTTTTGTAATTTTAAGATGATATGGTTTGGTTTGTTGTGGTAAGGGATAGTTGGGGGTGATTTACGGTAGCCGAAGTAATTTAGGTGATTCTGGTATAGTTTGTTATGATTTTTAGCATTTTTTTGTAATTTTAAAGTGATTGGGCTTAGTTTGTTGCTGTAAAGTGTAGTTGGGGGTGATTTTTGATAGCCGAAGTAATTTAGGTGAGTTTGGCATAGTTTGCTATGGTTAGTAGCATTTTTTTGTAATTTAAAAGTGATTGGCTTTAGTTTGTTGTGGTAAGGGTTAGTTGGTGATGATTTATGGTAGCCGAAGTAATTTAGGTGAGTTTGGCATAGTTTGCTATGGTTAGTAGCATTTTTATGTAATTTAAAATTGATTGGGTTTAGTTTGTTGTGGTAAGGGTTAGTTGGTGATGATTTAGAGTAGCCGAAGTAATTTAGGTGAGTCTGGCATAGTTTGTTATGATTTGTACACCTTTTTTTGTAATTTTAAGATGATATGGTTTGGTTTGTTGTGGTAAGGGTTAGTTGGTGATGATTTAGAATAGCCGAAATAATTTAGGTGAGTCTGGCATAGTTTGTTATGATTTGTACACCTTTTTTTGTAATTTTAAGATGATATGGTTTGGTTTGTTGTGGTAAGGGATAGTTGGGGGTGATTTACGGTAGCCGAAGTAATTTAGGTGATTCTGGTATAGTTTGTTATGATTTTTAGCATTTTTTTGTAATTTTAAAGTGATTGGTATTAGTTTGTTGCTGTAAAGTGTAGTTGGGGGTTTTTGGATAGCCGAAGTAATTTAGGTGAGTTTGGCATAGTTTGCTATGGTTAGTAGCATTTTTTTGTAATTTAAAAGTGATTGGGTTTAGTTTGTTGTGGTAAGGGTTAGTTGGTGATGATTTATGGTAGCCGAAGTAATTTAGGTGAGTTTGGCATAGTTTGCTATGGTTAGTAGCATTTTTTTGTAATTTAAAAGTGATTGGGTTTACTTTGTTGTGGTAAGGGTTAGTTGGTGATAATTTAGAGTAGCCGAAGTAATTTAGGTGAGTCTGGCATAGTTTGTTATGATTTGTACACCTTTTTTTGTAATTTTAAGATGATATGGTTTGGTTTGTTGTGGTAAGGGATAGTTGGGGGTGATTTACGGTAGCCGAAGTAATTTAGGTAATTTTGGTATAGTTTGTTATGATTTTTAGCATTTTTTTTGTAATTTTAAAGTGATTGGGCTTAGTTTGTTGCTGTAAAGTGTAGTTGGGGTTGATTTTTGATAGCCGAAGTAATTTAGGTGAGTTTGGCATAGCTTGCTTTGGTTAGTGGCATTTTTTTGTAATTTAAATGTGATTGGGTTTAGTTTGTTGTGGTAAGGGTTAGTTGGTGATGATTTAGAGTAGCCGAAGTAACTTAGGTGAGTCTGGCATATTTTGTTATGATTTGTACACCTTTTTTTGTAATTTTAAGATGATATGGTTTGGTTTGTTTTGGTGAGGGATAGTTGGGGGTGATTTACGGTAGCCGAAGTAATTTAGGTGATTCTGGTATAGTTTGTTATGATTTTTAGCATTTTTTTGTAATTTTAAAGTGATTGGGCTTAGTTTGTTGCTGTAAAGTGTAGTTGGGGGTGATTTTTGATAGCCGAAGTAATTTAGGTGAGTTTGGCATAGTTTGCTATGGTTAGTAGCATTTTTTTGTAATTTAAAAGTGATTGGCTTTAGTTTGTTGTGGTAAGGGTTAGTTGGTGATGATTTATGGTAGCCGAAGTAATTTAGGTGAGTTTGGCATAGTTTGCTATGGTTAGTAGCATTTTTATGTAATTTAAAATTGATTGGGTTTAGTTTGTTGTGGTAAGGGTTAGTTGGTGATGATTTAGAGTAGCCGAAGTAATTTAGGTGAGTCTGGCATAGTTTGTTATGATTTGTACACCTTTTTTTGTAATTTTAAGATGATATGGTTTGGTTTGTTGTGGTAAGGGATAGTTGGGGGTGATTTACGGTAGCCTAAGTAATTTAGGTGATTCTGGTATAGTTTGTTATAATTTTTAGCATTTTTTTGTGATTTTAAAGTGATTGGGCTTAGTTTGTTGCTGTAAAGTGTAGTTGGGGGTGATTTTTGATAGCCGAAGTAATTTAGGTGAGTTTGGCATAGTTTGCTATGGTTAGTAGCATTTTTTTGTAATTTAAAAGTGATTGGGTTTAGTTTGTTGTGGTAAGGGTTAGTTGGTGATGATTTAGAGTAGCCGAAGTAATTTAGGTGATTCTGGTATAGTTTGTTATAATTTTTAGCATTTTTTTGTAATTTTAAAGTGATTGGGCTTAGTTTCTTGCTGTAAAGTGTAGTTGGGGGTGATTTTTGATAGCCGAAGTAATTTAGGTGAGTTTGGCATAGTTTGCTATGGTTAGTAGCATTTTTTTGTAATTTAAAAGTGATTGGGATTAGTTTGTTGTGGTAAGGGTTAGTTGGTGATGATTTAGAGTAGCCGAAGTAATTTAGGTGAGTCTGGCATAGTTTGTTATGATTTGTACACCTTTTTTTGTAATTTTAAGATGATATGGTTTGGTTTGTTGTGGTAAGGGATATTTGGGGATGATTTACGGTAGCCGAAGTAATTTAGTGAGTTTGGCATAGTTTGCTATGGTTAGTAGCATTTTTTTGTAATTTAAAAGTGATTGGGTTTACTTTGTTGTGGTAAGGGTTAGTTGGTGATGATTTAGAGTAGCCGAAGTAATTTAGGTGAGTCTGGCATAGTTTGTTATGATTTGTACACCTTTTTTTGTAATTTGAAGATGATATGGTTTCGTTTGTTGTGGTAAGGGATAGTTGGGGGTGATTTACGGTAGCCGAAGTAATTTAGGTGATTCTGGTATAGTTTGTTATGATTTTTAGCATTTTTTTGTAATTTTATAGTGATTGGGCTTAGTTTGTTGCTGTAAAGTGTAGTTGGGGGTGATTTTTGATAGCCGAAGTAATTTAGGTGAGTTTGGCATAGTTTGCTATGGTTAGTAGCATTTTTTTGTAATTTAAAAGTGATTGGGTTTAGTTTTTTGTGGTAAGGGGTAGTTGGTGATGATTTATGGTAGCCGAAGTAATTTAGGTGAGTTTGGCATAGTTTGCTATGGTTACTAGCTTTTTTTGTAATTTAAAAGTGATTGGGTTTAGTTTGTTGTGGTAAGGGTTAGTTGGTGATGATTTAGAGTAGCCGAAGTAATTTAGGTGAGTCTGGCATAGTTTGTTATGATTTGTACACCTTTTTTTGTAATTTTAAGATGATATGGTTTGGTTTGTTGTGGTAAGGGATAGTTGGGGGTGATTTACGGTAGCCGAAGTAATTTAGGTGATTCTGGTATAGTTTGTTATGATTTTTAGCATTTTTTTGTAATTTTAAAGTGATTGGGCTTAGTTTGTTGCTGTAAAGTGTAGTTGGGGGTGATTTTCGATAACCGAAGTAATTTAGGTGAGTTTGGCATAGTTTGCTATGGTTAGTAGCATTTTTTTATAATTTAAAAGTGACTGGGTTTAGTTTGTTGTGGTAAGGGTTAGTTGGTGATGATTTATGGTAGCCGAAGTAATTTAGGTGAGTTTGGCATAGTTTGCTATGGTTACTAGCATTTTTTTGTAATTTAAAAGGGATTGGGTTTAGTTTGTTGTGGTAAGGGTTAGTTGGTGATGATTTAGAGTAGCCGAAGTAATTTAGGTGAGTCTGGCATAGTTTGTTATGATTTGTACACCTTTTTTTGTAATTTTAAGATGATATGGTTTGGTTTGTTGTGGTAAGGGATAGTTGGGGGTGATTTACGTTAGCCGAAGTAATTTAGGTGATTCTGGTATAGTTTGTTATGATTTTTAGCATTTTTTTGTAATTTTAAAATGATTGGGCTTAGTTTGTTGCTGTAAAGTCTAGTTGGGGGTGATTTTTGATAGCCGAAGTGATTTAGTTGAGTTTGGCATAGTTTGCTATGGTTAGTAGCATTTTTTTGTAATTTAAAAGTGATTGGGTTTAGTTTGTAGTGGTAAGGGTTAGTTGGTGATGATTTATGGTAGCCGAAGTAATTTAGGTGAGTTTGGCATTGTTTGCTATGGTTACTAGCATTTTTTTGTAATTTAAAAGTGATTGGGTTTAGTTTGTTGTGGTAAGGGTTAGTTGGTGATAATTTAGAGTAGCCGAAGTAATTTAGGTGAGTCTGGCATAGTTTGTTATGGTTACTAGCATTTTTTTGTAATTTAAAAGTGATTTAAGTGATTCTGGTATAGTTTGTTATGATTTTTAGCATTTTTTTGTAATTTTAAAGTGATTGGGCTTAGTTTGTTGCTGTAAAGTGGAGTTGGGGGTGATTTTTGATAGCCGAAGTAATTTAGGTGAGTTTGGCATAGTTTGCTATAGTTAGTAGTATTTTTTTGTAATTTAAAAGTGATTGGGTTTAGTTTGTTGTGGTAAGGGTTAGTTGGTGATGATTTATGGTAGCCGAAGTAATTTAGGTGAGTTTGGCATAGTTTGCTATGGTTAGTAGCATTTTTTTGTAATTTAAAAGTGATTGGGTTTAGCTTGTTGTGGTAAGGGTTAGTTGGTGATGATTTAGAGTAGCCGAAGTAATTTAGGTGAGTCTGGCATAGTTTGTTATGATTTGTACACCTTTTTTTGTAATTTTAAGATGATATGGTTTGGTTTGTTGTGGTAAGGGATAGTTGGGGGTGATTTACGGTAGCCGAAGTAATTTAGGTGATTCTGGTATAGTTTGTTATGATTTTTAGCATTTTTTTGTAATTTTAAAGTAATTGGGCTTAGTTTGTTGCTGTAAAGTGTAGTTGGGGGTGATTTTTGATAGCCGAAGTAATTTAGGTGAGTTTGGCATAGTTTGCTATAGTTAGTAGTATTTTTTTGTAATTTAAAAGTGATTGGGTTTAGTTTGTTGTGGTAAGGGTTAGTTGGTGATGATTTATGGTAGCCGAAGTAATTTAGGTGAGTTTGGCATAGTTTGCTATGGTTACTAGCATTTTTTTGTAATTTAAAAGTGATTGGGTTTAGTTTGTTGTGGTAAGGGTTAGTTGGTGATGATTTAGAGTAGCCAAAGTAATTTAGGTGAGTCTGGCATAGTTTGTTATGATTTGTACACCTTTTTTTGTAATTTGAAGATGATATGGTTTCGTTTGTTGTGGTAAGGGATAGTTGGGGGTGATTTACGGTAGCCGAAGTAATTTAGGTGATTCTGGTATAGTTTGTTATGATTTTTAGCATTTTTTTGTAATTTTATATTGTTTGGGCTTAGTTTGTTGCTGTAAAGTGTAGTTGGGGGTGATTTTTGTTAGCCGAAGTAATTTAGGTGAGTTTGGCATAGTTTGCAATGGTTAGTAGCATTTTTTTTAATTTAAAAGTGATTGGGTTTAGTTTGTTGTGGTAAGGGTTAGTTGTTGATGATCTATGGTAGCCGAAGTAATTTAGGTGAGTTTGGCATAGTTTGCTATGGTTACTAGCATTTTTTTGTAATTTAAAAGTGATTTGGTTTAGTTTGTTGTGGTAAGGGTTAGTTGGTGATGATTTAGAGTAGCCGAAGTAATTTAGGTGAGTCTGGCATAGTTTGTTATGATTTGTACACCTTTTTTTGAAATTTTAAGATGATATGGTTTCGTTTGTTGTGGTAAGGGATAGTTGGGGGTGATTTACGGTAGCCGAAGTAATTTAGGTGATTCTGGTATAGTTTGTTATGATTTTTAGCATTTTTTTTGTGATTTTAAAGTGATTGGGCTTAGTTTGTTGCTGTAAAGTGTAGTTGGAGGTGATTTTTGATAGCCGAAGTAATTTAGGTGAGTTTGGCATAGTTTGCTATGGTTAGTAGCATTTTTTTGTAATTTAAAAGTGATTGGGTTTAGTTTGTTGTGGTAAGGGTTAGTTGGTGATGATTTAGAGTAGCCGAAGTAATTTAGGTGATTCTGGTATAGTTTGTTATGATTTTTAGCATTTTTTTGTAATTTTAAAGTGATTGGGCTTAGTTTGTTGCTGTAAAGTGTAGTTGGGGGTGATTTTTGATAGCCGAAGTAATTTAGGTGAGTTTGGCATAGTTTGCTATGGTTAGTAGCATTTTTTTGTAATTTAAAAGTGATTGGGTTTAGTTTGTTGTGGTAAGGGTTAGTTGGTGACGATTTAGAGTAGCCGAAGTAATTTAGGTGAGTCTGGCATAGTTTGTTATGATTTGTACACCTTTTTTTGTAATTTTAAGATGATATGGTTTGGTTTGTTGTGGTAAGGGATATTTGGGGATGATTTACGGTAGCCGAAGTAATTTAGTGAGTTTGGCATAGTTTGCTATGGTTAGTAGCATTTTTTTGTAATTTAAAAGTGATTGGGTTTAGTTTGTTGTGGTAAGGGTTAGTTGGTGATGATATATGGTAGCCGAAGTAATTTAGGTGAGTTTGGCATAGTTTGCTATGGTTACTAGCATATTTTTGTAATTTAAAAGTGATTGGGTATAGTTTGTTGTGGTAAGGGTTAGTTGGTGATGTTTTAGAGTAGCCGAAGTAATTTAGGTGAGTCTGGCATATTTTGTTATGATTTGTACTCCTTTTTTTGTAATTTTAAGATGATATGGTTTGGTTTGTTGTGGTAAGGGCTAGTTGGGGGTGATTTACGGTAGCCGAAGTAATTTAGGTGATTCTGGTATAGTTTGTTATGATTTTTAGCATTTTTTTGTAATTTTAAAGTGATTGGGCTTAGTCTGTTGCTGTAAAGTGTAGTTGGGGGTGATTTTTGATAGCCGAAGTAATTTAGGTGAGTTTGGCATAGTTTGCTATGGTTAGTAGTATTTTTTTGTAATTTAAAAGTGATTGGGTTTAGTTTGTTGTGGTAAGGGTTAGTTGGTGATGATTTATGGTAGCCGAAGTAATTTAGGTGAGTTTGGCATAGTTTGCTATGGTTACTAGCATTTTTTTGTAATTTAAAAGTGATTGGGTTTAGTTTGTTGTGGTAAGGGTTAGTTGGTGATGATTTAGAGTAGCCGAAGTAATTTAGGTGAGTCTGGCATAGTTTGTTATGATTTGTACACCTTTTTTTGTAATTTTAAGATGATATGGTTTGGTTTGTTGTGGTAAGGGCTAGTTGGGGGTGATTTACGGTAGCCGAAGTAATTTAGGTGTTTCTGGTATAGTTTGTTATGATTTTTAGCATTTTTTTGTTATTTTAAAGTGATTGGGCTTAGTTTGTTGCTGTAAAGTGTAGTTGGGGGTGATTTTTGATAGCCGAAATAATTTAGGTGAGTTTGGCATAGTTTGCTATGGTTAGTAGCATTTTTTTGTAATTTAAAATTGATTGGGTTTAGTTTGTTGTGGTAAGGGTTAGTTGGTGATGATTTATGGTAGCCGAAGTAATTTAGGTGAGTTTGGCATAGTTTGTTATGATTTGTACACCTTTTTTTGTAATTTTAAAGTGATATGGTTTGGTTTGTTGTGGTAAGGGATACTTGGGGGTGATTTACGGTAGCCGAAGTAATTTAGGTGATTCTGGTATAGTTTGTTATGATTTGTACACCTTTTTTTGTAATTTTAAAGTGATATGGTTTGGTTTGTTGTGGTAAGGGATACTTGGGGGTGATTTACGGTAGCCGAAGTAATTTAGGTGATTCTGGTATAGTTTGTTATGATTCTTAGCATTTTTTTGTAATTTTAAAGTGATTGGGCTTAGTTTGTTGCTGTAAAGTGTAGTTGGGGATGATTTTTGGTAGCCAAAGTAATTTAGGTAAGTTTGGCATAGTTTGCTATGGTTAGTAGCATTTTTTTGTAATTTAAAAGTGATTGGGTTTAGTTTGTTGTGGTAAGGGTTAGTTGGTGATGATATATGGTAGCCGAAGTAATTTAGGTGATTTTGGCATAGTTTGCTATGGTTACTAGCATATTTTTGTAATTTAAAAGTGATTGGGTTTAGTTTGTTGTGGTAAGGGTTAGTTGGTGATGATTTAGAGTAGCCGAAGTAATTTAGGTGAGTCTGGCATAGTTTGTTATAATTTGTACACCTTTTTTTGTAATTTTAAGATGATATGGTTTGGTTTGTTGTGGTAAGGGCTAGTTGGGGGTGATTTACGGTAGCCGAAGTAATTTAGGTGATTCTGGTATAGATTGTTATGATTTTTAGCATTTTTTTGTAATTTGAAAGTGATTGGGCTTAATTTGTTGCTGTAAAGTGTAGTTGGGGGTGATTTTTGATAGCCGAAGTAATTTAGGTGAGTTTGGCATAGTTTGCTATGGTTAGTAGCATTTTTATGTAATTTAAAATTGATTGGGTTTAGTTTGTTGTGGTAAGGGTTAGTTGGTGATGATTTATGGTAGCCGAAGTAATTTAGGTGAGTTTGGCATAGTTTGCTATGGTTAGTAGCATTTTTTTGTAATTTAAAAGTAATTGGGTTTAGTTTGTTGTGGTAAGGGTTAGGTGGTGATGATTTAGAGTAGCCGAAGTAATTTAGGTGAGTCTGGCATAGTTTGTTATGATTTGTACACCTTTTTTTGTAATTTTAAAGTGATATGGTTTGGTTTGTTGTGGTAAGGGATACTTGGGGGTGATTTACGGTAGCCGAAGTAATTTAGGTGATTCTGGTATAGTTTGTTATGATTTTTAGCATTTTTTTGTAATTTTAAAGTGATTGGGCTTAGTTTGTTGCTGTAAAGTGTAGTTGGGGGTGATTTTTGATAGCCGAAGTAATTTAGGTGAGTTTGGCATAGTTTGCTGTGGTTAGTAGCATTTTTTTGTAATTTAAAAGTGATTGGCTTTAGTTTGTTGTGGTAAGGGTTAGTTGGTGATGATTTATGGTAGCCGAAGTAATTTAGGTGAGTTTGGCATAGTTTGCTATGGTTAGTAGCATTTTTATGTAATTTAAAATTGATTGGGTTTAGTTTGTTGTGGTAAGGGTTAGTTGGTGATGATTTAGAGTAGCCGAAATAATTTAGGTGAGTCTGGCATAGTTTGTTATGATTTGTACACCTTTTTTTGTAATTTTAAGATGATATGGTTTGGTTTGTTGTGGTAAGGGATAGTTGGGGGTGATTTACGGTAGCCGAAGTAATTTAGGTGATTCTGGTATAGTTTGTTATGATTTTTAGCATTTTTTTGTAATTTTAAAGTGATTGGTATTAGTTTGTTGCTGTAAAGTGTAGTTGGGGGTTTTTGGACAGCCGAAGTAATTTAGGTGAGTTTGGCATAGTTTGCTATGGTTAGTAGCATTTTTTTGTAATTTAAATGTGATTGGGTTTAGTTTGTTGTGGTAAGGGTTAGTTGGTGATGATTTATGGTAGCCGAAGTAATTTAATTGAGTTTGGCATAGTTTGCTATGGTTAGTAGCATTTTTTTGTAATTTAAAAGTGATTGGGTTTACTTTGTTGTGGTAAGGGTTAGTTGGTGATGATTTAGAGTAGCCGAAGTAATTTAGGTGAGTCTGGCATAGTTTGTTATGATTTGTACACCTTTTTTTGTAATTTTAAGATGATATGGTTTGGTTTGTTGTGGTAAGGGATAGTTGGGGGTGATTTACGGTAGCCGAAGTAATTTAGGTAATTTTGGTATAGTTTGTTATGATTTTTAGCATTTTTTTTGTAATTTTAAAGTGATTGGGCTTAGTTTGTTGCTGTAAAGTGTAGTTGGGGTTGATTTTTGATAGCCGAAGTAATTTAGGTGAGTTTGGCATAGCTTGCTTTGGTTAGTGGCATTTTTTTGTAATTTAAATGTGATTGGGTTTAGTTTGTTGTGGTAAGGGTTAGTTGGAGATGATTTAGAGTAGCCGAAGTAACTTAGGTGAGTCTGGCATAGTTTGTTATGATTTGTACACCTTTTTTTGTAATTTTAAGATGATATGGTTTGGTTTGTTTTGGTAAGGGATAGTTGGGGGTGATTTACGGTAGTCGAAGTAATTTAGGTGATTCTGGTATAGTTTGTTATGATTTTTAGCATTTTTTTGTAATTTTAAAGTGATTGGGCTTAGTTTGTTGCTGTAAAGTGTAGTTGGGGGTGATTTTTGATAGCCGAAGTAATTTAGGTGAGTTTGGCATAGTTTGCTATGGTTAGTAGCATTTTTTTGTAATTTAAAAGTGATTGGCTTTAGTTTGTTGTGGTAAGGGTTAGTTGGTGATGATTTATGGTAGCCGAAGTAATTTAGGTGAGTTTGGCATAGTTTGCTATGGTTAGTAGCATTTTTATGTAATTTAAAATTGATTGGGTTTAGTTTGTTGTGGTAAGGGTTAGTTGGTGATGATTTAGAGTAGCCGAAGTAATTTAGGTGAGTCTGGCATAGTTTGTTATGATTTGTACACCTTTTTTTGTAATTTTAAGATGATATGGTTTGGTTTGTTGTGGTAAGGGATAGGTGGGGGTGATTTACGGTAGCCTAAGTAATTTAGGTGATTCTGGTATAGTTTGTTATGATTTTTAGCATTTTTTTGTGATTTTAAAGTGATTGGGCTTAGTTTGTTGCTGTAAAGTGTAGTTGGGGGTGATTTTTGATAGCCGAAGTAATTTAGGTGAGTTTGGCATAGTTTGCTATGGTTAGTAGCATTTTTTTGTAATTTAAAAGTGATTGGGTTTAGTTTGTTGTGGTAAGGGTTAGTTGGTGACGATTTAGAGTAGCCGAAGTAATTTAGGTGAGTCTGGCATAGTTTGTTATGATTTGTACACCTTTTTTTGTAATTTTAAGATGATATGGTTTGGTTTGTTGTGGTAAGGGATATTTGGGGATGATTTACGGTAGCCGAAGTAATTTAGTGAGTTTGGCATAGTTTGCTATGGTTAGTAGCATTTTTTTGTAATTTAAAAGTGATTGGGTTTAGTTTGTTGTGGTAAGGGTTAGTTGGTGATGATTTATGGTAGCCGAAGTAATTTAGGTGAGTTTGGCATAGTTTGCTATGGTTAGTAGCATTTTTTTGTAATTTAAAAGTGATTGGGTTTACTTTGTTGTGGTAAGGGTTAGTTGGTGATGATTTAGAGTAGCCGAAGTAATTTAGGTGAGTCTGGCATAGTTTGTTATGATTTGTACACCTTTTTTTGTAATTTTAAAGTGATATGGTTTGGTTTGTTGTGGTAAGGGATAGTTGGGGGTGATTTACGGTAGCCTAAGTAATTTAGGTGATTCTGGTATAGTTTGTTATGATTTTTAGCATTTTTTTGTGATTTTAAAGTGATTGGGCTTAGTTTGTTGCTGTAAAGTGTAGTTGGGGGTGATTTTTGATAGCCGAAGTAATTTAGGTGAGTTTGGCATAGTTTGCTATGGTTAGTAGCATTTTTTTGTAATTTAAAAGTGATTGGGTTTAGTTTGTTGTGGTAAGGGTTAGTTGGTGATGATTTAGAGTAGCCGAAGTAATTTAGGTGATTCTGGTATAGTTTGTTATACTTTTTAGCATTTTTTTGTAATTTTAAAGTGATTGGGCTTAGTTTGTTGCTGTAAAGTGTAGTTGGGGGTGATTTTTGATAGCCGAAGTAATTTAGGTGAGTTTGGCATAGTTTGATATGGTTAGTAGCATTTTTTTTGTAATTTAAAAGTGATTGGGTTTAGTTTGTTGTGGTAAGGGTTAGTTGGTGACGATTTAGAGTAGCCGAAGTAATTTAGGTGAGTCTGGCATAGTTTGTTATGATTTGTACACCTTTTTTTGTAATTTTAAGATGATATGGTTTGGTTTGTTGTGGTAAGGGATATTTGGGAATGATTTACGGTAGCCGAAGTAATTTAGTGAGTTTGGCATAATTTGCTATGGTTAGTAGCATTTTTTTGTAATTTAAAAGTGATTGGGTTTAGTTTGTTGTGGTAAGGGTTAGTTGGTGATGATATATGGTAGCCGAAGTAATTTAGGTGAGTTTGGCATAGTTTGCTATGGTTACTAGCATATTTTTGTAATTTAAAAGTGATTGGGTATAGTTTGTTGTGGTAAGGGTTAGTTGGTGATGTTTTAGAGTAGCCGAAGTAATTTAGGTGAGTCTGGCATATTTTGTTATGATTTGTACACCTTTTTTTGTAATTTTAAGATTATATGGTTTGGTTTGTTTTGGTAAGGGATAGTTGGGGGTGATTTACGGTAGCCGAAGTAATTTAGGTGATTCTGGTATAGTTTGTTATGATTTTTAGCATTTTTTTTTAATTTTAAAGTGATTGGGCTATGTTTGTTTATGTAAAGTGTAGTTGGGGTTGATTTTTGATAGCCGAAGTAATTTAGGTGAGTTTGGCATAGCTTGCTTTGGTTAGTGGCATTTTTTTGTAATTTAAATGTGATTGGGTTTAGTTTGTTGTGGTAAGGGTTAGTTGGTGATGATTTAGAGTAGCCGAAGTAACTTAGGTGAGTCTGGCATAGTTTGTTATGATTTGTACACCTTTTTTTGTAATTTTAAGATGATATGGTTTGGTTTGTTGTGGTAAGGGATAGTTGGGGGTGATTTATGGTAGCCGAAGTAATTTAGGTGATTCTGGTATAGTTTTGTTATGATTTTTAGCATTTTTTTGTAATTTTAAAGTGATTGGGCTTAGTTTGTTGCTGCAAAATGTAGTTGGGGGTGATTTTTGATAGCCGAAGTAATTTAGGTGAGTTTGGCATAGCTTGCTATGGTTAGTAGCATTTTTTTGTAATTTAAAAGTGATTGGGTTTAGTTTGTTGTCGTAAGGGTTATTTGGTGATGATTTAGAGTAGCCGAAGTAATTTAGGAAATTCTGGTATAGTTTGTTATGATTTTTAGCATATTTTTGTAATTTTAAATTGATTGGTCTTAGTTTGTTGCTGTAAAGTGTAGTTGGGGGTGATTTTTGATAGCCGAAGTAATTTAGGTGAGTTTGGCATAGCTTGCTTTGGTTAGTGGCATTTTTTTGTAATTTAAATGTGATTGGGTTTAGTTTGTTGTGGTAAGGGTTAGTTGGTGATGATTTAGAGTAGCCGAAGTAACTTAGGTGAGTCTGGCATAGTTTGTTATGATTTGTACACCTTTTTTTGTAATTTTAAGATGATATGGTTTGGTTTGTTTTGGTAAGGGATAGTTGGGGGTGATTTACGGTAGCCGAAGTAATTTAGGTGATTCTGGTATAGTTTGTTATGATTTTTAGCATTTTTTTGTAATTTTAAAGTGATTGGGCTTAGTTTGTTGCTGTAAAGTGTAGTTGGGGGTGATTTTTGATAGCCGAAGTAATTTAGGTGAGTTTGGCATAGTTTGCTATGGTTAGTAGCATTTTTTTGTAATTTAAAAGTGATTGGGTTTAGTTTGTTGTGGTAAGGGTTAGTTGGTGATGATTTAGAGTAGCCGAAGTAATTTAGGTGATTCTGGTATAGTTTGTTATGATTTTTAGCATTTTTTTGTAATTTTAAAGTGATTGGGCTTAGTTTGTTGCTGTAAAGTGTAGTTGGGGGTGATTTTTGATAGCCGAAGTAATTTAGGTAAGTTTGGCATAGTTTGCTATGGTTAGTAGCATTTTTTTGTAATTTAAAAGTGATTGGGATTAGTTTGTTGTGGTAAGGGTTAGTTGGTGACGATTTAGAGTAGCCGAAGTAATTTAGGTGAGTCTGGCATAGTTTGTTATGATTTGTACACCTTTTTTTGTAATTTTAAGATGATATGGTTTGGTTTGTTGTGGTAAGGGATATTTGGGGATGATTTACGGTAGCCGAAGTAATTTAGTGAGTTTGGCATAGTTTGCTATGGTTAGTAGCATTTTTTTGTAATTTAAAAGTGATTGGGTTTAGTTTGTTGTGGTAAGGGTTAGTTGGTGATGATTTATGGTAGCCGAAGTAATTTAGGTGAGTTTGGCATAGTTTGCTATGGTTAGTAGCATTTTTTTGTAATTTAAAAGTGATTGGGTTTACTTTGTTGTGGTAAGGGTTAGTTGGTGATGATTTAGAGTAGCCGAAGTAATTTAGGTGAGTCTGGCATAGTTTGTTATGATTTGTACACCTTTTTTTGTAATTTTAAAGTGATATGGTTTGGTTTGTTGTGGTAAGGGATAGTTGGGGGTGATTTACGGTAGCCTAAGTAATTTAGGTGATTCTGGTATAGTTTGTTATGATTTTTAGCATTTTTTTGTGATTTTAAAGTGATTGGGCTTAGTTTGTTGCTGTAAAGTGTAGTTGGGGGTGATTTTTGATAGCCGAAGTAATTTAGGTGAGTTTGCCATAGTTTGCTATGGTTAGTAGCATTTTTTTGTAATTTAAAAGTGATTGGGTTTAGTTTGTTGTGGTAAGGGTTAGTTGGTGATGATTTAGAGTAGCCGAAGTAATTTAGGTGATTCTGGTATAGTTTGTTATAATTTTTAGCATTTTTTTGTAATTTTAAAGTGATTAGGCTTAGTTTGTTGCTGTAAAGTGTAGTTGGGGGTGATTTTTGATAGCCGAAGTAATTTAGGTGAGTTTGGCATAGTTTGCTATGGTTAGTAGCATTTTTTTGTAATTTAAAAGTGATTGGGTTTAGTTTGTTGTGGTAAGGGTTAGTTGGTGACGATTTAGAGTAGCCGAAGTAATTTAGGTGAGTCTGGCATAGTTTGTTATGATTTGTACACCTTTTTTTGTAATTTTAAGATGATATGGTTTGGTTTGTTGTGGTAAGGGATATTTGGGGATGATTTACTGTAGCCGAAGTAATTTAGTGAGTTTGGCATTGTTTGCTATGGTTAGTAGCATTTTTTTGTAATTTAAAAGTGATTGGGTTTAGTTTGTTGTGGTAAGGGTTAGTTGGTGATGATATATGGTAGCCGAAGTAATTTAGGTGAGTTTGGCATAGTTTGCTATGCTTACTAGCATATTTTTGTAATTTAAAAGTGATTGGGTATAGTTTGTTGTGGTAAGGGTTAGTTGGTGATGTTTTAGAGTAGCCGAAGTAATTTAGGTGAGTCTGGCATATTTTGTTATGATTTGTACACCTTTTTTTGTAATTTTAAGATGATATGGTTTGGTTTGTTGTGGTAAGGGCTAGTTGGGGGTGATTTACGGTAGCCGAAGTAATTTAGGTGATTCTGGTATAGTTTGTTATGATTTTTAGCATTTTTTTGTAATTTTAAAGTGATTGGGCTTAGTTTGTTGCTGTAAAGTGTAGTTGGGGGTGATTTTTGATAGCCGAAGTAATTTAGGTGAGTTTGGCATAGTTTGCTATGGTTAGTAGCATTTTTTTGTAATTTAAAAGTGATTGGGTT
The DNA here is from genome assembly GCA_964023215.1 of Eledona agricola. Classification (NCBI taxonomy): domain Eukaryota; kingdom Metazoa; phylum Arthropoda; class Insecta; order Coleoptera; family Tenebrionidae; genus Eledona; species Eledona agricola. The sequence continues at coordinate 10,208,758 of OZ026855.1, read as the reverse complement.
TAGTTTGTTGTGGTAAGGGTTAGTTGGTGACGATTTAGAGTAGCCGAAGTAATTTAAGTGAGTCTGGCATAGTTTGTTATGATTTGTACACCTTTTTTTGTAATTTTAAGATGATATGGTTTGGTTTGTTTTGGTAAGGGATAGTTGGGGGTGATTTACGGTAGCCGAAGTAATTTAGGTGATTCTGGTATAGTTTGTTATGATTTTTAGCATTTTTTTTTAATTTTAAAGTGATTGGGCTATGTTTGTTGCTGTAAAGTGTAGTTGGGGTTGATTTTTGATAGCCGAAGTAATTTAGGTGAGTTTGGCATAGCTTGCTTTGGTTAGTGGCATTTTTTTGTAATTTAAATGTGATTGGGTTTAGTTTGTTGTGGTAAGGGTTAGTTGGTGATGATTTAGAGTAGCCGAAGTAACTTAGGTGAGTCTGGCATAGTTTGTTATGATTTGTACACCTTTTTTTGTAATTTTAAGATGATATGGTTTGGTTTGTTGTGGTAAGGGATAGTTGGGGGTGATTTACGGTAGCCGAAGTAATTTAGGTGATTCTGGTATAGTTTTGTTATGATTTTTAGCATTTTTTTGTAATTTTAAAGTGATTGGGCTTAGTTTGTTGCTGCAAAATGTAGTTGGGGGTGATTTTTGATAGCCGAAGTAATTTAGGTGAGTTTGGCATAGCTTGCTATGGTTAGTAGCATTTTTTTGTAATTTAAAAGTGATTGGGTTTAGTTTGTTGTCGTAAGGGTTATTTGGTGATGATTTAGAGTAGCCGAAGTAATTTAGGAAATTCTGGTATAGTTTGTTATGATTTTTAGCATATTTTTGTAATTTTAAATTGATTGGTCTTAGTTTGTTGCTGTAAAGTGTAGTTGGGGGTGATTTTTGATAGCCGAAATAATTTAGGTGAGTTTGGCATAGTTTGCTATAGTTAGTAGCATTGTTTTGTAATTTAAAAGTGATTGGGTTTAGTTTGTTGAGGTAAGGGTTAGTTGGTGATGATTTAGATTAGCCGAAGTAATTTAGGTTAGTCTGGCATAGTTTGTTATGATTTGTACACCTTTTTTTGTAATATTAAGATGATATGGTTTGGTTTGTTGTGGTAAGGGATATTTGGGGGTGATTTACGGTAGCCGAAGTAATTTAGTGAGTTTGGCATAGTTTGCTATGGTTAGTAGCATTTTTTTGTAATTTAAAAGTGATTGGGTTTAGTTTGTTGTGGTAAGGGTTAGTTGGTGATGTTTTATGGTAGCCGAAGTAATTTAGGTATGTTTGGCATAGTTTTCTATGGTTACTAGCATTTTTTTGTAATTTAAAAGTGATTGGGTTTAGTTTGTTGTGGTAAGGGTTAGTTGGTGATGATTTAGAGTAGCCGAAGTAATTTAGGTGAGTCTGGCATAGTTTGTTATGATTTGTACACCTTTTTTTGTAATTTTAAGATGATATGGTTTGGTTTGTTGTGGTAAGGGATAGTTGGGGGTGATTTACGGTAGCCGAAATAATTTAAGTGATTCTGGTATAGTTTGTTATGATTTTTAGCATTTTTTTGTAATTTTAAAGTGATTGGGCTTAGTTTGTTGCTGTAAAGTGTAGTTGGGGGTGATTTTTGATAGCCGAAGTAATTTAGGTGAGTTTGGCATAGTTTGCTATGGTTAGTAGCATTTTTTTGTAATTTAAAAGTGATTGGGTTTAGTTTGTTGTGGTAAGGGTAAGTTGGTGATGATTTATGGTAGCTGAAGTAATTTAGGTGAGTTTGGCATAGTTTGCTATGGTTACTAGCATTTTTTTGTAATTTAAAAGTGATTGGGTTTAGTTTGTTGTGGTAAGGGTTAGTTGGTGATGATTTAGAGTAGCCGAAGTAATTTAGGTGAGTCTGGCATAGTTTGTTATGATTTGTACACCTTTTTTGTAATTTTAAGATGATATGGTTTGGTTTGTTGTGGTAAGGGATATTTGGGGGTGATTTCGGTAGCCGAAGTAATTTAGTGAGTTTGGCATAGTTTGCTATGGTTAGTAGCATTTTTTTGTAATTTAAAAGTGATTGGGTTTAGTTTGTTGTGGTAAGGGTTAGTTGGTGATGTTTTATGGTAGCCGAAGTAATTTAGGTAAGTTTGGCATAGTTTTCTATGGTTACTAGCATTTTTTTGTAATTTAAAAGTGATTGGGTTTAGTTTGTTGTGGTAAGGGTTAGTTGGTGATGATTTAGAGTAGCCGAAGTAATTTAGGTGAGTCTGGCATAGTTTGTTATGATTTGTACACCTTTTTTTGTAATTTGAAGATGATATGGTTTCGTTTGTTGTGGTAAGGGATAGTTGGGGGTGATTTACGGTAGCCGAAGTAATTTAGGTGATTCTGGTATAGTTTGTTATGATTTTTAGCATTTTTTTGTAATTTTATAGTGATTGGGCTTAGTTTGTTGCTGTAAAGTGTAGTTGGGGGTGATTTTTGATAGCCGAAGTAATTTAGGTGAGTTTGGCATAGTTTGCTATGGTTAGTAGCATTTTTTTGTAATTTAAAAGTGATTGGGTTTAGTTTGTTGTGGTAAGGGGTAGTTGGTGATGATTTATGGTAGCCGAAGTAATTTAGGTGAGTTTGGCATAGTTTGCCATGGTTACTAGCTTTTTTTTGTAATTTAAAAGTGATTGGGTTTAGTTTGTTGTGGTAAGGGTTAGTTGGTGATGATTTAGAGTAGCCGAAGTAATTTAGGTGAGTCTGGCATAGTTTGTTATGATTTGTACACCTTTTTTTGTAATTTTAAGATGATATGGTTTGGTTTGTTGTGGTAAGGGATAGTTGGGGGTGATTTACGGTAGCCGAAGTAATTTAGGTGATTCTGGTATAGTTTGTTATGATTTTTAGCATTTTTTTGTAATTTTAAAGTGATTGGGCTTAGTTTGTTGCTGTAAAGTGTAGTTGGGGGTGATTTTTGATAGCCGAAGTAATTTAGGTGAGTTTGGCATAGTTTGCTATGGTTAGTAGCATTTTTTTGTAATTTAAAAGTGATTGGCTTTAGTTTGTTGTGGTAAGGGTTAGTTGGTGATGATTTATGGTAGCCGAAGTAATTTAGGTGAGTTTGGCATAGTTTGCTATGGTTAGTAGCATTTTTATGTAATTTAAAATTGATTGGGTTTAGTTTGTTGTGGTAAGGGTTAGTTGGTGATGATTTAGAGTAGCCGAAGTAATTTAGGTGAGTCTGGCATAGTTTGTTATGATTTGTACACCTTTTTTTGTAATTTTAAGATGATATGGTTTGGTTTGTTGTGGTAAGGGTTAGTTGGTGATGATTTAGAATAGCCGAAATAATTTAGGTGAGTCTGGCATAGTTTGTTATGATTTGTACACCTTTTTTTGTAATTTTAAGATGATATGGTTTGGTTTGTTGTGGTAAGGGATAGTTGGGGGTGATTTACGGTAGCCGAAGTAATTTAGGTGATTCTGGTATAGTTTGTTATGATTTTTAGCATTTTTTTGTAATTTTAAAGTGATTGGTATTAGTTTGTTGCTGTAAAGTGTAGTTGGGGGTTTTTGGATAGCCGAAGTAATTTAGGTGAGTTTGGCATAGTTTGCTATGGTTAGTAGCATTTTTTTGTAATTTAAAAGTGATTGGGTTTAGTTTGTTGTGGTAAGGGTTAGTTGGTGATGATTTATGGTAGCCGAAGTAATTTAGGTGAGTTTGGCATAGTTTGCTATGGTTAGTAGCATTTTTTTGTAATTTAAAAGTGATTGGGTTTACTTTGTTGTGGTAAGGGTTAGTTGGTGATAATTTAGAGTAGCCGAAGTAATTTAGGTGAGTCTGGCATAGTTTGTTATGATTTGTACACCTTTTTTTGTAATTTTAAGATGATATGGTTTGGTTTGTTGTGGTAAGGGATAGTTGGGGGTGATTTACGGTAGCCGAAGTAATTTAGGTAATTTTGGTATAGTTTGTTATGATTTTTAGCATTTTTTTTGTAATTTTAAAGTGATTGGGCTTAGTTTGTTGCTGTAAAGTGTAGTTGGGGTTGATTTTTGATAGCCGAAGTAATTTAGGTGAGTTTGGCATAGCTTGCTTTGGTTAGTGGCATTTTTTTGTAATTTAAATGTGATTGGGTTTAGTTTGTTGTGGTAAGGGTTAGTTGGTGATGATTTAGAGTAGCCGAAGTAACTTAGGTGAGTCTGGCATATTTTGTTATGATTTGTACACCTTTTTTTGTAATTTTAAGATGATATGGTTTGGTTTGTTTTGGTGAGGGATAGTTGGGGGTGATTTACGGTAGCCGAAGTAATTTAGGTGATTCTGGTATAGTTTGTTATGATTTTTAGCATTTTTTTGTAATTTTAAAGTGATTGGGCTTAGTTTGTTGCTGTAAAGTGTAGTTGGGGGTGATTTTTGATAGCCGAAGTAATTTAGGTGAGTTTGGCATAGTTTGCTATGGTTAGTAGCATTTTTTTGTAATTTAAAAGTGATTGGCTTTAGTTTGTTGTGGTAAGGGTTAGTTGGTGATGATTTATGGTAGCCGAAGTAATTTAGGTGAGTTTGGCATAGTTTGCTATGGTTAGTAGCATTTTTATGTAATTTAAAATTGATTGGGTTTAGTTTGTTGTGGTAAGGGTTAGTTGGTGATGATTTAGAGTAGCCGAAGTAATTTAGGTGAGTCTGGCATAGTTTGTTATGATTTGTACACCTTTTTTTGTAATTTTAAGATGATATGGTTTGGTTTGTTGTGGTAAGGGATAGTTGGGGGTGATTTACGGTAGCCTAAGTAATTTAGGTGATTCTGGTATAGTTTGTTATAATTTTTAGCATTTTTTTGTGATTTTAAAGTGATTGGGCTTAGTTTGTTGCTGTAAAGTGTAGTTGGGGGTGATTTTTGATAGCCGAAGTAATTTAGGTGAGTTTGGCATAGTTTGCTATGGTTAGTAGCATTTTTTTGTAATTTAAAAGTGATTGGGTTTAGTTTGTTGTGGTAAGGGTTAGTTGGTGATGATTTAGAGTAGCCGAAGTAATTTAGGTGATTCTGGTATAGTTTGTTATAATTTTTAGCATTTTTTTCTAATTTTAAAGTGATTGGGCTTAGTTTCTTGCTGTAAAGTGTAGTTGGGGGTGATTTTTGATAGCCGAAGTAATTTAGGTGAGTTTGGCATAGTTTGCTATGGTTAGTAGCATTTTTTTGTAATTTAAAAGTGATTGGGATTAGTTTGTTGTGGTAAGGGTTAGTTGGTGATGATTTAGAGTAGCCGAAGTAATTTAGGTGAGTCTGGCATAGTTTGTTATGATTTGTACACCTTTTTTTGTAATTTTAAGATGATATGGTTTGGTTTGTTGTGGTAAGGGATATTTGGGGATGATTTACGGTAGCCGAAGTAATTTAGTGAGTTTGGCATAGTTTGCTATGGTTAGTAGCATTTTTTTGTAATTTAAAAGTGATTGGGTTTACTTTGTTGTGGTAAGGGTTAGTTGGTGATGATTTAGAGTAGCCGAAGTAATTTAGGTGAGTCTGGCATAGTTTGTTATGATTTGTACACCTTTTTTTGTAATTTGAAGATGATATGGTTTCGTTTGTTGTGGTAAGGGATAGTTGGGGGTGATTTACGGTAGCCGAAGTAATATAGGTGATTCTGGTATAGTTTGTTATGATTTTTAGCATTTTTTTTTAATTTTAAAGTGATTGGGCTATGTTTGTTGCTGTAAAGTGTAGTTGGGGTTGATTTTTGATAGCCGAAGTAATTTAGGTGAGTTTGGCATAGCTTGCTTTGGTTAGTGGCATTTTTTTGTAATTTAAATGTGATTGGGTTTAGTTTGTTGTGGTAAGGGTTAGTTGGTGATGATTTAGAGTAGCCGAAGTAACTTAGGTGAGTCTGGCATAGTTTGTTATGATTTGTACACCTTTTTTTGTAATTTTAAGATGATATGGTTTGGTTTGTTGTGGTAAGGGATAGTTGGGGGTGATTTACGGTAGCCGAAGTAATTTAGGTGATTCTGGTATAGTTTTGTTATGATTTTTAGCATTTTTTTGTAATTTTAAAGTGATTGGGCTTAGTTTGTTGCTGCAAAATGTAGTTGGGGGTGATTTTTGATAGCCGAAGTAATTTAGGTGAGTTTGGCATAGCTTGCTATGGTTAGTAGCATTTTTTTGTAATTTAAAAGTGATTGGGTTTAGTTTGTTGTCGTAAGGGTTATTTGGTGATGATTTAGAGTAGCCGAAGTAATTTAGGAAATTCTGGTATAGTTTGTTATGATTTTTAGCATATTTTTGTAATTTTAAATTGATTGGTCTTAGTTTGTTGCTGTAAAGTGTAGTTGGGGGTGATTTTTGATAGCCGAAATAATTTAGGTGAGTTTGGCATAGTTTGCTATAGTTAGTAGCATTGTTTTGTAATTTAAAAGTGATTGGGTTTAGTTTGTTGAGGTAAGGGTTAGTTGGTGATGATTTAGATTAGCCGAAGTAATTTAGGTTAGTCTGGCATAGTTTGTTATGATTTGTACACCTTTTTTTGTAATATTAAGATGATATGGTTTGGTTTGTTGTGGTAAGGGATATTTGGGGGTGATTTACGGTAGCCGAAGTAATTTAGTGAGTTTGGCATAGTTTGCTATGGTTAGTAGCATTTTTTTGTAATTTAAAAGTGATTGGGTTTAGTTTGTTGTGGTAAGGGTTAGTTGGTGATGTTTTATGGTAGCCGAAGTAATTTAGGTAAGTTTGGCATAGTTTTCTATGGTTACTAGCATTTTTTTGTAATTTAAAAGTGATTGGGTTTAGTTTGTTGTGGTAAGGGTTAGTTGGTGATGATTTAGAGTAGCCGAAGTAATTTAGGTGAGTCTGGCATAGTTTGTTATGATTTGTACACCTTTTTTTGTAATTTTAAGATGATATGGTTTGGTTTGTTGTGGTAAGGGATAGCTGGGGGTGATTTACGGTAGCCGAAATAATTTAAGTGATTCTGGTATAGTTTGTTATGATTTTTAGCATTTTTTTGTAATTTTAAAGTGATTGGGCTTAGTTTGTTGCTGTAAAGTGTAGTTGGGGGTGATTTTTGATAGCCGAAGTAATTTAGGTGAGTTTGGCATAGTTTGCTATGGTTAGTAGCATTTTTTTGTAATTTAAAAGTGATTGGGTTTAGTTTGTTGTGGTAAGGGTAAGTTGGTGATGATTTATGGTAGCTGAAGTAATTTAGGTGAGTTTGGCATAGTTTGCTATGGTTACTAGCATTTTTTTGTAATTTAAAAGTGATTGGGTTTAGTTTGTTGTGGTAAGGGTTAGTTGGTGATGATTTAGAGTAGCCGAAGTAATTTAGGTGAGTCTGGCATAGTTTGTTATGATTTGTACACCTTTTTTGTAATTTTAAGATGATATGGTTTGGTTTGTTGTGGTAAGGGATATTTGGGGGTGATTTCGGTAGCCGAAGTAATTTAGTGAGTTTGGCATAGTTTGCTATGGTTAGTAGCATTTTTTTGTAATTTAAAAGTGATTGGGTTTAGTTTGTTGTGGTAAGGGTTAGTTGGTGATGTTTTATGGTAGCCGAAGTAATTTAGGTAAGTTTGGCATAGTTTTCTATGGTTACTAGCATTTTTTTGTAATTTAAAAGTGATTGGGTTTAGTTTGTTGTGGTAAGGGTTAGTTGGTGATGATTTAGAGTAGCCGAAGTAATTTAGGTGAGTCTGGCATAGTTTGTTATGATTTGTACACCTTTTTTTGTAATTTGAAGATGATATGGTTTCGTTTGTTGTGGTAAGGGATAGTTGGGGGTGATTTACGGTAGCCGAAGTAATTTAGGTGATTCTGGTATAGTTTGTTATGATTTTTAGCATTTTTTTGTAATTTTATAGTGATTGGGCTTAGTTTGTTGCTGTAAAGTGTAGTTGGGGGTGATTTTTGATAGCCGAAGTAATTTAGGTGAGTTTGGCATAGTTTGCTATGGTTAGTAGCATTTTTTTGTAATTTAAAAGTGATTGGGTTTAGTTTGTTGTGGTAAGGGGTAGTTGGTGATGATTTATGGTAGCCGAAGTAATTTAGGTGAGTTTGGCATAGTTTGCCATGGTTACTAGCTTTTTTTTGTAATTTAAAAGTGATTGGGTTTAGTTTGTTGTGGTAAGGGTTAGTTGGTGATGATTTAGAGTAGCCGAAGTAATTTAGGTGAGTCTGGCATAGTTTGTTATGATTTGTACACCTTTTTTTGTAATTTTAAGATGATATGGTTTGGTTTGTTGTGGTAAGGGATAGTTGGGGGTGATTTACGGTAGCCGAAGTAATTTAGGTGATTCTGGTATAGTTTGTTATGATTTTTAGCATTTTTTTGTAATTTTAAAGTGATTGGGCTTAGTTTGTTGCTGTAAAGTGTAGTTGGGGGTGATTTTTGATAGCCGAAGTAATTTAGGTGAGTTTGGCATAGTTTGCTATGGTTAGTAGCATTTTTTTGTAATTTAAAAGTGATTGGCTTTAGTTTGTTGTGGTAAGGGTTAGTTGGTGATGATTTATGGTAGCCGAAGTAATTTAGGTGAGTTTGGCATAGTTTGCTATGGTTAGTAGCATTTTTATGTAATTTAAAATTGATTGGGTTTAGTTTGTTGTGGTAAGGGTTAGTTGGTGATGATTTAGAGTAGCCGAAGTAATTTAGGTGAGTCTGGCATAGTTTGTTATGATTTGTACACCTTTTTTTGTAATTTTAAGATGATATGGTTTGGTTTGTTGTGGTAAGGGTTAGTTGGTGATGATTTAGAATAGCCGAAATAATTTAGGTGAGTCTGGCATAGTTTGTTATGATTTGTACACCTTTTTTTGTAATTTTAAGATGATATGGTTTGGTTTGTTGTGGTAAGGGATAGTTGGGGGTGATTTACGGTAGCCGAAGTAATTTAGGTGATTCTGGTATAGTTTGTTATGATTTTTAGCATTTTTTTGTAATTTTAAAGTGATTGGTATTAGTTTGTTGCTGTAAAGTGTAGTTGGGGGTTTTTGGATAGCCGAAGTAATTTAGGTGAGTTTGGCATAGTTTGCTATGGTTAGTAGCATTTTTTTGTAATTTAAAAGTGATTGGGTTTAGTTTGTTGTGGTAAGGGTTAGTTGGTGATGATTTATGGTAGCCGAAGTAATTTAGGTGAGTTTGGCATAGTTTGCTATGGTTAGTAGCATTTTTTTGTAATTTAAAAGTGATTGGGTTTACTTTGTTGTGGTAAGGGTTAGTTGGTGATAATTTAGAGTAGCCGAAGTAATTTAGGTGAGTCTGGCATAGTTTGTTATGATTTGTACACCTTTTTTTGTAATTTTAAGATGATATGGTTTGGTTTGTTGTGGTAAGGGATAGTTGGGGGTGATTTACGGTAGCCGAAGTAATTTAGGTAATTTTGGTATAGTTTGTTATGATTTTTAGCATTTTTTTTGTAATTTTAAAGTGATTGGGCTTAGTTTGTTGCTGTAAAGTGTAGTTGGGGTTGATTTTTGATAGCCGAAGTAATTTAGGTGAGTTTGGCATAGCTTGCTTTGGTTAGTGGCATTTTTTTGTAATTTAAATGTGATTGGGTTTAGTTTGTTGTGGTAAGGGTTAGTTGGTGATGATTTAGAGTAGCCGAAGTAACTTAGGTGAGTCTGGCATATTTTGTTATGATTTGTACACCTTTTTTTGTAATTTTAAGATGATATGGTTTGGTTTGTTTTGGTGAGGGATAGTTGGGGGTGATTTACGGTAGCCGAAGTAATTTAGGTGATTCTGGTATAGTTTGTTATGATTTTTAGCATTTTTTTGTAATTTTAAAGTGATTGGGCTTAGTTTGTTGCTGTAAAGTGTAGTTGGGGGTGATTTTTGATAGCCGAAGTAATTTAGGTGAGTTTGGCATAGTTTGCTATGGTTAGTAGCATTTTTTTGTATTTTAAAAGTGATTGGCTTTAGTTTGTTGTGGTAAGGGTTAGTTGGTGATGATTTATGGTAGCCGAAGTAATTTAGGTGAGTTTGGCATAGTTTGCTATGGTTAGTAGCATTTTTATGTAATTTAAAATTGATTGGGTTTAGTTTGTTGTGGTAAGGGTTAGTTGGTGATGATTTAGAGTAGCCGAAGTAATTTAGGTGAGTCTGGCATAGTTTGTTATGATTTGTACACCTTTTTTTGTAATTTTAAGATGATATGGTTTGGTTTGTTGTGGTAAGGGATAGTTGGGGGTGATTTACGGTAGCCTAAGTAATTTAGGTGATTCTGGTATAGTTTGTTATAATTTTTAGCATTTTTTTGTGATTTTAAAGTGATTGGGCTTAGTTTGTTGCTGTAAAGTGTAGTTGGGGGTGATTTTTGATAGCCGAAGTAATTTAGGTGAGTTTGGCATAGTTTGCTATGGTTAGTAGCATTTTTTTGTAATTTAAAAGTGATTGGGTTTAGTTTGTTGTGGTAAGGGTTAGTTGGTGATGATTTAGAGTAGCCGAAGTAATTTAGGTGATTCTGGTATAGTTTGTTATAATTTTTAGCATTTTTTTGTAATTTTAAAGTGATTGGGCTTAGTTTCTTGCTGTAAAGTGTAGTTGGGGGTGATTTTTGATAGCCGAAGTAATTTAGGTGAGTTTGGCATAGTTTGCTATGGTTAGTAGCATTTTTTTGTAATTTAAAAGTGATTGGGATTAGTTTGTTGTGGTAAGGGTTAGTTGGTGATGATTTAGAGTAGCCGAAGTAATTTAGGTGAGTCTGGCATAGTTTGTTATGATTTGTACACCTTTTTTTGTAATTTTAAGATGATATGGTTTGGTTTGTTGTGGTAAGGGATATTTGGGGATGATTTACGGTAGCCGAAGTAATTTAGTGAGTTTGGCATAGTTTGCTATGGTTAGTAGCATTTTTTTGTAATTTAAAAGTGATTGGGTTTACTTTGTTGTGGTAAGGGTTAGTTGGTGATGATTTAGAGTAGCCGAAGTAATTTAGGTGAGTCTGGCATAGTTTGTTATGATTTGTACACCTTTTTTTGTAATTTGAAGATGATATGGTTTCGTTTGTTGTGGTAAGGGATAGTTGGGGGTGATTTACGGTAGCCGAAGTAATTTAGGTGATTCTGGTATAGTTTGTTATGATTTTTAGCATTTTTTTGTAATTTTATAGTGATTGGGCTTAGTTTGTTGCTGTAAAGTGTAGTTGGGGGTGATTTTTGATAGCCGAAGTAATTTAGGTGAGTTTGGCATAGTTTGCTATGGTTAGTAGCATTTTTTTGTAATTTAAAAGTGATTGGGTTTAGTTTTTTGTGGTAAGGGGTAGTTGGTGATGATTTATGGTAGCCGAAGTAATTTAGGTGAGTTTGGCATAGTTTGCTATGGTTACTAGCTTTTTTTGTAATTTAAAAGTGATTGGGTTTAGTTTGTTGTGGTAAGGGTTAGTTGGTGATGATTTAGAGTAGCCGAAGTAATTTAGGTGAGTCTGGCATAGTTTGTTATGATTTGTACACCTTTTTTTGTAATTTTAAGATGATATGGTTTGGTTTGTTGTGGTAAGGGATAGTTGGGGGTGATTTACGGTAGCCGAAGTAATTTAGGTGATTCTGGTATAGTTTGTTATGATTTTTAGCATTTTTTTGTAATTTTAAAGTGATTGGGCTTAGTTTGTTGCTGTAAAGTGTAGTTGGGGGTGATTTTCGATAACCGAAGTAATTTAGGTGAGTTTGGCATAGTTTGCTATGGTTAGTAGCATTTTTTTATAATTTAAAAGTGACTGGGTTTAGTTTGTTGTGGTAAGGGTTAGTTGGTGATGATTTATGGTAGCCGAAGTAATTTAGGTGAGTTTGGCATAGTTTGCTATGGTTACTAGCATTTTTTTGTAATTTAAAAGGGATTGGGTTTAGTTTGTTGTGGTAAGGGTTAGTTGGTGATGATTTAGAGTAGCCGAAGTAATTTAGGTGAGTCTGGCATAGTTTGTTATGATTTGTACACCTTTTTTTGTAATTTTAAGATGATATGGTTTGGTTTGTTGTGGTAAGGGATAGTTGGGGGTGATTTACGTTAGCCGAAGTAATTTAGGTGATTCTGGTATAGTTTGTTATGATTTTTAGCATTTTTTTGTAATTTTAAAATGATTGGGCTTAGTTTGTTGCTGTAAAGTCTAGTTGGGGGTGATTTTTGATAGCCGAAGTGATTTAGTTGAGTTTGGCATAGTTTGCTATGGTTAGTAGCATTTTTTTGTAATTTAAAAGTGATTGGGTTTAGTTTGTAGTGGTAAGGGTTAGTTGGTGATGATTTATGGTAGCCGAAGTAATTTAGGTGAGTTTGGCATTGTTTGCTATGGTTACTAGCATTTTTTTGTAATTTAAAAGTGATTGGGTTTAGTTTGTTGTGGTAAGGGTTAGTTGGTGATAATTTAGAGTAGCCGAAGTAATTTAGGTGAGTCTGGCATAGTTTGTTATGGTTACTAGCATTTTTTTGTAATTTAAAAGTGATTTAAGTGATTCTGGTATAGTTTGTTATGATTTTTAGCATTTTTTTGTAATTTTAAAGTGATTGGGCTTAGTTTGTTGCTGTAAAGTGGAGTTGGGGGTGATTTTTGATAGCCGAAGTAATTTAGGTGAGTTTGGCATAGTTTGCTATAGTTAGTAGTATTTTTTTGTAATTTAAAAGTGATTGGGTTTAGTTTGTTGTGGTAAGGGTTAGTTGGTGATGATTTATGGTAGCCGAAGTAATTTAGGTGAGTTTGGCATAGTTTGCTATGGTTAGTAGCATTTTTTTGTAATTTAAAAGTGATTGGGTTTAGCTTGTTGTGGTAAGGGTTAGTTGGTGATGATTTAGAGTAGCCGAAGTAATTTAGGTGAGTCTGGCATAGTTTGTTATGATTTGTACACCTTTTTTTGTAATTTTAAGATGATATGGTTTGGTTTGTTGTGGTAAGGGATAGTTGGGGGTGATTTACGGTAGCCGAAGTAATTTAGGTGATTCTGGTATAGTTTGTTATGATTTTTAGCATTTTTTTGTAATTTTAAAGTAATTGGGCTTAGTTTGTTGCTGTAAAGTGTAGTTGGGGGTGATTTTTGATAGCCGAAGTAATTTAGGTGAGTTTGGCATAGTTTGCTATAGTTAGTAGTATTTTTTTGTAATTTAAAAGTGATTGGGTTTAGTTTGTTGTGGTAAGGGTTAGTTGGTGATGATTTATGGTAGCCGAAGTAATTTAGGTGAGTTTGGCATAGTTTGCTATGGTTACTAGCATTTTTTTGTAATTTAAAAGTGATTGGGTTTAGTTTGTTGTGGTAAGGGTTAGTTGGTGATGATTTAGAGTAGCCAAAGTAATTTAGGTGAGTCTGGCATAGTTTGTTATGATTTGTACACCTTTTTTTGTAATTTGAAGATGATATGGTTTCGTTTGTTGTGGTAAGGGATAGTTGGGGGTGATTTACGGTAGCCGAAGTAATTTAGGTGATTCTGGTATAGTTTGTTATGATTTTTAGCATTTTTTTGTAATTTTATATTGTTTGGGCTTAGTTTGTTGCTGTAAAGTGTAGTTGGGGGTGATTTTTGATAGCCGAAGTAATTTAGGTGAGTTTGGCATAGTTTGCAATGGTTAGTAGCATTTTTTTTAATTTAAAAGTGATTGGGTTTAGTTTGTTGTGGTAAGGGTTAGTTGTTGATGATCTATGGTAGCCGAAGTAATTTAGGTGAGTTTGGCATAGTTTGCTATGGTTACTAGCATTTTTTTGTAATTTAAAAGTGATTTGGTTTAGTTTGTTGTGGTAAGGGTTAGTTGGTGATGATTTAGAGTAGCCGAAGTAATTTAGGTGAGTCTGGCATAGTTTGTTATGATTTGTACACCTTTTTTTGAAATTTTAAGATGATATGGTTTCGTTTGTTGTGGTAAGGGATAGTTGGGGGTGATTTACGGTAGCCGAAGTAATTTAGGTGATTCTGGTATAGTTTGTTATGATTTTTAGCATTTTTTTTGTGATTTTAAAGTGATTGGGCTTAGTTTGTTGCTGTAAAGTGTAGTTGGAGGTGATTTTTGATAGCCGAAGTAATTTAGGTGAGTTTGGCATAGTTTGCTATGGTTAGTAGCATTTTTTTGTAATTTAAAAGTGATTGGGTTTAGTTTGTTGTGGTAAGGGTTAGTTGGTGATGATTTAGAGTAGCCGAAGTAATTTAGGTGATTCTGGTATAGTTTGTTATGATTTTTAGCATTTTTTTGTAATTTTAAAGTGATTGGGCTTAGTTTGTTGCTGTAAAGTGTAGTTGGGGGTGATTTTTGATAGCCGAAGTAATTTAGGTGAGTTTGGCATAGTTTGCTATGGTTAGTAGCATTTTTTTGTAATTTAAAAGTGATTGGGTTTAGTTTGTTGTGGTAAGGGTTAGTTGGTGACGATTTAGAGTAGCCGAAGTAATTTAGGTGAGTCTGGCATAGTTTGTTATGATTTGTACACCTTTTTTTGTAATTTTAAGATGATATGGTTTGGTTTGTTGTGGTAAGGGATATTTGGGGATGATTTACGGTAGCCGAAGTAATTTAGTGAGTTTGGCATAGTTTGCTATGGTTAGTAGCATTTTTTTGTAATTTAAAAGTGATTGGGTTTAGTTTGTTGTGGTAAGGGTTAGTTGGTGATGATATATGGTAGCCGAAGTAATTTAGGTGAGTTTGGCATAGTTTGCTATGGTTACTAGCATATTTTTGTAATTTAAAAGTGATTGGGTATAGTTTGTTGTGGTAAGGGTTAGTTGGTGATGTTTTAGAGTAGCCGAAGTAATTTAGGTGAGTCTGGCATATTTTGTTATGATTTGTACTCCTTTTTTTGTAATTTTAAGATGATATGGTTTGGTTTGTTGTGGTAAGGGCTAGTTGGGGGTGATTTACGGTAGCCGAAGTAATTTAGGTGATTCTGGTATAGTTTGTTATGATTTTTAGCATTTTTTTGTAATTTTAAAGTGATTGGGCTTAGTCTGTTGCTGTAAAGTGTAGTTGGGGGTGATTTTTGATAGCCGAAGTAATTTAGGTGAGTTTGGCATAGTTTGCTATGGTTAGTAGTATTTTTTTGTAATTTAAAAGTGATTGGGTTTAGTTTGTTGTGGTAAGGGTTAGTTGGTGATGATTTATGGTAGCCGAAGTAATTTAGGTGAGTTTGGCATAGTTTGCTATGGTTACTAGCATTTTTTTGTAATTTAAAAGTGATTGGGTTTAGTTTGTTGTGGTAAGGGTTAGTTGGTGATGATTTAGAGTAGCCGAAGTAATTTAGGTGAGTCTGGCATAGTTTGTTATGATTTGTACACCTTTTTTTGTAATTTTAAGATGATATGGTTTGGTTTGTTGTGGTAAGGGCTAGTTGGGGGTGATTTACGGTAGCCGAAGTAATTTAGGTGTTTCTGGTATAGTTTGTTATGATTTTTAGCATTTTTTTGTTATTTTAAAGTGATTGGGCTTAGTTTGTTGCTGTAAAGTGTAGTTGGGGGTGATTTTTGATAGCCGAAATAATTTAGGTGAGTTTGGCATAGTTTGCTATGGTTAGTAGCATTTTTTTGTAATTTAAAATTGATTGGGTTTAGTTTGTTGTGGTAAGGGTTAGTTGGTGATGATTTATGGTAGCCGAAGTAATTTAGGTGAGTTTGGCATAGTTTGTTATGATTTGTACACCTTTTTTTGTAATTTTAAAGTGATATGGTTTGGTTTGTTGTGGTAAGGGATACTTGGGGGTGATTTACGGTAGCCGAAGTAATTTAGGTGATTCTGGTATAGTTTGTTATGATTTGTACACCTTTTTTTGTAATTTTAAAGTGATATGGTTTGGTTTGTTGTGGTAAGGGATACTTGGGGGTGATTTACGGTAGCCGAAGTAATTTAGGTGATTCTGGTATAGTTTGTTATGATTCTTAGCATTTTTTTGTAATTTTAAAGTGATTGGGCTTAGTTTGTTGCTGTAAAGTGTAGTTGGGGATGATTTTTGGTAGCCAAAGTAATTTAGGTAAGTTTGGCATAGTTTGCTATGGTTAGTAGCATTTTTTTGTAATTTAAAAGTGATTGGGTTTAGTTTGTTGTGGTAAGGGTTAGTTGGTGATGATATATGGTAGCCGAAGTAATTTAGGTGAGTTTGGCATAGTTTGCTATGGTTACTAGCATATTTTTGTAATTTAAAAGTGATTGGGTTTAGTTTGTTGTGGTAAGGGTTAGTTGGTGATGATTTAGAGTAGCCGAAGTAATTTAGGTGAGTCTGGCATAGTTTGTTATAATTTGTACACCTTTTTTTGTAATTTTAAGATGATATGGTTTGGTTTGTTGTGGTAAGGGCTAGTTGGGGGTGATTTACGGTAGCCGAAGTAATTTAGGTGATTCTGGTATAGATTGTTATGATTTTTAGCATTTTTTTGTAATTTGAAAGTGATTGGGCTTAATTTGTTGCTGTAAAGTGTAGTTGGGGGTGATTTTTGATAGCCGAAGTAATTTAGGTGAGTTTGGCATAGTTTGCTATGGTTAGTAGCATTTTTATGTAATTTAAAATTGATTGGGTTTAGTTTGTTGTGGTAAGGGTTAGTTGGTGATGATTTATGGTAGCCGAAGTAATTTAGGTGAGTTTGGCATAGTTTGCTATGGTTAGTAGCATTTTTTTGTAATTTAAAAGTAATTGGGTTTAGTTTGTTGTGGTAAGGGTTAGGTGGTGATGATTTAGAGTAGCCGAAGTAATTTAGGTGAGTCTGGCATAGTTTGTTATGATTTGTACACCTTTTTTTGTAATTTTAAAGTGATATGGTTTGGTTTGTTGTGGTAAGGGATACTTGGGGGTGATTTACGGTAGCCGAAGTAATTTAGGTGATTCTGGTATAGTTTGTTATGATTTTTAGCATTTTTTTGTAATTTTAAAGTGATTGGGCTTAGTTTGTTGCTGTAAAGTGTAGTTGGGGGTGATTTTTGATAGCCGAAGTAATTTAGGTGAGTTTGGCATAGTTTGCTGTGGTTAGTAGCATTTTTTTGTAATTTAAAAGTGATTGGCTTTAGTTTGTTGTGGTAAGGGTTAGTTGGTGATGATTTATGGTAGCCGAAGTAATTTAGGTGAGTTTGGCATAGTTTGCTATGGTTAGTAGCATTTTTATGTAATTTAAAATTGATTGGGTTTAGTTTGTTGTGGTAAGGGTTAGTTGGTGATGATTTAGAGTAGCCGAAATAATTTAGGTGAGTCTGGCATAGTTTGTTATGATTTGTACACCTTTTTTTGTAATTTTAAGATGATATGGTTTGGTTTGTTGTGGTAAGGGATAGTTGGGGGTGATTTACGGTAGCCGAAGTAATTTAGGTGATTCTGGTATAGTTTGTTATGATTTTTAGCATTTTTTTGTAATTTTAAAGTGATTGGTATTAGTTTGTTGCTGTAAAGTGTAGTTGGGGGTTTTTGGATAGCCGAAGTAATTTAGGTGAGTTTGGCATAGTTTGCTATGGTTAGTAGCATTTTTTTGTAATTTAAATGTGATTGGGTTTAGTTTGTTGTGGTAAGGGTTAGTTGGTGATGATTTATGGTAGCCGAAGTAATTTAATTGAGTTTGGCATAGTTTGCTATGGTTAGTAGCATTTTTTTGTAATTTAAAAGTGATTGGGTTTACTTTGTTGTGGTAAGGGTTAGTTGGTGATGATTTAGAGTAGCCGAAGTAATTTAGGTGAGTCTGGCATAGTTTGTTATGATTTGTACACCTTTTTTTGTAATTTTAAGATGATATGGTTTGGTTTGTTGTGGTAAGGGATAGTTGGGGGTGATTTACGGTAGCCGAAGTAATTTAGGTAATTTTGGTATAGTTTGTTATGATTTTTAGCATTTTTTTTGTAATTTTAAAGTGATTGGGCTTAGTTTGTTGCTGTAAAGTGTAGTTGGGGTTGATTTTTGATAGCCGAAGTAATTTAGGTGAGTTTGGCATAGCTTGCTTTGGTTAGTGGCATTTTTTTGTAATTTAAATGTGATTGGGTTTAGTTTGTTGTGGTAAGGGTTAGTTGGAGATGATTTAGAGTAGCCGAAGTAACTTAGGTGAGTCTGGCATAGTTTGTTATGATTTGTACACCTTTTTTTGTAATTTTAAGATGATATGGTTTGGTTTGTTTTGGTAAGGGATAGTTGGGGGTGATTTACGGTAGTCGAAGTAATTTAGGTGATTCTGGTATAGTTTGTTATGATTTTTAGCATTTTTTTGTAATTTTAAAGTGATTGGGCTTAGTTTGTTGCTGTAAAGTGTAGTTGGGGGTGATTTTTGATAGCCGAAGTAATTTAGGTGAGTTTGGCATAGTTTGCTATGGTTAGTAGCATTTTTTTGTAATTTAAAAGTGATTGGCTTTAGTTTGTTGTGGTAAGGGTTAGTTGGTGATGATTTATGGTAGCCGAAGTAATTTAGGTGAGTTTGGCATAGTTTGCTATGGTTAGTAGCATTTTTATGTAATTTAAAATTGATTGGGTTTAGTTTGTTGTGGTAAGGGTTAGTTGGTGATGATTTAGAGTAGCCGAAGTAATTTAGGTGAGTCTGGCATAGTTTGTTATGATTTGTACACCTTTTTTTGTAATTTTAAGATGATATGGTTTGGTTTGTTGTGGTAAGGGATAGGTGGGGGTGATTTACGGTAGCCTAAGTAATTTAGGTGATTCTGGTATAGTTTGTTATGATTTTTAGCATTTTTTTGTGATTTTAAAGTGATTGGGCTTAGTTTGTTGCTGTAAAGTGTAGTTGGGGGTGATTTTTGATAGCCGAAGTAATTTAGGTGAGTTTGGCATAGTTTGCTATGGTTAGTAGCATTTTTTTGTAATTTAAAAGTGATTGGGTTTAGTTTGTTGTGGTAAGGGTTAGTTGGTGACGATTTAGAGTAGCCGAAGTAATTTAGGTGAGTCTGGCATAGTTTGTTATGATTTGTACACCTTTTTTTGTAATTTTAAGATGATATGGTTTGGTTTGTTGTGGTAAGGGATATTTGGGGATGATTTACGGTAGCCGAAGTAATTTAGTGAGTTTGGCATAGTTTGCTATGGTTAGTAGCATTTTTTTGTAATTTAAAAGTGATTGGGTTTAGTTTGTTGTGGTAAGGGTTAGTTGGTGATGATTTATGGTAGCCGAAGTAATTTAGGTGAGTTTGGCATAGTTTGCTATGGTTAGTAGCATTTTTTTGTAATTTAAAAGTGATTGGGTTTACTTTGTTGTGGTAAGGGTTAGTTGGTGATGATTTAGAGTAGCCGAAGTAATTTAGGTGAGTCTGGCATAGTTTGTTATGATTTGTACACCTTTTTTTGTAATTTTAAAGTGATATGGTTTGGTTTGTTGTGGTAAGGGATAGTTGGGGGTGATTTACGGTAGCCTAAGTAATTTAGGTGATTCTGGTATAGTTTGTTATGATTTTTAGCATTTTTTTGTGATTTTAAAGTGATTGGGCTTAGTTTGTTGCTGTAAAGTGTAGTTGGGGGTGATTTTTGATAGCCGAAGTAATTTAGGTGAGTTTGGCATAGTTTGCTATGGTTAGTAGCATTTTTTTGTAATTTAAAAGTGATTGGGTTTAGTTTGTTGTGGTAAGGGTTAGTTGGTGATGATTTAGAGTAGCCGAAGTAATTTAGGTGATTCTGGTATAGTTTGTTATACTTTTTAGCATTTTTTTGTAATTTTAAAGTGATTGGGCTTAGTTTGTTGCTGTAAAGTGTAGTTGGGGGTGATTTTTGATAGCCGAAGTAATTTAGGTGAGTTTGGCATAGTTTGATATGGTTAGTAGCATTTTTTTTGTAATTTAAAAGTGATTGGGTTTAGTTTGTTGTGGTAAGGGTTAGTTGGTGACGATTTAGAGTAGCCGAAGTAATTTAGGTGAGTCTGGCATAGTTTGTTATGATTTGTACACCTTTTTTTGTAATTTTAAGATGATATGGTTTGGTTTGTTGTGGTAAGGGATATTTGGAATGATTTACGGTAGCCGAAGTAATTTAGTGAGTTTGGCATAATTTGCTATGGTTAGTAGCATTTTTTTGTAATTTAAAAGTGATTGGGTTTAGTTTGTTGTGGTAAGGGTTAGTTGGTGATGATATATGGTAGCCGAAGTAATTTAGGTGAGTTTGGCATAGTTTGCTATGGTTACTAGCATATTTTTGTAATTTAAAAGTGATTGGGTATAGTTTGTTGTGGTAAGGGTTAGTTGGTGATGTTTTAGAGTAGCCGAAGTAATTTAGGTGAGTCTGGCATATTTTGTTATGATTTGTACACCTTTTTTTGTAATTTTAAGATTATATGGTTTGGTTTGTTTTGGTAAGGGATAGTTGGGGGTGATTTACGGTAGCCGAAGTAATTTAGGTGATTCTGGTATAGTTTGTTATGATTTTTAGCATTTTTTTTTAATTTTAAAGTGATTGGGCTATGTTTGTTTATGTAAAGTGTAGTTGGGGTTGATTTTTGATAGCCGAAGTAATTTAGGTGAGTTTGGCATAGCTTGCTTTGGTTAGTGGCATTTTTTTGTAATTTAAATGTGATTGGGTTTAGTTTGTTGTGGTAAGGGTTAGTTGGTGATGATTTAGAGTAGCCAAAGTAACTTAGGTGAGTCTGGCATAGTTTGTTATGATTTGTACACCTTTTTTTGTAATTTTAAGATGATATGGTTTGGTTTGTTGTGGTAAGGGATAGTTGGGGGTGATTTATGGTAGCCGAAGTAATTTAGGTGATTCTGGTATAGTTTTGTTATGATTTTTAGCATTTTTTTGTAATTTTAAAGTGATTGGGCTTAGTTTGTTGCTGCAAAATGTAGTTGGGGGTGATTTTTGATAGCCGAAGTAATTTAGGTGAGTTTGGCATAGCTTGCTATGGTTAGTAGCATTTTTTTGTAATTTAAAAGTGATTGGGTTTAGTTTGTTGTCGTAAGGGTTATTTGGTGATGATTTAGAGTAGCCGAAGTAATTTAGGAAATTCTGGTATAGTTTGTTATGATTTTTAGCATATTTTTGTAATTTTAAATTGATTGGTCTTAGTTTGTTGCTGTAAAGTGTAGTTGGGGGTGATTTTTGATAGCCGAAGTAATTTAGGTGAGTTTGGCATAGTTTGCTATGGTTAGTAGCATTGTTTTGTAATTTAAAAGTGATTGGGTTTAGTTTGTTGAGGTAAGGGTTAGTTGGTGATGATTTAGATTAGCCGAAGTAATTTAGGTTAGTCTGGCATAGTTTGTTATGATTTGTACTCCTTTTTTTGTAATATTAAGATGATATGGTTTGGTTTGTTGTGGTAAGGGATAGTTTGGGGTGATTTACGGTAGCCAAAGTAATTTAGGTGAGTTTGGCATAGTTTGCTATGGTTAATAGCATTTTTTTGTAATTTAAAAGTGATTGGGTTTACTTTGTTGTGGTAAGGGTTAGTTGGTGATGATTTAGAGTAGCCGAAGTAACTTAGGTGAGTCTGGCATAGTTTGTTATGATTTGTACACCTTTTTTTGTAATTTTAAGATGATATGGTTTGGTTTGTTGTGGTAAGGGATAGTTGGGGGTGATTTATGGTAGCCGAAGTAATTTAGGTAATTTTGGTATAGTTTGTTATGATTTTTAGCATTTTTTTTGTAATTTTAAAGTGATTGGGCTTAGTTTGTTGCTGTAAAGTGTAGTTGGGGTTGATTTTTGATAGCCGAAGTAATTTAGGTGAGTTTGGCATAGCTTGCTTTGGTTAGTGGCATTTTTTTGTAATTTAAAAGTGATTGGGTTTAGTTTGTTGTGGTAAGGGTTAGTTGGTGATGATTTAGAGTAGCCGAAGTAATTTAGGTGATTCTGGTATAGTTTGTTATGATTTTTAGCATTTTTTTGTAATTTTAAAGTGATTGGGCTTAGTTTGTTGCTGTAAAGTGTAGTTGGGGGTGATTTTTGATAGCCGAAGTAATTTAGGTGAGTTTGGCATAGTTTGCTATGGTTAGTAGCATTTTTTTGTAATTTAAAAGTGATTGGGTTTAGTTTGTTGTGGTAAGGGTTAGTTGGTGACGATTTAGAGTAGCCGAAGTAATTTAGGTGAGTCTGGCATAGTTTGTTATGATTTGTACACCTTTTTTTGTAATTTTAAGATGATATGGTTTGGTTTGTTGTGGTAAGGGATATTTGGGGATGATTTACGGTAGCCGAAGTAATTTAGTGAGTTTGGCATAGTTTGCTATGGTTAGTAGCATTTTTTTGTAATTTAAAAGTGATTGGGTTTAGTTTGTTGTGGTAAGGGTTAGTTGGTGATGATATATGGTAGCCGAAGTAATTTAGGTGAGTTTGGCATAGTTTGCTATGGTTACTAGCATATTTTTGTAATTTAAAAGTGATTGGGTATAGTTTGTTGTGGTAAGGGTTAGTTGGTGATGTTTTAGAGTAGCCGAAGTAATTTAGGTGAGTCTGGCATATTTTGTTATGATTTGTACACCTTTTTTTGTAATTTTAAGATGATATGGTTTGGTTTGTTGTGGTAAGGGCTAGTTGGGGGTGATTTACGGTAGCCGAAGTAATTTAGGTGATTCTGGTATAGTTTGTTATGATTTTTAGCATTTTTTTGTAATTTTAAAGTGATTGGGCTTAGTCTGTTGCTGTAAAATGTAGTTGGGGGTGATTTTTGATAGCCGAAGTAATTTAGGTGAGTTTGGCATAGTTTGCTATGGTTAGTAGTATTTTTTTGTAATTTAAAAGTGATTGGGTTTAGTTTGTTGTGGTAAGGGTTAGTTGGTGATGATTTATGGTAGCCGAAGTAATTTAGGTGAGTTTGGCATAGTTTGCTATGGTTACTAGCATTTTTTTGTAATTTAAAAGTGATTGGGTTTAGTTTGTTGTGGTAAGGGTTAGTTGGTGATGATTTAGAGTAGCCGAAGTAATTTAGGTGAGTCTGGCATATTTTGTTATGATTTGTACACCTTTTTTTGTAATTTTAAGATGATATGGTTTGGTTTGTTGTGGTAAGGGCTAGTTGGGGGTGATTTACGGTAGCCGAAGTAATTTAGGTGATTCTGGTATAGTTTGTTATGATTTTTAGCATTTTTTTGTAATTTTATATTGATTGGGCTTAGTTTGTTGCTGTAAAGTGTAGTTGGGGGTGATTTTTGATAGCCGAAGTAATTTAGGTGAGTTTGGCATAGTTTGCTATGGTTAGTAGCATTTTTTTTAATTTAAAAGTGATTGGGTTTAGTTTGTTGTGGTAAGGGTTAGTTGGTGATGATCTATGGTAGCCGAAGTAATTTAGGTGAGTTTGGCATAGTTTGCTATGGTTACTAGCATTTTTTTGTAATTTAAAAGTGATTGGGTTTAGTTTGTTGTGGTAAGGGTTAGTTTGTGATGATTTAGAGTAGCCGAAGTAATTTAGGTGAGTCTGGCATATTTTGTTATGATTTGTACACCTTTTTTTGTAATTTTAAGATGATATGGTTTGGTTTGTTGTGGTAAGGGATAGTTGGGGGTGATTTACGGTAGCCGAAGTAATTTAGGTGATTCTGGTATAGTTTGTTATGATTCTTAGCATTTTTTTGTAATTTTAAAGTGATTGGGCTTAGTTTGTTGCTGTAAAGTGTAGTTGGGGGTGATTTTTGGTAGCCAAAGTAATTTAGGTAAGTTTGGCATAGTTTGCAATGGTTAGTAGCATTTTTTTGTAATTTAAAAGTGATTGGGTTTAGTTTGTTGTGGTAAGGGTCAGTTGGTGATGATTTATGGTAGCCGAAGTAATTTAGGTGAGTTTGGCATAGTTTGCTATGGTTAGTAGCATTTTTTTGTAATTTAAAAGTGATTGGGTTTAGTTTGTTGTGGTAGGGGTTAGTTGGTGATGATTTAGAGTAGCCGAAGTAATTTAGGTGAGTCTGGCATAGTTTGTTATGATTTGTACACCTTTTTTTGTAATTTTAAGATGATATGGTTTGGTTTGTTGTGGTAAGGGATAGTTGGGGGTGATTTACGGTAGCCGAAGTAATTTAGGTAATTTTGGTATAGTTTGTTATGATTTTTAGCATTTTTTTGTAATTTAAAAGTAATTGGGTTTTGTTTGTTGTGGTAAGGGTTAGTTGGTGATGATTTAGAGTAGCCGAAGTAATTTAGGTGAGTCTGGCATAGTTTGTTATGATTTGTACACCTTTTTTTGTAATTTTAAAGTGATATGGTTTGGTTTGTTGTGGTAAGGGATACTTGGGGGTGATTTACGGTAGCCGAAGTAATTTAGGTGATTCTGGTATAGTTTGTTATGATTTTTAGCATTTTTTTGTAATTTTAAAGTGATTGGGCTTAGTTTGTTGCTGTAAAGTGTAGTTGGGGGTGTGTTTTTATAGCCGAAATAATTTAGGCGAGTTTGGCATAGTTTGCTATGGTTAGTAGCATTTTTTTTAATTTAAAAGTGATTGGGTTTACTTTGTTGTGGTAAGGGTTAGTTGGTGATGATTTAGAGTAGCCGAAGTAATTTAGGTGAGTCTGGCATAGTTTGTTATGATTTGTACACCTTTTTTTGTAATTTTAAGATGATATGGTTTGGTTTGTTGTGGTAAGGGATAGTTGGGGGTGATTTACGGTAGCCGAAGTAATTTAGGTGATTCTGGTATAGTTTGTTATGATTTTTAGCATTTTTTTGTAATTTTAAAGTGATTGGTATTAGTTTGTTGCTGTAAAGTGTAGTTGGGGTTGATTTTTGATAGCCGAAGTAATTTAGGTGAGTTTGGCATAATTTGCTATGGTTAGTAGCATTTTTATGTAATTTAAAATTGATTGGGTTTAGTTTGTTGTGGTAAGGGTTAGTTGGTGATGATTTATGGTAGCCGAAGTAATTTAGGTGAGTTTGGCATAGTTTGCTATGGTTAGTAGCATTTTTTTTGTAATTTAAATGTGATTGGGTTTAGTTTGTTGTGGTAAGGTGTAGTTGGTGATAATTTAGAGCAGCCGAAGTAATTTAGGTGAGTCTGGCATAGTTTGTTATGATTTGTACACCTTTTTTTGTAATTTTAAGATGATATGGTTTGGTTTGTTGTGGTAAGGGATATTTGGGGGTGATTTACGGTGGCCGAAGTAATTTAGGTGATTCTGGTATAGTTTGTTATGATTTTTAGCATTTTTTTGTAATTTGAAAGTGATTGGGTTTAGTTTGTTGTGGTAAGGGTTAGTTGGTGATGATTTAGAGTAGCCGAAGTAATTTAGGTGAGTCTGGCATAGTTTGTTATGATTTGTACACCTTTTTTTGTAATTTTAAGATGATATGGTTTGGTTTGTTGTGGTAAGGGATAGTTGGGGGTGATTTACGGTAGCCGAAGTAATTTAGGTAATTTTGGTATAGTTTGTTATGATTTTTAGCATTTTTTTTGTAATTTTAAAGTGATTGGGCTTAGTTTGTTGCTGTAAAGTGTAGTTGGGGTTGATTTTTGATAGCAGAAGTAATTTAGGTGAGTTTGGCATAGCTTGCTTTGGTTAGTGGCATTTTTTTGTAATTTAAATGTGATTGGGTTTAGTTTGTTGTGGTAAGGGTTAGTTGGTGATGATTTAGAGTAGCCGAAGTAACTTAGGTGAGTCTGGCATAGTTTGTTATGATTTGTACACCTTTTTTTGTAATTTTAAGATGATATGGTTTGGTTTGTTTTGGTAAGGGATAGTTGGGGGTGATTTACGGTAGCCGAAGTAATTTAGGTGATTCTGGTATAGTTTGTTATGATTTTTAGCATTTTTTTGTAATTTTAAAGTGATTGGGCTTAGTTTGTTGCTGTAAAGTGTAGTTGGGGGTGATTTTTGATAGCCGAAGTAATTTAGGTGAGTTTGGCATAGTTTGCTATGGTTAGTAGCATTTTTTTGTAATTTAAAAGTGATTGGCTTTAGTTTGTTGTGGTAAGGGTTAGTTGGTGATGATTTATGGTAGCCGAAGTAATTTAGGTGAGTTTGGCATAGTTTGCTATGGTTAGTAGCATTTTTATGTAATTTAAAATTGATTGGGTTTAGTTTGTTGTGGTAAGGGTTAGTTGGTGATGATTTAGAGTAGCCGAAGTAATTTAGGTGAGTCTGGCATAGTTTGTTATGATTTGTACACCTTTTTTTGTAATTTTAAGATGATATGGTTTGGTTTGTTGTGGTAAGGGATAGTTGGGGGTGATTTACGGTAGCCTAAGTAATTTAGGTGATTCTGGTATAGTTTGTTATGATTTTTAGCA